>JBCFYV010003508.1:29508196-30212155 GCA_039000515.1 Timema cristinae | reverse complement strand
TTGACCTTTCCCGCAATCCCCCCGCCCCCTCAAAAATATTTAGTCTTTTGATGCGTTGTTGAAATTAAATATTCAGCAAAGTGTTTAAACAAGCAATTTGTTTTAACGTAAACTATGTATTCTATGCCAGAAGTCGATAAAAAAAAATCCTATCTACTGATATCTTAGTCATCGCTGTAGGTTTTATATTATTTGAGAAACAGGGATGTTGACAACAGAAATAATATATATTATTATAAATAACACAGTTTTAAGAATATAAAAATATCAATCATGCTCATATATGATCAATAAAGTCATTAAGATCACTCAGCCAATGCTACAACTGGGTTATTGTAAAAGTATCAGACTTCTCTAACACACATTGATGGGTGATCATAGCTATTTTAGTATAAAAGTATCTGATATGTCTAAGAACATCTACAGTCAAACAATTCATTAATATGTAACCATGTATGTTTTAGTTAAAAAAATCAAGTAATTACTTTGATACTTGCATGATAGTTCAATAGCAACAGGCTTTTAAGATACCGATCTTTGCTTTCTCATGAGGCCTCGGGTATAGAAAGTATTGTGATCACTATAAAAAACAAGAAACTTATACTTGAAATATATATTTTTATTAGACCAAGATTTTCTGAACTGTTACTAAATAAATATTTTTAAATGTATTTCTAGGAAATTGGTAGTTTATTTTTATGCTATAAGGTGAATAAATATTTTAGATATTTTCTTAATGATCTAATTTATAGTTATCTCTTATATATAATTGATAAGACTGTTTTTGTTAATGTAAATCACGAGGAAATAACCTATTTTGTCAAACGACCACTCATTTTTGGGGTTAGTGGTTCGAGGTGTCACAAAAAAAAATATTTTGCAATTAAAACCCCATTTTCCCTGTGAATTAAAGCTGTATATTCTTCGTTTACCTCATTATGGAAATCCCGATTTGTGCATGGTTTTATACCTGTGGAAAAATCGTTATCCTTTGTTAAAAAATAAGATATATACCTTGACTTAACAACCCAATGATCGTTGGTTTTAATATTAAATTTTGTTTGCATAAATACTTTTACTTATTTACTATGGAATACGTAGATCTGGTCACTTGGACGTTATATTAGTTGGTTATAGCACATCTTTTACATACATTCTTTGATGGAAGGAATTTATTTCCTAGATTGGGGAAACATTTATTATTATCGGAATGTTATCATTAATTCATCAGAAATATTGACTATAATGATCAAATTTAATGCTAAGTAGTTAATTTTGAGGATATACGTCCCTACATTTTGCTTCTTGCATGAATTATAAACGAAAATTGATACAATTATCAAACATTTATAATATAACCTAGAATGTGTTTAGATAACCATTTTAATTTTTGAAGTATAGGTTTAGGTGTTTATATTTACAAATAATATTTCAATACAGATACACACACTTATGTTTTCATGCTACTACTTAAGATTGAGTGGATAATAATTTCAAAATAATGTTTTGGGTAACATATAGTTAAAAATCCAAACAATTATTCTTTCTCCAAGATTATTTAACGCTTTCTCTCTTACACACACACACACACACACACACACACACACACACACACACACACACACACACACACACACAATCTTTCCTTCTTCCACTCTCACAATCTCTCTTTCACAAACACACACACACTTTCTTAATACCTCATTCACTTTATACTCTAGTTAAAATTTGATAATCCCATTTCCAGTAAATTAAATTATTAAAAAGTGGGGACAAACGAACAAACAAACACTCATTTTAAAGATGAGGGGTCCAGGAATTCGGCAAAATTAATAACCTAAAATTTAAGCCCCATTTTACTAGAGAGTTTACCATCTTATGCTTCTGTTTGGACAGTAACTCATCATTACAGTCATTATTTGTTTACATCATCATGGAAACATTTACTTGTGTATAGTTGTATATTGGTAAATAAAATATTACTCTTTAATTAAAATAATAATGGCTCAATTCTTACTTGAGTAGTTAGGTTCAACAAATAGATCTATGATAGAGGTAGTTCTCCTTGTGGCTGGAAGCGGCAAAATATAAGTTTTGATTCAAATTATACACCAAAAGCTAAATATAACTATAAATATTTAACTAGAAAATTGAGTGAAGGATTATTATCTAGACATTTTCCCAATAAATGTTTAGAATGCATTTTAGTTCAATAATCTTTAACGATCCAACAGTTAAAAATGTATATCAATAGTGACAGCAGTTAACATGATTTGACTATTAATAAGTCAATGTATATCAAGCGACTTTTACAGCTGTCATAAAGCTAACTTCTTATTGCAAATTATTATTATTAGCACCGCGTCTTACTACCCGTTCGGGTTATACGCACTTACGCTAATGTGTAATGGTAGGGTGATTGTGAGATGAAATGGAGGACCTACAGTTTAACGTGGATTCCGAACCACGGTGGAGGCCTGGAATTCCTCACATTCACAAAATGTCTTGTCAGAGGTGAAGGAAGGGTTTGGTAATCAGATAAATCTGTGCCGGGACCGAGGATTGAGCCCCAACCGCCAGCACAGAAGTCTGACACCTTACCCCTAGACCACCAGGTCACCTATTGTAATTGAATTGTATCAGTAATCACAATTTTGAAAACTTCACTCGAGATACAGTTTAACAATTAGTTTTCTTGAAAGTAAACTTGCCAAGAAACTTTTTTTTTTTTATTTTTATATTTATTAAATTTCATCACTGCCTTTGACAAATCATCACATTTGAGGTAGCCCAGGTTTTACCACACTAGCTATGAGGAGGGCAGTTTTATATTAAATGACGCCCGCAAAAGGGTTAAGCTAGTAGGAAAAAACCATTGAGTTAAATCAGAGAGCAGGTAGACATCCCCAGCACATCCAGCCAAGATTCAAACATATATCTCCCACATTACCTATAACAAAGTATATTGTGTGTGTGTGATGTCTTAAGCCACGTGACTATCAGTTTTCACCATACACCTTCCTCATGATAGACAATAAAAGTTTATCCATGAACCTTCTTTTCAAAAGCAGGCTGCTGTGAAATAATCTTTAAAATTTATAGCAATGATATACAAATAAAATATATTTTTCCTTATTTTTTTTACAGGGAAACTACACCATGTATTTTAAACGTTCAATTTATCGAGGATTATTCCCTTGCACCAGAATATGGAATGATCAAAGTGATTTCTTTTATTGGAGATCAAAAAGTTCATTGTAAAGGTGCATTCTTTGAGCTAATCAAGAAGAAAGAATAATGTACATTATATAAGTTGCGATCAAATATATGTCATCTTAAATATATGTCGCAAGTAATCAAAATCATAATTTGTATATTTCTTTCAATTGAAGGAAGCTATAAGTGACCCAAAATGTTATTACATTAATAAAAACAGTTTGTTTGCTTGTGATTGGATGCACGCTTTAGACTACATTATTTTGTAAGCTCTGTTTAAAAAATTTAACCAAAGTGTATAATATGAATTATAGCCAAAAGATAGATTTAAAAAATCATTACTCTAAATATTTTCTCAATCGCTTATCACTACCCATCCAGGTTAAACTAATTTTATTTATACTTATTAGCTAATAATGCGCAGCTTATAACTTAAAGGATAATACCTACATTTTCAAAGAGGAAAAATCGAAGCGTATCTAGATTAAACATCCTGCTAGAAATCTATAACAACTTTTCTATTACTGACAAACAATACTTAATGAGTCTGACATTAAGTCTGCATACTCACCGATACAGGCCAAACTACCTAATCATTGTATAAAAAAACCAAATGTGATGTCGAGCAACAAAATCTATATGGGGGTACAAAACTTTTTTTTTTATGAACTAGATTTTAAGTAACTATGTGAAAGTTGGAATTTGATGGAATATTACAAAAATAATTATCTTCACCCTAGCAAAATTATCAACTTATGGTCGCCATGTAGAGCGAGCCTTAGGAGAGAGTGAAAACTTAACTTGATTAAGAGCAGTGCTTTATTTGAAGCCGCCTTCCACTAATCACTTTCGTGACGGAGAATTTTGTTCCCCAAGTTTTTGAGTAACCAAGTTATTACAAGGAGCAAATCAACCTCGTACTGGTGCTAAAATGTTAAATTAAATTTTCCCAAAAAGAAGGGGGTAAGGGGGTGGAGAAAATATTTCTCACTTTTTTTTTACATCTCTTTTTTTTCATTAGTCGAGTGGTTAATTTGATAAGTAGGACTAAAAAATAAGTGAAACGTGTTGAGAATTAGTTTATAATGAAAAAGGGGAACAGAGATACTTATTCCTAACTGGCATCTGGTGTTTTAGGAGTTTAATATTTAGAGGTTGGGTTTGGGGGTAGGGTATGTAAAACTCAGAATATACAAAATAATAATTTTACCGGTTGTTCTTTATAGGTATGAAACGTAGTAGTCTCTTTCTTTACATGATAAAAAAAAATTGTGTTCAAAAATACGGAAATTAGGAAAGGGATGAGTATATTGGTGAGGGAAGGAGGTTAAATAATTATGAGCTATATACCCTGAACTTATCACAAGACATTGTGTTAGGATAAGTAAGTCTCATAGATTATGGTGGACTGAACATGTAGCGCGAATGGGCAAATCTAGAACCTTGTTCAAAGTACTGGTAAACCTAAGGGGAAGTGACCATTGGGAGGACATTGACGAAGATGGGAGGATATCATTAGAATGGACCTTAAATAAATAGGGTGTGTTTAGGTGAACTAGATAGAACTAGCTCATGATAAGACTAAGGTTTTGTGAGGACTAGATGAACTTTCTTGAGTGAGGCAAATAACTTTCGCATTCCTAATTCCATGGAGTAAGTAAGTATTAAATATTTAAGTTTGGAGGTGTACCTAGGTCACATTAGAATATTTATTAATGGTAAATGGTAGGTGGAGGTTTTCTTAGGGCGGATAAATAATTTTCTATCCAATATTATTTATTATTATTATTATTATTAGCACCGCGTCTTACTACCCGTTCGGGTTATACGCACTTACGCTAATGTGTAGTGGTAGGGTGATTGTGAGATGAAATGAAGGACCTACAGTTTAACGTGGAATCCGAACCATGGTGGAGGCCAGGCATTCTATCCAATAATAAAATTTAACCAAATACAAACATTCATATTAGTGGACATGCGAAATAAACGTCAAGATCGTCTACTATGGATTTCCGGTGAAAAGGAAGTCCTGGCTCAAATCCTGACAAATTTTATAGAGTACATTTATCATAAATGATCTACAACTTTTACCTCAAGCAAATGAAGGTACATTTACTATAAATATTATCATCCTTTTTCCTATCTCATTTTATAGCTAAGTGCACGCAACCCATATGGATAGGGACATGCAATGTAAAATAAATTTGCAATAGCAGATTATTTTATTAAAAACTCATTTAGTTTGTGAAGATTCTGATGTCAAATTTGTTGTATTTTTTATACCATTTATCGCCCACAACATTGCTTGCACAGTACATTGGAGTCCAGGCCGCTAAATTCGTAAGCATACATAGGCTCACTATATATTTTTTTAAATGTGGTTATTCTATTTCATATCCACGCTAATGGAAGTGAACTTATCCAAATCATACCTTAGAACATGTAATGACATTGATTTTTCCGTCCTTTTTATTATTTAAAAATCATATTTTAAAGTAATTATTTTCATTTTTCTTATTTTCAGTTATTTTAAGCTAAAGCCATCTTTTCTAAACGACAGTCATATTTCTATTTTTCTTTTTCTTAGCTGCACGCGTTCGACGCATGGTTTATTTACGGGTTGTATTACGCAGTATTTAAGAGCAGGTGCATAGTTAAGCCATGCCTATTATTATATTTCGCGCTCAGATAAAATAACCCCATTGGTAGATGGAAATAAATCAAGTAGTGACCTGACTTGGAGAGTACAAAAATTCGGGGAATACAGACCCAACCCTTGTAGTACGTCTGTTACATAACAAAAAGCTGCACCTTTTTATTGGAATATGCCACTTTCTGTGGTCAAAAATTAGGTCAAAAGAGACCTTTTCAGATAGGTAGCCACTTTAAAACCATGCACGACATCAAAATGGCGGCTATTTATGGCCGCCATTTTTGTGTCCTAGAATTGGTTGTATCTCAGCTCATGGTTTGATTTTAAATTTTCTTTTTTGGTTCAAAAGCTCTTATTGAATATAAAATTTAATCTATTTACTTTTCCCTAAAATATTTAAAATGTTTTCCACGTGATTAAAAAATATTTACCTTGATTTTAGTGGTCGTCTTGTAATTTTATTTGTTTTTGTTCTTTGTGTGTTATCTCTTACATATGTTTTCATTCTGATAAGAAAATTATACTCATATATATATCAATTACCTTCTTTTTTGCAGATTAGACTGAATTGAATCATTCTCAAAACGACTTCAAGGCGCCTGCGGCTGGCAAATGTTAACTTTGAATCTCCACTTTATCTTCGTGTTATAGATTGGTCCAAATGTTGTATTTGTCAAGAATCTAGTGATGAAGACTTGATTTGCCCAGCCTTACACACTGAAAAACCCCTTGTTGGCGCTAACTAGAGGAAGCTTTAGGAAAATTCAAAAGAATTCCATAATCTTGGTGCAATGTCGCATGGTTTGGATGTACAAATGTTAAATAAGGGTGAAGGTATAGAAGGAACATTAAAAAATAAATAAAGCAAAATGTTATAAAAAGTGTGCACTTAACCTCAACAGAACAAAACTATCCAGGGCAAAGAAACGCGAACGTTCATCCTCTTTGCCAAATAATTCACCTGAGAACAGTCCAGAGACTTTATTAGAGAAAAATGGGGGAAAAGAAAAAAAAAGAGGAATATGCTTTGTTCCACATCATTTATTAAAATGAAAGATGAAATATGTTTTATATGCAATCAAAAGGGCACTACTCGAAAACCTCTATATAATATTGCTTCTCTACAAGACGATATACTTAAAGAGATGTGCCGATATTACCAATAAAACAAACCTTAAAGAATTCCTAGAGGGTGGCAAGTTGGTTGATAAGGAATCAAGGTAACCTACCACTCTAAGTACTACACAAACGTGACTAATTGTCTATTACTGTTTATCAATTGTAACCCTATATCATCTTTTTATGTTTTTTATAATACAAATATTATTGTTACCTATTTATTTATATTACTCTTATGAAATATCTCCCAGTCTCTACTTTGTTATACATTTACTTTTTAATAGTTATCGTTACCTCCTCTACATGTTGAATGAAGGGGAAGCAACAATAAACCAGCAAATTAGGATTGTGACTAAGGAAGAAATTGATGAAATATAATCTTTGGAGCACCAGGCTGTATGAAGCATAAACTTGAAATATTAGGAATAAGAAAAAGAAATACTTAGAGAGCTTTGAAATGTGGTGCTGAAGAAGACTTTAGAAGATTAGATGGACAGACAGAGTGGCAAATTAAGTGGCGGGTGAGAAGAGAACCATTTTGGGTGTGATTTTTCGGTACAAAGCAAACTGGATTGGACAAACCTTTGGGAAGAACAGTTTTATCCACGATGTAATATAAGGAAAGTTTGAGGAAAGAAGAAGGAGTATTAAAATATTGGATGACTTGAAGGAAATAAGGAAATTCTGTGAGTTGAATGAGGAGTCAGTGGACAGGATACATTGAGTGGTCTAAATGCACTGGCAAACGGAATGGACCTGTCGTAAGACAGAACAAATAATAATAATTATTATAATAACTGGCTGTATTTGAATATTTAATTGTTTAAATAAAAGTAGTGCGGTTAACAATTATATAATGTATAAGAACATGTTGTGACTAATAGATTTATATTAACTAAAAGAAATAAACTTTTGGTGGCCTTTACCTAAAAATGTATGCAAAATTATAATATAAGCTCACTTTGACGTTTTTACTAATAAACTATGCCAAAATACATTAGTTTTTATCTGTGTCTCCCTGTTATTTTAGTATATTCTTTAGCTCATACATTTTATTTCTTATATAAACATGTATAATTGCATTTAGGAGTATGACTATTATTTTATGTTTAGTTTACTGAAAAAAGGGTAATATCTTTAAAAACAAAATACCTTCAAAATCTTTAAATTTCATCAATTAATGAACTCTACTAAATCAAGATAATAAATAATTCCATACTTATCTTTTAATTAACTGTGCACATTCTGAACCCTATGATTATATCAGTTATATGATAATTTATAAAGCGAGAACGAATTTTGCGAATATATGTATTTTCATATACGTTTCAGGGATCTTATTACATGCCACAATCGCCAATGAATTGATATCTTTACTTTCCCTCTAAAGGAAGTTTTATTACTGAGTTCTATCGTTTAAGAAAATTACGCCAACCCAAGCTGGGTTTGAACCCGCAAACACTTTACCTCAAGTTCACTGAGGTTGACGGTTACAAAAGATAAATCTAATATTTGTAGATAAATCGTAATACTCTTTGGTTTTCTTTTACGAAGTAAGAACTCGTTGGCATCAGCCCACAATAGATCCATACTGACCGAGGGACCATCATCTGTTGGCGAAGATATTAAGGAATATTATACACACATGTACCGTCTTAACCCTTTTTGTATATTTGTTTATATATCTCCAGTTAAAATTATTTCCCTAAATGATAACAGCCACTTGCTTGTTTAAACAATCTATTTTTTATTTTTAGAACATTACCCCTCATATTATCAGTTTTTAAAATAACTTTTTATTTCCATAAGTCTATATTAAATATAGAAACGATTTAACAAGAAAGAAGATTTGAGATCTAGAAATTATTCATTGCGATTCAAAGTGGGTCGAACATTTACAGCCCCCCCCCCCTCACTCCACCCGTCTCCATTCCCTCAATCCAACCCTAACTTCCTAGAGGCCATTCGATTATTGCCGAGATGTGGAACGGAAAATTGGAAATTGAAAGCTGTAAGTAGACAAGTGACAAAAAAAAGTAAAAGAAAAAAAATAGAACAAAAAAAATTTACGAAAAAAAAAGAGAAGAGGTTTTGAGGGAAGATGTCTCAAGTGAAAAAAATAAAGGAGAGGGGTAAAATAAAAATAAAATGTCCTGGTTATTCAAGCCACTCTAATGGACTTTCGATTGAAATGACGAGTTGAGGGAAGGGGGAGGCCGGAGTAAAGCAATCTCCTGATAGACGTGGTCCGAAGGTACTGTTTCCTTCCTCTTCTGCCGACAATGGACGATTCCTTTCTTGATTCATTCAAGTCATCGTTTTCTTAAAAGTATATTACAATCTTATTTTTACTATAGTATGATTCCAACATGCTTTACTAGTGATTTGAGCCTCCGGAATACATGTTCTTAGTTACCTCTCGGCTCTTACGAAGATAATTTCCAATGAAATACCTCAACCAAAATTCAAGGAAAGGTAAGCAGCTATTGTGTTTTCAAGAAATTGCAGATGATAAAACTGTTACGAATGTCAAGAAATTAAAATTTAGAATGTGCTAGCATATTTGGTACAAATCATAATTTTACTGGTTGATCTCTATGAATGTGAAGCGTGGTCTCTTACCTTATACGAGGAAAACGAATTTTGGGGGTTTGAAAAACATGTTGCTCAAGAAGAAATTTGGTACATAATGGGATGAGGATACTAAGGAGTTGAGGAGGTAACACAACCTGTACTCATTACAATACATTTTTAGGATAATAAAGTAACACACATTACGGTGGGCAGGACATGCAGCGTCAATGGAAGATTCTAGAACCTTTTTCAGGGTATTGACTGGCAAACCGAATGGGAAGACCTAGACGCAGATTGGAAGATAATACTAGAATATATACATGAAAGAGATAGGGTGTAATGAGGTGGCTTGGATAGAGCTGGAGCAAGATAGGGATAGGTGGTGTACTTTTGTAAGTGAACCTTCGAGTTCCTAATGCCATTAAGTAAGTAAATTACTTAATTACTGGTATTATTTCACAGGTATTAATACTTACCGAAAACTATATGTGCTGATAACACCATTTTACAAATTAATACTTAAATAATTGTACAAGTAATTTTACGACTGATGAAAGACAAGTGATTTGTATAAATGTTTACCTTCTTCTGAAGAAATGTAGTAAAATTCCCTTATAATTATTTATATATTAAAAAATAAGGTTGAATCATAATTTAAGGAGTACATTATGTATTGGATGTGTATGCCTTCATAACGTGACTACGCAAGTTTTTATTTTTACCCAAGCTACTTATTGAAGAATACTTGGACCCTTTGGTTTGATAAGGTAACAATTTTAAAAAGTTTTGAATATTTTCTTTCCTTAGAACGCCAGATACTGTTAACAATAATCTTTAAAGCTGATATAAGGAATATTAATTAATAATCATCGAGTCTAAAATGAGTAATTATTTATAAATTGTAGCTCAACCAATTTTATTATTAGTCTGTTTACAAATACACACTTGAACCTTAACTCCCTGTAATTTTATAATAATAAATTCAATAGCTTTGGTAAAACATTAACTATGCGACAATGAAATGCACATGCATCTAAGTGAAATTTGTCTTAAATATTAACTGTTTATTAAGTATATTAGCTCCTCTTTTTATATGGCATAAGGAAGATAGCTAAAGGGAATTTGACCTTTAAATGTATGGAAAGAGAGAGAGAGAGAGAGAGAGAGAGAGAGAGAGTGTGCTGAACTACCACCCCTACATTTGTCTGATTAGAACCTGGACTTTTCTATCACTGATTAAAAAAATTATTGCAAGATTAACGCCTTAAACCAATTGGCCACCGAAGCGGGTGTCTCAATAAGTTCGTGGACCCCTTGTCTTGGAGTCACTCTCGAGTAGACGACCGCCGATGATAGGAGATAAGGGATTGAATCATGGTAAGGTACACAGAGGATTTTTTTTATAAATGGTTCTAGTCTCTCTCTCTCTCTCTCTCTCTTAACGTCCATTGGGTATGCTTCCTCTAATTTAAACATTTCTCATACTTAGCACACTATCATATGTAAATGCGTATAGCCAAACGGGTAGTAAGACGAGGTGAATTACATCATAATAGTTTCCGAGGATAAACTAGTTTTGATTTTGGTCATACTAGCTTAAAGATTGGTTAGTATAACTATTTGAACATTTTTTTTATATTTGTGTGTTCTGCCTTGTCAATTAGATACAGGTGACCTGGCGGTCTAAGGGAAGGTGTCGGACTTCTGTGCTGGGGTCCGGGGTTCAATCCTCGGTCCCGGCACAGATTTATCTGATTACCAAACCCTTCCTTCACCTCTGACAAGACATCTTGTGAATGTGGGGAATGCCAGGCCTCCACCGTGGTTCGGATTTCACGTTAAACTGTAGGTCCTCCATTTCATCTCACAATAACCCTACCATTACACATTAACGTAAGTGCGTACAACCCGAGCGGGTAGTAAGACGTGGTGCTAATAATAATAATAATAATAATAATAATAATAATAATAATAATTAGATACAGCATAGGAAAGAATAATTAAATAGTTCATGTGTCACTTTCCTGTAGCTACTTAGTAATTTTACTGCAAATAATGACTCGACAGGTCTACATTTGTCCATCACAGACTCATGTAGTGTCACGCAAGAAATCAATCAGTGGTACAGTTGATTATGTCAGGTGTTTTCAAAATTCAGTTATTAACAATTGGCGTTGTTGTGAGGTTCATATAATTCAGTTAAATAAATCAAGATTATGAAAACTTTGTGTTATTTTAACATAAATTGAGTAAACCTGGTTTAAAATTAAATCTATATTTAAAAAATACACATTAAACTATATTATTTAAAGTGATTCCATCAGTGTGTCATCAAATGAATAAATGAACCACCATGGGAGAAATTATGTGGTACTTGTCCTGCATTACAATATGTTTAGTGATATTTTTTACTAATGACTTTGAGAAACTATCAGTTTCATCTCAAGTTTCCAAACTGATACATGTGAACGAAGAAAATTTGTATAAACTCAGTAATGAGTTTTGCCATTTCTTTATTTGGTACTTCCAGTATAAACCTTTGATTTCGGTTATATTTGTTAGCCAAGATAAATATTTTACATCAGATCAAAGGAATAAATTTTTACTTTTACATATTCATAATAAATGTAATACGCCAATATATATAATCGATTTTTATATGAGTTCACCAGAGAAAAATAGGGCATTTCGTGAATTTTCTTACGATTGCGAAATTGGGTATCTAATTATTATTGATGGTTATGCTTATATAAATGCCATGAACATATCTTTATTGGACTCGAATATATGGAATTCTCTTGCAAAATATGTAATAAATGTAGTAAAGCATTCTAACGATGGTGGATTATCAAGCTACACAAACTTTAACAGCAAACACAAATCTATGTTCCAAACACTTTGGGAAAAATATGGTATTCTTGATATAGTTATTGTAGAAAACATTTTAAGATGGACAATTGAATTTCAAGTTAAAGAATTGTTTCTTTACAACCCCTTTAGGTCGAATAATAGTTCTGTTAGAGGGGCAATAGAATCCATTTCAAGAAATCACGTTTCGGCTGTATTCAATCATAACGAGAAGCTCTTGGCCAACTTATATGGATATCCCATTAGATTCTCCATGTTTCCATACGATACATTAAGTCCCTTAGTTTATGCCCCTTTAGACCCAGATGATCCTTATTGGAAATTCTCAGGAAGATCCGGCCTAGTACAAGAAACTGTGTGTCTCCTGGTGAACTGCACTGCTTTAGTCAAGCCTTCGTCCGATGGTTTTTCTTTTGGACATAGACTCAGTAATGGTAGCTTTGTAGGTACCATAGGTGACGTGGTACATGGTAGAGCTGATATCGCCATTAGTCCTTACTATATTAAGTGGTATGGAGATGATAAAGTACAGTTCGCAGGACCTATCGGAGTTTCTCCTGTAGCGGTGATTGTACCTAGATTTGGCAGAATTCCAGTGTGGATGAAGCTGTTAACGTGTTTCAAAAAGGAAGTATGGATGTGCTTCGTGACGTTTTATGTGGTTTCTTCAGTATTTTGGCACGTTCTGAGGAAGAAGACTTATTTTCAAACACCAGGCGAAAGATTGAGAATAATTTCAAATTTCCTGGAGATGCTCTATATTTTTTGTGGGGTGCCCATTAAAAACATATCACGTATATCTCTAGTAGTACTTATGATCTTCATTTCTTCATGTCTTATAGTAAACCTTGTGATGATCAGTCTGTTCCAAGGAGGTTTCGTTAGATCACTTAGCCTGAGTCTATATTTCGGTGATATAAACACTTTAGAGCAACTGGATCATTCAGGAATACCAATCATAGTGCAGTTTCAATCAATGCTAAATATTTTTGATGATGAAGGACAAGATGAAACTATGATGCATCTTAGTAGAAGAATAAGCCTTGTTAAAGATCCTTTTGCCTACTTGGCAATACATAGGAACATAGCGTTAGCAACAAGTAACATTAGGGCAGAGTATTTCATCTCCAATATGACGTTTGGAAGAGAAGCCTTTCATATATGCAAAGAATCTCCAGGGTTATATTTTGAATCTTACATTATTCGCAAAGGGTCTCCTTTCACTACTATCTTTAAGAACATTATTGCTAGAATGATGGATGCTGGTTGGATGGAAAAATGGAGGGTGGATTCCATCAGTAATGCAACTCAAAGAGAGTTTAACCATGAAGCCGTGTATCAGAGAAGATGGTATTTACGTTATCTGACTTAAAAATTGCATTTTTTGTTCTAATGTCTGGTTCCTTATTAAGTTTAGGTGTGTTAGTTATCGAAATGATCATAAAAAGGAAGACACCCCATTTAAATTTGAATGTATTGTGCCCAAACTTCTTAAAAAAAATCCAAACAGAATTTAATATATCAAGACAAAGTGACCTCTTATGAAAAAGTAAACAACACAAATATAATTGTTGTACATAAAAATTAAGGTTTTTAAAGTTATGCTGTCAAAATTTGTTGAAAATACCTATTTTAGAACATGAGAACCCATTGAACTTAAGTGGTAGACATTTACATATTTTTATTCTACTATACTTTTGATTGTTTGCACCGAATTGGCTTAATATGATAAAATATAACTAACAATTAATCAAAGTTTGCAATTGCCTGCCCATTCGAGTGACACATCTTCTACACTTTTGATAGATTAAATATTACTAAGTGTTGAATCTCGGTCGGGTGAACTGGGGTTGGATTTTCCTAAATGGTTTTACACTCTCCCAAGCAAATGCGGGTTTACTTCCTCTAAATTAACCTTCCCAATTACTAGCCCATTAGCGTTGTTTGAAATTAATCGTATAACCCAAATGGGAAGAAAGATGTGGTGCTAAATAAAAAAAGTATTTGTATTGTTTATTAATATTATTAAATCTAACTTTACCCATTTTTAGAGGTAGGTTCTTCAATTTATAATTAGTAAAAGATATCTAGTTAGTAATAAACATATTTGTTGTATTACAGGAGCTTACTATATTTCCCGTCCGCCTCAATGATCTAATGGTTGAAGGCGTCACTCTCGTGTTAGACTGGCCTTCTGAAGACCATGCAGGGTTTAAATCACGGTCTATTCTACTGAGGGTGGTTATTTTTTATTCTTAAATGGTTTCCCACGTTCATGGAAACCCGTGTGGATTACCCCTAAATAGCTGCGTTCCTCATCCTTACTCCATTAGAGTAAACTATTATATCATACCTTGTGTGTGGTGTGTGTTCTTCTCTCATCTCTGCTCTCCTCTCTGTCCTTCTGTGTGTGTTCTCTTCTCTGTGTGTGTCTCTCTTCTCTGTGTTGCCTCTTCTCTCGTTCTCTTCTTCTGGCCTCTTCTTCTGTTCTCCTCTCTCTTCTGTTCTCCCTCTCTCTGTGTCCTCCTCGTGTTCCCTCTCTCTCTGTGTCTCCCCTCTCTCTGTGTTCCCTCCTCTCTGTGTCTCCTCTGTCTCTTTTATATATTATATATATTTCATTCACCAGGATGATTCTCTCAGTCTATCGAGACATTCAATGCTCATGTAAAATATGATATAGAGAAAGCAAACCCTTGAATAATTAATTATATATGAAATACCAAGTTTAGGATATCGAAATGACCTATTGATACGGATATAGTTGCATCGAATATTTTATTTGTAAATTTTGAGATTGGCAAATGTCCTGAACTCAATTTCCGTGCCCGGAAGTCATTTTTCAAATTTGAAAGTCTAGTTCTTTACTCAGAATGGATGTAAGAATTTTGCAAAATTGCATCCCAGATCTAATGTGTGTGTCGGTGACATTTGAGCAGCGATATACTCCCAAGCTTCCATACCACTCATGGATATATACTATATTGAGGCTAAACAGAACTGTATTCTGTTTACAGAGCATTACTTTCACGGTGCCAGGTGTTAAATAAAGATTCAGTAAGCAGGGACTTTGTTGTAGGGACTTAAAAGAGCCCATATCAAAGCAGATTAGCTGAGCGATTAGATAAAGATAACACTAAAACCAGAAAACTGAGCAAAATTACGTTATTATCCCCTTTCTTCAATTGGCAAAAATCGAATTTGAGATCACTTTATTTACTAGTATCTTTTTTATAAACAATTATTTTTTAAATGTTAGTAATTTGTTTTAAATATGATAAAATTGCATTACTGATTTTTAAAATCGGTGACCTGGTGGTCTAGGAGTAAGGTATCAGACTTCTGTGCTGAAAGTCCGGGGTTAAATCCTCGGTCTAGTCACAGATTTATCTGATTACCAAACCCTTCCTTCATCTCTGACAAGACATCTTGTGAATGTGGGGAATGCCAGGCCTCCACCGTGGTTCGAATCCCACGTTAAACTGTAGGTCCTACATTTCATCTCACAATCACTCTACCATAACACATTAGCTAAGTGCGTACAAACCCGAACGGGTAGTAAGACGCTGTGCTAATAATAATAATAATAGTAATAATATATAAATAATAATAAAAATATTAGCATCCATATAACTTTTTTTATGCTTTTGGTTAAATCTTAGAGCTTAGTACTCGTTAGTGTTTTAAATACACATTAATAACGCTAGTTGAATAGTTATTAGTAAGATTGGAATTTAGAGGAAATAAAATTGAATTTCGATAAAGGAAATTTAAGAAATAATTTTTTTAAACCCTCTAAAGACCAACGGGGATTGAACCCCGATCTCCCAGACACCAGAAATCCAGTTTAACTCGCAAATGACAAGCTATCCGTTACCCTTCACTCCCCTTTCTGACTGCTAACCGAGTACCTCTATCGGTATTTAAATTATTTGAACCAAAGCACTAAATTAATCAATAATTGACTGCACCGAGTAGATTTATTAGTATTCAGACTAAGGTGCAATTAGTTGATTTCATTACTGAGTTTGGCTGTTTATTCTAATCGCTATTATTTTAATGAGGCCTCATTAACTTGTCAGAATTGACATGAAATTCTCGTTAAAGAATTAGAAGCCGATTCCAAGTGGATTTACCACATTTTCAAACAACTTTGGCAAGGCACATATTCAGGCTCACTTAAATGTTTTTAAACTCATTTTGTTACAAATCATATTAATAAACTTACTTAAATAATACCCGCCTCGGTGGCGTAGTTGGCTAAAGCGCTAGTCGTGTTGAGCTCGACTGTTGAGGACGGGGAGATCGAGGTTTTAATTTCGGTCGGGAGAACTGGGGGTGGTCTTCCCTAAATGGTTTTCCACTCTCCCTCCACGCAAATGCGGGTTCACTTCCTCTAATTCAACCTTTCCAATTCCTAATCCAATAGCGTGATTAGTACTTAAAGCGTATAACCCGAACGGGTAGTAAGACGCGATGCTAAATAATAATAATAATAATAAACTTAAATAATGCCACTCATCAACCGGATAAAACCTTACGTAGGCAGATCATAAGGATCGAACCAGAAACTTCATTTTGTGGTGTGTTTTTATTTGTATCATACTTTTATAAAAACAATAGTTGTAAGACAAGTAGAATAAGTTCACCAAAAAAATATAGAAATTTTTAGTTTAAAACGAGAATACATTTTATATCATACCAATTTCAGTGTTACCAAGGGGAAAATGTAAAAAAGACTCGATAGGTTTGATGGTTCCAACGTAAATTTATCTAATATCCCTGACCAGATTCAGTGGCTGAACGGTCTAAGGCGTCACTCTCGTGTCAGACGGGCCTGCTGAAGACTGACTCTCCTTCCACGCAAATGTTATTCATGTAGATAACATATAAAATGATTCCTTCCTCTTCCCTACAACATCGTATTAACTGTCATAAATTCGAATTAGAAGTAAGACGTAGAGATAAATAAAATATAATATCCCTTTTAATAGGTTGTGAGGTTGATACTTCAATAAATCGTTTAAAGAGGTCTTAGATATGCAAATAATTACTAAGTCTAAAGCACAGTTTAGAAATTTAAACATATTTATTTGCGGGTAACATTGATAGCATTTTAATATATTATTTGCGATATTTTACAGATATTGATAATATTAATAAAAAGTGATATCTGAAGATAATATGACTTGGTGTTTGAATATATCAATATTGTTTTCGTAGCCTTAGCAACTATCATATAGGCCTAATCTGGTGTACCTAGGAACATTTTGAGGTGAATTTTTTGTGACAAAATTTCACCTTGCAGATTTGGTTGGTAAATTAGTATTGGTTATATATACACATATATATACTGAACCAATACTAATCGGGTTGGGGTGGAAGCAAATATAAGATAAAGTTCAAGCCCACTGGTTTATTTTAAGCGAGGTTTTTACCCCATGCGACCCTCAAATCTTTAGTCATTCTAATAATTTCTTAGGTGTTTATATTTATCAAAAGACATACTAATATGTTGAAATTACTTGTTTTTCATCCACACTAATTCGCTCCGAATGACAAAGCTCGATATTTTATAGTTTTAGTCGTGTATTAAAAAAAATGTGTTAAATCGAGATATACCTTTAGATAACCAGTTAAACTTTTGTGATTTGAAATTGAACTTGAGTTTTAAAAAAAAATTCGCAGTTATATAATTTTTGAAAAGTTTTTCATCAATATACAAAAAATATCAATAATAATAAGGCTTAAATAATTTTTATAAGCATCAAATCCAAGTTTTTTATACACTTATACACTTTCAAGTTTTTACTTATTAATAGAATTATTACAGATATTTCAAGGAATAATTTCTATAGCAATATTTTTCCATATAAATAAAAATATGTTACTAATTCCTCACACGTTCGATAATCTTTATTTATTCAGTTGATAAACTATCGACTTTGTGTGTCGAGAACAGAGCAGGCTCTATTGAATGTAAGGAGAACTGCATTTCAGAAGCTTCGCCAATGTATACGGCCTACCGGTGGAGCAGTGAACTCTATTGATCACGTCTTCTCCGTGAGAGAAAGACTCTTGCGGCCAAATATTAAACTGTTAGAAGAGTGTGGAGTATATCTCGCTGGCTCTGCCAGAACACGTATTTATTAATCATTACAAATAAAGAATATATTTAAGGGTCGGAGTGCTAAGGGTCCAAACATGTTTTTTACATCAACTACATACACAAATAAAATTTTTATAAACGTACAGATATAATTTAGTAATGGTTTCTTAACGTAAAAAAGGATTAAAATAATTAAATTTAAACAGAATGTCATCTTTTTTTCTTTCTTTATTTCCTTTGTAAACACCAGATTCACTTTAATCATAAAATGCTTCCTATTTTTCAAATGAGTTAAAAATTTCAAATTATAATTTAGTTTAACGTAATTTAATAAAATAAGGTTTGAGGATTATTTTTATTTAAGTTTTCTTTAACATATTTTTACATAAAATATCTTTTCTTAATTAAATACCAATCACTCTTCCTCACAACATGTTATGATGGAGGAATTCAAATTCCTCTTTGATTTCAAACAACGACCTCGCTTTAATATCAAAAGTGGCATCGCATTCAAGGCATTATGTATTTGACGATGTTGAATATAACTCAAGATATTTTAATTTATCGATAGGTATAAAAGGATTTTATTTTTATTACTAATCTTTTCTCAAATTAATAAAGGTTCTTTCTCAAATTGCTGTGCTTTAGTCTATTAATTTAACTGAAATATTATTGGTGCTTTACGACATTCCGTTACTACCATAATATTTATAAACATTATATTTAAAATTATTTGGGCTTGTCAAACAATATCGCTAATATAGACGAGTAATTTTTTTTAAAGCCGAGCTTTCGAATGAATTCACGTTATGTATGGTTGTATCAAATTGTATTACCTTCAAAATACTATGGATATTGTGTGAAACAATCTAATAAGAAAGCTGTATATAATGGCCTGAATTAAGTTTAATTATTTTCTTCCCAAAAGAGCGTTTTCTTGTTTGTTTGCCGATGGTGACACCTTGCGGTAAAAATAGAAACCACAGGCCGAGATAAGCCGGCTTCTAGTTTAAATTAATGCTTGCTATTATGAACAAGTTTGTTCTATGTGCCTATGTGCCAGACGTTTTATTGCCAATTTGGGCTGTCCAAGACGTATAGCTCAGGATTTGAGTGAGAGAAGTGAGTGAAGGGAGGAAGTGAGTAAGTGAGTGAAGTGAGTGAATACCAGTATTTGCCTGGAAAAGATAATAAAAAATAGTTGATAGCAAAAGAAAAAAAATTGCGTTAGGCCAAAACGAATTCAAGTTTCTTGAGCTGGAGTATATATACCTAGTGGTAACTAAGCCAACAATAATTGAACTGTTATAAATACTATTTTATTACAATTTCTGAATTTACCATCTCTAAAAAGCTTTTATTTTATTTTAGATTGTTTAAGATTTAAAACAAAATAAAGGAATTTACACTTTAGCTCCTATAAAGTAATAAAATCAAATCAAAATAAACTAATTTTGAATTGTAGTAAATTATCTTTATAATACATAATTCATTAGTGTAAATACAAACATGGGGTCGGCTGGATGGTAGGACGTTGTGTTAAACAAAATTAAAAAAAGATAATACATTAGAAAAAATTTAAATGTTGAGGATCCTTAACCATATTTTCCAAATTCACGAAATATCCCAAAAACAGGAATATACCTAAATTTGAGTTCTATATAAATAATATTGATTTTCTAATTTTCTACAACTTGTTAGTTAATATGAAAGCTCCAATGGTTGGTGTCTGTATCTCAATATATCGGCTCACATTATTTTGTATAGAAATGGGGGAAAACATCTTAAAATTCAAATAGAGAAAACTATCCGAGGCAGTGCGAGACAAAATGAGCCGATGTGATATGTCAGATTATGTACTTGAAAATGTAATTTCTTTACTTAGTTTTTCTTTTATTCTAAGAGACGTGATTTTAAAAACGAACCACCTAAGATTAGATGTATTATTATTAGCACCGTGTCTTACTACCCGTCCGGGTTATGCGCACTTACGCTAATGTGTAATGGTAGGGTGGTTGTGAGATGAAATGAAGGACCTACAGTTTAACGTGGAATCCGAACCACGGTGGTGGCCTGGCATTCCACACATTCACAAGATGTCTTGTCAGAGGTGAAGGAAGGGTTTGGTAGTCAGATAAATTTGTGCCGATACTGAGGATTGAACGCCGGACCCCAGCACAAAAGTCAGACACCTTACCCCAAGACCGTAGGTCACCGATTAGATGTAACTTATGCTTATCCATTATTATTTTTCCCTTCCACTTGAATAAACATTTTAACCAATATAATAAAATAGGGTTGAGCATTGTATAGTAAATAACTATGCATGCGCATTTGCGAAGTGAAAAGAGTAGAAAACCAGTAAACTTAGCCAAATTATAGTACAGACTTACACCTTCAACCAGCCAACAAGACCAGATACTAATATTTCGTCAGCACGCCCGAGGATTCAGGTTGTATTTAAATTAAAAATTACCTGCTTCTGTGCCCACGTGGTTTAACACGATACTCTGCCATTAGACTCAACTAACCATGATGGGAGATACAGGTTCAAACTACACCCTCCCCCCCCCCCCCCCCACACCTCCCAACCACCGTTTTCTTAAGCTATTATTTAAGTTTAGAATTTTCACCATGTTTTGGTTTATTTCTTACCATTTAGGACGGTTGTCTTAATTGCTTGAAAGTATTTAAATTTTCTAGCACATTCATAAAGGTTTTTTCTATTAGTTTTTAAATTCTTAACTCACCTTTAACATCTTTATTTTATTTTATTTCTTAAATCATAATTTTATACTTATCTGTGAATTTTTTTTCTACCATAATGGATACTGTTTTTTATAAACATTAGCGGCAAAACTTTGTCAATGGCTTATTTAAGAAGTGGAGTATTTCACTCGGTGTTAGTGGTGAGGTACCTCGAACCCCCCCAACCCCCTCCACATACCCTCCAAATAGTGATGTTTGCCTCCCAAACGGCTAGGTCATAACACCAGGGGCCAAGCAAATGCGTTGATTGGTGTAGAATTGGTAAGTAGGGGTAGCAATCTAAAAAATGTTCTTTTAGAATCTTTCTCTCATGTTTTGGAGCAATACAGCTATACCCAGTTTTTAAGTCCGATCGAAGGACGTAATTGTTCCAGACAATAAGTGACCCAGTTCATTATAAATGTAAATCAGTAAAACTTGGTGATTATTATAGTTAATTAACCCGAAGAATCATTGCAAATTATTATGCTAATTTATGTATTCACATCAACAATAAATAAAGATTAACATGGAAAAGTTTTAACGTAATATAATACTACAACACCATTTTAAACAAAGTAATTTTTAATTGGAAAATTAAAACCTCCATTTTGATTGTTATGTTTAATTTTGGCTGGATGCAAATTTTAATAAAAATCTTTAAAGCGGATTTTAAGAATGTATATTTTTCTCTTTTTACCCACCAATAAACTACGCTTAATTTTAGGGATTGATATATTATTACAAAAACCTTTCAAGGAAAACTTATGGGACTGTAGATACAGAGATTTAGCACGACAGGCAAATTGATTTGATCACTTGGTTCAGACGGGCAGACAAACGGAGTCGCGAAAATAACTTTTTTTGGTTTCAAAGAGTTTTGAAACGTTGAAATTAATCAATATATATACAACGTGTATCTAAAACACTGCATCAAACTTTGGCAGTCTATTCCTTGGGTTAAAATATAATAATTCCCATCAGCAACCTAAGGTCCATCTTGAATATTAAGGGCGGTATTCACCCCTAAACATAGAGCTAAAAACGACTATTGTGTGAAATATTATGAAAACTAATTAAGATATTACAACGAATCTTTGTATACTACTTATTGAAACCTGTATCATTAATAAACTAACTGTGCTGTTACCGTTATCCACCCCCATTATGTAAAAAAAGGGGGTGTTGTAACACTTTTTTCTGCAATAAAATATGACAGAGTAAGTATTACTATCTTTGACTTAATTTTTACTTCATGTTTTTTAATTCTAACAAAAAAGGGTGTCTTGGAGAAACTGTCTATCTTTCCCCGTTTCCGAGATAATCATGCATGTTTGATTTCAAAGACAAGTGTTAATTCCTGCCAGGTAGGCAGCCAGTACAGCTGTTGCGTAGCCACAACGCTCTCCTTACCTTAATCCGTTTAGACTTCTTTCTGTGGGTCTTTCAAAGCTTTGGTGTACGAGACAGCCATTGAATCCGAGGAAGACCTGTTAGCCAGGATATATGCTTTATGTGATAAGGTTCAAGAAACACCACGTGTTTTCGAAAGATTACGCCAGTCATTGATACGCCACCTCAATTATTGCAATGACGTTAGGGCCCACTATTTTGAACACTTGTTGTGAATCTGCTTTTGAAGCTAGGAATTAAAACATACAAGAACTACGGTTAGTATTTCTTAATTTAGATTTCAATACTCCAGTGAGTGTAATGATTAAAATCTCACCCAAGTGTGAACTGTGTAAGCATAACATACTAATGGAATAAATAGCAACACATCGGAGCTCATGTAGAAGGAAAAGTATCAGTCTCTCCAACATTACACACAAACCAGCCTTGTTTACCAAATATACGTGGTACATAGTTACACTTACCGGTTAAAATGGTTAAACGACTGCAGTGCGAAGTAACACTGCGATTCTGGTTGCCTACATGGCAGGCATTTACACTTGTCTCTGAACTCAAACTTGTGTGATTATCTCGAAAACGGGGAATGCTAGACAGTTTCTCCAAGGCACCTTTTTTGTTAATTTTTAATCCTTGTTTTGTAATCTTAAGTCAAAATTAGTAATAATTACTCTGACATATTTTATTGCAGAAAAAAGTGTTACAACCCCCCCCTGTTTTATATGAAGGGGGTGGGTAACAGCAACAGCACATTTAGTTTATTAATAATAAAGGTTTCAATAAGTAGTATACAAAGATTCGTTGTAATACCTTAATCAGTTTTCATAATATTTCACACAATAGTCGTTTTTAGCTCTATGTTTAGGGGTGAATACTGCCCTTAATATTCAAGATGGACCCTAGGTTGCTGATGTGAATTATTATATTTTCACCCAAGGAATAGCCTGCCAAAGTTTAATGCAATGTTTTAGATACACGTTGTATATATATATATATATATATATTTGCTATCACAATACTTCTATATACAAGGTAACGAAAGAAAGTGAAAATAGTGTTTATATGACAACCACAACAAACTTATCTCCTAATCGAACTATGCCTAGCTTTAAAAAAAATTACCATCGCAAACATCTACTCTATTTAATCTAGCAATAAAATAACGACCGTTTCCACTGGTGATGTCAGAGAATATTTGGGTATCCTAGAGGGCATGTACCCTTGTTGTCGAATGTATGTTGTAGAATGCAAATTACGTGTAGACATGAATTGTAACGGTGAAATTTAGCATGTAGATTACATTCACGTTTAGCAAACATATGTGGGGTTGTCGCGAGAGAAGAGGTGACGCCACGCCACATTAGCTAACCTGGTAACCTTTTGAATACCTTACTGACATACTGCTTTCAGAGGTCGTAAAATAAGGTCTACGTGCAGTACCAAAAAAAATACAAAAAATAAATTACTCTCTTCATAAATGAATTTGATTTTTTCTTTAATTTTAACCCAAATTATTATAGATATTCAAATCCAATTTAGAGAGACAATATGGGTATTTTTAGATATTAAATTATTATATTTAAGTCCCCTTCCTAGAAATGTTTTCTCAAGAATGTGATTTTAAATACACGATTAAAACTATATGTATTAAAATATTTTACTTAGATACAAACATATCGTAGCTATTTAATGTATGATGAGACAAATCAGAATTATTTAAATAATATAATATGAAAATATTTTCATATTATTTTGTTTAAAATATTTTTTATAAATTAATAAATTAATTTGGCTTATGTTTTAAAATAATTATAAGATGTATAACACATCCGAATCTATTTAAACATAATTATATTATTTATATCAATTAATATTAATTTGATTAATACTATGTAGTCTAAGATAATAAAACGTGAATTACATAAGAACACTGTCTACATGTAGGTTTGGGTTCTAATCATGCTGGGTGAAATTAGGATATTATTATTATTATTATTATTATTATTAGCTCCGTGTCTTACTACCCGTTCGGTTTCTACATACTCACTTTATTATGTAATGTTAGGGTGATTGTGAGATGAAATGGAGGACCTACGGTTTAACGTGGAATTCAAACCACGGTGAAAGTCTGGCATTTCACACATTCACAAGATTATAATAATAGTAAGGTTATATTTAGAGTAAGTGTAGCCGACTTTGAGTGGAGGGAGGGTGGAAAAACATTCTGGAAAAAACCCATCAGTAAGCACGATCGAGACTAAAACCTCGTTCACCCAGTTATCGACAATATATTATGTTTCGAGAGTAGCAACTTAGAACATGCTTTCGCCGAAGCTGGTATCTTCAAATTTAACAAATATATTAAATCACTAGTAACTGGGGTTTAAAACTTATTAATACACGAATCGGTGGGCTCATGAACTAAAGCTAGTTTAGTATAGTTTTCTGGTGACGAGATGGTCGGGATTTGAACCCCGCCCTGGTGTTCAAAGATTACTTCGTAATCGGTTTACTCCGTAATCGGTTTACTCACCTCCTTCCATCAAATGGGTGAACTTATTTTACATTTATTCTTATCGCAGTTAAACAATGATAGACCGTATGGTTAATAAAACACCATAAAAGAGAAAATAAATGGTACTATGTACTGCACATACTTGTTTATCTAATATTGAGAGTAAATATCCTCCCAATTATCTAAAGAGCATATATTAAATAATATACATTTACAGAAATATATTATTTGTTCTTTGCACTTTTAACTATCCATTTCCCTGACAGATATTAAAGAAATATTAATATCGATGACCCGCCTCTGTGGCGTA
Organism: Timema cristinae; assembly: GCA_039000515.1. NCBI lineage: Eukaryota > Metazoa > Arthropoda > Insecta > Phasmatodea > Timematidae > Timema > Timema cristinae. The sequence continues at coordinate 30,186,636 of JBCFYV010003508.1, read as the reverse complement.
GTTGGCTTGTAGTGTTGAGCCCGACTGCTAAGGACGGGGAGATCGAGGTTCGAATCTCAGTCGGGTTAACTGGGGGTGGTTTTTCCTAAATGGTTTTCCACTCTCCCTCCACGCAAATGCGGGTTCACTTCCTCTAATTCAACCTTCCCAATTCCTAATTCATTAGCGTAATCAGTATTTATAGAGTATAACCCGAACGGGTAGTAAGACGCGGTGCTAAATATTATTATTATTATTATTACTATCATTACCCTGAGATTTTTTTTAATGTATAGGCTGTACACATTTGTTTGTAAATGAGAAAATATATTATTTGATATGCTTTCAATAAATAATTTGTTATTTTTAGGAGTGCTACCACCTTACCGATGACAAGTTAATTCCTATATCAAAGAGCTGAAGGGATATTATTATTATTATTATTATTATTATTATTATTAGCACCGCGTCTTACCACCCATTGGGGTTATACGCACTTACGCTAATGTGTAATGGTAGGGTGATTGTGAGATGAAATGAAGGACCTACAGTTTAACGTGGAATCCGAACCACGGTGGAGGCCTGGCATTCCCCACATTCACAAGATGTCTTGTCAGAGGTGAAGGAAGTTTTTGGTAATCAGATAAATCTGTGCCGGTACAGAGGATTGAACCCCGGCCGCCAGCACAGAAGTCTGACACCTTACCCCTAGACCGTGCAGGGATATTAACAAAACTGAACATTTTCGCTTATATAAGTCACCCTCTAAATAACTTTAGTGGATAAATTAGATTCACCATTTTGTTTGTAATATTTAACAGTGCCTATATATGAAATAAAATGTAAAACCGTTAAAGCTTATTTTGAGAAAGTATTTTTATTTTTATATTGTCTCTCACACATAAACGTTCCTTAATTATATTGTGGTAACGAATCTCAAATATAATTTTTGGACAGTTACAATACGTTCTCTCTCCAAACATTCACGATAAAGTCAAGATATTAGTAAATAAACAATATTGGATGAGCTTAGGTTTGAAATAAATACAATAGGGTTCGATCCCTGTAAAGGCATAATTTTTTATATAATTTGTTAGATTGTTGTCACTTTCTCCATCTCATTGAAGATGCCACTAGTGCTTGTTGTTGTGTCTTATTTAGATTTAAATTAGTTTCTAATTCATGGAAAGATTTTAGAAATTGAATTTTGAATACCATTAGTAAAAAAAAAACCGTTCAGATCTACTGTTTATTAACAATTTTTTCATTCTATATAACTGAAATTTTCCTTCGAATATGAACCTTGATTAATGGAACGTTGAGGTTGGTAGCATTTAATTTGTTTAATTGGAACATTAGTCTGAAAGAGTCCATTCATCTAATCGCTGATTAATTGATTAATTAAAATATTAAACACAAGATTATGCTCAAACCAAAAATCTTATCAAATCGTGGTGTCCTGCATTTTTTTATTTATTTAACGACGGAAAAATTAGGAATCAGTTTAATAGTTGTTTAGTTTTAAAAACATTATTTTTAAATTTTTTGTAATTTTTAAAATTCAGTGAAATGGCTTTAATGATCTCAAATTCTTTGAGTTAAAAAAACACTTTATAACACAAAATAATTATATCATTATATGATTTTAGCTTAAGATGGATTAGTTGTATAAGCTAGTGGCTATCTGGTGCTAATGGGGTGGAGGAAGAGGGGTTCTTAAGAGAGTCCATCATCGACATACCTCGACGGCTCCAACATATTCCTGTTGAGTTAATAGAATGCATCGGCTATGTATACAAATACATTTCTTTTTAATATTCAGACACCTACCCTATTTATGTTACATTCATTCCCAAAAGGATTTTAAAAACCCGATATATATTTTAATTCTCAGACTTTAAGAAAAGTAATATAATATAAGCCTCGGATTGTAAAGGAAGTTTTATTACAATCATATAAATCTAAACAGTGTTGATACTAAACAAATTATAAAACAGTAATAATGTGTGAGTTTATAATATAAATAATTGAAAGTAAACTATATTTTCTTAGATACTATTTAATAATAATAAAAATTATTGTTATTATTATTAGTATTAGTATAATAGATATTACGACCTTGTACATTGTTCCAGAATTTTTTAATTAGTTTAATTTAATTTTAACTGCTTCAACCAAAATATGTTTGTAATTAAAAACCATCAATATTGTTTCACAATATATATTAACTCAATTAAGGACATCGAGTTTTTAATAGATTTAAAAACTTCAAACCTATTATATTTATTTTGTATTTCAGTTTACGTTACACTAAATTACATTCAGTTTACATTAAGCCAAACTATTAATTTTTTTCATCACTTTGTATTCATTCAATTAGTTATATAGCCTATCTCATTGTATTTGTGGATTTTAATTTGTATTTATTATTTTACTGTGTCATCGCTCCAACCCTGATAATGTTTACAGATATTATGAACATACAAAAGTGACAGCTGAATTTTAAAATTGTAAAATTATAAAACAAAATGAAAACATCTTATATTCTGGCTGCATCTTTGGCAATTTTTTATAAGATTAAAAAAAATTGGTAATACTAATCACTGATGATAATTTAGTGTGAAAAACAAAGAATATTCTAAAATTTTCCCGTAAAGACTGAAATAACTATGAAGAAAGCCCCAGTTTTAAAAATGCTATCTTAAAGCAAAGAGAGAATAGGCTTTTCAACATGAAGACAAGGAGAGAGAACTCCAATACATATGCAATGCCTTCAAAGGTTTATCGCTGAGTACGTAGTTTTATAGAAAAGCTTCGAGGTGATCTAGAACTGTAGTCGACCTTTCTTTCCACTCAAACCACAGTAACATTTTACATACATTCCCTTTATACGAAATAACTTTCTAATTTCCAAACAAACAATGGCACAAAAGTTACTTGGGAACAACCTAGATGTATATACAACTTAATAGACGAATGAGGGCTTGGAAGGGCGGGTAGTTGGGAGCTTTCTAGCCTCTAAAAGGTGCAGATGTTGCCAAATTTAACGCGAAACCGTGCTCCTCTTAATAACCAAGTTCTGTGCTGTGAGAAGGATAAAAGGTAAGGGTAGTTTGAGGGGTGGATAATTAGCACGTACATCCAGAGATATGAAGTAAAGAGGGTGTTGAAGGGTGGCCGGGTAGGGGTGAAGAGGTTAGGGTGTTTTCAGAAGAGGCAACATCATGGGTGGTGCGGAAAGGGTAGGGGTGAGAGTAAGGGAGGTGGTAGGGAAAGGGGGGAAGACTTTTGTTTAGTAATTTTGTTAGCATCTTAATCTAAAAGGGCTCTCACTACTTGTTTCGTTTCAAGAGTTTTCGCTGAATAAGTTTTAAAGCTCAGATGGTAATCATTTACGACCTTTCGTATTGGTTTTTAATTCCTTTTTTTTTCCCCCCCTTGGGTGTTAACTAGACTATTATTTTCTCGAATAAGGGTATACAGTTGTTTTTGAAGTTTTGATTTACATTAAGCAACTACGTAGTACAAAGGTGCGAGGTATTTACTATCCCCCTAAAAAAACATTAGTAATATAAAATGGTTTGACAAATACATCCGTGATATAAACAGCCTCAAACAACACTTCTAAAAATTCGTTCTTCATAGGAAACCCCCAAGTCCATTTTTTTTTTTGCCTTGTATGATGAAATGCCGTTTTACATAATACCATTAGTATAATTATTATACTCTTAATGTAAGAGTCAAGATAACCAATCTGTATTTCTTTTCATGCTTTTGGTATTGTTATAGGTCAGAAGTTTCCAACTGGCGGCCCGCGGGCCACATGCAGCCCATGAGACCACTTTTTGCTGCCCGCAAAATCCTTATAAGATTTTTTTTAATCTCAAGAAAAGTTTAGAAAAATATTTCATAGCTCGTTCAAAAAATGTATTAATATTCATGAGGCAAAAATGAACAAACGAAGTTGATACAGAATTAATAGTCAGCTGTTCTACAAGTTGCGCACCGCATCGCACAGTGCAGGACTCAACAAGAGTAGTGGAGCCCCTCCACTGACTTCTCTCCCCTTCACTCCCGTAACAATAGACTCACCCGGTAAGGCTTCTTGGCTACTCCTGCTTTCTCCACTCAGGCTCAGTAGCGCTTGCTTGGCGTGTAGTGAATTTTCACAAGTTACTGTCCATTTTGAAGGCTTTGTTTTATGTTGAGTGTTAAGTGTACCGTTGCTTGCGTTTACTACGAAAATAAAAGTGCGCGGAAACTCAAAGAAACGCGAAAATGAAAACAGAATTTACAAGGAAAGATGGGAAAGTGACTATTTAATTACTAACAACAGTGGGAGGCTTCAGTGTTTGGTATGCATGCAAATTGTGTCTGTACCAAAATAGTACAATGTTAAGCAACACTACTCAACAATGCACAAGAACAACTATGCTACATATAAGAAGAAAGCTCGACACGCACGGGTTGCAGACTTCAAAAAGAAATTAAAACAGCAAACAAGTATGTTTAGAAAAGTCTTACAAAATCAGTAATGTTCTCTGTACGCCTCCTACGCAGTGTAGCCTGAACTTGCAAAGGCGAAAAAACCCTTCAATGAAGGCAGTCTGGTTAAAAAGTGTGCTATGGAAATGGCAAAGGCTTTTGGAGATGTTAAAATGGCTGAGAAATTTAAATCAGTGCCACTTTCCAACCAAACTGTACAGAGAAGGGTCATTGATATGGGAGAATAAGGCTTGGATTTCTCGCTATGCCTTGATGAAAGCACTGACCATTCAGATGTCAGTCAGCTATTAATATTTGTACGCACCACCTTCAAAGATTTCAGCAGCAAAGAGGAGCTATTTGATGTCTGCTCTCTTCAAGGAACAACAAAAGGGAGGGACATTTATGAGGCTTAAAAAAAACAGAGTTGGAGAATTCAGTAAATGTTCAACCATTGTGACAGACGGAGTGCCAAAAATGACAGAGGAGAAGACTGGTCTGACGGGATTGCTAAAAGAAAATGGCGTAACGTGTCCTATGAGCTACTGTCTTATTCACAAGGGAGCGTTATGTGGGAAATAAACGAAGAAAACTAAAGTTTTTAAATTTGTGGTTAATATTATTAATAAGTTATTAGGTGGAAATCAAGCCCTTTTGCATAGACAACTAAAGCAGTTTTTGCTGTAAATTGAGGCAGAATATGGAGACTTGTTGCTGTACAGCCATATGAGGTGGCTGAGTGCAGGAAAGTGCCTTGGACGGCTTTTTGCTATTCACTAGGAAATCCCTGAATTCCTTAAGTTTTCCTCGTCTGATACATCAAAACTAGAAGAATAAATTCAAAGCCCAGAATTTTTAAAGCAGTTAGCTATCCTGACAGACATGAAAAATCACCTTAACACCTTAAACCTGAGTCTTCAAGGAATATACCAGGTCGTATCAGATATGGTGGGATTTGTAAATGGATTTCGAAACAAGTTAAACATTTTCAAACGTTCTTTGGAAAACCATGAATTGACATTTCCCTTGCTGTCCACAATTGGCGGCGGAGAAAGACCATGAAACTATAGATTTTTCAGATCTCAGTTCACACATTCAAGAGATCATTGAAGAATTCAACACATGATTCAAGGAAACTGAAACACTGAAAAGCAGTGTACAGCTTTACTTGAATCTTCTTGTTTCTACAATCTAGGAACAAGAACCACACCTACAACTTTAGCTGTGCGATCTACAAGTTGATACGTTCCTACAGATCAGACCAGAAAAGAGATCACATTTTTATAAAATGGTATCTAGTGAAAAATACCCAATCTTAAAGACAATTTGGACTAAAAATGACTAATGTTTGGGAGCGTGTACATATGTGAAAGTGTTTTGTCTTCTATGAAATTTATTAAAAATCAATACAGAATTCGACTTGCAGATTCTTCCTTGCTGCCTCTTTTGAGATTAGCAACAGAGCTGGAGGTGGACATTCGTTCATTGGTAGATGCAGCTGATCGACCACAGTACTCCCACTAAATTGTCCTTTTTAAAGTTTTATTCTGACTACATTATTAATTTCAGTTTGACTTTGGATTAGTATTTTTTTCTGTTGCCATTTGTCAAATATTAAGTCAAATAAACTAACATTGTTGCTTTTCTTCGAAATTCAATTGTTTATGTATAATAGAATTGTTTATTTTTAGTTTCACTCTTTTATGCAATTGTAAAATAGTGTTATAAGCAATTAAAATGATTAAACCTTTATTTCAATAAAACTATGTATATTATTTCATACTGGTACCTCTGTTCTATTTGCAGAATTATACGAAAATTGGACTATTATTATAGTGCAGCCCGCAATCATACCTAAGGTTTCCACTGTGGCCCTTGAGCCCCTACAAGTTGGAAACCACTGTTCTAGATCCTCTTTAGCTGTAGCAAATTCCCGTTTCAATTTATAAATTTTCTTACCACGCATCTAATTGATATCTTCCACTAAAGATCTTGTCATGGCCTCCAGGATACTGGTGATGAGAAGAAAAACAATTTATTTATTTTGCAAGGCCTCCTAAACTCTCCAGAACCAATGCTTAAGAGATCAAATTTTTTAGCAACAATCGACCTGTCTGACTTTAATGCTCTAAAGACGTGTTGTCACTTTATTTTAGTTAAAAATAGCACACAAATCTGAAGGTAGATATACTAATACAGTACTAATCAGAAAATATAACTGAGGTTCATCTTTCACAAGAAAATTCCTAAATAAGGACTTCACACCTACAATTACTCAAATTAACACGAGCAACACACATAAACCAGAACATTATGCCATCCTACTACCAACAGATCACTGGAACTAAAATAGTAGTTAGACCATTGAAAATTAAGCCGTGGTCTTCCTTCCATTTGCTGTAAAACTAAAGCAGTGCTGATATTTAGCCACGTGACAGCTCGAATCCAATCACGACAAGTCAGTGTGGCTAGCGTAGCCTGCACTGCTCAGGTTGAGATAATTTCAACTTTTCCAGTGCTTCTCCAGAAAACCGGCCAAGAAGACCCAACCAGCGCGTACACAAACTTTCAAATATGCGTTATTTATAAACACAGCACATTCTGACGATGATCAAAAGTGATGTTTTAAAAACGACAGTTTATTTGAAGCCATGGGTTTTATTGATGACCAAATCAAACCCAGGCAGTAAGTAGAACATATAATTTTATTTCAAATACAGTAACTTGCATCGATTCTAATATTTATGTTTTCAAGTTTGACGTTTCAATGCATCATGGGTAAACAGAGATTCCCAACTTTCCGCGAGTGTGTTAACGGCTGCACCACTAAGAGGTGCGTACTAACTGCATTGCTTTCAAATTTCAGTGGACGTGGGAATCGCCTTTATTCTATAGTATTACTACAACTTTATGATCTGAAGCTTGGTGAAAATAAAATGTTGGTAAGAGATAAATTGATACTATAAACATTTTATATTAGAGTTAAGCGTGATTCTTCTTACTATTATAGTTAAAATGATAAGCGACTATTAAAAATAGTTAAAATTACTGCTTAAAGTGAAAAAGGTATAAATAATACAAAATTTGGGGTCTTTTATTGGCTACAGCCATCTACTTTAGCGTGAAGAGACTTGCGGAAGTCCGTATCTTTGAGTTGAAATAATTGTGCTAAGATATTTTTCATGTAATAACAAAAAAATAAAAATTATTTGGGGTGTTTAATTATATGTATCAAACAGTTTATTTAGTGAGGACAAATTTTATTTAAAAAATTTTTTTTTTTCTTTAAAATAATTGTTTAAATTATTTGATTTCATAGACAATTTTAGGAGCGTTACTATCAGGATAATAGTAACGCAAAAGAATCTACCAACATTGCTAATTACATCACAAATGGGGCTACTAAGACTATAAATATTTATTTGCCTGAACAAAGACATAGTAGTATACATATCCATTGTTGATAAACTACAAATTTAACATAATGTCACCCGCTTCGGTGGCGTAGTTGGCTAACGCGCTTGTCGTGTTGAGCCCGACTGCTGAGGACGGGGAGATCGAGGTTCGAATCTCGGTTGGGTGAACTGGGGGTGGTTTTTCCTAAATGGTTTTCCACTCTCCATCCACGCAAATGTGGGTTCACTTCCTCTAATTCAACCTTCCAATTCCTAATCCATTAACGTAATTAGAACTTAAAGCGTATAACCCGAACGGATAGTAAGATGCGGTGCTAAATATTATATTAAACATAATGCCCATGTTAAGGTTCTACGCTACATATAAGGTCATTCGATTTAGATAATAAAATCATCTTAGACTGTCGCAAATATCATTATGCAACTCATAACAAACGTATTTGTTGTATAACTACTAAAAAAACCAATTTCTTAGTGTCAAGGTAATCTTAATGGGTTTGTGAAAGAGATAACCTGTTGGTGTTGGATAGTAATATGAAAGTAGCAATAAGGCTCAAGTTTGTACCTAGGAGGCTTAAGTCTTAGACCATAACTACTTGACTGCAGTGTAAAATATGACCTACATGCTAGCTTTCTGATTATCGCCCAATGATGGTTAAAAACACAATAATAATATGTACGAGCCGAGAAGAAAACTTTGCCGAATTAGTGAAGCCATAGAATGTTAACAACCTCAGTACACATGACCAAGATTCAAACCTAAACTGGTTCATTACTGTAAACCAGATATGACTAAACTAATTAATTTCCCTGCAAACCAATGGGTTGACGCAAGACATTTAAAAGCTCTAAATGGGTTTGTCCTAGGTAATCATATCCTCTTTCCCAATTAATTTTTAGAAAAATGAAGGAAAATTATAGTTGATTTGATAAGCTAATGTAATAATTTTTAAAAATTCTAGTATAAACAATAGTTTTAAGAAATAGTTATATATTTTATGTTCACATCTAGCAATATTAAAATATCTGCAACTGGCAACGCACTTTATTTTTTACATCTTTAAAATACAAGCCAAAGGCAATCCAAATTTTGGTAAATAGTATGCGTGTATATATACATATACGTATATATATTTAAAGTGATAACCCTGTTGAAATTTTAAGATTAAACTAAATCCAGCTATCTTACGTATTGAAATTATGCATGTCTAAACATATTACGTGACAAAAACGTTTCGGTGATTACATTAAAATCTGGTTATACCTTGAAAAAAAAATTAATAAGTCAGAAGGTTAAGCCATACGTGACAAATTTGTCAAACTAATAACTTTTAATAGTGTAGGGTAAAACCTTCCTGGGAGGCTCCACACATCCAAGCTCATGTTAAGGTGTGAATACTAATGCTATCAGCGTGCACACTAATTTGCATGTTGGTTGAGGTCTTAAGTCAAGGTGATAAAATAGGTCCCCTTATCACCGTCTTGGCATCTCAACCGCCACGCCGTCCCACTTTTCGCACTACCCCCCCCCTTAGTCCTTCTTAGTCTAGCTTCCTTCCACTCCCCCAATAATTATCAACTCGCTTCTTCCGGGAGCTGAAAGGCGGGCGGCCATGCTGCTTCTGTTTCTTATTAGAGTGCAGAGCTGCCAACATAAAAACAACAATGAATATTCAGCGGGAAGCCTTATAACACCTCTAGCGGTATTATTAAGAAGCTCAAGTTTAATTTCACAGTGTGCTTTTGGTTTTGGTTTATATGGGTGGCTTGTGATTACGGTAAAATAATACATTCTAGGATTTATAGTCTGTATGGCTTTGAAAGAATTTTAAATTCTTAAAACTAAGATTTAACATTCTTACTGAGAGATTCACTCAATACTATTTATTATTTATTAGAATTTACAAACGGCTTCGCTAGCATTACGCAATTCATCAAAATATTCGACACATTAAAGTGATAGAAAAGGATGAATCTTTTTTTCGAGAGAAGTTTTTATGTGCGTAAGAAGATTTTATAAATAAACGTGAGCTCAACATCCACCCTTGCACATATCACTTGCCATCTTCTGTTTACACCCATTACTTAGCTCGCAATGAGAGATAACGTGATGGTAATTGGTATATAGCTTACCATCGTTTCCTGAGAAATACCTAAGAGGTGCAACAAATGAAGAAGTCTTAATCCGATTAGTACTTATTGAGTTTACTGGCAACAAACAAACAGACAGACAGACAAAAATATTTTATTTGTTATTCCTCAAGTTTATACTATCCAGAAATAGGAAAACTCCACAAAATTTAAATATACATTATATAATCTAAGAGTTTTATTATACAAATAGGCTTACTATTCAAGAAACAAAAACGAAGAGAATTGAAAGAAGCACCCTATCACACACACAAAAAATCGTGCGGTCGATTTATTATCAAGAAACAAAATTTAATAAACCTAACTCACAAGCAATAATATAAAAGTACTGAAAACATTCAAATTCAAGGCACAAAATAAAGCACGCTAAACGTGACTTACGTGTTATCATTGTTGCAATGAACAACATAAAATAATAGGTTTGAATCTGATTTCATAAAAACAAAATTCAATCAATCTAATATTCACGCTAAAACAATTTATGAATAATGCAAGTCATGGAGGCACTAGACTAGCTTAGTACTCTTTAACCATAAAACATTTAATTAAACTTACTCATATGTGTTCCAACACATTTAAGACTCTAAGGTTAGATAGTAAAAAAAACATGTAACGGGAAAAACCAATGTCCGGCAATTCCACATGTGCATAATAGTTTGGAGCAACCCGCCTCGTGGCGTAGTTGGATAACGCGCTTGTGTTGAGCCCGACTGCTGAGGACGGGAGATCGAGGTTCGAATCTCGGTCGGGTGAACTGGGGTGGTTTTCCTAAATGGTTTTCCACTCTCCCTCCACGCAAATGCGGGTTCACATCCTATAATTCAACCTTCTCAATTCCTGATCCATTAGAGTAATTAGTACTTAAAAGCGTATAACCCGAACGGTAGTAAGACGCGTGCTAAGTATTATTATAAGTTTGGAGCAAAGCCCGATTTGATGTTGCATATCGGGATGTGACCATTTAACAATGGTCAAATCGCGAGTCGCTCATTTATGCACACCGTTACATCAGGGATGAATGTATTATAATATATTATTAGTATTACTATGGGAATATAGTGTATTACGCACTCTATAGTGGCTTATAAATAAAATTAGGCTATTAATACTTTTTTATATTAATTATGAAAAGATACCTCAAAACGAAAAGCACGAACGTGGTCAGTAACGGAAATGTTCGTCACATGTTTCTATTAATTTATGTCTCTTATTAGAATGAGTCAGAGCTTATTAAAAGGTGAGAATTCAAAGTCCAACCACCAGTTCTTTCGACTAAGATGTCTCAAGGCCATGTGCATTTTTAACAGTTAGTTATAGAGTTTGTTTATTATACACGTGTTGTTGATAATATTAAAGAACAGTTTCACGATAAATTAGCTTAAATGAACGAAAGTGATTCCAGTGATTTTATCAAGGAAGAAAAGTATAATGATACAGAGAATTATGTGGAATGTTCGAAGAAAGGTGTAAAGAAGTCGTGGAATGTTCGAAGAAAGGTGAAATAAGTCGTGGAGGGTCGAAGAAAGGTGCAAAGAGGTAGTGGAAGGGTCGAATAAAGGTGCAAAGAGGTAGTGGAAGGGTCGAAGAAAGGTGCAAAGAGGTCGTGGAAGGGTCGAAGAAAGGTGCAAAGAGGTCGTGGAAGGTCGAAGAAAGGTGCAAAGAGGTCGTGGAAGGGTCGAAGAAAGGTGCAAAGAAGTCATGGAAGGGTCGAAGAAAGGTGCAAAGAATTCGTGGAAGGGTCGAAGAAAGGTGCAAAGAATCGTGGAAGGGTCGAAGAAAGGTGCAAAGAAGTCGTGCCAGTGCGAACAAGTCATGAAAGGACTACAGGAGAGTAAAAAGTTGAGGTTTTAACAATAAATGAAACGGAAGATATTTTTGTAGCACCATGTCTTACTACCATTTCAAGTTATACACTGACAAAGAAATTTATGTATATTTATGTGTATATATAGCCCTATTTATATGTATATATATTTTATATCACCGTGTCTTAAGTCTTGTTTGGGTTATACACCTATGCACTTATTAAGCTAATGGGTAAGGAATGAGAAAGGTTTGAATTTAGAGAGGTAGTATACCCACATTTGCGTGGAGAGAGATAGTATAAAGCTATTTGGGGAAAACCACCCATAATACATCCAGATGGGATCGAACGACGAGCTCCTTGACATTGGAAGTCTAGTCTATTGCGATAGTAGTGCCTTAAATCATGCAGCCACTGAAGCGGTTTTACATATATTAATCACGCTAATTTGATAGTAATAGTCAAGGTAGAAGTTATAAGAAATTTAAATGCATTTACAAGAAGGGAGAGGGGAAAATCATTTAGGAAAGGAGTACTGTACATCCTTACAGGATCCAAAAACTTACCTCACTGTCATCGCCAAACCTAAATCATTTAAAAATGGTTGTTAAATTGAAAAAAAAATAGACTTATTTAAATAAATACGACCACTACTGACACATTATTTTATTTTCATTTATCAATCTGCGCACATTTTCAGTAATTTTTTTTTTAAATATAGATAGCTACAAAACCAAATGTATTTACATTTCGAAATATGTGTTCCAAATGAAATCAATTGAAGTTCATCTCTTGTTCTCGAATATCCCTTTATAAATAATTTTTTGCAATTCGGAGCTAATCCGATTGTATATATTTAAAAATATATATAATATATATAACCATGTTCCTCGTACTCTTACTTTTAATTAAAAAAGAGAAAATGAACATTTGTTTGAAGTATAAATCTCATTAATAACGGCTTCACGGGTGCTTTTAATATACCATATTAACTAAAATAAAAGCAGTTTGAACCTATAGAGATAATGAAACTCATGGGAAAGGCCAACATTTTACTCACATGATTTAACCGCAGAGCAAATATGCCTGACGATGATATTTATAAATACTGTACTCGTTATTAAACTGCGCTTCCAAAGTTCCAGATAATCTGCGATTTTGACAAACATTAATTACATATTTTCAGCTGTCCAATCATAATCATACTATTATAGAGGATTACTTTTCTTGGTATCTATTTCTATATATTTAAAGTTGAGAGTAGATCTGTTTGTAATTAAAAGTTCACTTTCAGAAGAGCTTTGACAACTTTAATTTTGCATGAAGGTAAGAGTGATTGTTACAAATAATTATAAAAATCTAAAAACAAAAAAATTTATAATAAGGTAAGAGGGAGCTTATGGTTGGAAAAATAAAGTTTTAGATGAGGTAGAAAATTAACTTTCTGCCAAATTTTAAAGGGGCCATCTAAATACTCATTAAATTCTGATAAACTTACATTTATAGATGGGACTCCAGTATACATGAAGGGAGTAAAACTAACTGTCGTAAAAAATCTAAATTTGAAAGGTAGGTAGAAGGACACCACCAGATAAACAAATTAATTTTAAAACTTGACATACTGGGAGGCGGGAAGGGGTAGATATAAAGTTTTCAGATATCACCAAGTTTAAAGCAGCGCACATAGATTTTTGAAATTTAAATTGAAGGTTTCTTTCAAGAATTTAATCAGATCTTATTGAAGAATTTTCAAATTTCTTCCCCTAAGAGACTGAAAAGGGTAGAAAGGTGTGGGAATAAAGGACTCATTCGTAACCGTATTTCTCAAACAGGTGGGCCTAGAAACTGGAAATTTTGCCTGGCAGGAAGATATCTGGATTTCCTCATATAACTAAGAAAAATATAAAAATAGTAAATTTCAAAATGGGACCCCAAGGAATTGAAGGGAGGCTATAAATGTATATATTTTTTTAACTTAAGTAGAAAATTAAAATGTTGCCGGCAACTAAATGGATTTCTCCAAATAATCATAAAATTATGAGAAACTTAAAACTTTTTTATATATGACTCTGGTAGATTGGAAAGTGGGTATAGTTATAAAAATAGTTATTTAGTGTGGTAGAAAATTCTAAATTGGCATGCAGGCAAAAAAAACATCTTCAGATAAGCAAATAACGCTCAAATTTTTAGATGAAATGTGGAAACTGAAAGTGGTTTGTGAGGAGGAGAGGTATAGTAGATTGAAATCCTTCTAAAGCTATAATAGAATTTTCCTTTCAATGTTAAGGCGAATTTAAACTTGTCAAATATATCATTATTATTATTATTATTATTATTATTATTATTATTATTAGCACCGCGTCTTACTACCCGTTCGGGTTATACGCACTTACGCTAATGTGTAATGGTAGGGTGATTGTGAGATGAAATGAAGGACCTACAGTTTAACGTGGAATCCGAACCACGGTGGAGGCCTGGCATTCTCCACATTCACAAGATATCTTGTCAGAGGTGAAGGAAGGGTTTGGAAATCAGATAAATCTGTGCCGGGACCGAGGATTGATCCCCGGCCGCCAGCACAGAAGTCTGACACCTTACCCCTAGACCACCAGGTCACCTGGGTACATTATAATAAATAATAATTATTCTCTTTCTTTCTAGAGTGGATCCCCGAGTACATGGGGAGATCGGGGCTCTAATCAGTTATTTTGGTTATTTTGGTTCCTAAATGGTTTTTCTCTGTTCCCTTTCTAAGAAAATGAGAGTACATTTCTTCTAAATCATACTTTTCTAATCCCTTTCTCAATAGCATAGTTTACCTGTTATTATGTACTTAGTTGCGGTGGAAAAGAAAATTATTACTTGAGGGGAAATATAAAAAAGTTATTTTTTACAAAACTTATAATATCTCAAACAAATTTTCAATATAAAATGTGTAAATGAGTTAGAAAATAAATGTATTATGACTTTAATACCAAGGTATACAGAAGTGAACGAGGCAGGTTCTCCCACATAGTCATACACCTTTAACACCTTCATGCCACACTCAACCTCTCCGTTTAACTCGGCCCCAAAGAATGATAGGAATGTAAAAATTTAACACCCTACTAAGACGAACGATTTTAATCACATTTACAAATTTGACTTAAGCGGTTAGTAAGATAACGGACTTTGTACAAAAAATTACCTAAAGACCACTCACTTAACAAAACCTATAGGGTAATTCCGGTCAACATAGAACCTTGAAAATGGTCATAGACCATTGGGATATGAACTAATAATAAAATTTGAAATATATTTTTAAAATGGTCCTCAAAAATTTAGGGATTAGGGTTAAGTAAAGAGAACAGGCTTTTTAATACTAATCACAGCTAAGTAGCATATCATTTTAAAGGCCTTTGTAAGTGTATTCCACAGAAATTTTATTTTGTTTGGCTAAAACACAATATTGAGAAGTGTTTATCATGGTTAGTCCTAAATTTATCATAGTAGGTAGGTAAGTACCTACTTAAATAAAGGTATAATCTACCTAATCTCCATAAAAAGTATTTATTTGATATATGGTATGGTGTCCCAGATAGGACCTATCCCAGCTGGCCCTGTTTATCTTCTATATTCAGTCACTAGAGTGCTGTTACAGTCTTAGCGTGACGTTTGCAGCGAGGAGTTAATAATCTAAATTGGAATACTGTATAACGAATCCAATAATTCACTGCGATTAGAGAATGGTGCTCCACTTAATTTCTTTTTATAAATATTTTCTAAACAAAAAAAATAAGAAAGATGGAAAGGAAAAAATATCTTTATGTTAAAAAAATTTTTGATTATTTTTTTGTTGGTCTAGCCCCCGACTCTGTAGACCCTGTCAATATCCAACCAAAAACCTTTAGTTAAAAAACATGCAAAGTTCAACAACACAACATTTCTTAAATTAATCAGCTTCGAAAAGGAGTGGGTTCTAAAAGAGTCCCAAATTAAACTATGTATTTACAAATAACTTCTTTTAAGTCTATCTAGGTGCGCTAATCTTATTTTATTCCTCTAGTTAAAGTTCCCATATTGACTTTATATATTTTACTCAAATATGGATTTGCGCGCTTAGATAGACTTAAGAGAAGGGACAGATTATTTGGAAAGCCATTGAACTTTGCTCTCTTTGATATCTCATTTCTTTTCAGCCTTAATAATTTGAGGATTTTTATGGTACAGAACTTAGCACGTTTTTATTCACAAAAGGCTTTTGGTGGGTTAAATTTAGCTAAAGAGGATTGTTTGATTGTAATATTGTTAACCATTAAAACTAATAAGTTTTCTCATACTGTACTAGTGCGATCTGTTCAAGACAAATTGAATGATCATGTCTACTCTTGAATCGAACTAAACAAGCACGGTGATTTTGCAAGTGGAGGGACAAGGACTCCGTTTTAAGTATTGACACTGCTGCCAACATTTAAACAACACAACCAAACAGTGATGACAAAGTGAGCCAAAATAAGGATTAACTACTAACGAAATAAGATTTGATTTTAATAAAAGAATAGTCATTTAAAGTGTTATTAGTGTGACAAGTTGGCATTAAAGCTTAGAGTACACTGAACATCACCTTTAAAGTAACTGCGGTTACAATAGAGAAAAAATTTTCTTCGCTCTTTCTCAGTAAGCTGTTACCAAATCTACTAGCTTTCAATAATTTAAGTAGGTGGCGTGCAAGGCTAAGAAGGAAGTAGGGGGCAACATTGATGAACCGACGCTGCAAAAATCGCCTTAAATCTAAGATAAAATTGACCACATAAATCAAGATACTTTAATGACAGCACCTTTTTCCATTTATTGTAGCCATGAGGTTCACCTTCAAGAGATGATCTCCAGTGCAATAGATTCCGTCAGGTACACCATCAGTGCTGCCAGTCCCGCAGTTATCTGGTTGGTCGTTCACTTCTCCTAACTCCCCTTTACCCTGCTGACACATATATCATATTCGCTATTTTGCATTTGATCGTTCCCGCACAGACATATGTGTGTGTTTGTGTACGTCTGCATCGTTTTATCGATCAGGGATCGTGTTTTATTCAGCGACCAAGAAACAATTTGAAGAGGGGAGAAGGTAGGGTTTAGTTCTATGCTCACGCAAGAGAGATGAATATTTTAGAGAACCATTCTACTCCAGTTTTGGTACTAATAATGTGTCAGAAACACAATACGGCCAAAAACAAAGAAACACTCCCCCCTCCCTATGGAAGCGTGTCATTACTGAGACGTAGGTCTATGGAACATATTATATACACGACTCATTTGCAGGCATGGAGTTTGGAATTTTTAAGACTGAAGTCTTGTTTCTCTTTTGTTTGATAAAATAAATGTAGAAAAGGAATGGGGGCAGGGTGCCAATCAAATCTGGTGTTTGTATTTCAGCTTCGGTTAATTATGGGTTTAGAAACAAATTAATTCGATCTCCATTACTGCTTACAGCTTATATCTTTGTCAAACTAGCGTACAACATCTTAATTCAGTCAGTAGCTCTTCTACCTCTCAAACCAAGAATTTCTGGTTTAATCCCCTGTAAGGATTATACATTTATAATTGATCAAATTTGTGTTTCCTCTTTAACAGTGATGGATTACCGCCTGAAGGATGGACTGTGTTTTGTGTTTGTTATAGATTAAAATTATTATATTATTTGTACGTCGAGACAATCAGTTGGTCCATAATGTACCCATTAAATAACTAAAATAAAAATATGTATATTAACCTGTTCAATTTATTCAAGCTTTTGTGGTGGTCTTGTGGTTAATGTGCGTGAATATATTTCCCAAAAGAACTATGTACATAGAGACCGAGGAGTAAATATTATATTATAATTTGACTATGATTTAATCTCAGCCACCCAATTAACCAGCAAATAAAAATAGATCGAAACGAACGCCTTTAAACGCGTGCCCACAGGTGCATGATTTACTAAAGTAGCTTAAGCAACTTTTTTTAACTGTCATCTTATGGAAGTCTTACTATCCTAGTCTCTTAGGAGACCACCTTACCCAAGGTAGACAATACAGCTACGCAGCAGGCGTCGTATCATTTAGCAGTTTTATTTATTCTTCATTATAAATAAGTGCAAATGAGACCAGTAAAGCTCGCTTTGGTGGTCCAATGGTTGAAGCTAACACGCTCGCAATAACCTGGAACTTACGACGAAGGAATTATAGCCCCGTTTGGATGTATTAAGAGCAGTTTTTTCTTCTAAATGGCTCTATAATTTCCTTCCACGTAAATACAGTGACAAAGCCTCCAAAGTTAAATCTTACTTAACCCTAAAGGCCGCAGTGCAAGCAGCTGTTCCACCATTTGCTTCATCGTGGGGAAGTCGGTGCATTAAATACAGCAAAACCATGCGGGAATGAAAATATTGACTACCCCATGAATATCCGAATGTTTGGATATTTTCAAAAAGTACATGGGGAATTTTGTATGCCTAAAAGAAACTTTGGTTTCTTCAAGTAAACTTTAGTGCATATGCACCAGTCCTATCACCTTTGTTTATAACTGCACCCATGGTCAAGGGTATATAAAAATAATTTATCTAGGAGGACCTGCCAGAGAATTTTTCTATATCTTTAGCCTATACAAAACCATTATTCCTATATTTACTCGCTTCAATGGCCGCACGGTCTAAGGTGCTTCTCTCACTGTAGACTAGACTGCCAATGACGGGGAGATCTCGATTCAAATCTCGAAAGGGTATACTTAGTTTTTTTTTTTTCCAAAATGGTTTTCAACCCTTCTTTCTCTCTCTCTCTCTCTCTCTCTCTCTTCACGCGTATGTGAGTGTACTTCCTCTAAGTATAACCTTCATAATCCCTAGAACTACTAACGTGATTAGTACATAAGAGTATAACCCAAACGAGTTGTAAGATAATTGTAATAAAATATTGATTATACGTACATGGACCTCCCTGATCGTGGCCTTTCTACTCCTTTGTTCACTGTGTTATTGTTGCTAACGGCTATCTTAAAAAAAAAAGAATGTAACGTGGTTAATCTCTACTATACTAAAGTTGTCATCTACCGTTTCAAAGCAAATTTGTTTAAAAAGTAATAATTTTCTTTTTAAAAAGTGTTAATAAAATAAAGTATATATATAAATAAGATATGATTAAATAATGAAATAAATAAATTTATGATATTTTTGCTCTTGAAATAATAATATATTGTTCCAAATCGTAAAAAAAAAAAAAATTCGTGGGTCACGGGTTGCAGAAGACCCCGGGTTTAAAACATTTGAAGATAATTATAAATCTTCAACGAAATAATAAAACACGTAATTGAAAAAAAATAATTCATCTGATTTTATTCTCGCTCTTGTCAAGATAAGACTGCAGAAAAATGCACTTGAAACTTGAATTCAATTCCTAGTTCAAACTATTTTGTTATTTAATATCCTTACCAAAGTGGTCATGTGGTGAGCTCAGAAGTAATATATAAAATAGTTATCCAGCGGTTAGC
Source organism: Timema cristinae (assembly GCA_039000515.1). Taxonomy (NCBI): domain Eukaryota; kingdom Metazoa; phylum Arthropoda; class Insecta; order Phasmatodea; family Timematidae; genus Timema; species Timema cristinae. The sequence goes on along the minus strand of JBCFYV010003508.1, from coordinate 30,167,301 downwards.
AAACAGTTTTATACGTGTGGCGTATCGACTGCGGACCGCCAGAGCTCTCTGTTGAGACTCTGGGGAAAGTAAGGTCGTGTTTTGTGGTGAATAACGAAGTGTGTTTGAAAGAGGAAAAGGCAGACAAGTAGAAGTAATAATAATAAAAAAAACTAAGGAGGGTAGGATGATACACGGGTTAAGGTCACGCGAGACCGTAACAAAGACTTGATCAGCAGTAACTCCATACACTGACCCCCTTTGGGGTGGTGAAAGAGGGGGGGGGGGAGGGCAATTATCACGCCCCCTTTCTCAAGCTATTAATACAGTTGCCGGCACAAATAGCGTACAGACGTCCAAAAGAAATGCCACCATGTAATTTAATTTGATATAATTTTTTTTTTGTACCCCGTCTTACTAACTATCCAGACTTTGCACATTTTTAATCACATTACTACTCATTTCGGTGACAAAATGGTCTAAGCTGACAGACTTACGCAATAGATTGGACTGACGGTGACAGGGATATAAGAGTTCAAATCTTGGTCAGGTGTATTGAGGTTATTTCATAGTAGTTTTCCACTCACCATACACGCAAATATGAATACATTTAATCTAATTCTAACCTTCCTCATCTGAAACAGATTAGTGTAATTAGTAGCCCTACATAATATACTTCTCACCTAAACATGTAGCTTAAAGTAGGGATAGTTAAATATTTTGTTTGGCTATATTAATTTGATAAGGATGAGAATTGTAAAATATGACTGGAATGTATCCACGTTTACGTGGATCGGGAGTGAGGAAACACTTGAGGAAAGCCCACTCTTATTACGTTCAGCCATAATAAGGTTAGGGTAGGTTAGGTTATTTTTATACCCCTGATTTCTCAGTCATCAGAAAAAACCAATGTATTGTAAGGTAAGAGACCACGTTTCACACCCATAGAAAATAACCGATACAATTTTTTCGTTTTATATTCTCAATTTTACATTCCTTGAAAGCAGTCGAGATGTCAACAAATTACTGACAGAGTAATAGCGTATATTTCCTGATTGTACTCATTTCCTTTTTTTTTTCTAATATCTTTATTACTAGTTAAAATTGTTTCTAGATAATTAATTTGACTTACTCTGTAAAATAATATGTTGCTTTAAATAAATTGTCGTCGGTTTCTAAAGGAGTAATATTAAATATATTTGGACAAAAAAAAAGTGCCCTTTAACTAGTGGTCCCTATATCCTAAACTTAAATTCATCCTAAATTTCAAGAACGCGTGTGACTATTTCGCTAGTGGTCGTGGGTTGGACTAATCAAAAGGTAACTAATCATAAGGTAAAAATATATTTTACACTAGATAGCTGTTGCCCGCGGCTTTGCTCGCGTGGAAGTTGATTATATACAAATACGAAAATATACATATGTATTTACAGATTAATTAAAAATATTACGTTACGTTGATGACCATAACTTGACCTCAGATCAAAAATAATGCAAGTCCAATAAAACTTTCACCCCTTTTTCATCCCTTATTAAATAAAATTTCCAAAATTCCTGAGACACGTATTTATTTGTTTTACGTCAATAACCGTAAAAACAAAATTTTGTTTATGTAACTTTCAAAATGACGGACTTTCATACAAATTATCATCTCCTATTTTGACCCCTTTGGGGTGGAATTTTCTACAATCCTTTCTTAGTGGGTGCCTACATAACAAAATGAATATACAGTCCGAATTTCATGCTTGTAGCCTTGATAGTTTGCGCTCGGCGATGATGAATCAGTCAGTCAGTCAGTCAGTACATGTTATCTTATAAGTATAGATGACACTAAATTTCCACCTTCAATGTGACTATTCGATGTCTCCGTGGAGAAATGACTGTTACCCCCAATTGTGGTCACTTACACAAGAGCGTCAGTATCGTATCATATGAATTTCAGGTATAATTGAAAAAATGCAACCAAATTAGTATTCCAGGATCTAATGATAGACCACGTGCAGGAAGATAATTTCCAGTTCACCCGAACAAGGATTTGAGCCCACTTGTAAATGGAAAATAACATATTTTGTGACCCTCAAACCTTAATACACCTGAAAGCAAGTGTAGTGAGTCATTATAATAAAAAAACTATTAGAACTTGATTATTTAAACTAACACAATATTGTTTTGAAATTAAGACTGGATTTGTGTAATCCAACATAAATTATGTAACGGTCTTTCTCGTAACAGAAACAATATAATAAATATATAATGAATCTAGATATACAATGGAAAAAAGGTGGTATGAATTACCTTGTAAATCATACGTGGAAGAGCAACCATTTTGAAATTAATATATTTTATGTTTGTGCTAGCTAAACATCTGTATAATCCTACACCTGGTATAATAAATTCCACATCACGTAGCAAGGTCGGTCAGTGACTTAATACGGTACCTCGCCAACACCAACATACACATACAAGAAAAATTGAGAATTAATATAAATTACTACAATGCATTGGTGGTCACGTGGACTGAACGTTCTGGTCTCTCTTTTCAGTGATTTAGAAATCTGGGTTTGAGTCCCTGTTTTGTAATTAGTTGTTTTATAAATTATTTCAAATATACCTTCACGCAAATGTGGGTACATACCAACTATGAATCGTTCTTCTTAGTCTATATACTAAATTGATGTAAATAAGAGAATAGTTTGGACGGTTTGTAAGATGGTGTGGTACATGACAGAAAAACTTTTTTTCTAGTACGAAACAAATGGTATATTAAATCTTAATAAAATCTTTTATTTTTACCTAATTTGGTTAAGTTAATCAAGGTGTCAAACTCACAGTGTACCGGACTGTCGATGACGGGTAGATCAGAGTTCGAAATCCAGTTGGGTATACTGAGGGTGTTTTTCTTTAATTGGTTTCCTATGGTCCCCCCCAAGCAAATAAGCGTTTTTCATTTTATAAATCACACCTACCTTATCCCTAAACATAAGCATATGTATAACATAAAGGTGTAGCGAAACATTATTTTTAATAATTTACTACACGTATTTAAAACATTATCCTATTAATATTACATTAAACATAATGTTTTAAATAATAGATTACTTGTGTCGCATTTAATGGAAAGACCAGAGTGATTGAATGAAATTATTTTATCACAGCTTTTAATATCAAACGAAGTATTTGGTTTTTCCAACTAATTGAACTATTGAATAATTTAATAAGCAAATTAGTAAAGAAACTGTATTTTGACAGTAATGATAATTTCGACAAAATCGATTAGGTTTCCTCACTTAGTCTTAATATTTCAAAGGGTTATATTATTTAATTGGTAACAGTAGCAAACAAAGTTTTATTGCGAGAGGGAGTGACGGGTGTGGGGGTAGCTAAAACCAACAAAGTAAAACGTGGAAAAACAATATTTATTTAATATAAGAAGACACAATTTATCGATAGTATATTTTCGAGTATACTACGATAAAAAATAATAATTTTTAACCTGATGTTTTATACCTAGCATCATTCTTATCTTCTACACTCTTTCACATCAACTCATTTCAACAAGAAAGACATTAAACATTTTCCCTTGGTGCCCACTTCCCGCTGAACATGGGTTTAGGCAAGGTTTTGCTGCACTCTACGGAGCAATTTGACGCCAAGAAATTTCTCCCCTTTTTCTTTCCCTTTTTTTTTTCTCTCTCTTTTCCTTAGATGCCCTTCGTATCGACCAGGGCAACATTTGGTGAAAAATTTACCTTACTTATATGGATTTTTTAATTTGTGAAAAATGTACTAAGTGCGTATCAGGCCTCCACCGTAGTTCGGATTCCACGTTAAACTGTGGGTCCTCCATTTCATCTCACAATCACCCTACCATTAGATATTAGCGTAAGTGCGTAAACCCGAACGGGTAGTAAGACGCGGTGCTAATAATAATAATAATAAAATTGTGCGTAGATGAGAAAAGAAACTTATTTTAAATAGAGGTAAATTAATTATTTTTATTTAGTAGTATTTAACTAATACATTAGGAACTTAAAGAAGATATTAACACACCAATTACAAACTAACTTAATGATATAACAATTTTAACTGATACCCACTTCGGTGATGCAACAGACTAGATTACCGATGACGGGGAGATTGAGGTTCGAGTCTTGGTTGGGTGAATTGGGGTGTTTTTTTCCCCAAAAGATTGTTTTCCACTTTCCCTCCGCAAAATTGCGGGTAAACTTCTCTAAGTTCAAACTTCACAATCCCTAACCCATTAGCGTAATTATTATTTAAGCGTATAATCCAAACGGGTAGTATGACGTGGTGATATTAAAAAAAACTGCTACAGAAAAATTGAGCAAAGAGAAATATCCTTGTTCACCAAATAGCATTAGAATCAAATTCATTTCCAAAGACCTGGATTAAAAAATATTTATGTTTTATAAGCTTATAGCTAAGAAATTATTGGTTTAATAAAAGTATAATATTTTGAATAACATATTTTTTCTTTAATAGTACAACTTTTTAATGATAAGTTATTTTGCATTTCTAATAGTTACGGAGAAATTATGAAAAATGCAAAATTCCCCCTGTAAAATCACCTTCAAGTTATTTTTATGATAAAATGAGAATTTCCATATTGTTTATAGTTTAGTGTCTCGATATGAAATTTAATCAAAATCGTGAGTCAAGAATTTTTTTTTTTCCTCTTTTGTCCTTCAGTAAACTACCCTTAAATTTAGAGTTTGTTGTCTAATTTAAAAAAAAAACCTCGGGAGACCCTATGAAAACCCCAGATACCACGTTTTAGCCTAATCGGTAAAATAGTTTTGGTCCCAGCTCGAGGTATAGATAGACAGATAAACGGCATGGTGAAAACCACTTAATTTTTTTGTTTCATAGGGAGGGAGAATGTTGTTAGTTGGCCTTTGTCCAAATATTGGCCCTTTTTAAATTAATAAATTGATGTATAAGAATATTGTTTTGGGTCCTATGTCCACATTGGTCCTATTTGTTTTAATATACATATCACAAAGGCCTCTTGAGAATGAGCCTAACTTGGAATATAACACGAAGAGGACGTTTACCATTTTTTATATGATAGGATTCATTATTTTGAGGTGACTGGTGGATACAACTCAAATTTGATGATTCTGGACACTAGCCCTTTGGTTAAATTACAGTTCTTATGTCCAGTTCTGTACTAATTTCAGCATTCTATCCAAAGGTTGGTATACAGATGTGAAGTAGTGTTGCCTTCATCTTAACCTCCCCCCCCCCCTATAACCCGATCTGAACTTTGGTGGTTAAAAGTGGGGTGTGAAGAACACCACCTAAACATGCGAACCTTTCCTTCCTATTTGACCCACCCACTTCCTTTACCGAGTGAGCTCGCGAGGTCATAAATCAGTCACCGGCCAACCGACACACGAGGCGCGAGTGTTTTGTTCTGGTTAGCGCCACTATCTATCCATCTATAGTAGGATCTCGGCAGACGAACCTTTTTTTTTTAAGAAAATACAAACTTATTTTTTTACTCTAATAGATAAATATACACAAATTTGAAAAAAATACATATAGATATGTTTAGCATCACGTTCTTTTTTCTCCCCCCGATCGGTTTGTCCGCTGATGCTCTAATTAATCTAATGTTTAAGGGATAAGGGAGGTTGTATTATAGGAAACTTACTTGCATTTACGTGGAGAGAGAGTGGTAAACTATTTTTTGAAAAATCTTATGTACACTCGATAAATATTCGAAACTCGATTTCCGCGTTATTGGCAATCTAGCCTAACGGCGAGAGAATAGCGCGTGTGACCACTCGTCCACAAAAGTGCGTTTTGCTATACTATGGGTGTTATTTTATAGGTAGATATTGAGAATAACTATATAAAATGACAGCTGCAGATCACATGATTTTACATATCACTTTCGCGAAAATAGATCTAGTAACTTTTTTAGCTTTCAGATAATGTTATTCGTATGAAAATTAAACTTCTACACGCAAATACTCTTATGAATAAAGAAAAAGATGTTATTTTATAAATTATATTAGTCTTACTTAATCTTGATTTTCTTAGAAGTTTTGGTGATTGTGTTGTGAGAATTTTTTTTATTGAGTACTGCGAAAAATTTATTATTTTGGGAACTTTGATCAGTTGAGAGACGCATCAACAACTAGGATAAGTTGTCAAACTTTTAGATTAAATTAATTTTTGTTTTATTATTGATACACTTAACATAATAATTACTATTGACTATCTAGTAGAGTAAATTAATAGCAATTTTCTTTTAGCCCTGGTCACATAATCAAGTGTGTCAATATCGTCTATTCAGGCTCATTAACGGCATATAGACCGGTATTCATATCCCAACATTGTGTATCTAGGTGTTTTTTAACCACTATTTGCTCCAATTAAGGTACAGTCTTTTAAGTTTTACCTTACTCGTCATTACTAAAGTTATGTAAATATATAGATAACCTATACTAGTTATAATACGTGGTGCACAAATACATTCATAATAAAAAAAATATGAAGCATCCACTTGGAAAAATTTGATAATAACCACCTTCTGAGAAAAAAGAAATCATTTCATTCACCCAGCTAATGTTTACACCCTTTATAGTTTCCAGCCTGTGACCTTGGTCAGTTTTTTATTCAAGCAATATGGTTTCCACTACCGGTTTGCTAGGCCTATCGTAGCTTCATATGCCTTATCTACCTTAAGACTTTGATAAACACAAAATCAAGCTCCTAACTATTAATTCATCACTGGGAAAGGGTTAACCCACATTTCACTAATGATACATTGTTCGGTCATATCGGGACTAAAACCCGTGACCCTTAGATCAGTAGACAGTAAGGAACTGAAGTGTTGGATTTACCCAGGTAATATTGGACTTAAAACAATTTTTAAATTATTAATCCAAGCCAGAGGTTTCTAAACTTAAGGTTAAGACTAAAAGGGTCTCGCCAAAATGGTAGCTAAAATATTACCCAATTTGGTTAGTAGAACCGCCCTTTTCAATCGAGTGTTGGCATATTTATTATTTAGGGATGCAGGGTAGCAACCCTTTGACTAACAAGTACCCGCCTCGGTGGCGTAGTTGGCTAACGCGCTAGTCGTGTTGAGCCCGACTTCTGAGGACGGGGAGATCGAGGTTCGAATCTTGGTCGGGTGAACTGGGGGTGGTTTTTCCTAAATGGTTTTCCACTCTCCCTCCACGAAAATGCGGGTTCACTTCCTTTAATTCAACCTTCCCAATTTCTAATCCATTAGCGTAATTAGTACTTAAAGCGTATAACCCGAACGGGTAGTAAGACGCGGTGCTAAATAATAATAATAATAATAATAATAATAATAAAAGACTAACAAGTTCAGCCTTAGGGCCAGTTTCATAGTCAAATTTAGTACACCTCAAGTGCGTTGCTACACTAAGTACATGACACCTACCTGAACCAGAATGGAATGGGCCAGTTTCCTATGCGAGAACGGCCCATTCCATTCTGGTCTAGGTAGGTGTCGTCATGTACTTAGTGTAGCGCCGCACTTGAGGCGTACTAAATTTGACTATGAAACTGGCCATTAGTATTTAAATCTGTCAAACAGTGAATTGAAATATATTATGAATTTTTTGACTAGAACTATTAGTGAGCAGTGGTTTCCATATTTTATGTTTTAAAAAAATATCTAGGTAAAAAAAATTATGTTTAATTGATCTAAGAATGAATATGCCTTTTTTTTTTACTGAACATGGCTATTCAATCCAAATCAAACCAAAATCATTATTCTTGATAATTTTGTCAAAAATAATTTATTGTTTGCACAAAAGAAAAACTGACAACTTGTCAAACATAGACATTAACATTAATTATTTTTTACTAATACCATTTAATGCATGTACTAGAAATGTTGAACACATTAATTTAACTCAATTTTGGTCTAAATTATTTCATTAGTTCTACATCCGACCGCTGGAAGGCACTAGTACGATAGTGGTGCTCCCTGGCGGCTAGTTTTGGTACCATTTACATCCCCCCCTCCTAATCTAAAAGAAGAAATAAGAGTACTTATTACTTAGACATGGAAAGGGGAGTAGGGGAAGATTAATTTGTTTTATTTTTTGTTTGAGTTATTTAAGGTGCACTTTCTTAACCAACTAATTATATCAACACACAACAATGGCTATGTACAAGAGCGAAATGGCCTAACAATGTTGTCTGTAAAGGAATTTTCACACACCTTCCAGGGTTCACTTACATGCTACAATAGACATGTGACCAACGACCTTGATTTACCTAAAAAAGGAAGTTTCGTAACACTACAGAGAAATCCGTCAACCCAGGTTGGGTTTGAATCCGCGATCATCGTGTCCTGAGGCTCTCTCTTTACCTCAAGATTGCCGAGATCGACAGGGAGGATTAGATCTGCTAAATATTAAATCAAGGTCGAAAATTGCTTCCTGTGTTGAAAAACTGTCCTTTATCTGTCATTAAATACCAGTGCATTCAATGATTCAAACCAAACGATAATCTTTTTACTGGGTTTCTACGACTCCAAGGGAAATTATTATTCAATAGTTGTATAAATTGCAATTATTAAGTTAATTTAGTGTGATCCTGGCAGTGAGATATTTTATATTAATCAAGATACGTCAGTTTTATATCTGGAATGGCTACTTCTAATGTATATACAATTTCAACCCTAATACTAGAAGAAAAAAAAGCTTGTGTATTATTATATTATTATTATTATTATATTATTTAAAGTCTTGCTTTGAAATGGAAAAAAAAATTCTCCTAATGGATCTTTGTGGTATATAATTATGTTCCTGAATTTAAGTGTGTCATAAGCCATTAAAGTTTTGGAGCCACTGATATAAAATAAGTTAGATAACTAAAGCATATAACGTGAAGAGTTTTTTCAGTGACAGCTAATATTTTATACAGTATATCGAAATTAAGATTATGTCTAGATTGTATGGACATAGGTATGTTTACTGGATAGTGAACTTAGCTTTACGTTTTCCCGTCTTTCTCCAGGCTAATACTTATGCATTTTCTTATAAATAACTCGTTCTAAACTATTAAATAAGGGTAGAATTCAAGAACCATTAAATGATATAAATAGGCGTAGCGTCCAAATTATACAATTATAAAGCCACATGGCTGACTCACTCACTGACAATGTTCACCCCCTTCCAGATGAGCTAGAAACTTGAAATTTTGCAAACTTATAGCTTCTAGCCTATAACCGACGGGAACATTCCAAAAAGTTCAAAAATCGTTTTCTACCCCTGAAAAAAATTCAAAATGTTGGAGCAACTTTAAAATCGGTCTTTGGAGGTCCCTTGTGGTTAACCGGTAAGACCTACCAAAAAACGACCCTGGAATTACATTAGTTTACATCCACTTGCAAAGAAAACGCACTGGGAGTTTGGTAGGGGGGGGGGGGGGCCTTCAACGAGCAAAGCGAGTAAAAGTAACCAAAATCAATGTGTATGTATTCTTGTGTAGTAAAAATAATCTGATAAAACAACGGGTATTTATTTAACCATGAAATTATAGACGCTAGTTTTGTATTGGGAAATAGCTAGTAAATTAGCTTGGTACACGTGATCTTAAAATTTAAAGAAAGAAAGTTATTACAACAAATTCTTCTACGCCAAAGTTTGAATGTAAGTAATATTTTTCGTAATTTTGTATCAAAATTCTTATCATAATGAAACATAGTCTATTCGCTACAAGAATTATAGCCGAGATAGCATAGAGCTAGCAATTTTTCCTCTCTGTCCTCTTTAAGTATAGACCCAACTAACTTTGCTTGGTACTTTTGATGAAGGTTTGGTTGTAAATCCAAGATATAAAGATTAGGGTCGCAGTAGCTTCCTACAATATTGTGGGCGTTAACAAGGTCTGCGATGGTTTATTGTACTGCACTTAAAACTATTATTGTTTCATAAAAACATATACATCTCTTTTTCTAATCTACATTAACTTCCCTATATTCAAACTGAAAATCGCCTCGAGTTCTGTGAAAAATAGACTTCGGTCTCTCCATGTTATCATGTTCCTTTTAGTCTTAAGATTTTTCTTTGGATATAAAGTTAAAATATTTCTTAGAATTTCTTCTAGAATTTCAAGTTTATATTTTTCCTTGGTGTTCAAGTTAGAATGAAAACAAATCAATAATATATTCATTCATAATTAGTAACCGTTAAACATGCAGTTTAAAATGGCAGTCTCACAATATATTTCACAATTGATAAAAAAAAAAATGTCCTAGTTACTTGATCAATTGGTTAGAACTAAAAATTCAAAACATTTAAAATTATCTATCAAACAAACAACCTTTTGAAAATCCATCATGATAAAAAAGAATAACCAGTTTAAAAAAAACATGTGCCTACATACGCTGTTTAGACTAAATTACCATATGAGTTTCTCTAAAACAAGTCACGTATTTTACAGATATCTCAGAGAAAAAAATCTGAACAAATGAAATTTAAAATGGTCAAGTTAAAATAGAACCTAGTTTCACTTGGTAAATCAAATAAATCATGTTGCTCTGTATATCACATACACAACCCAACCTTAACTATTCTTTACACCTTGGAAAAATTCAAGCAAAAAGAAAAATCATTTTCCTTTCATAGGAGGCTACCAGAGTTGATGACTCAAGGTAAATTTAAAATTACAATTTTTTTTTTTTTTTTTTTTTTAGAAAGAAGGGGAAGTAAAAAAGATATAGGGGCGACTAAGAGTATCTACAATGCTGCTGTAGTACATAACATTATGCAAATTGCTAATAGCATGGGTATGCTCTCGTGTTGTGTCCCCCCCTCACACGCCTGTACTTCCCGTAGAGTCACGTGGTCCCGAATTTAAGGAGATATTTGAAAGGGCAGCCTTCCGCTCTTTTCTTAGATTATTATTAACTTTTTTTTTTTAAGGAAAAGAAAAGGGAAATTCTAATATATTCTAAAATAGAATATAAAGGTTGAGACATGCAACATTTTTTTCCAGTAGCTAAGTGTTTTAGATCACTTTTATTTTCTATGGGAAGGTTAGAGTCACGGTTAAACTCTGTTCTCCAAAGCTATCCAAAAGACTAGATAAGCCGCCGACGTAAAAATGAACTTGATGTAACAATTTAAGTGTAGTGCGAGATTCAAACCTATACCTCCCGGTTAGCTGAAACTAGGTATATTTCACACCTTATACCTTTTACCGCGTGAGAAAAGGTGTAGGTAAAACAAAAATATTTTTCATACATCAATAAGATTACAAATTATTATTATTATTATTATTATTTTGTACTGCGTCTTACGCTTAAGTACTAATTACGCTAATGGTTTAGTAAGAGTAAACTTTGAATTTAGAGGAAGTGAACCCACATTTGCGTAAAGGGAGAGTAGAAAACCATTTCGAAAAAAAAAGCCCGCGGTTCACTCGAACGAGATTCGAAACTCAATCTTCCCGTCCTCGGCAGTCTAGCTCAACACGATACCAGCGCGTTAGCTAACTAAGCGACCGAGGTGGGTAGGATTACAAAGTTACAGTGTTATATCTTAACGGTCTGGGGAAGGTGAGAACATTTGTTTTTGTAGTTCTTATAGCAATACATGTGTTAGAGAAAACTAACTAAAATATGGCTTCAATAAAAGTAAAGTTAAATTTCTTTCCAGAGTCACCTTAAAGTTTTTGTATGTCTGTTAAGGGCGTCTCGGAACTTAATGACAACTTTTTCTCTTCATTTACAAAGTTTCCTATCTAATGCCGCTATGCTAATGAAATATAATCAAGAACTGGTGATATTACCATGTGAAGAAAATTAAAATATTTTGTAACTAAGCAATATTTTATTCATTTTAGCCAAATAAATGTTTGGCTATGAAACCTGCAGAAACATTGGCTTAATCTCGCGTATCCTGCATCCAAAACTAAATTAGATCCTTTAAAATTAATTTGTTTTAAATATTTTACAATTCTATTAGAAAATAAATTAGCACATTAGTGGTATTATCTATTTAATGTGGTTGGTAAAATTTTCAGCCCAAGTTCGTGGCTACTTGCCTTGCTGTTAACACTTCTTCTAAAATCAACAACATGAAGGTTGGTTTGATGTGATTACTATCCATCCCGAGCTGGGCATCCACTCAACCCTTCGGCTGGTTAGTGCTGCCTACACCATCTGGTAGAAGTCCCATGTACTAGGGTGGTTCAGAAAGTGTGGTCAGTGGTGGTTCCCCGTTGCGTTTTACACTGAATTTATATAAAAGCACGTGAAATTGCCAAACAGTTTTGCCGATAAAGGTATTTTCACATAAATTCTATGTTCTTTTACATGCTACAATTGACAAAAGACTAAATGCTTTACTTCCCCTCCAAAAGCAGTTAAGCTACATTTTTTTATCGCTCAAGAAAAATCCATCAACCTCGGCTGGGTTTGAACCCACTAACAACGTGTTCTGAGGCAAGCCCTTTACCCTAAGACCACCAAGGTCGACTGTAAACACTAAAAGTCCATATGACTGCCGATTGACATATTAAATACAAGATTACTTATATAAATAGGAGAGCATTAGTGTTATTGTGCAGTGTTTTTTGATCTATAAAAAGAGACAGCTTCAAATCATATGACTTGAGGTATGGATGTATTAAAGTTTTTTTCAATAACTCTTGTGACTGTTAGATACTTTACTTTCTATTTTATTAAAATTATAGTAGAACTTCAAGGTCAGCTAAGCGTGTAGAAAGTTTGGGTCCACGGCGTCCATTAATAAGAGTATTTATAAAAACATTTATTGGCTAAAAGGTATAATAAAGTTTTCAAGCCAATCGCACACCCTCTAGAGAAACTAGTTGTCTACTCCCTTGGGGTCAGCTGTGTAATGATATGCCTGAACTTGGATTACCCATGTGCGAACGGTAAGGTTTATTTTTCAATCTAACTTACCAAAAACCGCTTAAGGTAATGAGTGGTCTAAAGCGTCTCGCTATTGAATGGACTGCCGATGACAAGGAGATTGATGCTCGAATTGAGCTCAGTTTTGCAGCAGGTGTTTTTTTTTTACCAAAAGGGTTTTTCAATCCCCTAAACACCAAATGCATATACACTTAATATAAACTTGACCTTTATCACCCTTAACAAATAAGTAATACGTACATAGGTGTACAACCCAAACGGGTAGTAAGACGCAGTGCTGAAAAATAAAAAATAAATATATTTGTAAATTCATTAGGGACTGCCCATTAACCAAGTCACACTAATTTTGGGATTTTTTAACCTCCCCCTCCCCTTTTTGTCATCATTTTGCTAAATCTCCCCTCTTTTTCTAATATTACGTGAATATATCAACCCCTTTCCCCCATTTAAATAGTATTCTTATTTATTTGGAAGCCTGTAACCACCCTTTTATTGAAACGTCTTCAAGTTAGACAACCGAAGATTATTAGTCGATCGATGTTTTGCTTATACATGTACGCAGTCTGGTCGATTTGAAAATAAATACGTCACACCAAGCACTATCCTCACCCTTCTCCTTAATATGCATACGTAGGATATGGAAATACCACGTGTCAATTTATGTGATCATATGTAACTTCTTATGGATGGCAAAAAAAAAAGTCTATGAAATAATTCTAATCAAAATAATAAATGATATCAAAGTAAACAACAAAATTAATATAAACATTTATATAGTAGTTTTTTTCTTAAGTAATTTCCCTCAACAAGAATCCTAATATAGCAGACCACACTTATAGCCTTGCAATAGTAAATGCGTTTGTAGTGTTGCAGATTTTAGTTGTCCAATTTTATTTTTTTAAACTTGTGAATGCTTTAAAAAACAACTTTTGTAGCAATCCATCAAAACGTTTCATAAAATACACAAATATTTTCTCTTCTCCTTTGAATATTTGGAATCTAAAGGGGTGGAAAAACCCGAAAACATGCTAAGCCTGCTTTTATTCCAATCTTCTCAAAATCTTTTGATCATCGTACCTTCACTTTATTTCCACCCTGGATCAACTTGGCTTCACAAGCAATCTGCCCTCAGGAATATAGAGTCCAACCCCCTAACCACTTCTACGAACCTACCCCTTACTCCCAAATCTACGCCTCCCTTCAAACTCGTTGATTCTGTTGGACGGAAATCACACAAAGGTCAGCCGACAAACGAATTGAAGTTTCTATCGACAATTTCATCCTGTAAATTTGTTCAAATAAATCGAGAAAGCGTGACAATAATTTATGTGTATCTAGAAAATTGGTTCCTCCACTTCATGTACTATTTTTTAGTTTATTATCACCAGGGATTCAAAGTCGAGAGTGAACCCTAAATTTCCATCAATTATATTTTTTAGTTTTATCTAATAATCCAGTGATTTAACTCGTTTATATAGGAATTCTCCAAAGGTTTAAGACCAGGGTGGGTCAGTTGATTATTTTGATCATTCAAGGACATTAGATAATTTAAGTTGTTAACCTCACTATAATTTTAATTTGGGTCGATATGGTGTAATTATGATATTTGTTAATTACGGCCATGGATGAATCTCAATATCATATGACATGGGAATCGAGTCCGGGACCGTTGACGTAGTAAGCCAATGGTCCCCGTTTCGATTTCCGTATCCAGGTATAATTTTTCAATTTAAAGAATATAATGAAAATAACCGTAATAAATAATTACTTTTTTTTAACGTATTTTAAAAATATTAAAGATTGTTTAATGTAGCAGAAAACTTTTTTCTTACTTAAATATACTTACTGAAATACTAACCAAATACTAAGGTAGCGTAAAATAATGCAACTGGTTGATTTTATTTTTAACAACACTTCTTAAAACCTTTTTAGGTCATACACATACATACTAATTACACATAGGAATGATGAAGGTAATTATTAGTGTGCCCACATTTGCGTAGAGAGAGTGGGAAACCGTTTAGGGAGAATCACCTTTATTGACACCCGAATAGAAATCCCTGTCATCAGTGGTCTTGTATATTTCAAGAGAGATGCCTTAGACCGTATGGCCATCGTAGCAGGTAGATGGTTACTGAAATTATGTTAAGTGTAAGCTAACATTTTAAAATTCTTAGCTAAATTAAGTTTGATTAGTTATTTTGCTCACTGTAGGCTGTTGCTTACTAAGTAGGCATGCATGCATATGAAGAGATTATTTTTCCTAAAAGTAATCGAAATATTAATTATTAATGAACAAAAATATATAAAAAACTAACGAAAATTAACCTCTGTAAAGAGACAGTTTATTGCTTCAGTACAGAATTTAGTTTTATTCACATGTTGACCTCAACAATTGTATATTATCAGTCAAGGGGGTTCTGAAATTTAATGACAACTTTATCTATTCGTTTAAAAGCTTGTAATCTAATGCCGCTATGCTCATAAAAGATATTCAAGAACTGTTGTTATCACCATGTGAAGAAAATTAAAATGTGAGTTTTTACTGGGGATTTTTTTTAAAATTTCTAGTAAAAAACAATATTTTGCTATGCAAACAGAAAAAAAATTGTCTTTTCTCACGTCAGTTATATCCACACCTTAAAGGTCTAGCTCACCATCAACGCGTGATTTACAATATCGAATTACTTTGTCTAGTTTTTTTTATAGTAATAAAATAGTAAAACGGTCATATAGATGTTTGGATTAGTAATTTAAAAACTATAATGCAAACAAAAGGCTAAAATTTAAAGAAAATACCATAAATTAATTTTAAATAAAGGGAGATTTACTAATTTTTAGTATGCCATTTAATACAAAGTTATGATTTTTTGTTTATAAAATATCTCTTTAAATTATGTTTAGTCAAATTTAAAGTGAAAATGAAGATGGCCATCTAAAACTCACTTGAATACTATACCTTACTTAAGGGTTAGAACAAAATTACACGTGTTAATGAATCTAAGTAATTATAAAATTGCTGTTTTTTTACTACTCCACAAAATTAATTAATCAGACATACACATTTATTCGTAGAGAAACTTGAAACTCAAACCAGTACTTAAAAGCTGTAATTCCCAGAAGTAGTTAGACGAGCTAAATCCAGGGTCAGGTCATTTGTCAAGGTGGGTGGTAAGACTACGGGTGCGGTCAGCCAGCCATTGACCGACCCTTCTTGCACCCACAAGACATCGGTAATGTATGGACGATGGCTGAGGGAGTTTAGAGAGAATTCTACAGTCGTTACGTTGCCTGTATTACAGATGAATGTTTGGCAGGGCTAGACGAAAGGTTATAGTACCGGACCTTCGCTTATATTGCTAGAAACAATACTTCTACAGCGTGAGCTAATTGAAACAGTTGGATACAAGGAGAGAGTGATGGAGTCAGGATTATGAGGCCAAAGCTCAATCTCTACACATATACATACTGCCATAACTCGAAGCAAGGACTGATGAATCCCGTTACTCAAGGAATATTCCAGAAGCTTAGACATCATAGACATACCTTTAGGCAAGTGTAGACTCCGTCAGTAGTTGGTTTTCGCTGAGCTGTCCGGGCATTAGTCAGTCGTAGGAATACATATTTTCATTTAAATAACCGAAACTTAATTTGGAACTCAGATATTCTAAGAATCCTAGAATGAAGTCCCAATTAAAATTAGGCGATTTTAAAGAAAATATGTATTCTTATGAATATAAAATTTAATTGGAACTTTACATTTTCCACAACGGGATAAATCTAGAATCAATTATGATCCAAACATTTTAGTCATAACGACTTCTTATAAAGAAGTTCAGCAGCACGTACGATATCTGATGCAGATCCCAATTGTTAGAACTCATAACAAATATATTAAACTAATCAATCACACTTATGTCTTATAATTAAAATCTGCAAGAATTAAATCCCAAACAAAAATATACACCGTAATAAAATACATTGTTGACATAGTGTCACTAACGTTGTGTCGTCACTACCTGCTCGTAGGGAAAGTGAAGCATTTATGTCATAGTTGACACTATGTTCGCAATAATGGAATATCTATGTTTTGAATCCTTTTATGAAATAATATTTATTATTTTATTTTTATAACTTTACAAACAAAAGTGTTAAATATCTCTGATTTGGAAAAAGAGGATTATTTTTACTTACTTACTTAATTACTCTATAGGGTTAAGAACTCAAAAGTTCACTACAACGTTTTAAAGAGTACGCCACCCATCCTTATCTTAAGCTAGTTCTATTCTGTCCACCTCAATTCTCCCTAACCCTATCTTGAGCTAGTTATATCTGTTCACCTCATTTCTCCCTAACCCTATCTTGAGCTAGTTCTATCCTGTTCACCTAATTTCTCCCTAACCCTATCTTTAGCTAGTTCTATCAAGTCCACCTCATTCATTACACCTTATATTTCTCATGTCCATTCTAATACTATCCTCCCCTCTGCTTCTCAGTCTTCTCAACGGTCTCTTCTCATTGGGTTTGCCAGTCAAAACCCTGAATGAACATGGTCCTTGATTCTCTCATTCGTGTTGCATGTCCTACCCACAGTCATTTAAGAGACTATTTTCCTAACAACGTCTTTAAATTAGTACAGAGTTAGTAACCCATCATAATCTAACCTCTCCCCACCACACTATCCTAATCCCTTTTTGGAAAAATTTCTTCTTTAACACCTTTTAGAACACCCTCAATTTGTTTTTGTCATATTGTAATGTATAAGACAATATTTCACACACATAAAGAATAACCAATTAAAGGATTATTTTGAAAATTCGGAGATTCACATTCCTGAAAACCAGATGAATCGTTAACAACCTACTGACCAAATAATATCATGTATGTTTGTAACTGTAGCCTTTTTCTTTTCTTATTTCCATTATAATATTATTGCTAGTTAAAATCGTTACAAAATTTTGTAAATCAATCATTTCAAAAGATAATTAATCTCTTAAGTATCATCCTCAATATGTATTATCTGTGTGATCATATACATACGGTTTTGTTAGTTTCGTTCCTCGATATCCTCACGTGACAGCAAAATATAAATGGCCGGTAACAACTTCAGTGGCGTTCAACATCGTTTAAAAGATTTTGATTCCAAAATCAGGTAAATATATAACATTTAACGTTAAGCATATAAAAAAAGGCGTTTAAATATAAAGGTGGATCTTCTGAACTTTTGTTTTAGGGAACAAAATTTAAATTACAAAAGTTCGTTTATCAATATAAAACAAAGAGATTACAAAGAAAAAAATTAAAAATATCAAAAGTAACTCGAAGCTAGCTTGTACAGTAGATCATTATTATCATTTTATATATTTGGCCTGTCATAACAACAGCGTTGAATGTCACTAACTACTCATATTATCTGCTTATAACAATTGGCCAAGCATGCTTCAACCATGAACCAAGTTCATATCCTCGCCCCACTCTGCTTCATCATCTTCCTTCTCTAGTTTCCTTCTTATACTTATTTCACTCCCCCTCTCCCCTTCTTTATGATTAGTTACATGAGCTGAACGCAATTACTTGAAATGAGCTGGGCTTATAATACTCCACTACAAGGTAATTGAATCGCAAAACATTAAACCCCCTCCATAAACCACCCCCTCTTTGACAATGGGGTTTGTTAGTAACTTGATTAATCGTGTGCATTGGTAATGTTACACCTGAACTTTCTACTTTGCAAGTTTGTTTACTTACATTCTATTACAGCAGAATGTTGGTATAAGAAATATTCTTAGATTTAATAGTAAAGGGAATGAATATTCCAATTGACTTATTGGTTGAAAATAATTAAAATAGTTATAGAGAACTGTGGTTTTATCCTACGTAGTGATTTACTACCTCCCCCCTCCCCCAAACATGTGTCTTTAGGTTAATTTTACACTACATAAACTAGATATTTATGGGGCTAGTTTTGGGTGAATAGTGAATTACAATTTTCAATTGACAAACTAAAAGATAGATCGTCAAGACATATGAACTTGTTATGTGCAAACTTATGCTTACTTAAACATAACTTATCATTGATCTTTATTAATAAGTTGGTGACCTGATGGCCAAGGGGTAAGGTGTCGGACTTCTGTGCTGGGGGTCCAGGGTTCAATCCTTGGTTCCGGCACAGATTTATCTGATTACCAAACCCTGCCTTCTCCTCTGACAAGACGTGTATTAGTCACAACTTGGGAATGTGTGGAGTGCCAGGCCTCCACCGTGGTTCGGATTCCACCTTAAACTGTAGGTACTTCATTTTATCTCACAATCACCCTACCATTTCACATTAGCGTAAGTGCGTAAAACCCTAACGTGTAGTAAGACGCATTGCTAATGATAATAATTTAGCATATTAACTTGCAATGCTTAATAGGGCAAAATAACCAAACTATAGTAACATATCAATTGATTAAGAATATGTATTGCAGGTTACACTGATTTTATCCATGGGAACTATGTTCCTTGTTGACAGAGACATCTGCGTCCTTTAACCGACATTTAAAAATTGGGCAGAGCTGTTCCTTTACAATTATGATAAAAAGATCCTATTAGAACACTCCCGAAATGTGTTACTCCTTTGCCTTTGCTCGGCCTATGGTGCAAATGACCCAATCGCTTGTAGCGCCTCTTCCGGTTTGTGGGAGAAGATGGTCTTCGCCGCCAGCAAAGAGCTAGATATTGCCTAACTTAAGCTCAACCTTCAACAAAGTTGTACAGCTTTTGTCTGCCCTTCCCTTTATTGTGAGCTTCACCCACATTTGTCTCCAAAAATCAACCTACAAATTTACAATGTCAATAGTTATTAGAAAAAATATATACATTACCATAAATTAAATCTAAAAATCTTCATCTGACACTTTTGATAAATAATATCAGTAACAATAAAATACCTCTAATAATATAGTAAAATATGTCAAAGTTTACCATCAAAAAACTATGTTTTATATTTTCTAAAAGGCCCTTTCTGAGAAATTTGCCCCACGGGATTGGCTATCCTTTTAAGTTATTATGCTGATAACAGTCCTTTGTTTATATATTGGCCTCTAATTGCCCATATTTTATTTAGGCAGACACGAAGACAAAGAAATTTCAATCAGACCGAGACTTTAAACAAATAAAACACCATTAAAATGTTGGCAATCTTGGAATTCTTACATTATCCCTCAAACATGCAAACATATTGGGAGGGTAAATTGACAAGATAGATATAGCTTCTATTTTCTGTTCTAGTTAACTCTTGTGAGTGAGGATAATTAAAAAAAAAAAATTTAAATAAATATAACTGGACAATAGTTCCAATAATTCCCTTAATATTGTGGCACCACAGATCGTTACATAGTCCATATGAACTACGAGTGGGTAAGGGTTTGGATTCCGGAGGTTTAGGTGGGTCGTGGAATTAGAAGAGATATAAGTATAAAGAAATGTTCAAATGTAACTTCTATATAATCAGGCTGGATATACTAATCTATTACACAGATGGTTACTTATAAGATAGTAGGAAAGTTCACGATCTCCAAGGACCTCCTAAACGCTAGAGTTCGACCCTACGAGGTGAAACCACAATAGAGATTTCTCCATCCAGTCTCCTTTTTATTGATTATAACCGACTTTCCCGCTCTTTCTATCCTAGAGAATGGTTTACATTCGACTAGGGTGAAGCTCCAACCCTATTATAATCAAGACAACCAATCAACTATCGAGAATCCACTGATTATAAGTGTAAACTAGTTTATTCAGGTACTATCATCTGTTTGTCGCATGTTCAGTAATAAACCGAATATAATGTAATATTCTTGGCAGGTTAATAATCCTATTGCTTGACCTCCACAGTATGTAAAAGCGTGGATTAACATCTTGCCAGGATTATCTTTAAATAATATGCTCTTATATTATGTTTAAAAGTTTATTTTTTGCATGGTCTAACGCGCTACCCTCGCAATAGACTAGACTGCCGAGAGAGATTGAGGTTCTAGTCTCAGCCTGGTGTACTAAGGGGGTTCTACCAGCTGGTTTTCCACTCTTATGTGGAGTCTTATGTAGAAATGTGTAAATATTAATTAACTAAATCTTTTGGGAAACTGTAACATGAGTGTTATGTGTGGAATCTTCTGAATTATTAAAAAAAAACTCTGTAGAAAGATGTTGATAACCTTATACTTTTAGGATAAAACAAGAAAGTAGATTTAAACTTCCTTGAAGAAGAGACTCTTGTTAATTAGGTCGCAAATCTTGGACATTAACGCCCATTTTATATGCGGCGTCTTTCTTCGGGGAAGAATACAAGCCAAATGAACACCTGAAACTTTGTAACGCGACAAAACAAGGCGTTCGTGTGACTGGACTCCTACTTGAGTAGATCTTCGCATCTTCCGATGGTCCCCTATTTGTTCCTCTATACCTCTCTCATTCCCCTGAGACCTCTTAATCTCGCATTGACGCAAGTCACGCAGTTGGAAATTCCAATCAGACTGACAGATAGAAAAGTTTATATTTCTGCTTTCATATATTCTTACGTCAAGTCATGTGATCCGCATCAGACAATTTTGATAAACAATATATAAGCCACCAGCTTCGATGACCTCAAGGCTAATGGCGTCTTAATCATGTTAGACCAGACTGTCGATGGTAGGGAGATCGTGGTTCGAATGCCGGTGGGGTATGTTGAGGGTGGCTTTTTATAAAATGGTTTTAGACTTTTTCTACGCAAATTAGGGTACACTACCTCTAAATTCAACCTATGTCCTCCCTAATTCATTAGCATGATTAGTACATATGTATAATATCTTATCAGGCTGTAATATATGGCGAGAAAACGTTTAAAATCCTATAAAATATTAAATTAATATTATTGCTTACTATAAAAAACAAGGCTACTGGGATAAAAGAGGTAAATGGTGGAAAGTATCCTCAAAGATAGTATCCAGTGTAGTCAGATATGGACTAGATTACTACCAATGGCGACAATAACGGTAATCATAATATGATCGGTAGGTTTATTGACTGTCATTTCACCAAGACTTCTACGCTAAGTTCGGTACAATTCTTCAAATTTACGTTCCTCTTAGTTTTTCTTTGTATTAATCCTTTAAATAAGCCCCATTCTAAAGCGTACACAGTAAAAAAAAATAATCTTGTGTAAGTTTATTTTAAAACTTCATAAATGTAGACTATCTTTGCTGAAACATTATAACCCGATAAAAGAAATTATTGTTTCTACGCAATAATAATTAAATATGGTGACACTGCTTATTAAAATGTCAACCTTTTGTGCAGATAGTGATAGAAACAAAACATTTTGGTTTTGACGTAGAAACAGCAACTGATGATAAACAAACACTGACGATCTAAATCACAATATGCAATTTAGCAATGCGGACATTGTAATCGCAATGGTATAAAACATAAGCCCATGTTGCTC
Source organism: Timema cristinae (assembly GCA_039000515.1). Classification (NCBI taxonomy): domain Eukaryota; kingdom Metazoa; phylum Arthropoda; class Insecta; order Phasmatodea; family Timematidae; genus Timema; species Timema cristinae. The sequence goes on along the minus strand of JBCFYV010003508.1, from coordinate 30,144,940 downwards.
CAATCTTCCAATCTAAAAATAATTATCTCCCAGTTTTAAACAAACCGTTCTTTTATCCCCTACAACATGTATATGTAAATGATACGGGAACATATGTTTTCTGGTATTAAATACCAATCATCCTGTTTTAATTATTCAGGAATTAGTTATTCCGTTAAACATGCATGGACATTTAGGTCGAGTTTTCAACTTTATATGACAGCTGCTTCGTGGGTATAGGAGCTGCGTGGTTATCAGCGTTTATATTAGTTAAACTTGTATGTAAAATTAATTAAATAGTTACAAAATTTGTGAGTTCTGCGAATTATTGATAATTCTTTCAAATAGGGTATATGTTTTATGAATACCCTAACCAATATGTTTATTGAAGGAGATTAATATTTGGTAGGACAAATATATTTAATAACATAAACCATTTAAATTAATGGGTACTTGGTCTCGCGATCCACACATTTACAATCCCACGATGATTAAAAGATTACATATATATATATCCCTCCTCCAACCTCTTTTCTTCATTTACTAGAGAGATGCAAGCAACAGCCTTGTCACAAGTCTTTTTTTTTTTTTGACAATTATTAATTAGTGAGAATAAATAATGGTAAACATCATTCTCTTCAATTAATGGAATGTTATAGACAGCAACCTTGTCGCCAGTCTTTACACCTTGCCCATAATATGGTGATGAAAAGAGGTATAGAAAATCTCCCCTTCTTCGAATGACGAAGAGTTGTAGTCAGAAAGCCCTATATCTTCCAAACAATGGCTAGCGTGTCCACAAGCCGTACCTTCCATGTAGACCACCCTATATTACACCCACCATCTATATCCTACATCGCCATCTATCCGGCATTGTGCCTTAATCTATGGGACTTGAAAGGTAAAGACAAACTAAATCATTCATTGCAACCTAAGACTCATTTGTATAGAGGTTTACAAAGTATCCTGAAAGTGTGAGTTTTCATAACTACGTTTTTTTTCTGGAGATTTTTTTTTTATTGACAGAACGTAGTGAAGTCCTAATTTAACTAGACTATTTGGCGCTTTGTCTGGACGAGATTTGGCAGGGGCATGTTTATAACTTATGCCAAAAGACATACGTGGGTGATTTAACGTTCTATTTATCAGTTTAGAGATGGTGTTTGTTTACTCAAATGCTTTTCTATATTCAATAGCTCATCTCAAGTGATTTGAATCAAAAAACTCTAAGCGATTGGTTGATCCATCGAGTATCTAGGGCAAATCAGCGTCGGAAATAGCAGTAAGTCTCTACCCTACTTAGATCGTTCAACGATGAACATTGTATTGCATAATTTTAACACTTGTATAATTATAAGTTATAGTGATTCGACGTTTTCATACCAGCTGTGGTGGCCGCATGGCTTAAAGTGCTCCTCTTGCAGTAGAAGGAAATGCCGATGGTGTGTACATCGAGGTTCGAATCTCAGTCAGGTGTACTAAGGGCGGTTTTTCAAAATATCTGTCCACTCTCCCTCTACATAAAATAGGGTAACTTCCTATTAAAAAAAAACCTTCCTAATTCCTAAAATCATTTTCGTATTTAGTACATAAGCGTAAAATCCCTACATTTATTACGAAGCGGTGCTAAAGAAAAAACAAATCAATTCATCACAGTTCACGGGGTAAAACTAGATATTTTATGCTTTTTAACGTACCATTGTTGAGGTAGAGTAATTCATGTGTGAGGCTGAAATTATTTACAATAACTAACCATTCATATGAAAACGAAATATTATATTAATAATATTCGTAATTTTTTATAATGTGATTCTATCGGTTTAAGCTATACGCTTATGTACTGATTACGCTAATGGTTTTAGTGATTAGAAAGACTATATTTATATGAAGTGACCCCTCATTTACGTGAGGGGAGATTGTAAACCATTTTGGATAAAATCTCCCTCAATTCACCCAACAAAGATTCGAACCTCAATCTCCTCGATATCTGAGATCTATTCTACTGCCAGAGTAGCACGTTGGACCACGCATTCACGTAAGCTGGTTTATTCGTAATATCAATATAAATATTTCAATGGATAAACCAGATGTGTAATAAAATGCAATGCACCAATTAAAACAATAATTTAATTTTAAAATAATCTGGTCATCCATTTGATTTCCAGAAATATGCCATTTTTAAGGGGTGGGGGATACGGTTGGATACACCTAGTGGTTCTTATTTGCAGGTAATAATTTTTAAGCACTTGTAAAGTTCAACCCAATTAAGAGTCAAAGAGTTAAATAAATATATACATGTTTGTATGTTTGTATAATTAATTCCAGACCATTAAGTTTCAAATAATGTTCCACTTATTTAATCAATTTTCGTTTAATTTACTAGTGAATCAAGCGTAAAGAATGTATTCCAATTCCCCGGCTGAGGAATCAAATATCAGCATCAGCTCAGAAGTCCTATAGAAGCCTCAAACTGTAGAGTTATCTACTAAAAGATGCCGGAGAATTCAATTTAATCCAAGAGCGAAAACCCTCGAATCCGGATACCCGAGAAAGGATCACAGAAAATTACTATCGATAAATTGTCAAAGAATGAAAGGGTGCTTAATACCATAGGTCCCAAACTATCTCGTTTATGGGGAAGCGTCTTGGGTGACCGTAATAAAAAAAGGACGGCCTGTACCACATTGTGAACAGATAACACTTTAGTTTCAATAATAAAAAAAAATCTACGCTGAGTCATGTTGTTTTTAAAATCATAGTATTTACTATTTGACCCTCCTTCAACATCACCCCCCCCCTTCCCCCGCGCCCTTCTTGATTGATATAATTCTAACCTTCTCATGATGAACTATTTTTAATCTGTTTATAAATAATTTTAAAACTGGTTTTATTCATGTAATAAAAAAAAATTAACTTCATTTGTGAACTAAATCAAGTTTAAAATTACTTTTTAAGTTTTTCGAGCGTACTTGTGTGAATTTGAGTATTTTTTCCTTTTTTTAGTTTAGAATAAAGGTTCAAAAAATGTTATTTGTTATTTTATTTTGATATCCTTCATGAGAAAAATACAACGTTGTCTTAATTATTTCACTTAATTATATATAAAGACCATTTAATGGATAATTATATTTCAGAATTGATTATCTATAATAAATCAATGTTGTGGGTTCTCGGTAATATGGTTATCCTATAAAAGAGGAAGTTCAGCACATACCAACATTACAAGTGAAAATAATCAACATCAGTGGTTTTTTGGGCAAAGTGCTCGTCTCAGTACCCAATATTCGTTGGTTCAAACCTAGCTGGCGTCAACGGATTTTTCTCGAGAGATATAAATCCATAGCACAACTTCCCTTGGAGGCGAAATAAATCCGTCGCTCCCATGTCGATTGTGGCATGTAAAACTACCCTCAAATCATGTGTCCTTCAGCTGTTTATTATTATTATTATTATTAATTACTACTATTAGCATCGCGTCTTACTCCCGTTTGAGTTATACGCACTTATGCTAATGTGTAATGGTAGGTGATTGTGAGATGAAATGGTGGACCTACAGTTTAACGTGGGATCCAAACCATGGTGGAGGCCTGACATTCCACACATTCACAAGATGTCTTGTCAGAGGTGAAGGAAGAGTTTGGCAATCAGATAAATCTGTGCCGGAACCGAGAATTGAACCCCAGACCCCAGCAAAGAAGTCTGACACCTTACCCCTAGACCACCAGGTCACCTAGCTGTTACTTGATAGATCTATACTAATATTATAAAGAGGAAAGATTTGATTTTTTGTTTTTTTTGTTTGTAATGTTTAAACTCAAAAACTACTGGAACGATTTTAAAAATTCTTTCACCAATATAAAGCTACATTATAATCGAGTAGCATAGGCTATATTTTATTTTGAAAATTTAATTTATTCCTCATAAAAATGTCGATAGTATATTATATAGTCGTTGGAAAAAAAAATGTGTAAGGGAAAGTGGAGTTGGTGAAGGGGATGGGGGTGGGGGTAGGGTGAGGAAAGAGGTATGAGATAAAAATAGGAGGGAGGGGGCTATACAGTGATGCTAGGCCTGTATTCTTAAAAAAATAAGTAAAAAAGTTTTGTTTTTATATTGACATGATGGATGATTTGAAGCTTTGTTTTACAGGACTTTTTACAATATTTTTCCACGGGGAAGGGGGGCTAGTATCAAGTATATATACAAAAACACTAGTGCAGTACTTTTTAAATTGGTTTTCAGCGTGTGGCATTACTAACCAGGACATGAGATCTAGTTTTCCCTCCATTTTATGGTCTATTCGCAGCTCAGGTGACACACAGCGTTTACAAGGGAGCACTCATGGCGGTTGTCTACACCTAATAGCACCCACCTCGGTGGAGCAGTTAGCTGGCGCGCTGGTTTCGTGTAGAGCTAGGTTGCCGAGGACGAGGAGATCTAGGTTTGAATCTCGATCGAGTGAACTTGGAAAGGTTTTTCCTAAATGTCTTTCCACTTTCTTTTCACGCAAATATGTGTTCCCTTCTTCTATATTCAACCCTCCCGATTCCTAATACATTAAATTAATTAGTACCTAACATATAACCCAAACGGGTAGTAAGACGTGATTCTAAGTATTATTATTATTATTACTATACACCCAATATCACCTTTGAGGGAGCTCCGGGTCTTATGGAGGAAAGCTTTATCTTCACTTTCTCTCTGTTAGCTGTTGCCAAACCTCCTCGCTCTCAGTTATGTCTTAAGGTTATGTGTTGGGGTAAGAAGGAGCTCCTGGCAACATTGAGTAATTAGTGTTGCGAAATTTATATTTGAGAGGATTTTGACCACACGTAAGGTTGAAAATAACGCCGTTTTCCAATAGTGACCATGTAATTTCCTCAGAGATTATACACAGCTAACACATACCCGCAATCAGATGTGATGATATTGATATAGAGCGAGTCTCTTAAACATAACTTAAGCATAATTTACCAACAGCTGGTGAACTTTGGGTTAATTCCTTGTAACAGAGAAATACCAAATATTCCAGCTGTAATCAAACCCGGGACCCCTCGATTCGTAGCCAGGTGCATTAATAACTACACTAAGGGGCTGGATGTTACTCTAATCGGAGCTGTTTGCTTACTGAGTTATGTTAATTTATTAGGTGGCCTGGAGGTTTAGGGGTCAAACTTATGCTGGAGGTCCGGGTTTCAATCCTAGGTCCCAGCACAGATTTATCTGATTGCCAAACTCTTCCTTTACCTCTGAGAAGACGTGTATTAATCACAACTTGTGAATGTGTGGAGTGCCATGCCTCCACCGTGGTTCGGACTCCACGTTAAACTGTAGGTTCTCCATTTCATCTCACAATCACCCTACGATTACACATTAGTGAAAGTGCGTATAACCAGAATGGGTAGTAAGGCGAGGTGCTAATAGTAATAATAATAATAATAAATTTTCATTTAGCAGCTAGTTTTACTACCTGTTCAGGTTCAACGCATCAATAGTATTCACCCTAATGTGCTAAGGAAATTGAATGTTTAATTTAGAGAAAATGTACCCACATTTCCTTAGAGATGTAGTATAAATATGTTTAGGAAAACCCACCTCAGTACACCCAATCAGGATTCGAACAACAATTTTTTCATAAATGGCAGTAAAGTTTATTGCAAGATTTATTCCTAGGTCAATTTGAAAACTCAAGTGGGTAATTTGACGTAAGGACAGCATTAAAATTATTTTGAGGTTTTTTGGTATGGGTAGATATTTAATATGCATTATATGAACATAAATATTATTACAATGTCAGAAAACGAATTAAAAGATTTATATTTGTTGTGATCCACTAATAAGAATGCCCGATTGTATAGGAAGTCCACCCCCACTACTAAGAATGCCCGATTGTATAGGAAGTCCACCCCCACTACTAAGAATGCCCGATTGTATAGGAAGTCCACCCCCACTACTAAGAATGCCCACTAGTATAGGAAGTCCACCCCCACTACTAAGAATGCCCACTAGTATAGGAAGTCCACCCCACTACTAAGAATGCCCACTAGTATAGGAAGTCCACCCCCACTACTAAGAATGCCCACTAGTATAGGAAGTCCACCCCCACTACTAAGAATGCCCACTAGTATAGGAAGTCCACCCCCACTACTAAGAATGCCCACTAGTATAGGAAGTCCACCCCCACTACTAAGAATGCCCACTAGTATAGGAAGTCCACCCCCACTACTAAGAATGCCCACTAGTATAGGAAGTCCACCCCCACTACTAAGAATGCCCGATAGTATAGGAAGTCCACCCCACTACTAAGAATGCCCACTAGTATAGGAACTCCACCCCCCTACTAAGAATGCCCACTAGTATAGGAAGTCCACCCCTCTACTAAGAATGCCCGATTGTATAGGAAGTCCACCCCACTACTAAGAATGCCCGATAGTATAGGAAGTCCACCCCTCTACTAAGAATGCCCGATTGTATAGGAAGTCCACCCCCACTACTAGTAATGCACACTAGTATAGGAAGTCCACCCCCACTACTAGTAATGCACACTAGTATAGGAAGTCCACCCCCACTACTAAGAATGCCCACTAGTATAGGAAGTCCACCCCCACTACTAAGAATGCCCACTAGTATAGGAAGTCCACCCCCCTACTAAGAATGCCCGAGAGTATAGGAAGTCCACCCCTCTACTAAGAATGCTCACTAGTATAGGAAGTCCACCCCTCTACTAAAAATGCCCACTAGTATAGGAAGTCCACCCCTCTACTAAGAATGCCCACTAGTATAGGAAGTCCACCCCTCTACTAAGAATGCCCACTAGTATAGGAAGTCCCACCACAATCCTATAGACTAAGAATGCCCACTAGTATAGGAAGTCCACCCCTCTACTAAGAATGCCCGATAGTATAGGAAGTCCACCCCTCTACTAAGAATGCCCATAGTATAGGAAGTCCACCCCACTACTAAGAATGCCCACTAGTATAGGAATCCACCCCCTACTAAGAATGCCCTAGTATAGGAAGTCCACCCCACTACTAAGAATGCCCGATAGTATAGGAATCCACCCCACTACTAAGAATGCCCACTAGTATAGGAACTCCACCCCCTACTAAGAATGCCCACTAGTATAGGAAGTCCACCCCACTACTAAGAATGCCCGATGTATAGGAAGTCCACCCCCTACTAAGAATGCCCGATGTATAGGAAGTCCACCCCTTAACTAAGAATGCCCGATTGTATAGGAAGTCCACCCCATACTAAGAATGCCCGATATGTATAAAATGCCAAGTCCACCCCACTACTAAGAATGCCCAGAGTAAAAGAAGTCCACCCCACTACTAAGAATGCCCACCAGTATAGGAAGTCCACCCCACTACTAAGAATGCCCACTAGTATAGGAAGTCCACCCCACTACTAAGAATGCCCACTAGTATAGGAAGTCCACCCCACTACTAAGAATGCCCACCAGTATAGGAAGTCCACCCCCACTACTAAGAATGCCCACTAGTATAGGAAGTCCACCCCCACTACTCAGAATGCCCACTAGTATAGGAAGTCCACCCCCACTACTAAGAATGCCCGATTGTATAGGAAGTCCACCCCCACTACTAAGAATGCCCACTAGTATAGGAAGTCCACCCCCACTACTAAGAATGCCCACTAGTATAGGAAGTCCACCCCCACTACTAAGAATGCCCACTAGTATAGGAAGTCCACCCCCACTACTAAGAATGCCCACTAGTATAGGAAGTCCACCCCCACTACTAAGAATGCCCACTAGTATAGGAAGTCCACCCCCACTACTAAGAATGCCCACTAGTATAGGAAGTCCACCCCCACTACTAAGAATGCCCACTAGTATAGGAAGTCCACCCCCACTACTAAGAATGCCCACTAGTATAGGAAGTCCACCCCCACTACTAAGAATGCCCACTAGTATAGGAAGTCCACCCCCACTACTAAGAATGCCCACTAGTATAGGAAGTCCACCCCCACTACTAAGAATGCCCACTAGTATAGGAAGTCCACCCCCACTACTAAGAATGCCCACTAGTATAGGAAGTCCACCCCCACTACTAAGAATGCCCGATAGTATAGGAAGTCCACCCCACTACTAAGAATGTCCACTAGTTTAGGAACTCCACCCCCCTACTAAGAATGCCCACTAGTATAGGAAGTCCACCCCACTACTAAGAATGCCCGATTGTATAGGAAGTCCACCCCACTACTAAGAATGCCCGATAGTATAGGAAGTCCACCCCTCTACTAAGAATGCCCGATTGTATAGGAATTCCACCCCCACTACTAATAATGCCCACTAGTATAGGAAGTCCACCCCCACTACTAAGAATGCCCACTAGTATAGGAACTCCACCCCCCTACTAAGAATGCCCACTAGTATAGGAAGTCCACCCCTCTACTAAGAATGCCCGATTGTTTAGGAAGTCCACCCCACTACTAAGAATGCCCGATAGTATAGGAAGTCCACACCTCTACTAAGAATGCCCACTAGTATAGGAAGTCCACCCCACTACTAAGAATGCCCGATAGTATAGGAAGTCCACCCCCCTACTAAGAATGTCCGATAGTATAGGAAGTCCACCCCACTACTAAGAATGCCCACTAGTATAGGAAGTCCACCCCTCTACTCATAATGCCCGATATTATAGAAAGCGCGCTTTGGACAGAAACAATACCATGATACGCGCGACATGTCTTAAGCGAAACTAAGGCCTCAGTTGTTTTGATAACACCTTTGTATTATTCATGGCGGTCACATAAGACAAGGAGACGAATGGTTTGGATGCTCTTGGAGAAGAAAGGGCTTTAAAATGGGGCTTGCTAAAGGGGGCGAAGCTTCCGTACGTTTGAATAACACCCTCAGGAGTGGTAGGTGGGATGCCTACCTGTGTAATCCCAGAAGCGAAGCAAGCTATCACAATCCTTTGTGAGCTCGATTCACACAGAAGGTGAATAGTGGTTCTGAAATTTGAGTATTATTTAAAAAAATATGGATTGTTTATTTCTTTATTGTTTAGTTAATGTGAAATTTGAGGAATAAGTTTTAGACACACAGCTTTAATAAAATAATACTTGACCTAACAATTAGTTTATCCAATAAATTACGTCTAATTTACTATCAAACTTTTAATATTATGTAATTATTGTTCCAGCGTAATTAGGTCCTGTTTTTACTCTAACATTTGGTATTTCATTTATCTGTCTAATAAACAGATGTTTGAAATGTGATAGCCGACTAATGTTTGTCTTCTGGGAGAGAGCACATGTCCTACGGAAGTTTAGAAAAGCTCGTTAGTTTCCCGTAGATTTTCGCGCTGGATATCCACGAACGAGTGAGAAAGAGCTTACCAATTTTGACGTAAATGCACTTTCACATAGGGACTACCGGTCAGGGATATTTTACATGCTACAATCGACATGATACCGACTTCTTTACTTCTCCTTCGAAATTATCCATGTTACGGATTTTCATCGCTCTGTAAAATTCAGCCATTCTCAGCCGGGTCTTAACCCAAATATTATTTTTTGAGATAAAGAAGGAGTGAATATACCATAGCAAATGCGATAGAATGAAAAAAAAAAAGTATCATCTACTCTACAACCATTTCAATAGTAAATTGATGTTAATAATAAGTTATTTACTCTCTTCAAATATGTTACATTGGTTCACTATTATTTTAACATGAATTACGAGGTAGGAAACTTTCTATTTATTTTACAAATCTTTCGCGTGATGAATGTAAATGTCCTTATTAAACTTGATATATTCATGAAATGTTTGCTGGTTAGAGAGTTTGTAAGAAATGTTGAACTATCATCTTAAAAATATATAATCGAGGATCTATATTAAGTAAAAGATTTTTGAATAATTTTAAAAGAATATTTCTACAACTGTGTAATTTTTATAATTAATCATTTTAAATTTACTTACTTTGTGCTATTAGGAACTCTATGACTAACTTATAAAAGGAAGCCACCTATCCCCAACTTGAGCTAGTTATATTCTGTCCACCTCATTGCACCCTATTCCAATCTTTAGCTAGTTCTATCCAGTCCCCCTCATCACACCCTATCCACATCTCTAGCTAGGTCTCTATCTAAACCAATTTTAGACAGTTTTTTAATTAAAACTATTAATTATTTCAATACAGTCCACTAAAGAGTTGCCATTAATTAATGTTATTTAATCAAACATCCCTTTTGATAATCTATTTTAAGCCAGTTGATTCTAAAACTTAATTAAAAATATGAGGTGGTTAAATGCTGTTAAATATTTTGTAATTCGTGTTGTTTTTTTTGCTTTTTTTTGTTTTTGTTTTTTTCAAATTAGTTAATGGCACTACGTATTATACAGTATATAAAGTACGCAAATGTGTCACTAATTAAATTAAAATATAACAAACACAAATATTCGCCAGACTGGAAGAATTCATAAAGTACAAATAGAATCATGATCCCTTTAACAAAAGTCGAATTAATTTTATTTAGAGAGTTGTTTCGAAAATAAATATGTTCATGTATCCAAAATATAAAAAAACTAGATATATACAACGTTAAATTTAACTTTAATAATCAATAAAAAAATTGTGAAAATAATTGTAACCAATTATACACTAGATTTGCGCAAAAACTTGTGTTATTAATTTGTGAAATGCTTCTTGATAATTATGTCAGATACATTAGAATACAGTTTGTATAGATCTAGTTGATTGGGATAAAGTTCATCTAGATCTATCGAACCCCGTGGAATATTATTATCTTTCTAACCGTTCGGGTTATACGCACTTACGCTAATGTGTAATGATAGGGTGATTGTGAGATGAAATGGAGGGCCTACAGTTTAACGTGGAATCCGAACAACAGTGGAGGCTTGGTATTCCACACATTCACAAAATGTGATTAATACACGATTTGTCAGAGGTGAAGGAAGGGTTAGGCAATCAGATAAGTCTGATCCGGGACCGAGGATTGGACCCCGGACCCCAGAACAGAAATATGACGCCTTGCACATCATTGATTTTATTTTTGTATATTAATTTAAGGACTTTATTAAAAACTAATCAGGATTTTGTGAATGAAATAATACATACTAGCAAATCCGTACGTAAATTGCGCAATACTTGTGTAAAATTAGAGAAAAAAAATCTTTATTAATTAGCTTATCTAAACTAAATAAAATCTATATTTTTCTGAAATTAGTTAAACACAACGAGACATTGGCCTAAATATGAACATTTTCAGTAATATTTAAATAGTCTACAGCAAACGCCAGTGTAAAGAGAATAGAAGTTAGCGCCAAAAGGAGAAATACCTTCGATTGTCAGAGTGTGACGTCACTCATTACACACCAGAGCGTTAAATACACAAAGCTATATGGAAGAGTAACCAAGCTTTTAAAAATTAGGTCACTTTTAGAATTTTAATTATACATAACCTTTAATTTCCACACCAATGTCCAATTAACGTCAACCTGTTTAAAATTGTGTGTGTGTGTTTATGTAGATTACAAAGCAACCGCAACTTTTACTGGACTTTCCTGATAAAACAATAATTGCTCCATTATTAAAAATAATATTTTGTATAAAGATTTCAACCTCATCTCTACTCTTGCTACACTTAATATTTAAATCAAGAATACATCTAAGTGGAGGTGAGGTGGCCCTGTGAATGATAATAAGTTCACGAAAGTAAATATTTTATATCAAACTCTGCACAGGAATATATTTTGTTCCCGTGAGATGTATACGAGATAAAGGAAACTTCCGTTAATATAATGACAGGTATCCCTCAATCAAAATATATGAGTTTTTCGCACTGACAAATAAAATATGTTGTATACACCCCGCCCTATACCCTAACCTTTAACTAGAGGGAACCATTTTAAGGGATTACAGAAGTTACATTTGTAATTGTGAGAGATATCATCTAAAGGGATTACCTTGCTCAAGGGGCACACTAGAATTGCGGAATAAAGAATATCTATCAGCTGGCATTAAATTAGGGAAAACTCGAATCGTGGAGTAAATTTTACCTGTCAACCGGTGCATATGAGTTACTAAACCTGTAATCCCATTCAACTCATAGCCCCTTACCTAAACAAACCTAACCTCAATTTTCACTTTGAAAATGGTCATTTGAATTTAATTTTTACCCCGCAGTTCGTGTAAGGGTATTACCAACTTCGAATAAGTTGTTCCGCAATTCGTATGCATCCTTATTAAATGTTCCGCGATGTTTGCTACAATATTGGCGTATTTTTTCATAATTTATTTATTTGAGGATCTTAACAAGCAGATTAGGGGTCATCCATAAGCCAAGTCACGCTTTTTTCTAATGTTATTGGCTCCTCTCTACCTTCATGTAACACCAAGAAGACAATTAGCTTTAACATCCTACACAAACCCTCCCCCCACCTACCAAACCCTCAGACATTTCTTCTTAGCTTTTCACATCTAGATTTAATGTCATTTCAAAAGGTAGCTTTTGTTGCATTAAAAAAGGGACTCACATTTAATACTACTCAGAATCTATTTAAATTACAGAATAAAACTAATTCCAAAAATTTTATAACAATTATTTATTATTTCCAACATTATAATTTTGGTATAAGATCTGTGTAGTGCAGCATTGTAATCGACTCCCTCCCCCTGTAGAAATTAGAGCTATCCTGTCCTTTACCCCCTCTCAACAAAATTATCTTGTTTATAGATGGGTCCTTATAAACATGCTTAAGTCTTACACACTAACTTGATTTAATAAAAGATACAGCAGCCAGACTTCAGGCCATCACTTTGAAAAGTAAAGCCCCAATTTCAAAAATTATATATTTTGATCCATTACGGGAATCAAATCTGGGACCCTTACCCTAAACTTAGTAGGCAAACTATATACCAATTGAGAAAAAGCATTGCACATGAGTGATTTAAAATAATAATTAACAAAAAAAAATATAGCCTTAAGATAAATCACTTAGTAAAGTTTCATTTCAACGATGGTTTTTCTGTTTTTATGAAATTGGATTTGAATATAAATGCACTTTTTTTAATGGGTTTATATTGGTTAGTAAGGGTGTGAGAGGCTTCTAAACGTTCAAGACAAAGGTAGCTTTGACTATGACAGTCACATTCACATTTAGAGTCAAGAATACAAGTAAAATCATATTTGAAATCTAAAAACGAAATATGGCAAATTTCAACACGTGATCATTTTCAAAGCCACAACTAAACGGTTTTTAAACTGCATAGTGATTCAAACAAATCTTTAATGCAAGCAGAGATAAATTATGAAGTTTAGCATAAAACAATTTAGTGTGCTTTATTGTGTTAATCTTTATCTGCATCTAGATTCTCGGTTCACAATATATCATTTAAAATCTAAAATGAGTTGTTGGGCAACGAAACTATTATCTTCAGCTTTGACTTCGCTTATCACGATTCAAAGTTCCTTTCACAAACCCCTATTAATTGAACATTTCTATTAATCACATATATCCACTGTCAAATGTAAAGCTTTATTCAAATATAGGACATAATTTAATGATATTCTCAGGAGAATTTAGCGAGTCAAAACCTGAAAACATCCAATACAGATATAATCCACTTTTCAACGAACTTCCCGGCGCAAGCGTTATCTTTAAATGTTGATCTTCCCAGGTTTCATTCCAAGGAAGAGGTAGAGAGTTTGGGTCTCTCAGAAGTTTCGAAAGTGACTAATGGGGAAACATAACAGGAACTGCAAGGCAATTACTAAAATAAAGGTGGTCAATTGAGAGATTGGGAGATAATTGTCTCATCCTGGTGGTGGCGGTGATATTACTAGTTAAAGAGTGAGGGAGAGGGGTGAGGTGTTTATGGACATAGCTGTGGCGATGAATGAAATCAGTGTCTCTAGTTGACGGGCGTTGATAAGTAATAGAGCCGCGATATCAACACTACCAAATATTTCGAGACGTCTGGGTATTCAAGCTTGAGAGATTATGATTTATATTCAAGGTTTGCTCCAGTTATATAATATATAAAATAGAATGTACATTTATTTTATAATTGGTTGTTAATCACATCTTCATCCACAGTGGTTGAGCATTTCTGATGGAGGACTATATTTCTACTGGCTTGTTTCAACTTGACAACGATAATTGAGTTATTTCTCAGAGAAAGTCTGTTTTATATTTTTGTTCGCAATATTTTAAACCAGGGGGAAAAAAAAGTATTGTAAGTAATAAATGATAGTTATTAATGAAGCAATTGAGATAAGTTATTTTAAAAATCAGCTTTAAATTTTAATGGCATATAATTATGAGTCAAGGTAAAAAATATTAGCAGTTCATCTAAAAAAAAACATTTTTGGCCGAAATTAAATAAAGTTTTACTTCAAAAGACACGTTTAATATAATTTTCTACACATATCATAACAGTTATTTTAAAATAATTGTCATTAGCCTATCATAATTTAAAAATTGACCTTTTATTTTCTTTTAAAAGTGTAGTTCCAAATACCTTTATACCAATAACAAATAGTTAAGTAATAATGAGAGTAGTGCATTTCTAAATCTAAACCAAACCTACCAGAAAAAACAGTAGTCTAATTATATTAGTTAAAATAATATTTTTTCAATAAAAGTCATACAAATCCGCATTTCAACTTATGCTAACTTTGTTCTAGGACGAAGAGAGCCACAAGATAATAGAAATTTAATTTTCCACCTAAATAATAGAAACATGCAATATTTTAGAAGGTTACAGTGTCAAGAAAACATGTTGGTTGATTATTTTTAATAATTTTAACTTTCAAAACATAAAAAAATCTAATTTAAAATATCACTAATATGACGAAATTATATATGTTAAGAATCTATTAGAATTAAAATTCAAACTTTTGTATCCAAATTTCGGTGTTAAAATCTTTTTCTGGATCGTTATTTAAAATAAATAAAATTTCGGGAAACTCTGATTTAGAAATATTTTATCATGGTTACTCATTTATTTGCATACACATAATACTAGGTTAGTAACGTATGTAATATATATACACACACACGTTGTGTATGGAACCCAAAAATATAGTTCATGACGGGGAGGTTTAAATTCTGGTTGGATGTACAAGGAATGTTTTTTCAACACGTATTTTAAAATGGTTTTCCCATCCTCTTTCCAATCAAATTAGAGTAAATTTCCTCTTGCTGGACTCATAAATACTCTATAAATTGGGGTTTTAAAAACATTTCATGCTAAAATATATTAACAAATATATTTTTCAAATACAAAATATTATAATAGGCCTACAAAATGGTACTGTATTTAAGATAATATTTTTTATTTGAAATAAATTTAAAAATAAATCGGACCTTTATATTAAAGCATATGAAAACTTTTGTTTTTGAAAAACCAAAATGGGCTAGATTGTTTGGATACTAGTCTCACTTTCTTTTAAAGTTTAAATTAGCAACGCCTCTTTAGCTGTTGGATGATTCGAGATTGCGCCAAGAGCGTAAATAGAATCAGTCAGACAGAGGTAGTACGATATAGGGTCAACCATTGTCATTTGCATATAAATTGTTGTTGATAGGGCCGTAGGGATTACGGGACGAGTACAAAATTTAAATTATGGTGTATTCTGTTGGACGGCCATCGAAATATTTTAAAATAACTCCTAGAACAGAATATCACATAATGATTAAGTGAGATTCAATGTATAAAATCTGAAAGAAATGGTAATTAGATTTTATCATACAGGTGCTAACGGATTAAACATTCTAACTTTGGGATGAGTCAGGGGATAAAAATCTAGCTCAAAATGTATTTTGAAGATTAGCTCGTTTTCGCTTTATTTTCAATCAAACTGCAAAAAACTAAATTAAAACAAGCTTTTGTGCATAAAAATATAATATCACTAAAAATATTATGTTTACCAGAAAGCACCTTGGTATATATTTTACTTAGGTTAGGAGGAATCGGGTAAGAAACATCCCATTTTATGTGAAATTCATCAAAAAAATCACGTTAATATATAGCTAAGCGAATTAAATAAATCTATAATTATATTAAAAAAATTCTTCCAAAAGTGTGCAATGCTTTCCTCCATGCTGCAGGCCCTCATTTAAAACAAATTAAAAGATAAATACACTATTTTATTTTATAATACCTAAACTTATTTATTTTTTCTTGTTTTCCCCAAAGGAAGCGAAAACCAGTCAAATCTTCTTCAAATTATATTTTTAATTAGTTTTTTATCCCATACCCCTTTCCCAAAATTTGTCTATTTAATCTGAGAACACACTGTATATATTGGGCCCTAAGAAAGATGAACAGCCAGTAGTTAGTTATATAGTGAAGAACTTTCCAAATATAAAGGATATTTAATTGGAGCAAGCTCTGGTGGGGGACCAAAAGGTTCTTATAGTAATTAAAATTTTGTTGATGAACCTGAATAGACAAAGACCCGTTCCCTTGTTAGGTCAAGACGTCGATGAAAAGGTAATATTAAAATATATTTTAAAGGAGGCTGGGTGACATTATATGGTTGAATGGCGTAAGCCCTGACAGACATGGACTTTTGAGTCTCTTAAGGTAGGAGCTTAAGGGGACGCAAAAAAAAGGTATGGTTTTTGCAGTTTTTATAGCAAACATTTTTTTAAATAGATAGAATATATATCCAGAGGAAAGTAATTTTATTCACATGGTCATAACAGTTCTTAAATTTCAGTCAATGGTGTCCTGAAATTCTATAAAAGTTTTTATCTTCCTTTAAAAAGCGTGTCATCTAATGCCACTATGTTCCTAAGAAATAGTAAAGAACATTGATATAAAAAGGTGAAGAAAATTAAACTAATTGTTTTTACTGGATTAATATTCGATTTATTTTGAACAAATATAATAATTTGCTATATAAATTGTACAAACATTGCTCTAAGCTTTAGTTTCCTACACTCCCAACCCTTAATTTGCTCAAAATTGGAATTTAAAATTTATTTTTGATACATTAAAGAGCAAAGGACTCGTGGCATTGGCATATAAGGAGTGTGCTAGTTATTTGCACGTAGCATTGAGACTCGACAGTGTAAAATTCAATCGTAACTGCGTGTACTCAATTTGTTTATAAATATTTTTGGGATGGACTTTAGTGTGAACTGATGCTAATTTGGGGTTTGAATCCAGCATGATAGCTGAGGTATATTTTCTAAGTTGTATTCTACCATAATTTACGCAAATTCTAGTAAGTTCCTTTTCCCTACCCCATTAATATAAATATGCGGATAACCTAGATGGAAAACAAGATACTGTCTTCAAAGATTTATTTTATTTGTATCAAGTTTTCTTTAACTGTCTAACTATTGGTGGTCAAATGTTCTAAGGCGTCACTCTCGTAATAGACTGGCTATCTATGATGTGGAGACTAGGGATTGGATCTTCCTTGAGATATTTTTCCTTCAAACCTTTAATCTACAACATTCTATTTGGTATCTTTTCCTTTTACAACGTCATTATGTTAACATACCATTTCACCCTTACTTCCTCTACTACCTAATGGACCCAACTGTTGCCAAAATTATCTAGCTAGGTGTTGTGTTGTTTGTTTGTTTGTGTGTAAATAAATCAATCATCTTTTATATAAAATAAATAAAATATACCTGCTTTGGTGGCCACATGGTCTAAGGTGCCACTCATGTTGGATTAAACTGCTGATGACAGGGAAATCGTGGTTCAAATCCCAGTAGGGTGTACTAAGGGTATTTTTCCAAAATGATTTATACACCCTTATGCAAATGCGTGTACACTTCCTCTAAATTTAACGTTCCTAATACCTAACGCACTAGCATAATAATATTAGTACATATATTTGTAATCTGAACAGATAGTAAGAGACTGTGCTAGACTAAGATTGAATGTGAGTTTGTGTGTGTGTGTTTCAATGCTTGAAAATCCAAAACAAAAATTTAAAACACTGAAACTTTGAGTAGCCTTTTATTTGAGAAGACTTTAAGGTTTGTACAAAAAGTTTGATTTTTAATTCATACATACATTAAGAGTTTGATAAATTAAATCGCTTACTAAACAATTTGAGTAAATCAAAAACAAAGAAAAAATTTCAATTTGGAATAGGCCTACGTACTTAAAGAAACCAGCATGACTAACCAAAGCGTATTTCTTTTACTTAAATATATATTTAATTTGCATTCATGACGTCTATAAATATACAATCACGTGAACAAAGGTTGGGTAACTCTAAACGCTAAGAAATATGATAATTTAAATATAATACTTTTGGTAACATTAATGAGTGAATTTTGGTTTATTTGTCTAAATATGTAAATCACTTGCCTGATGCCTTAAACTTTGAACATTGGTGCGGGTACTTTAAAAACCAACAAACCCTCAGTTTTACATACCTACCTACACGAATATTTAATCTGTTCAGCTTAAGACTTTTTTAATTTATATTTTCATTACAAACATGACTCGATAGAAATCTAGGCCACCCATACAAGTACCTTTAATACCAAAGAATTGGAGAAAATGGATACATGACATGGACTTACATATGAAACAGTGTTAACTAGACGACTCAAACAATGTATTCACCAAGGGATACTGACTAAGGCGTTTATTTCAACTTTGATATGTATTACGAACTTGGTACCACTAATGTTTATTGATTTTAAAAACATTATATAGAAAGCAGATCTTTTATATAATCATTACTAAAGAGTGCAAATTTGTCTATTTTTATTTATTTATTACTTTTACATAAATCATTGGGCTTAAAGATTTAAATCACATGATCACATTTTTGTGATATTAGAACCGTATCGAAAAGCGTTCAAAATAAGTATTTGCATTTTAATAGAGAATCTTTCATTTTCTATTAAAGTTTATCACCATAAGAAAATAATGTCAACCTTTAGTAAATCTATATTTAACTGTAACATCAATTTCACCCGGGAAACAACGGATCCTATAAGTTAGTGGTAAATAATAAAAATAGTAAAACCAGTATTTGTTTAGGGGTTAGCTTAAGTTGGCTAAAATCCCGAGAGGTGAATTATAATTCAGTTTGTTACGCTTGTACAAAATGATTTGATTCTCCTTTTCCCTTAAGTCAAAACTGTGTAACCTATTACTCGAGTACTTTCAAAAGTAATTGTTTTTTTTTTACGGCGTATGGAGAAGAATAAATTCCAGCTGTTGTAAAAATCAAACATGAAAGTCCACTTTCTTTCCTAAGCTATCACTTTTTTTTTATGGTGTCTCTCTTTATTATCAAACTTCTACTATAGTACCCATTCATCAGATGCTTTTTCTCCCATCGGGTTTCCTTTCATCAGATCGACGTAAGGTTTTATTTTAGTGTTTGGGTGCATCATATAATGTACTCTTTTTCTTAGTTTTGACGAGTTATTTTATGTACTCTGTAAAGACAAATTTTTTTTGCTACGCTAAAAATCTTTAATTGAAAACATTGTATATACTAATAACGTGTCTGAGTTGTAAGTCCCTAGTTCAATCACAACAAACTTCACTTTGGTTTGTTGTTCTACATTAAGTTTTTACATGCTTTCTCCTAGAACTTTCTTTTGTTTAACTTATTCATCCTTTATCTAATTTTAGGTAAATTAGACTTTAATATTTTATTGATGATAATAAATCTCTAGCATTGCTAGACTAGAAAAGTTTGTCTAAATTGTCTAAGAATTTTTTGAGATGGAGGTCAGTTTAAAATCCTAGCAAGATGCACCTTTATAATTTTTCACATATTTAGTTTCATGTGTTTTCCTCTCTCTCTCTTTCTCTCTTTTCTCTCTCTCTCTCTCTCTCAACAAATATGCTAGTACATATCCTTTTAACTAAGCTTTAAGTTAAGTTTAAGTTTATTAATTCAAACCCACCTTGGTGGCCTGGTTAGTCAGCGTGCTAGTTTTATGTTGAGTTTGAGTTGACTGTCGAGGTCGGGGAGATCATGGTTCGAATCTCGGTGGGTGAATCGGGGTGGTTTTCCTAAATGGGTTTCATCAAAGCCCATTATTCGTAATTATACTCAAGCGTATAGCCGAAAAAGGGTAGTAAGACGCAGTGCTATAATTTATTAAATTTTGAAATCTATAGAAAATATACACATAGTCATTCATAAAGCCTGATCACATCAATATTTATCGTTTTAATGGGAATAAGAAATGGTTTTAAGAAACAGTTTTTTTTATGCAATTTATTTGATATGATAAAAAATAAACTCTCCTTTCTGTGTCTTGAAACTTCAACTAATCCTCTGACTTGGATCCTCTTCCATAAATCGAACTGCCACCCCCTTCCCCTTTTCAAACAAGTGATCTAGATGAAAAGAGAGAAAGAGAAAATGATAAAGTTAGAAAGTGAGAGTGATAGATTCTCCAGGGAGATGATCACTGACTGGGGGGTCGTAAACTTTGTCTGAGGGGGTAGGAGGGGGTGGTATGCGAGGCCCATAATGCATCTGGTACACTCCGTTACATTCAAAATCAAACCAATTACTTGTGTAGGGGATCTAACGGTTAGTACATTGACCACGTGTTTTTTTATTGGGAGGTCCGGGCTCGATCCTAAATGACTGCACTGAAGGTAACCAGAAAACAAGTTTATTTTCACTTTACTTACATTAAAATAATTTTTTTTAAATCGATTGTGTTGATCTATTCTACTAAATCTTACTAACCGACTAATCTACACGAAATTTAACTACACCACAGAGGAAGCGACAAGGAAGATTGGATTTAGAAGAAATGTAGCCAAATTTAGTGGAAGAAAACTACTTTTATTGCATCTGAAGTAATTCAAAACCTAAATCTTTTTTTACCACCGCGTCTTTATATCTGTTCGGGATATACACTTGCGTACTAATTACTATAGTGTTTTAGGGATTAGGAAATTTGAATTTAGAGGTGGTGTCCCAACTTTCGAGTGGAAGGAGAATTGTAAACCATTTAGGAAAACCACCCTCAGTACACCCGACTGGGATATAGCTCCCGATCTCACGTTCATCGACAATCTAGTTCCCATTAGATTAAAATACAGGCCTATAAATCACTAAACAAGCCACATCTAGTTCCCTAGATTAAATCCGGCCTTAAATCACTAAAACAAGCCACAATATAGTTCCCACTAGGATTAAATACGGGCCTATAGATCAGTAACAATCAAACCACGAACTAGTTTCCAATAGGATTAAAATACAGGCCTATAGATCACTAAACAAACAAGCCACGATCTAGTTCCCACCAAGATTAAAATACAGGCCTATAGATCAGTAACAAACAAGCCACAATCTAGTTCTCACTAAGATTAAAGTACAGGCCTATAGATCAGTAACAAACAAGCCACAATCTAGTTCCCACTAAAATTAAAATACGGCTTATAGATCACTAAAACAGCCACAATATAGTTCCCGCTAGTATTAAAATACAGGCCTATAGATCACTAAAACAAGCCACAATATAGTTCCCGCTAGTATTAAAATACAGGCCTATAGATCACTAAAACAAGTCACAATCTAGTTCCCACTAGGATTAAAATACGGGCCTATTTATAAATAAACAAACACGCTAATGATCTAGTTATTTAGTATCATTATGTCTTACTATTTATTATGTATCTTAACTATCCTAATTAGGTAAATCTGAGAACAGAAAAATATATATTAAATGTGGCCACATTTGCGTGAAGAAAGAAAATATCATTACACATGGCCTTGATTCAAGCCTCAATCTCCTAGTCACTAGCAAACCACAAATGAAATTCGAGTGTATAGCACATAATTCCATTTGATGACATTTTTAATACATTTTATATTTTTCAAACCCTAGATGAAGTATTTGACGTTGTCCCTGGATAGATGATTTTAAACTAACTTTCTTTAAGCATGGTTTTTAGGTAATTTTAGAAAATCCAATCAAAATTTTAAAATTCCTTCTTCCCGATTATTCAGAGGCCGATAATTTTTTAAATTTCAGATCCACGTGTGCGGAAGATATCACTTCGTAACAAACAAACAAAAAAACACCTCATTTTAATCATATAGATTAAGCTAGTTTCTAAAATAGTGCATTTGAGACATTAAGAGTTTTAGTTCCCAGACTAGCGGTTATGCTGTACATATTTCAATCAACAGTATTTCTTACTATGAAGAGGTCTCATTATTTAGTCAGGAATGTAAGCTATTGGAATTGTTTTACAGACTTATTATGTTCAAAAAAATAATATTGTATTAATCAAATTGCAATCGTCAAACACGTGCTTTTAAAATAGTTTAGTAAGAAGCTGCTAAAATAATTATTAAATTACTATAAAAGATATTTGTTTTAAGTAGAACTTAATAATTGTCACCCAAATAAACAGCCTGCTATAGTTTAAGAACCCACAGACTTTACAAACTTACAAGAAAATTGAATTTATTTCTTAATCTTGTCATATAATAGAATTTATCCTTTATATATGAACTCACATAACTCTTTTAGATTAATGCGAGTTTCGCGCGAACGAGTTTATTTTCTCAGAAAGATTAATTTGCGGGAAGGTTACCGATGGGCTTTTCTCTAAAAAGTTTTTGAATTAGGGGTTATTACTATTTCCACGGTGAAAATTTCTAATGGAATGTTTTCTTTCAGATATTCTGTAAAACACAAGTTTTAGGAATTGACTCTACATTGAATATTGTGTAGGATAAAATTTCATAAAAATTAAATATTTATAATTCTTATATACAAATTGTTTTATTGTGTAAATCTTAATTTAGACCATAATTATGAAATTGAATAATAAAATTTCAAAAGAAATGATACAATCATATCAATGATTAATTTCGTAAAATATAATTTACTTTTAGCATAAAATAATTTAGACACAGCTTGTATGTTAAGACAATTAACCTATTATTTCTAAAATTGAATTTGGTAAAATTGTTAATCATTATTATATATATAGAGAGAGATATATGAGGTTTCCATAAAAGTATACAGAGATTAGCATTTAACTAAAGTTGAGAAAATATATATTATCCACAAAAATGTGCACTAATTAGTACAGTTGAACCAAAATGTAAATGCGTAGCTATTAAAACAAACTATGTATAGATAGATAGTGATTATAAATTTAAATTAATTAAAGGCCGAAATGTACCGACTGGCCAATGAAAGTAAACAGTTGTGGGTCGGTTGAATGGTCGCCGCGTTTTACTACACGTTTAGGTTGATTACACTCGTATGTTAAGTAATAGGAAGCTTTAATTTATAATAAGTGTACTCACATTTGCTTCTAGAGATATAGAGTGGAAAAAATATCAAGGACAAACTACCCTCACTACACCAGACTGGGATTTAACCCTGATATCATCGTCTAGTCGACCAGGCGATTGAAACATTATATCATAGGCTGTTGAAGCTAGTTAGTTAAATAAAATGTTTTTTTTAATGTAACCTATACGGAAACTATTTAAAAGTCACTAATGCACTATATTGTGTCCCATTTTTTGTATCCTATTCGTCTATTGTATTATATATAATTTGATAAGCCAGTTTCCGGACATATTTTGACAAACGACTACTCATTTTAAACGTTAGGGGGCCAGAATGCGGTAAAAATAGTATTTTCCAAATAAAAGCTGAAATTCTTAGACAATATTCAACTTTTCATTCTTTGTTTACATCGCCATGGAAACGGATTTGTGCTTCAGTGTAGAGATAGTTATCTTATGGTGTAAAAAATTAAAACATTACGACCAATATTCAATCAAACCGATGATATTAGATTATATATATTTTCTTGCATTGCTGATTTTTACCCTCTCCTCCTTTATCTTTACATATTTGCCTCTGCTATTATTTGGTATAATTTGATAAGCCCTTTTCATTTATTTTAAATTACGAGAAAATACCTTAACCCATTTTGACAAATGTCCAATCATTTTAAGGTTAGAGGTCTGGGATGTCGACAAAATTAGTAGATCAATACAAAAACCCAAATTTCCTAACGAATTCTTCACCTTTTCCTTTGGTGTGGACTGTCTCATCTGTACAATTATTCTTTGTTTACATCACCATTGAAACTATGATTTTTATGGCTTAGTTAAATATCTAGATATTAACTAAGTCTTTTGGTGTAAGAACTAGATAGAGCGCTGGAAGAGGGGTAGCTTTAAAGTTATCATCTTGGCGTGAAGGGGGAAAATAAATAATATATAAAATGTGTTGACTCAAATTAAACACCGAAAGATAAATATTTATGTAAAGTTGATAATATTTTACGATTAAACTTTAAACTAGAAATTCGAGTGATGATAAATTATATTAATGTTTCCCAATAAAAAGTTTAAAATATATTTTAGTTCAACAATCTGCAGAAATCGCTGCAACAATCCACTAGTCAGAGTATAAGCTTATTGAAATCCATCCCGATACGAAAACCAGAATCTAGAGGTTTCTTTAAAAATGCAGTTAAGAGATTAGTATTTCTCATACCTTAACTAGTAGAGAAACTCTTGTTAAACGTACAATGCCACCTTAATATATCCCCAATCTCTCCACGTAATTAAGCCAGAAATTATAATGTCTTTAGTGTGTATCAAACAATGAAGGAAATAATTTTTATTTGTGATTAATTACTATAGTTTATTATGTTTGACTATAAACTTAACCTGTCAATCTTTTAATCTTTCGCTCTCACATAATATGTATTATTTTCCCTATGGTCACACCACAGTAAAAAACCATCTTATTCTATATCAGACTTACATTCTCCTTAATATTAATTGAGACATTTATTTAAAATTCGTAAGTTTCGTGAAACAAATTTTATATATGGTTACAGATACGTGATGTAAAATAAATAGCACCATATTATGCTCAAAAAGGACCAGTAAAATAAATACACTTTTTTAGAAACATATTGAGAAAATGGTAGCATCTCTTTTCTCCAAAGAGGAAATTATACAACCCAATTTTCAGGGGATCAATTAAAAAATATATTTGCCAATAGCTCGGAAGCTGTTGGTTTTAAAATACTCAGGTAAAATATTTTATATTTATTTTAAGAGTACCAGAGTTTTACAATATTAATTTATTTAGTCACTCATATAGTTAAGCGATATCAAAATTGGAACTATACCTAAGTGTAAAGTACCCTCAAAATTATTTTCATGAGATAAATGGTAATTGCCATTTTGTTGTAAATGTTAAAGGCTTATAAATATGAAATTTAATAAAATCTTTAAACCTGATTCAGAGATAAACGGTTTTTTTCTCTTTTTGCCCTTCAGTAAGCCACCCTTTGTAATAAGGGTAGATATTTAGTTCCAAAAATATTTCGGGAGATATCATATAAAATGCCTAGATACTAAGTTTTAGTCCAATCGGTAAAATAGTTTCAGCTTTAAGGCGAAATTAAGACACACAATCATGACAAACAGATGGCATCGCTTAAACCCTTTTACGGTTTCAGGAGGTCATGAACCTGAGACATTTATCAAAATCTAGAGTAATTTTTTTTGATGATCACAATAATTATCTCAGATGGATCATAATAAAGTAAAAAAGGTTAACAAAAGAGGTCTCCACTTTGGGCTTTGCCCAGTATTTACCTCTCTTCTGTTTCTCTCTTCCAGATCAATGCAATGACGTCCTGTTCTCTCCTCTTTGTCCCTTATAAACTTCTATACTCAATCTGCCGTAGCTCGAACGCTCTCGACAAAGACGAATTAAGAATCGATACGTGGCACTTTAATCCAAGTTGAAGGCAGTCAGACCAGGCCGCTCTCCACGTAGACTAACAAACCTCCCGGTTTCCGCTTATCGACACCTGACGCTTCTCTAATGCATTTCCGGTCTCTTTTTAGTCACGGCAACCCCTTCAGGGTCAGTCATCATGTTTTTCTTTCTTTTTTCCTCTACACTTCCATCACCTATGAGGGAGAGTTTTTAAATAAATCCCTTCCCTTAAAAATGGTGGAAAAATATAATAAAAAGGCAAAATAAGATTATTATAATAATGTTTATTGTTTTTAAATCACTATTCTATAAATCCACATGGCTAACTCACTCACTGACAATGTTTACCCACTTCCAGATAAGATATAAACTAGAAATTTGGCAAACTTATAGCCTTTAACCGACGGTAAACTTCAAAAAGTTAAAAAAAATTAATTTGTAACCCAAGAAATAAAATTCAAAATGGCGGAGCAACTTTTAAGTCAGTGCTGACCTTTCTTTGGAGGCCTCTTGTGGCTAAACGGCAAGACCTATCCAAAAAACGGATTGCACCAGAGCTAGATTTTTTGACTTTAGGTACTTTTGCACATTTTACACTTTTTTTTTAATTTTCTGACAAACTTATGGACAGCTAGAATCATAAAATTGTAAAAAATTAATCAACGTTCAAAACAATGCCGGAATTACATTTGTTTATTTGTTTACATCCACCTGCAAAGAAAATCTACTGAGGCAAAGCTAGTATTTAACATAAAGCCACTTTGGTGGCATTATGGTCTACTTAGGGTTTTTATCTTGAAAGAACTTTTCTGCTGATAGCATGTATTGAGGGTGGTTTTTCATAAATTTTCTTCCCACATTTCCTCCACGCAAATTCGGATAAACTTCCTCTTAATTCACCCTTTCTGACTAGATATATTAAAAGTTTTATTCTATAGAATTTTAAATAGTTAATTCCAATCTTAAAAAACATGTTCTACTACTTATTTTACTAAAATAAATTAGAAAAAAAGGTTTAGCCCTAGTAAAAATAGTAAAACTAATTGTTAGGTAGTACTTAGAAGCTCACCGGATCTCCACTGGGATAAGATTGTAAACATATTATTCAAGAAAACCTTCCAAGAGGTTTTGTCAAAATAAAACTATTGTTACGTTAAAAAAATATCTTTGAACAACCTTATATTTAGAAAATATTTATTGATGCTTATCCACAGAACATAAACAAGGAAATAGGAATATTTAACCATATAAGTATAGTGATGCTATTTTTTCTAAATGAATTACTCCTAATATAAATTTAATTGTCAGTTGACTCAGTCTTGCAAATATGTAATTACGTTGACAACTTTAATGTTTATTTGTTTAATTTCAATCAACTCCTAAAGTTTCGAATATGAATTATTTGCTTACATTTAAAATATCTATTATATATATTCTACTTAGTTTATTTCACTATATTAAATTTTCTTTCTTTAATATGATTCATAAACTTCCAAACCATCAGATTTTTTTGTAGGTGATTTTAACGCTATCTGCTTTAGAGAGTGGTTTATTTCGGAACTGTTATGATCTTAATTTATTTTATGTTCTTGGACGCTTACAACCTCTGGCTGTTCATTTGAAGAACTAATTGCCCCTAGCGGAAAAGCTTATTACTCTCGTTTGGATTTTGGTGCGAAATTAAAATTAATTTCAAAGATATTATATTTATTTGAAAAATTATAATATTAAGTTATTTTTATAGTAATACTTTCACTGTCTAAAAAGTTATTTTTTGTTGTTATAAATCTTCCGCAACTAGTTTTCTCCTAGCCCAGAATTTATTTTTAAAAACAGAATTACATGTTTGTGAATTGATTTATTTTGTTGACTCGAAAAATTGGTAAAAAAGATAAAGAAGAACCCAATTTTGGCCGTCTTTAATATTGAATTTTATATAGTGAATGATCCCTTTCGCCAATAAAATGGGTGCCAAAAGTAAGGACTGAACTTCAAGGAAGGATAAAAGTGAGTTTTCATGCAGATATAAAATATAGGCCATTAAAAAGGAAAAAATATATAATTGTTATCATATATCATCAGTCTAATTATTGGGTGAGACCAAATTCATCATCCATCATCATTCTATTGCTAGTAGTTAAAATTTCATTTTTTGAAGCACTAATTATTTTAACCTGCTATACAAATATTTCAAATCTGGTGTTAGTTCATCCAAAAGACTATTTAAGTATCATAATTATAACTATTTTGTCATAAAAATTCAAGTGAGAATCTTACATTTTTAAGTACCTATTGCTTAATAATACTTTGATTAATTTTATAAATATCAGGCATGCCTCATTGGTAGGGTTAATTTAAAGACTTTTTTTCTTCTTAATAATTATAAACACGCTAGAAATTTCATTGTGTAAAGTGTTTTTAAATTAACTTATTAATGTACATTCTATTTTTGAACATTGCATTCCATGTACTGATATTTTTAGTAGATTGAATGTCCTTAGCCAGAATTATAATCTACTCCAGGAAGTCTTAATTGTAAGGGTCCAACTTAAGTTAAAACTGTCAAGTCCAAAGGTCTTACCGCTGATCATTTAGTTTCTGGGGATAATTTATTAAATATAAAAAATCTACCTACTCACAAAATAAAAGGTGTTGGTAGTTGGCGCCCAACAATAGGCTACTATACCAATATATATAAATTTAAAACATTTATTCATACCGTATAAGTTTTTATAAAATATTATATATATATATATTCATTTAGATTGATTTACCACACTATTAAATATCCATAGCATGTTTAAAAATTATATTATTAATCGTTAGTTTATCTCCACTAGCATTGTGTCTCAAAATACCCTGGTTAATTGAACAAATAAAAAAAGATAAATCAACAAATCCCTAGTGTAATGCGCAAGTTATTCAACAAGTGACATAAATTTCAACATTCGGAGGGTAAACGCCATAAAATGAATAAATGTCATAGTTTGGTACATTCATCGCACAGATATACTCATTTACTAGTAAAATTTCGATCAATCACTTCTTTACATCGCCACCCCCCCCCCCTAAAATCCCACGTGCACCCCATCCACCAGCACGCGGATATTCTAATCCATCACACACACAAAAAAAAGAACAATTTGACGTACTAGGGAAGTAAAATTTTACGATCATTAATAACACTACTTCTACGGTTGTCACAGCTTTAATATTTTTAATATGTCTATTTATTTGCGATACATGATAACGACGTACAGCAGTGACAATTTTATATATAATGTGAAAACTTATTAATTTTTTAGTTAACAGTTAATTTAACGATCTCTCACACTTGTCTGCTCCATTAGACAAGGTGTGTATGTACACTGTTTATCCTGAAAGATAATAGTATTATCTTGGTGGACTACATCATCAATTGTCTCAGCCTATGGCCAGGTCAATTTAGTAAAATGTCTCCATCTTCCTCTATACTTCCTCCTTTAATTGTTTCCATTCCTCTCCTCTCACTTGCACACTATTTGTTATCTGCTGCTCCCATCTCCCATTGTTGTCTTAGGTATCTTCTCCTCCAGCTTAATTACATACCCATACCATCTCAGTATTTCTTCCTCTACCACATCATGTACTCCAACATCCCATTACATGCCCATACCATCTCAGTCTTGCTTTCTTTACTACATCATGTACTCCAACATCCCCATTACATGCCCATACCATCTCAGTCTTGCTTTATATACTACATCATGTACTCCAATATCTCCATTACATGCCCATACCATCTCGGTATTTCTTCCTATACTATATCATGTACTTCCTGTGCCCCTACTCTGTCTCAGACCACTTCAACCCTAATCTTACTTCTCCTCAGGACAGCTAGCATGCTCCTCACAAACTTCATTCCCGCGGCCTCTAATTTCCTTTTCTCTCTTACATTCATTATCCCTGTTTCTGCAACATACTACACTACGATCTTATATTATAGTTAGCGACTCGTGTCTAGGAAACAGACTAATACCAGGGGAGTTAGTTGTGCCGACTACATAATAACCTTCATTAAAAAATGTTGACACTATTATCCCCAACAGACTGTGGCCACTCGGTTTGTAGAACTCGATTGTGTGCATGCTTTGGAGCTGTTTTTTAATGTGTTTGTGTAGTAATTTAAGGTAAGCCTGCTACCTTACAGGGTAGATGGAGGTGTTGTGAAGTGGGTATGAAAGATTATACGTGACATTTTTGTTTTGTAAAAATCCCATCCCATACTCTTTTTTTTTCAAAGATATTAAAAAATTTCTTTTGAAAATTAATTTAACAGAGTTTATATTAGTCTTCTTAAGTCGACCACCCTAATGTTGGTTTGATGTGATTTTTATTCATCCGGTACTAGACCTGGACTGGTTAGTGCTGCCTGCACCATCTGGTATAAATCCCTGTAATATTGTAGTTCAGAATTTGTGGAGATTTCCTGTTGGCTTTCACACTGAATGTATGCGATCGAGCACAAAAGTTTTTAACAATTTTGCCGGAAAGGTACGTTCCTATACATTCCACTGTTATTTTACCTCCCAAAATTGACATGAGACCGACAAATATACTTCCCCACCGAAGGAAATTGTGCTACAGATTTTTATTGTTAAAAAAAATTACATCATATGAAATGCCTGTTGTAATTAAATTTAAATAAACTTTTCATATACATAGTGTTGAGTTTATTTTAAATATAATATTAAAAATCCTTCATTGATTGAATGGATTAAACTAAATTATTTTCCAAGATCCCAAGATTACATCGACATATTTACTTTTTAAATAATATATTTAATCAAACTTTTTTTCATTCATTTTTCTGAGCTACATCCTAAATGACAGAATAAATAATGTTATCTGGTATAGCAGTGGTGTCCACTATTTTTCATAAGAACCACCACCACCATTACCATTACTAGTTCTAGTTAATATCAGTGTTCATAAACATATCATTTCTAGCACTATAATCATTTGAATGGGTAGCGTAATTGAATATTTTGATAGAAAATAAATTTACTAGCCACTATTGGTCAGATCACAAATATCCAAAATATTTACGTGATTTAATAAATTATTATTATTATTATTATTATTATTATTATTAGCACCGCGTCTTACTACCCGTTTGGGTTATACGCACTTACGCTAATGTGTAATGGTAGGGTGATTGTGAGATGAAATGAAGGACCTACAGTTTAACGTGGAATCCGAACCACGGTGGTGACCTGGCATTCCACACATTCACAAGATGTCTTGTCAGAGGTGTAGGAAGGGTTTGGAAATCAGATAAATCTGTGCCGGACCGAGGATCGAACCCCGGCCGCCAACACAGAAGTCTGACACCTTACCCCTAGACCACCAGGTCACCCATTTTAATAAATAAATTAAAGCAAGCCCATAATTTATCAATTCACTTATATAATAATAGTGAAAAAGTCATTTATTAAGATTTTTTTAATTAAAAGTGAATAATAAAATGTCGTACATATGAATCTTAAAACTATTCCATCATATTTTAAATTGTACAAGCCTTTTGTTTCTTAGCACAGCGTCTTGCTAACCGATCGTGTTATACTATTATATACTAATTATGCTAATGGTTTAGGGATAATAGAAAGGTTATATTTAGAGGAAGTGTACTTATATTTGCTTGAAAAAAAGGGAGAGATTGAAAATCTATTTTGGAAAAACCCCTTCAGACTACCTAACCAAGATTCGAACCTCTATCTGCCCATCATTGGCAGTCTAGTCTACTACGAGAGTAGCAAGTTAGACCACGCAGACACCGAAACG
This sequence comes from Timema cristinae, assembly GCA_039000515.1. Lineage (NCBI taxonomy): Eukaryota > Metazoa > Arthropoda > Insecta > Phasmatodea > Timematidae > Timema > Timema cristinae. The sequence goes on along the minus strand of JBCFYV010003508.1, from coordinate 30,113,397 downwards.
GGTATGAGCGAGTCATTAATTTTCCCCTGATCTATATGTATCTATGTACACAAGTAAATCAAATATATATTAATACTTTCACTGGCTATCAACTTAAAATCACTACGCGATCGACCTTACGCTACCCAATGCTGTATAGAATACAAAAAATTGAATCCTAAATTTTAAATATGTGATCACTATCGTAATAAATGTTAACATCAGTTTTTAATTTAATTAGGATATAACTACAAAACAGAAGCCTTTAAAGAGATCCAAGCCCCAATTCCTTATCTTTAAAAATGCCTCTTACAAACTGAGTCACGTCATACAACTTTGAATTATTTAAGATTAGATACCTAAACCAGCAAAGACATTTCACGACTAACTAGAAACGCCATAGTACCATTGGTGTTATTATTGGCCCGTTCATCAACGTTCCCATTAGACTGCTATTACTACCAAACGATTGAACCGAAGGACTAGTTTGCATTATTTAGGGTATAAGAGACTTTAAGCGGATCATAAATTAGAACAATAAATTACGATTAAACGTAAACTCTACTAGCCCTCTAATATGGCGTTGCTGTAACTGTTTGAGATATATTTGATAAGGTGAAAGTCATCAATTGAATTTCAAACTACTTTCATCAACGTTTTTTCTTTTATGCTCTTTGTAATAAAGTTTGTTAGAACGTACTTTCATTGTTGGATAACACTTTTGATAGTTGATTAATGTTTTTAAATTGATAAACATATTACCGTAGCTCATCACATAGGCGCATCTGTTTAGTAGCTTATATAAGTTCATCTTTTGTTTGACTCAAGTATAAAAAGTTTTTGTTGTGCGTGATGATGTGTTATAAAACACAAAGTATTAACATTTGAAGAAATTAATAAATAATAATATTTAGCACCACGTCTTACTACCCGTTCGTGTTATACGCTTTAAGTACTATTACGCTAATGGATTAGGAATTGGGAAGGTAAAATTAGAGGAAGTGAATCCACATTTGCGTGGAGGGAGAGTGAAAACCATTTAGAAAAAAACCTCCAGTTCACCAACCGAGATTCGAACCTCGATCTCCCCGTCCTCAGTAGTCGAGCTCAACACGACAAGCGCGTTAGCCAACTACGCCACCGAGGCGGGTATCTGTTTAATAGCTTATGTACATAAGTTAATCTTTTGTTTGACTCAAGTATAACAAGTTGTGTGTGATGATTTGTTATAAAAACACAAAGTAACAAAAATTTGAAGAACTTAGTCCCAATTAGTCTAACCTTTACGATTATTAGGTGACCGTAGCGATTGATATCCTTGAAATAACTTAGGAGGTGCGGTTAACATATGGTTTGACAGCCTGTAATCGCCATTTTGTTCCTGGATATGTTCCAAAAATTCTACCGGATTTTAATATTTATTAATATTTATGGGCCAGTTTCATAGTCAGATTGAGTACTCAAGTGTGGCGCTACACTAAATACATGACAAAAACCTAGACACCCGCCTCGGTGGTGTAGCTAGCTAGCATGATAATCGTGTTGAACTGTACTGTCGAAGATGGGGAGATCGAGGTTCAAATCTTGGTCGGGTGAACTGGGGTGGTTTTATATAAATGATTTTCCACTCTCCCTCCACGTAAATGTGCGTTCACTTTCTCTAGATTCAAACTTCCCAATTCCTAATCCATTAGCGTAATTAGTACTTAAGCGTATAACCAGAATGGGTAGTAAGACGTGGGGTTAAATAAGTAAAATAAAAACTACCTCGACCAGAATGGAATGGGCCAGTGTAAGACCGGGCCATTCCATCTGAGTTTAGGTAGAGGTCTTTTATTTAATGCAGCACCGCATTTTAGGCGTGCTCAATTTGACTATTAAACTGGCCCTATATCCCATTTACCAACTAACTTGAACATCACCAGCTTCGATGGCCTCACGGTCTAACACGCTACTCTCGTACCAGACTTCAAAGCCTTGGTCACACGGACTAGTTTACTAGCTGCTGACTAATAGCATCGAGCAAAATCACTCAACTAGCAGACTGCCAATGACAGAGCGAGATTTGAATCTCAGTTAGGTATACATAGGGTGTTTGATCCTTTAAAAAAATACCACTCTCCCTCTACGCAAATGTGGGTTCACTTCCTCTAAATTTAACCTTTATAATCCCTAAAACCATTAGCGTAATTAGTACATAGGAGTAAAACCCGAACGTGTAGTAAGACGCAGCGTTTGAAGAAAAAAAAAAACTAGCGTCGCGTGAGCCCTCAACTAGTGGTTAGTAATACTCGCTGGCGAGTGTTTTACTAGCGCTAGTCGACGGTACAAGGTCACGTGAACAGACTCGCCACTAGCAAGTAGCCCCGTGTGAACCCCGTTAAGGCCTAGTCCACTCTGACATATATTTGCCCACAAATACACGAACAGATGTATAAACACAATTTGAATAATGTTTGAAAATAATTCTTGGTATTTACCTGCATACAGAAATAAATATTTGCGGACAAATGTCTGCCTGTATTTGTATTCAGTCTAGGATGAAAAAAACATATATTTCCTAGCATACATGCCACTGTGGGTGGTAGTCGCGGGAAGAATTATGTTTATAGACAAAGCAAGCCGCCCTCTTTATCTAATCAGTTAAATACAGATGGCTGAGAGAACCTTTACTCCAATATACAAAAGAAGTATCACTTTCCTTCTGGTGGTACCTTATTGTAGAATGATAAAAATAAAAAGAGGATGAAATAATTAAAAGATAATACTACTGAATCGATGGGCGTCAGATTCTTTGATACAGCAACGTATTCAAACAATCTTTTCACTGCCCATCTCCTGCCTTTATTTACTTCCGCCGTGGTTAAATATATTATGTAACAGGAAGAGAACTGAGCTGCTCTCACACTCTGAGACATTTCAACTAGCTTTTTTTTTTTCCAGTGTGATCGCTGCAGCAACTACCCAGGATATTTGTACGCGGCTCTCGCTAACACAAATGCAGTTGCCCAATGTATTTGTGTGTTGGCAGTATGGACCAGGTTTAACAACCCCGGACATTTATTTTAACGAAATAAGCAGCCAGCAAATACTACTTTACTTGCCGCTAGTTTAACTAGCCTCTTGTGACAGAGCTTCTAGCCGCTAGTAGCTCTTGCGATAAAAAATAAGCTTTTTGCAGCAGCCAGTCGACTGGCCCCTAGTGACTAAGACTTTGGGTTTAATTAAAATAATTAGAATGAATTTGATATAGACTACCTCTAATTAATACTTTTAAAGTTTAATTCTCCTGAAAATACAACATTTATATAATTCCTTTGGTCCTTTAATAATAGTGGAAATATTTTGAAGTCTGTTAATTGTTTTATTTTATTTTTTATTATTTAGATTATTTTTGCCCCACCAATTAGTATTTAAAGATATTTTCTTATAAAACTAAAAAAAAAAAAAATCGTAAACTAATAATTTAATAGTCATTTAAATTTACTCTAGTTAAAAATTTAATACTTTACTACTCACATTGTACGACCATAATAAAAATCGCGTAATTGTTTATTTTGATTTTAAACACTTTCAATACCGTAGACAAAAATATTATTTCGTGAAAATTGAACGTTTGCTTTTAAAAAGTTAATGGGAGGTCATTGTCTGGAATAAATTGGTTTCATTGGTATTTAAGTTAGTTAAACCACACATTAAAATTAATACAAGTTAAACCACACATTAAAATTAATACATAGACAACAATAATTATAACTAATTCAATTCAATATAAATATGGCATTCACTTACATTGCTGTCTTGTGTGTATGTTGAAAACGATGAGGTCATGTTAGACGGCACCAATTCCAAGCTCTCCCCAATTTGACGTCAAACACTGGCCGAGAGGTTTGTGATAGATGAATAAGTCGGTGATTAATTTAAACTTTTGAATTCAATGTAATCTTTGGAGTAGTATAACTTTGTAATTTCCAATATCTTAAATATATTTTATAAATTAAATTTTAGTGGACTTTATTTTTAATTGCTCCCTAAATAGTATCTACTTTTATCACATAATCCGTAGTTCTTTAAAAAATGGCTAAATATTTGCTAATAACTAGTAAATTATTTTCGAATATTTGAAATTCTTACCAAGCTCCTCTATACGAGCAAAATCTTGTGGATCAAACGTTCTCATTACTTGCAATACGACAAACGACAGTTAAACGTTGTTTGGAACGGGGACGGTTAATAACAGAGAATTATTAAAACCTGAATAAATAATTTAATGTTCCCCAAATCCAAACACAAAACACTATTCACACTGTCGACGTAACTTAAAATAGAACTAAGCCTCCCTAAAAGTATTACGTGGAATGATAAACACTGGCTTTCCTTGTTAGTTTTAGTTGGGTGGACTTAGCCAATAACAAGTTAATAGTTTTGGAATATATTAACACACGATCACGATATACCGTTCCTTACTGGAAGGCATCAAGAACCATTCGCCGGCGACACACTACTCTAGACAGAACCATTCCATTTCACTGTCCTCGACTTGACGCTTTGATTGACTGGTCACTACTAACTGCACGTGACTAATGTTCTAAAACAACTGAAGATCTAGGTTTGACTCCAGCGGTATTGTTTCCAAACTATGCCACATATTCAATGACGAAGCGGTGGCTCGGTTCAGTATTCAAGGTCATTCAACAATAAATATTTATTAATTAATTTTAACAAGGGTATAGTTATTATAAGTTTTAGAAAGATTCAATAATTCATATTATCATAGTTCAACTGTTATAAGTGGTAACACTTGCTATTTGATACTTTTTTGCGTAACATAATTATTGTAAAATAATTATTGTTTGGGGATGAAATTTAATATAAGACATTTATATGACGTGTCCAAAACCAAATATTAATATTATAAATAGGTCGATCAAATATTAATATTAATGTTTATAAATATGAATTATATAAATGCATATTAATAAATATTAATATTATTAATGTTTATAAATATCAATTATATAAATGCATATTAATAAATATTAATATTATTAATTTTTATAAATATGAATTATATAAATGCATATTAATATTTTGGTCTGCACACCCCATATTAATGTCTAGTTATATTAAATTTCAGACCCGAACATTAACTACTTACCTTAACAATGCTACTAGTACGCAAAAATAATATTTATTATTTAGCACCACGTCTTACTACCTGTTCGGTTTATACGCTTTAAGTACTAATTACGCTAATGGATTAGGAATTGGGAAGATTGAATTAGAGGAAGTGAACCCGTATTTTCGTGGAGTAAGAGTGGAAAACTATTTATGAAAAACCACTCCAGTTCACCCGACCGAGATTCGAACCTCGATCTCCACGCCCTCCGCAGTCGAGCTCAACACGACTAGCGCGTTAGCTAACTACGCCACCGAGGCGGGTGCAAAAATAATAAAATAGTAAGATTGACCCCTTATAACTCATGAACTGTAATGTTTTGCATTAATTTTTTTATTTTTTTTATTTAAACACTTTCTGAACTGACTGATTATAAAGCCCACGAGAATTTCTATGAGCGAGACTGAAAGGGCTTATCAATTTTACCGGGAAAGATATTTTCACATACCTTCCAGCGTTCTTTTACATTGCACAACCGACATGGGTCCGGCGGCTTTTCTCCCTGTCAAGGAAGTTATGCTACGGTTTTTATCGTTGAAATAATTGAATTACTAGTTAAAGCTTATAATTATACACGTGTTAAATCGTGCAATTAACTGTTGATGGTAGATTGACCTTGAGGCCGCCAAACACATTCAAAATTAGTGCTATTCCTAGACGTACGTGACTAAACTGAACGGATTGTCATGATAGTGTTTAGGACAATCTCAACAAAAAATTATCTCAAACGGGTAATACAAAACAGATTCAAACCTCATTTGATTTTCTTCAGTTTTCATCATCGTAACTAACCGAACGATTGAAAATCCCAAGCTGACATTCTAGCTCAATCAGAAACGTGTCTGTATATTGAGATAAAGATCCCATGTTCGATTCCTGGCATTGCCTAAAAATGAATTATTGTTCACAGTGATTAATTAAAGGCCGGTGGCTGAATGATGTGTGTGTTCTAGATTTAAGTTAATTTATAAATTGTGTGATGATATAATCAATAAATTCAGAAAGTGCTTGTTAAATATCTCAAATAAATTGGGGTTAGTGGAAGGGAAGGGGGGGGGGGGGGTGGAATGAAATTCCTGAGAATTTGTGGCCGTTGAGCCGGGATAGTCTTTCTCGTACGTGAGTAGAGGCTGGTGTCTCCACAATCCCATACAGGATTCTAATCAGGATTGGATCTGCCCGTGTGGAACATTCTATTCGTGATTCCCTTTTGGTTATTGGTTATCACGGCGTGGAAAGACTTCCACCTTTCCCGAAAGTGTATAGATTATTTGACAGTAACCGGGATGAGACGACGGGTAACTTGCCGAGTAATGCTGGGATCACGTTAAATTTAACGTTCACGTAACGTAACAAAACGTAACATAAAGATTATCTTCGTGTTTTTTAAAAATATGGAAGCCATCATAATGCAGTTAACTGAACGTTCATTTAACGTTTGGTTACAATTAATTTTTTTTATAGCACCACGTTTTAATACCGGTTCAGGTATGTACTGAATACTTTGATGAGTTAGTGATTATGGAGGTTGAATTTTGAAGAATTGTACCAGTATTTGTGTGGTGGCCCCTCCCCCTCCCCCCTCCTTCAGTACACCCGACCAAGATCGAACCCCAATCTCCCAATTATCTGTAGAATATTTACTTTTTTAATCACCGTATCTTAGCTTACTACCCGTTCGGGCTATACGCCTATGTACTAATTACACTTATGTGTAAGGTACAAGATGGTTTAATCTAAGGGAATTGCAACCGCATTTGCGCGGAGGAAAAGTGGCAGTCTAATCTATCACGAGATTAGCACGTTAGACGAAGGGACGGGATCAGGTGTTCTATGTAGCCAATCATGTTGTGAGTGACGTCAATAGGGCTAATTAGTATTTCATTTGTTTGTTTCTGATATCGAGAGTAATTCTTCAGCTACAGTTATTCCTACGTTTCGTAAACTCTATAAGGATTCGTAGCTTCTTGTCACACTTTATTTTGAAAATCCATTAAAGCTTTTATTGCAAGTATTGTAACCTAATCATCCATAGATTATTATGTTAAATTTTAGTAAACAAATTGTTTTCAAACAGATCAAATCCATAATCTATGTTTTGCTTAAGAACCCACTACGATGGTGAAGTTATCTAACGCCCTAGTTTTTTGTTGAGCTAGACTGCTGAGGACGGGAAGATCGAGGTTTGAATCTCACTCGGGTGAACTGGGAGTGGTTCTTCCTAAATGGTTTTCCACTCTCCCTCCACGCAAATGTGGCTTCACCTCCTATTAATTCAACTTTACCAATTCCTAGCCCTTTGGTATGATTAGGGTTCAAGCGAATAACCCAAATGGGTATAGGCTAGTAATAAGTGGTGCTAAGTATTATTATTATTATTATATTTTGCTCGAATTGTTACGTTACTTTACGTGAATCCTGATCTCACACTAATACACTTCCTTTAAATTAAACTTTCCTAATCCATAACACATTAGAGTAATTAGTGCATGCGGGTAGTAAGAAAAGTTATTTTTACAAAAAAACTTGAATTTGATTATGTATAAGTATGTAAGGTAAAAATGATCAACGATCCGAAAGTTTATGCAGGGTTTTACAGTATGAGATTATATTTACATTTAACTGAGACCCTAATATAGTTTGTTTGAGCCAAAAGTTATATAAAATTCCTATAATATTACATCCGGAAAGCTATGCTAGTACCATTAAATTGTGTTCAAAGTTTCAGAGTACAGCGCGGGAGAACAAAGCGGTTCAATCATACATATACAACAGATTGCATAGGAGCTAGGTGCGCAGCATACTCACCTTAACATATCTGATCACGGCAGCAGAACATACCACAATTAATAGTAAACAACACTCCAGTCCATCTAGGAATGAGAATATGTTCTGATAGTCATCATTGACAATCCTTCATCACAGAAGTGGTGACCTGGTGGTCTAGGGGTAAGGTGTCAGACTTCTGTGCTGGCGGTCAGGGTTCAATCCTCGGTCCAGGCATAGATTTGTCAGATTACCAAACCCTTCCTTCACCTCTGACAAGACAGCTTGTGAATGTGGGGAATGCCAGGCCTCCACCGTGGTTCGGATTCCACGTTAAACTGTAGGTCCTTCATTTCATCTCATAATCACCCTACCATTACTCATTAGCGTAATTGCGTATAACCCGAACGGGTAGTAAGACGCGGTGCTAATAATAATAATAATAATTCATCACAGAAAGTGTTTGCCATTATTACATGTGCAATGACTCATACATAGCTCCTATACAATCTGTTGTACACGCATGCTTCAACAACATTACTCTCCCGGTGCTGTACGAAAAAACTTTTACCACAATTTAATGTTATCAGCATAGTTTTGCGCATCTAAGTATGGAGGTATTTTATACTACTTTTGTTTAAAAAAGCTATTCGTTCGATTTGAGCTATGAGTTTCCAAACATCCTGTATATATATATATATATATATATGTACGTATGTACGTATGTATCTACGTATGTATGTACGTATGTATGTACGGTGTGTATGTAAATATATATGTATGTATGTATGTATGTATGTATGTATGTATGTATGTATGTATGTATGTATGTATGTATGTATGTATGTATGTATGTATGTATATAGTAAATTACCTTTCTTTTTAGGTATTTATATCTCATTCATAAAACTCTTTTGGGGAGGCGTATGAAAATCCTAAATACCAAACCTTAGCTCGTTCGGTAAAATGGCTCTGGGCCAAGATACAGATAAACACACACGTGGCATCGGGGAAACTTTTTTTTTTAGCTTCAGTCATGAAACATCAACATCAACCAAAACATTGAATTAGATTATATGTTTGACGTTCACAATACTATTATTCACCAGAAAGTAGAAATGTATAAGGCAAAAAAATAACTCAAAATTCTCTAGAATATGTTAATTTTTTTTTTTTCACTATCAAGATAATTTAATAATACTTCATACGTGTTCTTTAAATTTAAAACAGAGATAACTTTGCTTTATTATTTGTGTATCCCTCCCGGCACCTTATCTTACACTAGCTTGCTGAATAAGGTATCCTGTATTCGATTCCCAACATTCCTGAAAAAAATTATCGCCGATGAAAGGTTTGTTTTCCACTTTCACAGTAATAAATTAACAACTGGGGTGCTGGATGTTGTATCTGCTCTAGATTTACGTTACATTCTAGCTCATATGCTGATAATATCAATGGATTCGTAAATTTCACGTTAAAAACCACAAATAAATCATAAGCTTATACTAATATTTACTTGGTATATATAATTTTAGCTCATTTATGAATTTTATATAATTTAAATAAAAAAGAAATTTTTAAAAATAAAATTTCTATCTGACTACTAACCTGAAGGTTACCCCATAGCCTTATTATATATTTTATATCACAAGTTTTCCGGAGCACCGATTTACGGAGGCACCAATTTAGCTCGAAGGAAAATTCCCAACTTGCTTTGACACGTGATTAATCAAAAACTTGTTGAACGCAATGGACTAGCAAAACTTTTAAGGGGTCCTCTTATCTGCCTCAAGGGGATGATGACCATCGTCAAACTGGACGTCCTCTGAGCCTCGTGGGGGCGTTAGGAAACATTGGACGGGGAGAAATGGGGGGAGGATTGCGGAAGAGAAGAAGAGAGGAGAGCAACAAATTTACTCGTGCGTAAGTTAGTGTATATTTTTTATTTATTAAAATAATTTCTTCATTTCCAAACAAAACTGAGGTATTTAAAATACACTTTATGAACCGACTAATTAAGTAATTATATCATGACACGACTTGTACACTAACTTAAATCTAGTACTCACCCAACACACAACCCCCCCCCCCCCCTGCTGTTAATTCATCCCTTTGAAAGTAGAAACCCAAGATTCACCTACGATTATTTTTTTTGCCATATCGGGAATCGAACTTGAGAACCTTATCTCAACAAGCAAATACACACGAGTCACGATTATCCGGCCTAAAGTGGCGTCATTCTAGGAAATGTCAGATAATACGGAATCCTAGTGTGAAAATAGTTTTACCTTCTTTTTTTCTATTTTCATAGAACATTTAATCTTTGAATAGTAAAATCTAATAATTTTATGATTGTTATGTAAAATGGTAATACAATAACTGTAGTAGGGCCTAATTGAAGAGGGACAGTAAATTTTAAACGAGAATTAAATCTTTAAAATCTTTAATATATAATACTTTATTTTGGAAATGGAACACCGGCTACAAATTAAAGAGCAAATGAAAATAGAGCGTCAAATGAATTTAATTATAAATTAAGTAAATGTTTTATATATCTTAAAACCCGCCCCAGTGGCGTAGTTGGCTAAAGCGCTAGTCGTGTTGAGCTTGACTACTGAGGACGGGGAGATCGAGGTTCGAATCTAGGTCGGGTGAACTAGGGGTGGTTTTTCCTAAATGGTTTTTCCACTCTCCCTTCACGCAAATGCAGGTTCACTTCCTCTAATTCAACCTTCCCAATTCCTAATCCAATATCGTAATTAGTACTTAAAGCGTATAACCCGAACGGGTAGTAAAACGCGATGCTAAGTAATAATAATAATAACATATATCTAAAATTTTTATTATTCGAATAAAACATGTTTAAGAAATACGTAAAAAAATTGAGAAAAAAATCAATTAAGTATGTTAAAAAAATGGCTATGTGTTGTTTGCTTCATTTGCTAACACCAAGAACCAGGCTAGATAACACGGAGGTTTGAATAATCGAAGGCCCGATAGTCGCAACTCTAGTGTAAGCTAACGACTTAGCTAAGATTTCGTAGAATGTCATTATTAACAATGGTGTAAAAGAAATACTGGAATTAAATAAAAACCTTTTAAAAATATTAAATTAAAAAACTAATTAAACAAGAGTATAATTCACGTAGGCTTTATTTGACTCATAATAATTCTCACCTAGTGGAATTCGAGAAGCTAAGAGCCTTATAATCTTAGAAGATAATAATTTAAGGTAAGTAAAATAGTTCTGCAATATTGAAGATATCACAAAAAGTATTTTTAATTTGGAAACTAAATATTTCAAGTGATCACTTATTTCTTTTATTAAGAGAAGAATTAAGATTAGCTTCAATGCAATAATCGTGTACCAAATTTCCTGTTTAATTGAACTTGGAATTTATACTTTAGCTATCTTAAATAATATATATCAAAATAATATTCAAAGCTGTGAATTAATTAAAAGGTTAATTACTGAATTACTGAAATATTGTCCAATTAGATATTTGAATGTTAAAAAATATATTGCTATTTATTATTTAATTAGTAGTTCCTAATAGATAAAAATAGAAATCAATTGAAAGATACGAATAAGACAGAAATTAAGTTATTGATATAAATTATAAAGACAATATCAATTAAGTTTTCTTTTCATAAAGAGTAAATGGACTGATAGGCAAAATTGTTGTTAAAACAAAGATCAAGTAGAATCAATTTGTTGTGAAAGGAATTTAGATTATGTATTGTATAATTAGTAGTTGCTTATACCAGTATATTACACTTTTGATTTATATTTACCTAACCCTTGGGTAAATATTGTAGAGAAGTAATTAAAAGAGAATGCAGCAGAATAATTAGTTTAAAAATACCTTTGATGCACCCATTTGACTCAAGCCCCCAGCACTAAATTTGACGCATTAGACGTGATAAAAGCCCTGCTAATAGGTGTTAATTAGTTAAAGTTAGTTGACTCTAGGTTTGGTTAACAAAAGTAAAATAAGAATAATTTAGTCAAAGATGTTATATTTGTTTTAGTGAGTCTTAACTCGCATCTAGATATCATATTCTGAAAATTGAAAAATGACACCTTGACATGGGACAAGGTCCTAGGTTTGATTCTCATGTCCAGGTGCCATTTTTAAATTTTCAAAGTAAAAAATAAAATCGCAATGGTTCTCATAACGTTGTCCATGGACCAAATTTGTTCCGTTAAGGGGACCACAGTAAAATGACTGATACAACACAATCATATTTTATTTCTCAAATAGTCTATAATGGTTGGAGAATAATTTTTCAAATATAAATAATCACTAATCTAACTTCAGAATTTATTTATTATCTTTATTATCATGACTTGCCAGATATCCATTTTAAACAAATTTTATCCCATAAATTTCGAAAATTACCCAAAATTAAACTATTCTTTAGTAGTGGGTTCAATCAAATCAAAACAAATCCCCAAGGAAATACCTAATTGGTTTTGGGTTATTGAGCATATAAAACAATTCATCACATTTTATAAGTAAAAAATTGTTCCAATGATGACAGATTAGCTCCGTTTTGTTCCACAGGTTGAGTCCACTTTTAATTTGATATTAAATAATAATTTACTACATTATTAGTGTTATTTTATTAATAATATACATAAAAAAATCATATGTTTTGACTTGAAAGTCGGCCTAGAAAGTCTTGGGGTAAAGTGCTCACCCCAGGGTCAGATGATTTTGGGTTCAAATCCAGTTGAGGTCAACGGATTTTTTTTTTAGAGATAAAAATTCGTAGAAAAACTTTCTTTGGCGGAGAAGTAAATTCGTCGGGCCCATGTCGATTGTGGAAACCTTGGAAAGTATGTGAAAATATCTTTTCTGAAAAATTGGTAGGCCCTTTCACTTTTGCTTCTTAGAAATTATCGTGTGCTGATATATTAGGTCTGTTCAAAAGTGCACGTTACATATCTCAAATAAATAAATTGACTTGAAAGGAAATCTAATATCGTTTCTAGCTGTCAGATGAGGCTCTTTATATGAAAACTGTCCTGTTTAATGTGTAGGTATTTATGAAACAAAGTTGTATAAATATGTAATCTTTTCTACTTGATACCCTCTCATTAGAAAATCTGGGGCAAGTAACAGGTAAATATGTAGTGTATTAATAGTAGGGTTTTGCGTGTGCTTTAAGCACTTAACAAGTTGTCCGTTATTGAGATATCTGAGAAACATTGGTCTATAGCTTACTGAAAATAATGCTGTTAAATAAAATTTATCATATTTTATTTCAGTTGTTTTTTATTACAAACAATAATTTATTATTATTTACACACCATATAAGACAAAACTAAATGTATAGCTCTGCTTCACATAAATATTGCCAATAAATAAAACACATTGAGAAAAAAACTTTTCATAGCTTCAACAAAACTAAGTAAAACCAAATAAAATATTATATTATATTTTAAAAATTATTCATTGCATGCACTAAAATAATAATTCAGTCATTTATAAACTCATTTTGTTTTGATAATAATAGTGGTAATAATATCTTGTTTAATATTATATAAAGCTGTTCTTTTCTGTGTTTATTAATCGTTCATTTTCCTACATTTTTCACTCTTAATATAAAATTCATACAAAATGCACATATTTAATATAAATATTTATACAAAATACTATTTTGTTGACAAAATATATTTATTTTTAATTTCTAGATTGAAGAAAAGTGAATTTAGAAAAAAACATGGTCAGCAAAACAAAATATTTAAATTGTTTTTAGTAGGCCTGGAGCACAAATTGACAACGATTTTGTTTATACTAATTTTAAACTTTATGAGGAATTATATTATTATGATTTTAAACCTTATGATAAATGATATTATTTTTTAAACCAAACGATTAAATTAATATATATAACACAATATATATATATATATATATATATAATGTATTTATATTTGAATGACTGTCACCTTAATCTTTTTGATGAAAGATCAGGTATATATTATGATATAAATTTTATTGAATTAAAAAAAAATAGCAATTTAACAAACCTGATATATTCACAGAATAGTTATTATACATTCTTTTCACATAGAAAATTAAGTTCATAAAAACAAAATAGATATTTTTTTTAGATTTTCTTCTGCTCTTTCTAAAGTCATAAATGTTTATGTGAGTTTTAAAGTAAATTTAACCAATAAACTTATTTTATTGACATCAATGAATGCACCTAAGAAAAATAAGGACACCTAAAGGATCTACGCTAAGAGTGACGTTAAAAATATGATAGTTTATATTAATTTATCACATATTATATTTAAATCATAGGTCACTTAATACTAAGAGAATATTTCGTGCAAAATAAACTATATGATAAGTAAACTATAAATATTATAAAAGTAAAATTAATACATGATTCATCAAATAGTTTAAATGTCGTAACTCACAAACATTATAAGTCTACATAAAACAATATTTGAGAGCAAAATAATTGGTACCTGTACACATTTAAATAAACATTTTTTTTTTAATTTCGTAGAAAATATTTTTTTAATAATAAATTAATGATTTATATTAAATAAATTAGTCTCCCCCTCCCATCATCATACCCCCATACCCATATCCCCCACCCCCTCCTCCCCCCCCACCCCCATAACCTCCACCCCCCACCCCCATACCCCCACCCCCACCATCGTAGCCTCCTCCTCCACCACCCCGCACCCCTTCATCATACCCCCGCCTCCACCGCCTCCCCCTCCCCCCATACACCCAGGTTTCATCTTCATGATGCCACCCATGATCATCATCACCGAGATCATAAGAGAGACGGCGCCACCCATCATGCCTTTGAACGCCATCATCTTCATGGCTCCAAGCATGAGAGGGGCCATCATGCCCTTGGCGACCATCGCCATCTTCATCATAGCTCCAGCCAGCTTTCCCGCGTCTACGCCACCTCCCCCTTTCTTCTTACCACGACCTGAAAACATCACCATCATCAATAGAACGCATGTGTGTACTCACAGAATCAACTTTTAGCCTTTGATATTTTCACTTATTTGAGATGGTTAACGGGCGCTTTATGAACCGACTAGTTGTGTCAGAACACCACTTAAAAACTAACTTAAATTTAGACCCCAATCTTTAATTCATCACTGTGAAAACGAAACATACATTTCACCAATAATAAATTTTCAGCATTCCAGGAATCAAACCAGGTAACTTTAACTCAATAAACAGACCCACTACCCTCTGGTCTAAGGTGTTAAGACTTCAAAACTTAGAACCTTTATTTATTTTTTAGCACGTGTCTTACTACCTTTTCAGGCTATACGCATATGTTATAATTACAACAATGAGTTAGAGATGAGAAAGGTTAAATTTAGAAGTGTACCCGAATTTGCGTTTAATGAGAGTGGAAAACCATTTTGGGAGAAAAACACCCTCAGCAAGTCCGACAGGGATTCAAACCTCACTCTCCCTGTCATTAACAGTCTAATTCAACATGAAAGTGACACCTTAGGCCATGCGGCCACTGAAACAGTTTCTTAAAATCCTAGAAGTTAATAAATTGAGATAAGTAAAATAATAACACTATTGAATTAATTTAAATAATTTTTAAAGTTATATCTTGACACGGGAATAGAACCAGGGGAGTTTGGATTAGCACACCAATGCTTTACAATCATCGTAAACTGATTCCAACCCTCTTCGGTGGCTGCATGGTCTAACGTGCTACTCTCGTGCTATTGAGGTCGATCCCGATCTGCTGCATTGAGAGTGGTTTTTACTAGACGGTTTTACACTCTCCCTCCACGCAAATTAGTGTATACTTCCTCTCAATTAAACCTTCCTAATCCCAAACCCATTAGTATAATTAGTACATAGGCGTACAACCCAAACGGGTAGTAAGACGCGGTGCTAAAAAAAAAAGACTTTCCATCTAGTGGCCGGGTCATTTTAGTAAAATTCTTCCATATTTCTCTTTTTATTCCACCACTATTCCTCCTTTAATCGCTTTTATTCTTCTCCTCTCACTCGTACGCTTTTTGTTATTTGCTCCTACTTTTCTTTCTTGGCCTCCCTTGCAGTCTTTATCCTACATACTTCATTTACATCTTTTCCTTTGGCAACCTCTCCTTCATCCTCATTACATGCCTATACATCTCAGTCATGCTTCCTCTACTATCTCGTGTACTCTCTGTACCTCCCTCCCTTTCTCCCGGTTAACTTCATTCTAATCATGTTTCTCCTCTTAACAACTAGTATGCTATTCACAAAATTGTATTACATGACCTCCACTTTCTTAGTATCTCTTATATTCAATGTCCATGTTTCTGCTGAATATGGGAGAGTGGGTACAAAGTGCGGCTTTTCAACACATCCTTACACTTCAAAGACATTTCTCATCTACATAGAGAGTCTTTTACACATCTATATAACAATTCTATGCTCCCAGCTTTCACCTCAATCACGCTTCCAAGATATTTTACTTTCTGTGGTTTTTTCAGCTTTACTCCATCCAACTCTTTTTTCATTCTCTACCACTAAGCTATAAACGATTCTCCCACTGCTCAGGGTCATTCTTCACTTATTGTTTAAGTTAGATACTGTGATGGACGTGTGCAAATCATCGGAAACTATGAGATTTAGTTGATTCCACAACCACCTTCAACAAGGAAGAGCTATTACTCTGCCAATTGTACGATATAACATTTTATTTAAAAGGTTCCAATATCGTTAGCAGTTCTATGCTTCAGCACGCGCTTTGATGGCACAATTACATAAATACAAAAAATTTGAATCATGCGGGAATAAATTGAACAATTAATTTACCACCAGACCCAGATTTTGATGACCTGTAATTAGTTTTTTTGTATATCACAAACAATGCTCATGACTAAGTTAAATAAACTCAGTCCATGATCTGCTGGTTATGGAAACAATTTTTAATAGGTTTTTTTTTTGTCATGTTTTATTTTTAGCTCATATTTTGCTTGCTTTTCTTCGTAATATTTAGGCATATTTGAGTCATTTATATTGGAATTTATGTTGAATACGTACATTTTTAAATAAGTTCTATCAACATTTCATAGATTAATAAATATCCAAGCCTACAGTTGTCGGTGTGTTTACTGTTTACAATAAATGAGATTCCTATCCTCTTGACCATTATGGTCTCCTCTTGGTGCACTGCAATTATGTTGGTAAGTGTGAGATAAATAATACTTATAAAGCAGATATTTATATGTAAATCAATTCTATAACTAGCAGAATGCAAGAGTTTGGTTGCTAAAATACTTTTCATTGCTAATCTTTTTTTTTAGTTATTTTTTTGAGTGTGTGTTTGATTTAGTAGTGTACATTCAATTACTCCCTGTCTCGTCTGATGTCTACAATAGAATGCGCACGCGAACATTAAATATTGCTAAAAGTGGTCCATAAACAGACAAAAGTTTGGGAATTAAAACAAAAGTAATTGTATTTTAACAAATATAATTATGTTAGCATCATGTCTCACTAACCTATCAAGTATACGCTTATGGTTTCAGGAGTATAGTAAGTGAACTGGTGTTTGCGTGGAGGGAGGTTAAAAAAACCAGTTTGGAAAATCCACCCTCAGTACATCCAACCGAAATTTCAACCTCAATCTCCCTATCATCGGCAGTCCAATATACCACGAGAGAAGCGCGTTAGAGCATGCATCGACCTAAGCGAGTGTTTTAATATGAAACACGATCGCCGGAAATCAGATAATATTACTATCCACTTAAAAAATAACATATTACTGAAATTATACTCCCCAAATTTATTATTATTTTTTATTTAAATAACCAATGACTTTCTTCTCCTTCCTAGAATATATCCTAAATTTATTAGCATCGCGTCTTACTACCCGTTCGGTCTATACACCTATGTACTAGTTACGCTAATGGTTTAGGGATGAGATAAATTAAATTTAGATGAAATGTACAACATTTGCGTGAAGAGAGTTTGGGAAACCATTTAGAAAAACTAATTTCAGTATATCCGACCGGGATCGAAACATGATCTCTCCATCTTTGACAATCTAGTCTATTGTAAGCGTGATCCTTTGACCATGCGACCACCGAAGTGGAACCTATAATGTTATATAATGGTGGTCAAAAAAGGCTATCTTTTATTATTTAATCATTAATGTAATTTTCTGATGATAAAATTGTGATATTGTATGAAAATTCGCTAAATAATGTTTACTATCTGATTTTATCTTCCTTGAATATTGAAAAAAACAAACAAAAAAAAACATTAACTTACGGATTACTACATTTATGGTGTTTGTTGGGTAAAGAAGGATGGGTATTTTCTTAAAACATGTTCCAAGCTATTAAAAGAAATAATAAAACTTAATTTGTAATTGTGGTTAAAAACGGGATAGGTCAGTCAGGTTTTTTCGTAGCTTTTTTATACTTGCTGTTCACTGAAGGAACGAAACCAGCATCTGTTACTCTAGCATTAATTTTTAATTATTATTTATACCAATATAAAATAAAACCTTAAACAGCCAAACTTATATCGGTACAGTTATATTTATATAGTAAGCATAAAAGTATTTTAAAATTATGATTATCCAATTTTCCTTTTAAATCTACTGGCTCACCCAATGGCGAATTCAATGGGCTATTTATATTTGGATCTTTGTCAATAGAGTATTTTAGAGGAAAAAACCATACACTTTTTTGTGTTAAACATAGATATTATTTTGTTTATAATAAGTATTATTTTTAAGGTTTTGATAATAAAAGCTTATACATAAGATAACAACTGTTACGTGAAAGAATAGATCTAGTAAATTTTCTAGCTTTGAATAAGTCTCTTCATTGGAAAATTGGCTTGTATATTACAAATAGAGTGAAATGTACTAATATCATTGTGAAAATTTCGACCTCAGTGGTCTTGGGGGGAAGTGCTCACCTCCAAACCCAATGTTCGTGGGTTCAAAACCCATCCGGGGTTGATGGATTTTTCTATAGCAATAAAAATCTGTAGCACAACTTCCTTTTCATGTTAAGTAAAGCCGTCAGTGCCATGTCGATAGTGGCATGTAAAATAAACCGGCAAAGTATGTGAAAATACCTTTCCTGGCACAATTGGTAAGCCCTTTCACGCTTGCTAATAGAAATTAAGTGTGGGAGGAAACGGGGAGCCACCACACTTTCTGAATCCTCCTAGTTCATGGGATTTATACCAGATGGTGCAGGCATCACTAACAAGCCGAGGAGCCGAGAACATTCCCAGCAATGGAAAGATAGAAAGCACATCAAACCAACCTTCAGGTCATTAAATTAAGAAGGAGTTTAAGGTGGAAATTTGGATCGGAAACTGGGATCTAAGAACAGAAATTAAATAAAACCGAAGAAGTAATATTTTGTAACCGATCAATAATTAATAGATTAATTAAACGGCTTTTAGGATAACTAAAATTAATGTGATATGTAATTAATACCTTCTTGCGCAGAGGTAGAGAGTCTGATGTCCACCACATGACTTCTGCTCTCTGGAGAGCTACCTGGCAGAGCTACAGCGAACCACTCGGGCAATTTGATCCTCAGGGCGTGGCTCATCAAGTAATGCTGAATGTTGCCATCCACGGCCTCACTCAGGTCACCCTCTCCAAGGACACCATTCCGTGACTCGGACCATTCTTCCCCTCGAGACCTCTGGAGAGGAACATGAACCGCCGATATTGTGTTGCCAAGCAGAGGGAAATCCCTCTTCGGTCTAGGCCTTCCAAATATCTCAATATCTTCTTCTGGACGCACGTGTAAGAGAACTGGGCCAGACACTCCGTATAGAAACCAGAAAGGTCTTCTCCACCATCGAGTTGGTTGATCGAATCGTCTATATCAGCGCGGTACACTGGTGAGGGAATTATATCCGTCACGTTTACGTTGAGGGGTAAAGCTAATCCGTCCAGACTTTCTGGGTGTAAACCTACGTGGTTAATTCCCAAACTCACCGAATCGCTGTCCGCAAATATCGTCCCAAGGATCAGAATGGTTAATAACAGCCTCCTTTGCGTTCGCTCACGCCATCTTTCCATGTTCCTTAAGACAGGAACCATCCATAGAAATCCTGAACCTCAACGTATCACCGTCAATAACCAAGAGCTTCTCAGCGACTCTTACTTTCTCAACAGAACTCCAACTTTAAAGTAAGATCTAAATGTGACTTACCAGAACCTTTTTATAAACCTATAAGTGGTGACGGTGTTGGCAAAAATATTTTTATGTCTTCATGTTATTAACCTATCTGTTTATTGGCACTGTTAGAAAGGTGTTTTATTCTTGAATGGGAATTAATGTTTCACGTTTTACTTGAGGCTGATGATAAATTCGTGAGTGACTGTTTAGTGGAAATCATGAAATACCCCAGATGTGAGAAAGCACGAAATATGTCACCAAGGTTGTCTCTAACAGTGATTCACAAAGAGTGTCAGGAGGAACATTACTGAAGATGCACGTTAGATTTTGTCGGTAGGTTTATTTGTATGTGTCTATTGTGGAAGTCAGGGAGTGGGGGATGGGAGATGTCAAGGCGTTTGACAAGGGGGCGTTTGGCATCGTGTTTTGTTTGTTCCTCACCGTGAAAGTACGCCTCAATCCAGTGCTTCATTGCTATTGCCAAGGTTGTGAGAAGTGTGTTATTATGTCGTCGGCAATGGTGATGATGGAGACGGGCTAGAAAGAGAGAGAGATGCACACAAAAAAGAGATAATAAAAGATGGGAGTTAATAAATATATAAAGGAAAGAAAGAACAGGAGAAGAAAGGAATGGTTTTGATTAATGTAACTGTAAATATAGTTTTGTGCCAAATGCTTACATATTTTTCAAATAAAGTTGATTATAATTTATTATATTTTCACTAAGGCACTAAGTTTTACAAGAATGGTTGCATTTTTCTTTGATAGATTGCGCTTTATTTCTATTCATGTCATTCTAAATTTAGAAAAGAATGTAAGCATGTATTAACACAAAATGAGACTTTAAAATAAAATGTGCAAAAGGATAGGCAGGTTATTAATAAAATAATAGACAAAATACAAATATGCTTATAGTGTAAAATAACTATTAGTATCCATATCATGGAGTGTACTAATTTTAAAAGTAATTATAAACGATATTAAAATATATAAAACTACGCAATTTACTAATAGAATATTCTTGTCTTAATGTTTTAGCTAGGAATATATATATATATATATATATAATATATATATATATATATATTATAATATATATATATTAGCAAGGAAAAAATATATATATATATATTAGCAAGGAAAAAAAAATATATATAAATTAGCAAGGATATATATATATATATATATATATATATATATTAGCAGGATATATATTATATATTAGCAGGTTATATTTTAAATATATATATATAGTATATTAGAAGTATTATATATATATTAGCAAGGTAATATATATATATAGCTGTGTTTGTTAGAGCATCTAGTGATTTTCAAAAACTGTTCATGGTATATAGTATGAATGAACTTGATAAATAAGAGGTGGAATAAATACCCTGCCTGGTCGCTTAAAAATAATTCGGATATTATATCATACTGTAAAAAATAATTAAATAACATAACAAACAAGCCTTTTTAATAAATAATTGATAGCAAGGGTGAAGACTAAAATAGTTATATTAGTTAAAATAATCTAATAGGCTTTTTAATAAAAAAATTGACAGCAAATTGAAGGTTAAAATAGCTATATTAATAAACTAACTAAGCTTTTTAATAAGGAATTGATAGAAACGGTGAAGGTTAAAATAGTTATTTATTTAACATAACAAACAAGCCTTTTTAATAAAGAATTGATAGCAAGGGTGAAGGCTGAAATAGTATATAGTAAAGTGTATGAATATAGATACACCAATGTACTTATTTAATTTTTTTTAGCACCACGTTTTACTATCTGTTTGGATCATACGCTTAAGTACTAATCACACCAATGGTTTTAGGATTAGGAAGGTTATATTCATAGTAAATGTGCCAACATTTGTGTGGAGAGTGAAAATGGGGATTTTTTTTATAAAACCAGCTTCAGTACACCCGATCGAGATTCGAACCTTGATCTCACCGTCATCGGCAGTTTAGTCAACAGCGAGAGTAGCACGTTATACCTTAGAGCTACTGTAGTGGGTAAATACCAATATATCAATAATGTATCTTTTATAATAATTTCATATATATATAGTGTTCTGTTTAAATAAGTGAAAACAAGAAGTTATACAAAGTCTTTAAGACAATTTTTAATATGCTCAAAATATGTCAAGTATTTAATATTGCGAGAGCAAGAAAGAAATTTATACAAAAGCAAAATCATATCACATTAGATTCAACACATTCATCAACAAAACAATAGAAAGAACAACAACATCAAAACAATAGAATACATAATAATAAGTAGTAAATAAAAATACTTTGATTTCAAGCACTAGAGATTATAAATAAAAGGAACACAACACAAAGATATATCTTAGAGCACATGAAATAGATATATTAAACATAACATTTATTGTAGTATATAATCTCAGTCATATACATTATTACAATCTGCTATGTTATAATTATTATACAATTATGCCCTTTAAAGGATTTGAAAGTTAAACATGTATATTAACTTATAATTGCTCTACCAGTTAAACTTTTTAATAATTAAAGTAATATAAGACCTCATCATTATATATAGTTAATATAATAAAATGAGCCTTAATGGAAATTTATATTTAAAAATGTTTTATAAAAAAAAATAGTCAATACATGTTGTACCAAAATGGTAGTGTGACTAACACTACGCACTAAGGCTAGGATGAATAGGGAAATAATTAATAAAAGCATCGACATTTTTCTAAAACAAGCTTGAAAACCCCATAGTAGAAATCCCTGTATGGGTAGGAAAAAAAATCCAGTGCGCCAGACTTGGATTCAAAACATGATTAACCAACCGTGTTTCTCAAATCTTTAGCCAAAGCATTACATAAACTCTACGCGTTGTTTTTATTAATTACTTTTCGTGAAATTAAAAAAAATTGAAATAGTGGCACTTAATATACAAAAGGCTTCAAGACAACAACATTCAGTAGATCACAAACGTTTATGCTACAAGAGGACAATTAAAGATAAAAAAATTGAGTGAAGCTCTTCAATTTGACACATTTGTCAAGATGAGTTGGAACTATGTTTACAGCGTTTAGTTGGCAAATGGATGGTATATTTACACACGTTAAGTTTTTAGTATTATATTTAAAATTGGAGAAATTATAAAATATTATTTCTTAGCAGAATTTCTTACTACCCGCTTATGCACAAATTATGCTAGTGGTTTTAGGGGTGAAGAAGGCTATATTTAAAGAAAATTTACTTGAATGTGCATGGAGGGAGAGGGGAAAATCATTCAGGACCAAAAATCCTCAGTATACTCAACCGAAATTCTAAACTGAATCTCCTCATCCTTGGAAGTCTGATCTACTGCGAGAGTGATACCTTAGACCATGCGACCACCAAAGTGAGTTTTAATTTCTTTGTATATAGTATTTTTAATCTGAATTATATAAACCCACTTTCTGAACTGACTGATTATATCTATATCATCACACGACTTTTAAACTAACTTAATTATAGAACAGACAACACACCCAGCCCCCAGAACGTTAATTCTTCACCGTGAAAGTGGTAACCCACCTTTGACATTGTTATTCATTTTTCATCCATGCTATTAATCGAAACCGGTACCCTTAGATTGGTAGGCAGACACACTACCACCTAAGCCTAAATTTATGAACTTTGTTTAGTTATTCTACGGCATTAAGAATTCAAAGCTCACGGCCCCCACTTAAAGAACGCTACCTATCCCTATGTTGAGCCAGTTATATCCAGCCCACCTTATTACATACTAATCCCTATATTGATCTAGTTCTATCCAGTCCAGCTAATTACCCCTTTTTCTATCTTAATCCATGTTCTATCAAGTCCACCACCTTACCCCTATCTATATCTTGAACTATTTGTCCACCTCATTATAACCTCTTCATATCTCGAGCTAGTATATCCAGCTTGACACATTACATCCTACATCCTATCCCTATCTTAAAATAGTTCTATCCAGCCCACCTCATTATATCCTGCATCTTATCCCTACCTTGAGCTAGTTATATCCAGTCCACCTCATTAAACCCTATCTTTTTCAGGTAATTTAAAATGTTATCCTTTAATCTGCGTCTCGCTATTCAATCTAGATTTTTTTGATGTTATGAGTATTTTTATGTAATTTTGCTTCACACGACTAATTAATTTTATCTTGATTATATTGACATCAAATGAACGTATTTGATGTTATATATATTTTGGAGTATGGTGGATTAATTAGGTAGAAAGTATCTAGACCTTTTAAACTTCATCTTAATACTGTGACTTTTTATTTAATTCACTTCTTGCCTTAAATTATTTTTATAAACAAATTTACCATGTGCAGTGGTCGTATGATTTATCCAGTGACTAAGTTAAAGTTATTTGATGTAAATCTTCTTGACTTGGAGTTTAAATCCCTGCAATTCAAAAGTAGTACCTAAGAAAATAATCAACTCTCCTCCTTCCAAACAAAAAACCTTGTTTAACTTTAAAAGCAAACGGAAAGTGTAAATGGAGCACGTAACGGAAAGTACTTCTTTCAAATTTTGTTCTCAACTTTTTAAAGCTAACATTTACCTTTAAGGAACCTACTACCCAGGAATTGAAAGTAAACCCCTTTTTAGAGTTACATGAAAAGTCCTGCATTGAAAAGAAATGCAGTATTTTCCCAACTACGCTCAAGTAAAATCCATACCTGTTAAAACGGCTCGTGGGGTAAGTTATATGTTCAGAAGTTGGAAGAAATGGTGTCACGTGTTTTATGTGTACTAAAGAGCTTGGAATAAAAATATGTAAAAACTAATATGTGCTATATTTTGAATACGTATTTTTATTGACTGTTTTCAAAACCTAATCCTAAAAATGATCTATTTTGTATATTTTATGTTTAAAATGATCAGCTCATGCGCAAACTTTCAAACATGCGTTATTTATAAACACAACGAATTCTGACGATGGCGTGTCTCAAAGATGATGAGATTTTAATTTATTATTACTATTATTTTTAATACATTATAGAAATTTATATGCATTCATTTTTGAAACAAATATATTCTTTTATTCGAATTTTTTACCCAGACTTAATATTATATAACTTCCTTTCAACTATATGAGGTCGTTCATACTAGCGTCTATATATTTTCACATTTTGTTCTTCTTATATAGCTGCAAGCAATGCTACTCTACATTTTTGGTCCATAATGTTGAAAGACTGTTCAAGATAATATCTAAGGTTAACATACAATTTGGAGTAAACAGTTGATTATAATATTTACGTTTTTATGTTTGACGTTTAAATGCATCATGGGTAAACAGAAATTCCCAACTTTCCGCAAGTGTGTGAAAAGGTGCATCAGTAAGAGGTGTCTACTATGGCGGGAAGTTTGAAGTTATAATCTTAGTCGGGTGTACTAGAAGTGGTATTTCTAAAAAAAAAAAAAAAAAAAAAAAATCACTCATCTTTCATAAAAATGAGGATACTCTTCTTATTAATATAACCTTCTTCATCCCTAAAACCACTAGCGCAATTAGTACGCAAACGTATATCCTGAATGCATAGTAAGACTCGGTGCTAAAAAAAACTTTGTAAATGAAATACTTATGTTTTTAAGACTTAAATTAAAATATGATCCTTTTCATTGATCCAATATAGGATGAGTTTTCTCATTAACTATTAATGTTATGAGGATTAACAATTTAAAACTTATGTAGATAAAGGTATTTCCCAGGAATAAGGCCAGGTCTATTATTTTTGTAAGTATGTACAATAATAGGCCTAATAAGCTATCAAAACTAGTCACATGCTCAAGGTAATACATATTGACAATAAACTACATTGCACTTTTTTTTTATCACCACTTCTTACTACCTGTTCAGGTTATACACATATATAATAGTTACTCTAATGGAATAGTGATGAGAGAGAAAGCGTTCTAGAGGAAGGGTAACCATTTTTGCTTGGAAAGAGAGTGAAAAACCATTTTGGAAAATACGCCCCGAGTAGAACCTACTGAGATTCGAACCCCAATCTCCTTCTCATAAACTGCCCGGTATAACACTATAGTTATGCGTTAGAGCATATGAGCACTTTACTTATTAAATTATATTAATTGGTTAGAAATTATAATTATATAGAAATAAGTTATACCAACAAACTATTTAATTTCAATCTCCTTTCCACCATCTTTTAGTACCCATTCAGGTTATACGCATTGCGTGGAGGGAGAGTGGAAAACCATTTTGAGAAAACCGCCTACAGTACACCAGACCGAAAATCAAATATCGACCCCTCCCCCCCCCCTCCCCCGTCATCAGCAGTGTAGTCTACTGCAAGAGTAGTGCGTTGGATCATGCGGTCACCAAAATATGTAATTATATGAATTATATGATTTAAAAAAAAATACTAAACATTTTCAAGCATGATACCTGCAAAAATTATAAAGTATTTGATTTCGAGGCTCAAATTTCAGATGGCAGGGGTGGGGTTAAAGGGGGTGTATTAAGGCACTTACAATATTACGCGGTACTTTTCATATTATAACATGCACGTATTTTTTCCCCGAATTGTTTTTACATGAGTAAATTAAGCTATGGGCAACTTTTTTACTTAAATTTTAAATATATACCATTTTTAGAATATGGTGTTTGATTGGAGAGAAACGTGAAGCTCACATTGAAAATGTAAGAACTACGCCCAATCGAAACATATTTATACCCTTAATTTTATCATCACTTAGTTTGAGTGGAAATATATATCTTACTAAACTCCATGATTCCCGAAGGAGTTATATGTCATATTTATGGTAATGAATAAATAATCTTTACTTGCTCTTAAGAAATTGAGGAAAGAATTAAATATTTATAGGTCTATAGCTTTCTATCAGAGAAGAGGATTCGTAGATTGAACTTGGTGATTTTCTCTTGGGATGTGTTGAGGAGTCTCTACCCTCTTAAGAGTAATATATTTGGTGTTTTTTTTTACTTTATTTTATACTGTTTTTATTAGATAAACTACATAGAAACGAGTTCAATCTTAAATGTTATATGTCTATGATGGAAGAAGGGTGCTACGGGAGAGGGAGACAGGAATGGAATATTTTTACTTAAATTAACAAAAGCTTAATTCAATAAAATATAATTAATTATATATGTATAAAACTCGTTTTATAAAGTTTAAAATAATGTTTGTATTAAATATGTATTGCCATTTCATTAAATATTTTAGAATCATTAAAATTAAATGAATTTTTTGAAAATGTCTGATTGTATTATTTTAAATATTAATTTATCTGTAGACTGAGAAATTGTTATAATAATGTGTGATACAAAAGCATAAAAGTTTGTTTTGTATAATACTTAACATACTTACTTTATGAATTTAAGAACTAAAGAGATTATTGCAGCACTTAAGAAGTTCGCTCTCTATACCAATCTTACCTAGTTCTATCTAGTCCCCTCATTACACCTATCCCTATCTTGAATTGTTATATAAGTGTATCTCAATACACCTTATTTCTCTTAGGTCCATTCTATATACATATTATTTTAAAATGAAAGTAGGCCGTACAATATTATATTCAAAAAGACCTAGCTTGTATGGATATAAGGATAGTTATAAGGATATATATTAGTTTGAAAAAATCTATATACATTTAAAATAATAAATTTAAATGATGAGATTCATTAACAAATAGGGTAAATACATTTTAAATGGGAAATATTGAAAAAATAAGACAATACAATTTAAAATAATTTTATATATCTTTAATATTATCTAAATACAGGTTGAAATAAAAATACAAAAACAATTTATCAATATAAATTACATTAAGGCATATATTTAAGCTTAAATTTAAATAATTTTCTACCTTCGGGATACAAATTTACATTTTTATATTATTTCACTTTAGTATTGTGATTTAAATGTGATGTCATTACATTAGTATTGTATCAGTATTTTAATAGATCATAATAATTTATATTTTGTGTCATTTTTTTAAAGTTTATTGAATTTTATTTTATGATTTCAGTGTTGGTTAAATAAATGACAATAACATGGTGGTGGACGCGTAGGTTAAATATAATAAACTAAAAATTGTCGGGAGAGCACGAAGAAACTCAATTCTTGAAACCAGTGAGAGAAATTGTTGGGATTCCTGGCAAGGCAATAATGTAGGATCCGAACTCAATATTATAAAGTAAAACGATAATAAACAACAAAGTGCTTACTAACAATGGACGACAAAACTGTGGTAAAATGAACTTAACGAACACGGTTAATAAAATATGTCATTCTAAATCTAACAAATTGTAACAGAAATACAACAAATACAATTTTTATAAAATGACGATTTCATTTAAGTTTTTGTTAAAGTTCCCACTCCATCAAAATCCTTCTTATGAATACTCGTCTATACACAAAACTAGTATTACAGTAAATAATAAAATAGCATACATACTATATTTCAATAATTAATGAAAAATAAAAAATACATGTGTCCTGCATGGTTCAAATAATAAATAATCAATATCATTACAAAATTTAGCGAAGAAATCATTTCTCCTAAGTCCTAGTTTAAAAATAATATTAATGTAAGTGTTTCAGTTTAGTGCCAGTATTTCAGGTAGTATCATTATTTATTTTAATTTAATGTGAAATTTCCGTGGGTCATTGCTATTCAAGCCTGTATACTTCTTAAAAGTCATTCATGTTTGTATGTTTTCGTAATTAAAACCATAACTCTTACATAAGTGGTCGAACGCACTATATACTAATAAAATATGTTGGACAGTCAATACTAAAAATTCTGTTGTGTCTTATAATTGAGTCATATTAATGTCATATCCAAGTTAAAAATGTGCTTTTAAATGATTAAAAATTACATTCAGTCTTAATATATATTTCTAAAAGATTATTTTATCTTATAAAAATAAGTTACTGGTAAAACGATGCTCAAATCCAAATTATCCAGTTTGACGTCAGAGTCAAGAATATAGTAAAAATGGTTTTACACATAATGTTTAACACAGTAAAACATCAACATATACCACCAGTTTGCATATTTTAAATAATATAAATCATCGATTAACAGTAAAATACAAATTTTTAGAAATTAGGATTTATAATCAGTTCTCGTCTCAATTAAACAAAAAATTAAATATTGAGTAGACCTACAAATTTACACTCGTTTATATTTTGTAGGGTAATGTATATATATACATATAATATATAAAACAATTAACATTTGTGAATTTTATTTATATATATAAAATTCACAAATTTTAATGTTGATTTCTATTTAAAATGTAATTAACTATAGTAAAAATAAGTGCATAATAATTATAAAAAATATAAATTCTTACAATAAAAATACTATGCTAATTATTCCTTTACTATTTACGTTGTTTTTATATTCAAAGCTATGGAATGTATACAATTTTTATTATTTCAGACATGTTTATTAAATTACCTGTGGTTAATTAGTACCACCTTAGTTTAGATAACAATCTTAACATGCCAATAAAAATAATTCATCAATTAAAAAAAACAAATTGACATCGGTGGGAGAGATGTAATTAAAGGGAACAAATTTAAAGATAAAAACTGGCGTGACGTAGTTTCTAATTTTTATTAATAATTCCTCTCAACGACTTCGGTGGATGCATCACAATCTCCTACTTGGAAAGTAAATCAATCCCCACCGCCACCCCCACCACCATAGCCCCCACCTCCTCCTCCTCCAAACATCATTTTCATCATCATACCGCCCATGCCACCCCCGCTCTTCAGCTTCATGAGTAACATCATCTTCATGAGCAGCATAGACATACCACCCATCATAATTCCTTTCATGCCCATCAGCTTTGTCATGCCCATCATGATTGGGATCATCATGCCCTTACCCACCATCATCATTTTGACCATCATCCCAGCCGCCTTCATCGCCGCCAGCTTACCTCCACCTTTCTTCTTGCCACGACCTGGTCAAGAACAAAACATATTTAAAGTAACATTTCAAGATACAAGGACAGTTTAATTTTATAAAACATAAAAATATTTGAACAAAATATATAAAATATTGCTTCGGTAGAAACTTTTCTTTAAGCATTACGTCTTATAACCCGTTTGGTTTATACGCCTATATAATAATTACACCAATGGGTTAGACATTAGGAAAGTATAATTGAGAATAAATGCACCCAAATTTGCGTGAATGGAGAATATAAATCCATTAAGGAAAAACCACCCTCGGTGCATCCAATCGGGCCCAAACTCTAATCTTCCCATCTTCAACAGTCCAGTCCAACACAAGATTAATGCGTTAGTCCACGTGGTCACCGAAGCGGGTAGCTTTTAGTTTAATTTTCTATACATTTTTTATATCACCACATCACACTACCGGTTCAAGTTATACACATATATGATAATTATTCTCAAAGAGGCACGGATGAGGAAGAAGGCATTATAAAGGTAATCTACCCACATTTGCGTGGAATGAGAGTGGGAAACCAGGAAATCATTTAGGGAAAACCACACTCAGTCTACTCGTTCAGGATTCGAACCCCAATATAGAAGTTTTCTGCAGACCAGTCTAACACGAGGGTGACGTCTTAAAACCATTCGGCCACTGAAGTGGGTATCTATACATAGTAATCTCAACATCTTTTTTTTTTTGTACTATTGAACGTGCCCTTTATGAACCGAATTGCTATAAATAATATCAAGACACGAGTTATAATCGAACCCTGAAACAGACAACATCCAGTCTACACCAGTTAATTCGTCACTATGAAAGGAGAAACCCATATTTAACTAATTATACATTTTTTCAGCCATGCCGGGAATTTTTTCCAGGACCCTTAGCTACTTAGGCTGACAAGCTAATGACTTATAAAAGGGGTTGGACTCACCAGTTACCCCCAGTAAACCCCATCCCCCACACAGATGACTATACAGGGATGTACCCGCCCAGCACCCTGACGTGTAGAATAATCGCACACTCAAACGAGAAGGACTTTACCTTGGTCCCACCAATATGGAGGCGCCTTGTATATATTTTGGGTGACTCGATCTGAAGGAGGCAGATCTCTCCTCTCCTAAACTCTCCCATCGAAAGAACACCTGGTATTATGCTTACCGCCACGAAGGAAGAGCAACTCGATCAGGTCTAAGGAGCGAGCAACACCAGACCAGGTGATACCCTCAGTTAAAATTTTACTGTAGGTTTTATTTAAAACCATTGAGTTTAAGTTACAAAATGTTTTAGAATATTCAGCCAAACTCTAACTGTAAGCCAAGGAGCTTTCAATAATCCACCCCGGACATTTACAGTATATTATTTAAAAAGTAAACCTATGGGCTATCTACCATTAATTCACCCTAAAAAGTAACAATCGTAGCTTTATTGTTTTAACTTTAGTGCAAATCATATAAAAGAAACATATTGGAGGGCGTTAAGATAAGAGTGTGAAATTTCCCCATAAACTAAGTATACATTTATCTCACCTTCATCTGCAGGGTGTGCTATGCTGATATCCACCCGATGCGATTCTTGAAGGGTACCTCTGCTGCCAGCCACAGCCACGCTGGACCAGGTGGGTAAGGTCAACCTCATGACGTGAGTCTTGAAGAACCTCTCCAGATCTTGGTCCAGCACAGCATCCAAAGCCGGAACCAGATCCAAGACGCTCATCCCTTCCTCGGACGCATTCACGATAGATGGCAGTGGCGAAGACCATGCTCTGTCCCCGGCGACCTTCACCACCCTCACGACGTCGCCGATCACACTGAAACTATCCTTCTGGTCAAGGTGGTTAAGACACGCGATCATCTTCTTCTGAACACAAGGTACGGAGAGATGAAAGAGGCATTCCGTGTAGAATCCACTGAGCGTCTCCCCCTCAACGCCTTCTTGATCACCCACTTTTTCAACTTTTTCAAGAGCTTCAAGATCCACTTCAACTTCATTGGTGGCCACTTCTTGGAATTCTAAGAACTTTGGCTCTCTCCCTGGAGGAAACACACTCGTACTCTCGTTGGAGGCCACAGCCGCCCCTTCGGTCGGTCTGACAATGGATGCGATGACTAATCTGAGCATGAAACTGCAAGCAAGAACATTCAATTCTCTCCGGAGTCCTCTGCTGGCCATCATCATCGGCAAGTTGTCATCTGCTCAAACCGATCATATCTCAAGTTCCATCGAGAACTGAAGGATGGTTCCGTTCGAGGCATAGTTTTTATCTCTTTGTTTCAAACGGAAATGTGAGAGTAGGTAAGTGTGTTTAGGGAGTAACAATTTTTCTTTTACTACCGCCCAGCGTTAACTAGTAAGTCATTCGACTGGAAATAATTGTTTGAGGATTATTAGTTGGGTGAGAACGGCATTTTTTTTTTTTAAGTTTATTAAGTGTGTCTCTGTATCCACGATGTTCACTCATTCTCATTTTTATGCTAAGCTCAATCTATTCCGTTAGATGAAAGAAGAAACCAGTTAGGTAGGTAATCGTGACCAGTCAAGATTATACTGTATTTATGGAAAGCTTATCTAAATAAATGAGTCATTATTTAAATCTCTAATGACCTTCATAGTGAGTTAGCGTTCCATAATTAAATATAATATAACACTAATACATAATTTATTAAATAAATATTTTAAAATGAAGTGACAAATTTATTGGTTTGAGGAAGTATATATATATATTTAGATATACGGTGTATGAAATAATGTAATTAAAAAAATTTATAAATAAAATATAGTTCCTAATCTAAAAAAGTTATGACATGGTTAAGGTTTAAGTTAAAACTAATTTTATTTTAAAATGCATAATATTTACACAGCTATCTGTAATTTAATGCATTTTTTTAAATTATTAACTTTAGACATTTCACCTTCATAATACAGTGGTTAAACATATTAATAATGAATTAAAATATAACTTGAGATTAAAAATAACTTTAAGAAATGCAGAAAACAAATCTACGAAAAAACTTTGTACAAGTTCTCAAAGAAAATATTGAGTTATCGAAATTTCTCTCCATATACTTTATTATTTTTTATATAAAATTGATTCTCTTTCATCTCTAGAATTCTTTCTTTGTGTTATGGCCACTCTTTTTTTTTATAGGGAGAAAAATTCTTGTTCTGGTTTTCATTTTATTGTACCCAGTGAGAAATTATATTGAGAAATGTGCGAAGGAAACACTTTGTGATAGGAATCACGCGTATATCTACAGACAACGTAGCGTCATTCACGCCTGATTGCATCTTTACAACACGACAGAGAAAATAAAATAAGATAAATGTTTATATTTTCAATCATCTTTTCTATTCCTCTTCCAAGCATATGTGGTTAGGTATATTTATAGTTCATCTTACCCCCAAGGAGCATAGAGAAATAAAAAAAAATCTTCATGTGTTCCTCTTTCTTCTATAGTTGTTTTTCTATTAAATTCTCCAGAAGTCTTTGATGATGCTCTGTATTTTCCTCTTCCCGGTAGGCAATCCGGCACACATACTTACCCAATATCTACCCCCAACTTCACTCTTACATATATATGAAAATATACAGCCTAGATAAACATCACTGTTTATTCAAACAAATATCTGCACGATTTATTTAATTGGTTCAAATAGTGAATTGATTCTTTTTCAATCTTTCTAAAAAAAAAAAAATATTGCACTCAATTTAAGATAGGTTAATTTCCCAATTCTGATATAGGTGAAAATTTTAATTCTTTTAGGTAAAATATTAATGAGCCCCAGACAGACCTCACTTTATTTATTGTAAACGATAGTCAAGATTAATAAAAAAAACTCCATGAAATCAGCCCGCAATCGAGCTATAACGATCAAGTGGTGGCATTCTCTTGGAAAAGATAGTGCCAAATTATGTGAATATAGGCTCCCATGGGGTCAACAAACACTCCAGCCACTAATCTCAGTTTTCTAGACAAGAGCAGCTACTTTTTCATTCAAGTATCTTATAATTTGTCCTCACAAGGCCTTATTCCAACCCCACTGCTTAACAGAAAAATCTGTAAATGCTGGGAATCAAACACGGGATCTCTGGATCTGTTGCCAAAAACTATGATCACTTGTTCTAAGGCATCATTCTAGCAATAGTATGGATTGACGACGACTGTACAATCAGGGTTTGATTCCCGGTATAAAATGAGTGTCTTTTTTAAAATATGTTCCCCTTTCCCTACACTGGTGTGGTGTGCGTACATTTACACTAAATTTTACCATCTTCATTAATAAAAAATTAGGGTAATTTATATACAGATTGTAACGTAACATTTAGGACCCACTTCAGCGGTGGACATAACATACAAAAATAATGTAAAAGTTAATTTAAACATGTTGTGTAGGTCTCAAATGATCTAGATTTAGAGTTTTTTTTTCACATAGTGATTTACTACCCGTTCAGCTTATACTCTTATGTACTAATTACGCGAATAATTTAAGGGATAAGGAAGAACATATTTGGAGGAATTGTACCAACATTTGCATGTAGGGAGATAAGGGAAAACCACTTTCAGTACACCCGACTGAGATTCGAAACTCGATCTCCATATCATCGGCAGTTTAGTCCACTACATGGGTGACACCTTGGACCATGAGACCACCAAAACTTCTGTTTCAGAGTTATAATCATGTTTGTACTCCAGTAACGTGGAGCTGCCTAAAACTATAGGAAATTCTTAAAATGGCCTTTTTTGACCTAAATACAAGCTTGCAGTCGTCATATCGTAGAATTCCGCATTCTTTAAAAAAAAAACATCAGATGTTCGGAATAACCACCAATAACCCATATAATATACCTAGTCAACAGGTAGAGAGATATGGAGTATGGTATACAAACACTTTAGTGGAATCACATGGCTGTAGCTCTGAAACAATGTAGAATGGAACAAATGTATAATTTAGTGAATCTTTTTTCATTATTATGTGTCTCATGTCCAGCGTTAAAGTGGCTCCCACAGGTTATGGTACATTCTCTATATGAGAAGAGCCCTAACGGATAGCGTGGTACAGTGAAAATAATGGTATGTATATCTAACTAAAAATTGAATATATAAAAAAAATCCTGGTGTTCAAAGTATAACATCAAGGAGGTATACCATTCATTTTAAGCCCACACATGAGAAACCCATAATTAGTGCAACCAATATTTTGTAGTCCAGGCGTTCTAACCGCTCACCCAGCGTTTCTGTTGGCTTTCAAGGCCACGTAAATGTAACTCGTAACTGACACAAGGCACCAAACTTTTTATTTTATTCACACCAATACCTTCACTAGATAACAGCAAGACATTCATTATTTAATTATTATTATTAGTACCATTACAGTATTTCATGAAGGAATGTTTCATGAAATCTCTTTTTTAAGTTCACTACTGAAAACGTTGCCTTCTGTATAAAGGAAGAATGATGAGAAATTCCTTTGTAACGACGTGCTCTCCTCGAGTCTTTCTCTTTTTTTTTATCAGGGTTGTTTCTCTTTAGGTCTCTCTCTCTCTCTCTCTCTCCTTCACTGCGTCTTTCCTTCACATCTTTCTTACTTCACAACTTGGCGTGGTTTAGTCTGCTGGGCGAGACAGCTGTATGATTGAGTTTAGCGTTGTTATTGAAGTTTTAAGGAGTTTTTTTCTCTTATAAAAAAATTCTGTGTGTACTTTCTTGGTCTCTCTTACTCACTCTGTCTATCAATTATTCTTTTCACTAGCTCACGCACTTTCAAAACTTTTTTGCCCCCCTTGCCCCATCTCCCTCTTAAAAATGTCTAGATCTTCCAAAGACGTGTACCACATTCAAATCCCAATCACGCCTTATCCAAAGGTTCCATAACATCACACGTCTTGTAGATAAGATTGGAAAATATATATGAGCGTCCGTGAGAAAGTATAATGTGTTTATTTACACCATATTTTACCACAAGTTTTGATTAAAATTATACATCAGGAGCCACAGGAGCCTGGACCCAAAACATTTTTTGAACATAAAAACTCAATTTTTCTTTATTTTTAATTTATAATATATTTTCTAAAAACATTAATATGAAGTGGAACATCATTCTTTACACACAATGAACTATTCGATTCGTTAAACAGAATTCCAGTCCCAAGAGGATTAATTACTCGCGCTAACCGTTACACGACTGTAGCACGCTTGAGACCCTAATGAGTAAATGTAGAAGCTAACATGGGCCAGCCCCTCTCAGATAAGCCCCGTCATCCAGTGGGAGCTCAAGGTCACTCCAATGCGAGCAAGACCGTAGTACATGGGGCCAGTGTGAGCGGGCCCGCGATTCGATAAATATGGTTTATATTTTGTTTTAAGGTGTGTCTAGTATGTGTTAAAGATATAATAAGTAAGGTGACGAGTTAAAAGTGATTAATAAATATTATTAAAGTAGATTCTTTATTAAAAACTAAGTTTTTATCCACTAAAACTGCAAAATTAAACGTTTAAGAAAAACCACATCAGCCTAGTGACTTTACATTTATGAAGGTGGAGGGTAAGAAGTTTTTATTCTGAATGCGTGGCTTGGTAAACAATAATTGTGGTTAGTTGTTAATGGAGAAAAACAGAGATTATTTTATTTTTTAAACTAGTAATGTAATCATTTGGTAGGTTTAATTCAAAACCTGTATTATTTTATTCTTTCTTTTTGTAGATTTTTTTAGTGATTTTGTTATTCTGGGGATCTTTAAAAATAATAAATCTTAAACGAACTCAATCATCTGATATGTTGACACATGGTGAGAAAAATTCAATAACGATAAGCTTTGGCCTGGCCCCAACAAAAAATTATTATCACGCATCACCACTGCATTACATTAATAATCACGATAGTCGAATAAATCTGAGGGAGGGGAATTTTTGAAAAAATATTCTCACATTTACGTTAAGGGAAAGTGAGAAATAATTTTAGAAAAAACAGCCTCATTAAACACAACCAGAATTAAATATAGTTTTTTTTTCAGATTTCTTTTTAATAACCTTAACTATTGAATCTGTTAATCAAAGTTAATATAAACATAGTTTTGGTAAAATTATAATGATTTGTTTCTTTTTGATATTACTCGTTTTTCTATAAATAATATAATTTTCTATTATTTAGTTTTTGGGTTCATATTTAATGCCTACTAATATTAGATGAGATAAATAATAATTTAAGAAAAAAATATATAGTTTTCCCTTCACTGCTTGAATTAATAATTTGGTACTTTTCTTAATTATTTCACATGAACATGTATCATAGCTTATGCTTATATCTTGTATGTAATAGGATGAAATATGTCCTATAAATATATATGTATATATATTTGGCTACACAGATTATCTAATTTCCCTCACAATATTTAATTTATCCACCCCACCTACAATATCAAACAATTTCAGTAAAACTCTCCCCTAACCAAACTTAAACGTTAATTAAAATATTGATTAACTTTCATGAAATTGGATATATCGTCTAAGTTTTGTTGACTCATGCTAACATTAACCCTAACCTTTTTCAATAAATATTGTTTGTCATTAAATAATTATAATCAAGTTGTATCCCAATAATAGTTTCCTACATGTAAGATTGCAAATGCCTTTGCACCCCTAAAAACCACCCTGTAAAATGAGATACGTAACACTATTCTATTTTAATAATTTATACGTATCATATTTTGTTAGAATTTTAAAAAATGTTATCGATTACTTTGCAGTATATTTGCTTATGCTTGAAAAAGATAAGGGTGAGGAAATGGAATAAAATAGAGAAGGGAAGATACTTCTAGTGGTTTGAGGAAGGGTGGATGTGTTGAAAGTGTTTCTGAAACTTTTTCCTTGTCTAGTTTTTTTTTTTTTATCTCTAAGGTTTATTAAATTAAATTAAGGGGGGAACCATGTGAATGAAGAGTTTCATGACGCACCATAGAGTTATCTGAGCTGAATGAACCCTTAAAAGGGGATTTGTTTTAGAAGGAAGGAAGGGTGATTATAATGTAAGGGAAGTTGTGTAAATATTGGTTGAGTCAGAGCTTATTTCTTGTTCTGCAAATATTTGAAAATCAGATTGTATATCTAGCTCATACGTGATTTTATGGAGTAAGTTCATTCACTTTGAGTAGTATAAAAGATCTTGGCATTAGAAAATCATTACTTGATACGAAACATAAATTAACAAAATTAAATGGTTTTGAAAAATATGTGTTGGTATTAACGATATTTCTTAATGG
Source organism: Timema cristinae (assembly GCA_039000515.1). Lineage (NCBI taxonomy): Eukaryota > Metazoa > Arthropoda > Insecta > Phasmatodea > Timematidae > Timema > Timema cristinae. Next base: position 30,075,064 of record JBCFYV010003508.1, on the reverse strand, counting down.
ATCTTGTTATAAATAAAGATTTTTGAATTAGTTTGACTATCCCAACCTTTTTTTAATAAACAATATTTTTAACCACATTTATTCCATGCAAACTATTTAAACTTATTTGTTTTAATTGTTTTTAAACCTTTACATAATAAACCTATTCTAGTAATATTTAAAAATTCTTCGAGATTTGAATTTTTTAATTAATACGTTTACCACAAGTTTTTTATAACGTTTTAATCAAAGGGATTTGGGGAGTAGGGGTGGATTTTTGTTACAGATGAAGTTCACCAACATTATTGTGGGAAGAGGACAGAGAAAACTGGTCAATATTCGAGCCTCAACATTCGTCACTGACAAACCTGTCTACAGTTTTTGGAAGTTTTAATCCAAGTACTACCTAAGCAGATAATATTCTGTTGTGGTTTTAAATTTGAATTAAATCATGAGGTCATGAAAAAGGTTTTTTTTAAATTTTGTCTTTAGTCTACTTTTCTATTTCCTAAACCATTTCAATCTATATAAAAAAAAAGATCTACTACAATGAATACATAAACATAAAAACTAGGTGTGGTTATTTTTATCAATAAAAGGAAAGCCTTTTTCAAAAAAATCTGATTAAAATAAATTTTCCAACCGTATCTTACGTATCTGTGAGGGGTAGACGCTTATTATGTTATTACGCTACTGGGACAAGATAAATTAGTAATCTAGAATTAAATGTAGCCACATTTGCGTAAATGAAAGAGTGGGAGATTACTAAGGAGAAAAATGCCCTTGCTACTGTCGACTGGTATTCGAATCCCGATCTATCCATCACCAGAGATCCAGCACATATAGTCCTAATATTTACATAAGTTTAATTAGATGTGGGTAATAATATATGTGTTACATGTGTTTGTTTAAAAGGGCTCGCAATAATATTAAAGAGATTGAAATGCTTAAAATACAAAAAATGACGTGATTATTTTCACAACACTTATCTTTAGACACACTGCCCCAAACAAAATAAATCTAGTGATCACTTGGTATAAGGTTTCGGTCTCGTATTGCCTGTTTTTCTGTTGACAACGTGCGAGCGTAGGAAACCGTAGATAAAGGCACTTTTTTTTGCAGTTTTTAAGGAAATTTTTTTTTTGTCCAAAATAAATAAAACTTTGTATCAGCAAAGCCATAGAGTATAGTTTTATTCACATGGTGATGTCAACAGTTCTTGAAAGTTTGTCCTGGAATTTAATGACACTTTATTCTATTAATTTAAAAAGTTTTTCAACTAATGCAGCTATTCGTATGACATATTCAACAGCTGTGGAGAAAATAAACTTTTTGTATATACTGGAAAAATATTTTATTTATTTATTTTCTGAACCAACTGAAACGAACATAAGAGAATTTCTAAGAGTGAGCGTGAAAGACTCTACCAATTTAGTCGAGTAATGTACTTTCTCACATGCCACAATGATTAACATAAAACCGATAGCTTGACTTCCCCTTCGGTAGAAGTTGCACTACGTTTTTTTTTTATTGCTAAGGAAAAATTCGTTGAAACCCTGGCCGGGACTTAAACTCATGCTCATCAGGTCCTGAGGCAAGCACTTTGCACCAAGACCCACGAGATCAACAATATTTTATTTACTATGACAAAAAAAATCTTTAAAACTACATAAACCATTATCTTTTCTCGCGTTCCCAACATACAGACCTAAAGTCTGTTTATGATAGGTTTTTACCTGAATGATACTTCAAAACTCATGTGTTTAGGTTTTGTGTTGCCAGCACTTGTAAAATATCACTGTTTTGTTTTAGATGTTAAGTTTTTTAATTACATGTTATATTTTACATTTGAAATAACGTAAAGTTTTTTTACACTCTTTAATAACTTTTTATAATTTATTTTTACCCAATCCGAAACAATATTTTAAACATAATTAAAGGTAGTTATTATCCGTTTTATATTGTTATCTATGATGTGCAATATATCGAATACATTAATACTTTTCAATGCAGGCACATCATTTACTTGGAAAAGAGAAAATACTTGTAATTTTTTATATATAAAAACATCATTCAATGATTATTTTATTATATTTTGAAATATTTAACTGAATAAAATATGTTTATCCACTGCATGGGTTTATCATTGTAAAAAAACTTGTTTTCGTAATGTTCAATTACATGGTTTAAATTCGTCGGTCGCCATTTTGAAGCTATGGTAGTTAGACCTTTTGTGAAAATGATGTAAATAATATTTTTTAAGTGGAATAACACTATAAATAAGCTTTGTGTCCAACCTCAAATAAATATAAATAATATTGGCCTAAATTACTGTAGTTAGCTAACGAATTCATACGTTACCATACGTTTTCATTAAAGTTATCCAAAGTGACAATGCCAGCTGTTGGGGTAGCGATGTATTAGAGATTATTGCTATTAGCTTTTTGAGCTGTCATCCAAGTAACCTAAGGTCGTTAATGTATTTTAGCGGCACCGTAGCGGTTTATAAGGTAATGTTCGTATTTTCTTGTTTAAATGATTGACATTTTGTAAATTGTTGAAAACGGAGCAAGAATTAAGTCATGAAAGCTAAAGTCCAATTTCATTAGGAGGAACATTTTAACTTTTTTTTAATTAGCACCACGTCTTAATACCTACTCAGGTTATACGCATACTTAATAAATACGCTTGAGTTAAGGATGAGGGAGGTTTAATTTAGAAGTCATGTACGCTCATTTTCGTGGACGTAGAGTAGAAACCAATTTTGTAAAAAACAACCCTTAATACACCCGACTGAGATTCGAATTGGAGTCTTCCTGTCACCGGCAGTGTTGTCTAACAAGAGAGTGACGACGCCTTAGACAATGCGGAAACCGAAGCAGGTACTTTGACAGTAATAAAATTAACCCTAAGACCATTTTAATATTCCTATATGTCGAGTAACCTTCTTTGGTTACCACATGGTCTAGGGTGTCACTCTCTTAGTATACAATAATTCCGTTGAGAGGGAGATTAAGGTTCAAGTCCCCATCAGGTATATTAAAGGTAGTTTTTGCTAAATGGTTTTAAAGTTTACTTTCACGCAAATTTGTGTACACTTTAAATAGATTCAACATTGCTTCTCCCTAACTCGCTAGCATAATAAGAACGTAGACGTAAAATCCGAAAGGGTAGTAAGGCGTAATATGTATATATTTGTGTGTATATATATATTTATTTACATATTTATTTATATATTTATATAAATATATTTATTTATATATTTTATAAATATATTTATTTATATATATATATATATTTATTTATATATTTATATATATATTTATTTATATATTTATATATATTTTCCTATGTATTTATACTAGCAATAACTTAAACTAAAATACTATTAATTTGTGAAGCGGGGGAGGAAGGGGAGGAGTGAATATTTTCTAAAATTAGTTCTGTACCAGTGTCTTAATATATATTATATATTAAAATAATAGGTATGTAGCTCATCAGTATGATAATATTTATATGTTATTTCACTTACCGTGCCTAAAGGAATACTGTGCAGTAGTAAATATTTGAATATTTAACTTTAACACTTATGTAAACTATTTTCCAGTAATGTAACAAACATTTTATTATTCATGTTTAGTAAAATGTATGCTTCCGACTTAAATCAAAATAATAGAAACTACTCTGAAATATTTATTTAATTAGATGTACTGTAATTGAATGTTGTAATTTTTTTTTTAATTGTTGTATTTTCAGCCATGCATCGTCATGTCAAAGGAAAAGAAATCTGCATTGAACTAGATGGGTAAAGTAAACCTTAACCATTTTAATTACACTTTTTATGTAAACAGTAACTACATATACTACAGCAACATGCTATAAAATCATTGTAAAGAACACCACATAATAGTTTTAAATGGAAAAACACATTTCCTCCCGTTTTTTTACAAAAGTAATAATTTTTAATTAGTTTAGTATTTAATGTTTTCAATGTTGGTAGGGATGTTTTCCTGTCGTTTACATAAAACAGTTCATTCCATAGCCGGATAATTGGTAGTAGTTTTATTTAATAATAGATTTATAGTTCTTCGTCAAAGACAAATGTGAATAAATTGATTGAAAATGTACCGCCTCATCCAGTACTCTTTGATTACTTATTTTATTATGAGTATAGCCCAACGGGACAGTAGAAAAGGTCTTAAAAAATAGTTTATCTAATCTAAATATAGGTTACTTTAATTTTATTTTACCCGCTATGGTGACCACATTATCTAAGGTGTTTATTTTAGCCAAAAAATGGGGAGTATATTCCGGTCGAGTGTACTGAGGGTGATTTGTACAAAAGTTTTTCTATTCTCCTTAACTGCAAATCCAGGATATACTTCTTCGAAGACCAATCTTTCTAATCCCTAGTACATGAATGTAATTATTACTTAGTCGTATAGGCCGAACCGGATGCATAATTTTTTTTTTTATATTTTTTTAGCATTAAAAAACTCAACAAGAATACACCAATTTTTTAAAGTATGCTTTAAGAACCAATAGATTTTTGACACATGCCTAACTATATTATATAAATCGGTTTCCTAAAAATAATTTAACTTGTTTACAGTGTTTATTATAAGAAAATTGGCTTAACCCTCCCTCGCTACTTATTCAAGCTATACGCATGTGCATATGCTCATCCTTTATGGAGCAGAAGGTAGTTTATAAAAAAAGATACCATCATTTCCATGGAAACCGAGATGGGAGTTATTAAAGAAAACCACACACAGCACAACCCACAACCGTAGTTCGAATCCGACCTACCCATACTATAAAACCAGTTTAAACGAGCATTTACACCTATAACACGTGATTAAAGGCGTAAGTAATAATAATTTTTAATTAAATCATTAAATAAAATAAGTATTTGATAAAGTATATATATTTTTTATTAATAGCATCAAAGCTACACTCTATGCATTAGTGGATTGAATCACCTCATCTTTGAGATTAAAATATGAATGTAGAGGAAGCGAGTAAAGGTAAAGTGTTTTTGCAGTTTTTATATCACATTATATTATATTTAGAAGAAGGTAAAAGGAAGGTGAATAGAAACATACAAAAGGGACGAACACGATATGTATTTTACAATTAAAAGAAGAACATAGTTCACTCTTTACATTGCTGCAATGGACAAAGAGGTAATGGTTGCCTCTTAAAGAAAATCGATCGTCACCGCCCAATCCCCCGACCTAGGTTTCATTCTATCGAACTCATCAGGAATTTCTTGGTAAAAATAAATCAAATACTGATTCAGTACATTATTATTATTATTATTATTATTATATATTAGCACCACGTCTTACTACCCGTCCGGGTTATACGCACTTACGCTAATGTGTAATGGTAAGGTGATTGTGAGATGAAATGGAGGACCTACAGTTTAACGTGGAATCCGAACCACGGTGGAGGCCTGGCATTCCTCACATTCGCAAGTTGTGATTAATACATATCTTGTCAGAGGTGAAGGAAGGGTTTGGTAATCAGATAAATCTGTGCCAGGACCGAGGATTGAACCCTGGCTACCAGCATAGAAGTCCGAAACCTTACCCCTAGACCACCAGGTCACCTTAAATGAGGTAAGTTGATCAATTGAATTAAGGAGTGCTCAAAATAATATAAGCCAGTGTGTGTGCAACTTATCAAACTGTCCTTTTGGGTTATCCTATTAATTTTACTCTAATGGTGAATGGATGTATAAGGTGAAAATCAAAATAAAAGTGAACCTAAATTGGCGTAGAAGAATACCGGGAAACCATTTAGGGGAAAAAAAAATCCTCAATACACCTGGACAGGATTAGAACCTCGATATCCACGTCATAGGGGGTCCAGTCTGTTGCGAGACTGAAGCCATAGACCATTCGACCACCGAAATAGGTTTTCCTCTTTATAAATCAACTTTAAAAAAATAAATTACTCTAAATTGATCCACAGCATTTTCTTCCCTATTAACTTGTATTTTGGATGCCATCCCAAATTAACGTCAGTTCTCCGCGTGTCTGGTTTTTATTTGTTTACCTCGAACCCCTCCTATAATCACCCCCACCAGCCCTCCCCAAAACCATTCCAAGCCAATAGTAGGGCGTGAAGAGTCGTGACATAATCGGGTTGACGTCTAGGCTTGATGTGTTTTGCCTACCGTGGTCTAATAGGACGGGTGCCCTCCGTAACACGCAACAGGCGTGGGAATACTGGCCCGAAGCCAAACATTGACGGCGCTTTACTGGTACAGACGAGCGTAAATATTTATTCCTCTTCTAAATATGATAAACTGTATATTAATACTCTATGTGTGGAGAGTCCTAAGAGCTATTCCATAAAACCCGCCTCGGTGGCGTGGTTGGCTTACGCGCTTGTCGTGTTGAGCTCGACTGCTGAGGACGGGGAGATCGAGGTTCGAATCTCGGTCGGGTGAACTGGGGTGGTTTTCCTAAATGGATTTCCACTCTCCCTCCACGCAAATGCGGATTCACTTCCTCTAATTCAACCTTCCCAATTCCTAATCCATTAGCGTAATTAGTACTTAAAGCGTATATCCCGAACGGTTAGTAAGACGCGGTGCTAAATAATATTATTATTATTATTATTATTATTATTATTCCATAAACCACGCAACGTCTTCTTCTTAACACTTTTAAACTCTTCCCCTAAACCAAACCCCCATGTAACACCATGTAGACATTTAACCGGACCCCTTTACCTTCCAAGATGTGTTACGTAACTTTTTAACATAAAGAGTGAATGCCATTATTTCCTATGGAAGATTTTTGTTGACACTATAAAAGGGACTAACATTTAATATTGTTCGGAATCAATTTTAAATCCTGAATCTAAATTATTTCAAAACATGAAACAAAAATATTGTCACCTCAGGATGGGCTGTGGCTAAGGATAAGGGTGATGACTGGAAATATGAATGTTTGGGTTCATAATTGACCTTCGGCTTTGGTTTTTAGTGTTTTATTGTACTACTTCACACTACTACAAAATGTAAAGAATTTACTAAAAGGATATATAACGAATTTGAAAGACTTACTCAGGAGCTAGTGACAGAATGAACTATAGAAAGGAATGCTTAACCAATGGTCTGATTTACACTCTAGGTGGTACAACACGGTTATGAACCCCGGTACCTCGGGCACGACTTTTTCCCTTTAGTACAAATACCCAGTGACCTTGTGGTCTATCCCACGCAGTCCCACAAATGGGCAGAATGACCTCCTAGAATCGTTTAATTGTCGGCCCAGTTAGATCGGAAACATTACTATTTATACTGCTTCCTGAACTGATATATCATGAAGAATGCTGACACACTAATTAAGTTGTCGGCGCATATGTTCTATTGTTGACTAACGAATCAAAACACCGTGCAATACTCGTTTGGTCACTTACAATTATTGACAACACAACAATTGTTAAACAAATAAAATGCCTAAATTTATACCGTGTCTATTACAATATTATGTTTTCAGCATTAAATCGTATAGAATCTACAGTTCCCCCATGGCTTATTTGGTGCTGATTGACAGCTGACAGCTTTGAAAAGTAACAATACCAAATTATGTATCCCTACGCCACACGATATGATCTGCAAAAGCATGTGTTTAACAGCTGTCACTTCAGACAGTCAAAATATAATTTCTATGCAAGAAATATGTATGACCGTTTTATTTCTTTTTTATTTATTGTTGACCTTGATATGTTGATGTTAGGCCTAGTATATGTTATTAATTTTTTCCACAATATTAACATTTAATTTTTTTTAGCATCTAATCAAATATTAGTTTTTATTTTTATAAATTAATAATTTTTAATACATTTTTTGTTATTTTACAAATAATGATTTGTTAATAATAGTATTATTAATAAGATTATAAATGTGAAAAATCTGAATGTGTAGTATTCCACGTAAAAAACAATGTCATACTTCTTTTTAACACTATTACAACATTTTATAAAACATTATAAAGTAGTTTAAAGTAAGGAGTTGTAATAATATAAGTTAAGACTTAGATAGAAAACTCAGGAATGGTTATAAAATATATATATATATATATGAAATATATATATATATATGTATGTATATATATATATATATATATATGTATGTATATATATAGAGAGAGAGATTTTCAATTAAATGAATTAGATAATTTTAAAATTGGTAGATGAATTAAGTAATTTTTAATATTCAAAATATTGATTATATTTTGCTTTTAATGAGCAACAAAATGTCTTATATAAACATTTTCAAGAAATTGATATAACATTGAATTAAAACATGGGTTGACGAAAAGTCTAAAATACACATATAACATTTAAAAATTTAGTTACAAAACTTGGAAACAACAAATTAAGGAAAAAAAAAGGTTAAATATCAACAGTGTTGTAAATTAGGTAATAAAATTAAATAAGTGGGTAAGCATCTCTGAATGAAGTTTAAAAAAGTAATGAAAATGTTCTTGTTACAACGTTTTTGAAGAATATAATAATTATAATTTTATGGTTATATATAAAATGTAAGGCTTATCTTTGTTCAGTCGCATTAATCCTTGTGATAGATAATCATCCATTATAATGATGCTGATTTATATTCTTCCAACATGTTTCGGTATAAAAATACCATAACCATAGACAACGTAAAATGAAATTAAAGAACCAGAAGAAAACTTGAGAATTATGTTGTACGAAAATCTTAATAAATTACCGTTATATTAATGAATTTGTAAAAGACAATTAATAAACAAACAAACTTTTACCAACGTCGTTGTGCAGGATTAGATTCACTAGGCCTACTATTAAACAGTTATAACAAAGTATCTAATAGAACTACAATAACTTTTAAATTGAAGTCTTAGCCTGGTATATATTTAATCAACACTGGAGAAAGACTCGCAAGTATTTTTTATCACCCTTCACAGATTTTTTTGGAATACTATAAAAATCCTAAAACTCGTGGTTTAGCCTAGTGGGCAAACAACACCATCTTAGGGTTAAAAGATTTATAAAATAATCTTGATGCACTTAAATTTTCGAATAATATAAATCGATTACTGAGAAACACTCGCTATTTTTTTTATCGCTCGCTTTAATGTTATATTAGATAAATAATTATTCAAAGATCACTAATAAAACCGTTTATTTTCCAAGGAAAACACGCTCACATACCGAAATAATATTCGCAAAAGAACACACAGATTACTAAGTAGCCGAATTAATAATGAAAAAAACTCTGTATTATTCAAATTTGTAATAAAATTATTAACGGTAGCATAGACACGCCTAAATACAAATCAATAATACTTAACTAAAAAATATTTTGTTCTCCAACTCGTTAGCTCACGCTAGTGGTTTTATTAACTGTTTTTATACGTTAGTTCACTGTTATAATGTATATTTAAAACTGTTAGATTTTGGTTATGAGAATAACCGTTTGGTTGGTTGTTTAGTATTGAAGTTTTCTTTTGCTGTTTAATTCAAATTAATTATTAAAAGCAATAAAACGTTAAAAGGGGCCTTAAATGCTGAAAACAAATATGGGCACTGGAGAGAAGCTATTCTTCCAATTGATGACGTAGAGGAACTTGTTGCAGGTTAGACAAGCGAGTTATATTAAAACTCGTGTTTAAAAAATTTAAACTTTATATTATTTCAAAAAGATTTTGTATGTTCTTCCTCTTTTTTATCACAAAAAATGTATTTATGTTAAAGATATGCGAGAGCAGTTATAAAAATATTAATAACTGAATATACTGGCGGTCGGGGTTCAATCCTCGGTCCCGGCACAGATTTATCTGATTTCCAAACCCTTCCTACACCTCTGACAGGACATCTTGTGAATGTGGGGAATGACAGGCCGCCACCGTGGTTCGGATTCCACGTTAAACTGTAGGTCCTTCATTTCATCTCACAATCACCCTACCATTACACATTAGCGTAAGTGCGTATAACCCGAACGGGTAGTAAGACTCGGTGCTAATAATAATAATAATAATAATAATAATAATAATAATAATAATAATAATAATAATAATAATAATAATAATAATAATAACTGAATATAATACCATTAACTGTAAGATGTTACACACTATTTAACCTGTAATTGCCACGAGAGTTAGAAGAAAAACTAGAATGAATTTAATAGACTTTTTTCTTAAATTTTATTATGGAAAATAAATTATGAAGAAGTATTGTTAAAAGTGATTGATAATATTTTTAGTGATAATAATAGTAGTAATTAGTAAATAATAATAATTTCCAAATATGTTGACAAAAGTTACTTTCAGACAATGCTAGCATTACTGATACCATCTTCAAGTTCTGCTAGATGTCATGTAAAACCGAAGAAGTGATAAGTTTACTGTATGTTAGGTAACATAGCTATGTACCGCCCTCCCCAACCATGTAGACATAAGTACTCGCTCACCCTTCCCCTCGGCCATCCCACAATCTCACGTCGCTTTTGAATGGCCCTTAAATGGAAGGGATCATACCTCCTTGGGGTGTTGCCCATTTTATTGTTTAATTCATATGTTTTACACACGGGATTTAAGCCCATGGGCACACGTTATTAATGCCAAGCAGTTCTAGAGCGAGAAATATATATAAATATATATATTCTCAAATATTCGTACGTCAAATCAAGTAATCGGCAGATGCAAATTTTTATATAATGAGATGGTAGATTTTATCAGTATTGAACGCAAAATTAAATATGTTTGGAAGTACTAAAAGTGTTTTCCGACCAAATCCATATTCACCATATGAACAGTACAAGGGAAATAGGAGGAAAGCCACACTACACACAATTCACAGGACGACCACTTTTATACCTCAAACCCCATGAGACCCCTACATTAAAAAAAAAAAAAAAAATTCACAGATACCTCTTTTAACTATATTTTAAGGTTAGAAAGGTCTCGTGATTGTCCAACAGATGGCAACACTAACTCAATTTAAATTTTAGTCCAATGTTGGTGGACTTTATTTCTTAATTCTGAGTTAACATTATATAATAATTAGACAAATCAACGCGTCGCTGGTAAAGTAGTTGAAATGTCAAGCTCATTTAGAATGGTTTACTTATGACAGGGAGATCAGGGGTCGAATCCTGGCCTATAATATAAATAATAAATAAATAACTTTTTCAATTGTATTTCACACAAATAAAGTCAAATTTCCTCTAAATTCTTCCCTCATTCATACTCTACCAACATAATTACTATTACTATTATATATCTATGCGAATCTTAAGAGGTTTAATGATTAGTGAGGCATGATGAATGAAAAAAAAGTCAAAATTAACATAGAAAACGAACACGGTGACAAAAGAAGAAGAAAAAGCTTCATAAAACTTCATTAGACTCACCCTCCGGCCCCTCCACATTCCCCTGGCCACAACCGTGACAACTAGACACGTTTCCCTTCGTCTAATCCACGCCGGTAAAGGAAGTAGTGATGTCAAGTTGTCTTGTATAACTTTCATCTCCTTCATGTAGACCAGCCTTCGGTGCTGTAACGTGGAGACCATGGAAGAACCGTTAAAAGGAAGTTTAAATCGAGGTTTCTCTTTAACACTGTCCAAATAAATGGTTCGTTGTATTATTATTATTATTATTATTATTATATTATTATTAGCACCGCGTCTTACTAACCGTTCGGGTTATACTCACTTACGCTAAATGTGTAATGGTAGGGTGATCATGAGATGAAATGGAGGACCTACAGTTTAACGTGGAATCCGAACCACGGTGAAGGCCTGGAATTCCCCACATTCAAAAGTGGTGATTAATACACGTCTTGTCAGAGGTGAAGGAAGGGTTTGGCAATCAGATAAATCTGTGCCGGAACCGAGGATTGAACTCCGGACCCCAGCACAGAAGTCCGACACCTTACCCCTAGACCACCAGGTTACCAGTCACTTACTAAAAACTATTAAGAGCTGTGAAACAAAATAATGACGATTTAAAAAAAAAATCAAAGATCGTAAATAAAATAATACTTCGCCATGCCGTGAGTGGTGGTCGAGATTAAATTTTGTATAATGGCATCTTTGCACACGCCAATTATTTCGCCTTCTATCCACATGCCGTGATAGTTTCAGTCTCACGTTGTTCGTTGAATATAGTAGAAACTATAGCTTCTGGAACATTTGAAACCGATGTTGAGGTATTAATTGTACAAGTGGAATTGCGTCCTGTGCTTTGGGACAGAAGTCCAGAGGACTGAGTCATCATCGTCAGCCTTGAATTAAGTTTAAGAGGCAAAGAGGGTAAATAAACAAGATACGGCGCACTGTAGGTACACACAGCGAACGCCGTCTTTGATCATGGCATGTGTCATCCATAACCAAGGAAAAACCGTTACGTGTCAAAGGAGCCTAACTTTTATTTGTTTGATTTTTCAAATTTTAGCAGAATTTTTTTTTCTAATTTTTTGGGCCATAAAATTTAAAGGCTAGTTGATTTGTTCCTCTTTGTTACCCAAAATAAAATTTTATTGAACAAATATTCTTATACACAAAGCGAAGTTTCTATCAAACGAGATGAAAATATTCTATTTGCCACAAATATAAAATATTAATGCTATTTTATAGGTAATGATAATATCTACCAAAAGTTACAGCTTTGATTGCATGACCTCTAGTATGAATACATGAAATCATATTTAGTAGTTTTTCTAGTTGTCGGCATGTCTTATAAAAATAAGATTGTATTCAAGCGGGATCTAGCGTGGCAGTAGTTGGTATATTTTTAAAAATCGTCCAACCATATCAAAGAGATTTTGAGTAAAGAATTTAATATGAACATTTCCAAATAATAACAATAATACAACTATCATACATGAATAAAATGTGCGTATTCAACTTAAAATACAAACTAGTAAAAGAATTAACTATTATGTAAATAGTTATTATTTCCATATTATTTAAGAACCCTATTTTAGGTTAGTTTTAAGACATACACAATAATAAGATCCAAGATGGTTGATTTATAATCTAAGAAGCGAGAACCTTTCAATTTTGAAGAGATATATATTTGTGTAATTAGCTTTTGAGTTGAACCAATTTCCATTAAATATACAGGCACCCAATATTAGAGTTGAGTTAAGGTGTAGAATTTATTTTTAAACTTCATAATTTTATATTAATCTCTAGGCCTCTAGTAAAGTAGGAAACATATTTATTTATATATTTCAAAAGGAAATTTAAATATTTTCATGAAATACTTATATTTTGTAACCTTAACATGTAGATTAATTTAAAAAATCAAATAACTGAATTAATCAGAAAAAACCTTTTAGTCTGAACGGCCTACATTTAAAAATAAAAATAAGAACTGGTACATCCTTTTCTATTTGTCCATGGCGGTGATTTGACGCAAACCTCCTTACGTCCCTGGAACCCCCATTCTCGTTATTACACCTTTCAGAGGTCCCTTCTTCCCCCCCCCCCCCCCCCGTAACTTCCTTCACATCCTTCTCAAACGTTAAAGGGGTGGGGATGCTATGAAAGGGGGCAGGGGGTGAAGGAGGTTGGTTTAATTAGGAAGTCCGGAGACACATTCATTTTAAAAGACGATGTGAATAATGAAGGAAGAAGACCCCTTTTCCTACCTCTCACGTTATCTTCACCTCAAGAAGGTTTGGATTTCTCTCCCTCGTATTCAACCTCCTCTCCCCCCTCCCTTTACTAACACTCTTGCTAGTTACTCTTGTTCGAGTGGTTGGCAAACACTAGGTCGGAAAGAGGGAGGGAACCTCAATTTTAGAATGGGGCCTTATTTAAATATATCCCGTTTCTGTGCCGTCACTCTAGCAACAGACTAGATTTTCAGTGACGTGGAAAATTGGGTCTCTAATTTCACCAAGATTTACCGAGAAGCTATTTTACCCATACGTAGTTTCCCACCATCCCTTAACGCAAACGCTGGCAAATTTCTTCTCCATCCTACCTTTCTTGTGTCCAACCCATTATGTGTATTCGTGTGGATAGAACTTAATGAGTATTAAGACGCTGTGCAGACACCTAAGTCAAATATGTTTGATCGTGTAAGTGTGGTCTTAGATGTATCTGTGTACGATCATCACACATATTTCATTACTGGTATATTTAATCGTTTGATTTGGGGGCTTTAACGTGGACTTTAGTAGAAACGAGGACACATGAGTATGTAGCCTAATAAGGGTCAACAAAGTTAAAAACCTGCCTCTGTGGTCACGTGGTGTTTCATTATAAAAAGAGGGGTTAAAAACTAAAACATGAAATTTAAAAAAAAAATTAGGCCCACACTATAATAAAATCAATTTACCAAAATATTTTTCTATAGCCTGATTTTGGTTGGAATAACAATTTAAAAATTACAAAACATATTTATTCACAGTCAAAATTTAACAATATATTGCTATCTTATAAGTATTGATAATATCTATCAATAGTAATAGCTTCAGATAATATCACTTGATGTATAAATGTATTATAATAGCATTAGCAACTACCAGATACTGTTCTTTTTACAAAAATTTGAATTTATATACTAATCTCTTACATTTAAAAACAAGCTTGGTTATAAATTAGAAACCATAAGGTAGTTTTTAATTATTTAATTTTGTCTATTCTAACTTATAATTACGTCTGTTTTTTTATAGTTGCCTTAATGTAAACATGACTTAGAACTCATCGTTTATATCATTGTATTTTAACTTATCAATGTAAATTGACTCAAAGTTTACATTTTTTAATGTGTTATCAAACCTTTTAGATATTACTATAAAAAAAGTCTAATGAAGTTCTTATAAAGGTTATCATAATACAAATTAATTATACTTATTCAACTTTTTATAACTTATATATTATGTGCTCATTAGATTCCATCTAATGTTCTAACTTTCATTCTCACCACTTTTACCACATTGAATTCTATCATCATTAACCATAAGGTAAGCTATGAATGAATATTTATCAAATCGAAAAAATGTATTGTCTATTAAAATTGTTATTCGTTTCTTGACATCTTAAAAGTGGGATTCCTTTCTCCTTTGAGATTGCCTATCCGATGAATAAACTGATTTATTTTATTTTCATTCAGAGATGTATTTTTATACCATCTTGGTGACATGTCGGTTTAGGGGTAAGGTGTCAGACTTATGTGCTGGGGGTCCGGGGTTCAATCCTCGGTCCCGGCACAGATTTATCTGATTACCAAACCCTTCCTTCACCTCTGACAAGACGTGTATTAATCACAACTTGTGAATGTGTGGAATGACAGGTCTCCACCGTGGTTCGGATTCCACGTTAAACTGTAGGTCCTCCATTTCATCTCACAATCACCCTACCATTACACATTAGCGTAAGTGCGTATAACCCGAACGGGTAGTAAGACGCGCCGCTAAAAGTAGTAAACCACGTTAAAGTATATTTAAGAACATACTTATAAATGTATTGTTTTCAATACATGATACTAACTTATTATCTTAAAACCTACTTTTATAATCACCTTGTATTACTACCTGTCCAGGTGATACGTATATACAATAATGTTTACTCTAATGCGATATGGATGTGGAAGAGAAGTATTTTAAAGGTAGTCCACCCACATTTGCATGGAAGGAGAGTGGGAGATTATTTAAGAATTAAACACCACCCTCAATAGACCGAACCAGAATACAAACCCTGATCTCCACATTAAAAGGCTAGTCAAACAAGAGATGATGCCTTTGACCATTCGGCCACTGAAACGAGTTTAAAACATACAAATCATTAGCTGCTTGTCGATTGTCAAAAAAATTCAAAAAACTTTATATATATATATATATATATATTTAGCACTGTGACTAACTACCCTTTCGGGTTATTTGTTAATATACTAATTACGCTTATTGTTTTAGAGGTTAGGAACATTATATTTAGAGGAAGTGTACCCACATTTGAGTGGAGAGAGGGTAGAAAGTCATTTTGGAAAATCACCCTAAGTACACATGACCTAGATTCAAACATTGATATTTCCATCATAAACAATTTTCTGCGTGAGTAGCACATTAGACCATGCAGCCACCAAAGTGGGTCAAAACTATATAGTTATATTATTATTATTATTGGCACCGCGTCTTACTACCCGTTCGGGTTATAAGCACTTACGCTAATGTGTAGTGGTAGGGTGATTGTGAGATGAAATGGAGGACCTACAGTTTAACGTGGAATCTGAACCACGGTGGAGGCCTGGCATTCCCCACAAACATAGTGATTATATTAAATGTATATTTGATTTCATGTAAAAGCGCAAAATATTTTCATTATACTAAAATTGATATTGTTTTCTAAATTTGACGAGGAAATAAGTTTATCCAGTCAAGCATAAAATATTCTTTGTAAAATGACATCACGAATATAATACATACATTTAATGCCATTGTGGAAATTCTATTCGTGGGAATTAAATTTTAAGTGTTGACGTTCGATTCTCATCACTATCAAAAAAATTGTGATTGTTAAAAATGAGACGGATGTTTTGTATGCTATAGAGCTAAGTTATTTTTCCAGTCATGAGATGATGATATAATTTTTTTCAGTAATTGTGCGGTAAATAACCTTAATATAATTATAAGGGTTGGAGGGAGTTTATTTCCTTAATATTCACCCTTAGCATCTTTCTTCCTTAGAACAATTAATAACTCACTTAGGTGGTCGTGTGGTTGCTCTTAAATAGACTAGAATATCGATGACGGGGAGAGATCGAGGTTCGAATCTCGGTCAGGTATACTGAGGATGTTTTTTTCCAAAACTATTTTCTACTTTCCCTCCACAAAAATGCAAGTTCACTTCCACTAAATATAACCTTAATAATCCCTAGAACTAATAACGTAATTAATAGTACACATCGGTGACCTGGCGGTCTAGGGGTAAGGTGTCAGACTTCTGTGCTAGCGGCCGGGGTTCAATCCTCGGTCCCGGCAAAGATTTATCTGATTACCAAACCCTTCCTTCACCTCTGACAAGACATCTTGTGAATGTGGGGAATGCCAGGCCTCAACCATGGTTCGGATCCCACGTTAAACTGTAGGTCCTTCATTTCATCTCACAATCACCCTACCATCACACATTAGCGTAAGTGCGTATAACCCGAACGGGTAGTAAGACGCGGTGCTAATAATAATAATAATAATAATAACTAGTACATAATTTTAAAAACCAAACGGGTAGTAAAATGCGGTGCTTAAAAAAAAACCGTGTCGTCTACTAATATTCCGGTATGGCGTTAGAACGTGAAGCTATAAAAATGATTTGTTTTTTCAATAAATTCTGAGAAGTATATGAGTGTTTAGCAAAATGATTAATAGAAGTGGGCTATTGACTCGTGTTCTCCCATTTGTCAGCTGGTCGCTTTCCTATAGTTCACATGGCCTGTCTTGATCCATTGTATTCTACTTCCTGCACTAAGTAAGCAAAACAAAATAATGAAGTACCTGTTTTTCCGTTTAGGTGGTTTTTTTTTGGTCTATTACCTGTTTATAAATATATACAAAGTTGTACCATAACACGTGGGAACCATTTCAGTGGTGGGCAGGAAACAAAAAATGCAAAAAATGCATTTATATACCTGTGTCCCAAATCAACATGTAATGTTGATTTTTTCCTAGCGCCGCATATTATTATTAGCACCGCGTCTTACTACCCGTTAGGGTTATACGCACTTACGCTAATGTGTAATGGTAGGGTGATTGTGAGATGAAATGAAGGACCTACAGTTTAACGTGGAATCCGAACCACGGTGGTGGCCTGGCATTGCACCGCATATAATACCCGTTCTGGTTATAGGCCTACGCATATATACTAAATATACTATTGTGTTAGGGATTAGTAAGATTAAATTTATAGGAAGTGTACCTGCATTTACGTGGAAAAAGATAGGGAAAACCATTTAAGACAAACTAACTTTAATGCACCCATCTGGGATTGAGCCCCGAACTCCATATCTTCAGCAGTCTATCTAATCTATTGTGAGAGTCAGATTGCACTACCAGTTTTTAGAAACATGTGACCTTCTCAGCTTACCTCCACTTCATTGATCTCCAAAATTTTTGGCCCATACCCTATAGTGTTAACAAAAATGCAGATCAATTTTTCCCATTTCCTTAACAAGTCCACAGGTGTCGCAAAAAATTGGATTGAATCTCTCTGACATACTTATTGTATAATTCTCGAGACTACGGACAGTGGAGTTTATATTTTAATATTAATATTCTTTTAATATATATTAAAGAATGTTTAGTTAATTAAATTACCTATTTTAATTCTAATATCGTACCAAGACAAATAGGATTAACGTATTATTTTTGCTACAATTTATGTGGACAATTAATTATAACAATCTTTATTATATAGTATAGTGAGAGACTTAAAACAGTATATAAACGTGAATGGTTTGTTTATCTTTAAAAATGATCTTCTTAAATTATCTGGATAATTTTGTTAAAATTTCTACTGTGGGGTATCTACCAGTCATATTTTATAATTGTATTGTGACTGTGTGTTCATCTAGGTTTTAATATATAATATAAATGTTTGCATCAATATTTAATAAATAGCATGCCTATCTATTATATTCGTGATTTTTCATGTGGTTTAGACAGACAACTCATTATTATAAATAGAATAAAATCATGTTTATCTCTTTTTAGTATTGGAATATTTTTATTTTATTTGATATCAGGGGAGGCAACAAATATATTTTATAAATAAATATAAGTTTAAGGAATAGAAACCAAGTCTCTCATACTTGTGTATTTAAGAAACAATAACAAGAGATAGTGAATAATATGTTTTATTGACATCAAATAAATGTAAGATTATTATACTTTGAATGTATATTTAATTAATATATATTAAATTAAGAAAAATTAGCGACAAGCAGTTGACTTTAGAATCTGGCTTGTTTTTTGAAATAATAGAACATTTTACTGTGAAGCGTAAAGTTTTACATAATAGGCCTACCTCTTCAATTAAATTTTAATTGAATTAAACAAAAAACAATAGCATGTTACGAGATAAAAATGTTGTCGTTCATAATACAAAAATAACGACGTGACTTTTTGAGCTTCATTCCCCATCGTATGAGTCTATAAAGGGTTAAAAATTGTAATTTATAAATGTTTTTTTTTAAATATGTCACCTATATTAATTTGTTTAAAATAACATGTAAGCGTTGTGTTTAAAACTAGTATAAAGTTAACCATTCTTTTTACAAAAAAAGGTAAGCGACAACACAGGAAAAAGTTAATGTGTAAAATATTACTCACTCACATACAGTATATATATATTAGACTTTTGGACATAATACGCGCCGCGCCCCAAGGTCCACGTTCTAGAACGGAGCGAATGTTTATTAGCGTGGGAGCTTGTGTAAGGAGGAAAGCTGGAATTAAATCACCTCAAAGGCGGCGGCTTTACTGCCCTCTTTTCTTCCACGTCATCCCTTTGGTCTACTCCTACGTACCACCCACCCTTTTATTTTCCTCAGCGCCTCTCTAGGAGTGATATACGTGGAGAGGCACAGACTCTGATCATGAATAGCAAACTTGTATGGATGGATTCATTTTATTCTTTTCAAAATATACTAAGAAGAGATTATCAAATATGAGTTATTAACTGTTCACTTTCCATACAAAAGTTTTTAACGACTTTATCTAAGGAATGAAAAGGTGAGCTTATGAATGAATCTTCCCACTTTGGTAGTCGAATATTTTAAGACTTTAGTCTTGCAATAAACTAGACTGCCGATGAAGAGGAGATTATGGTAAAAATCCTGGTCGGATGCACTGAATGTGGTTTCCCCTAAATGGTTTTCCACTCTCTCTCCAATTAAATGTGTATAACTTCCTATATATTCAATTTTCTTCCTCCTTAACATATTTGTGAATATAATATTTTGCGTCTTGACTACATAATTCGTAGCCCTGTTTGTGTAAAGATTAGCCGATAACAATATACCTTTGCTCAGGGGACAACCGGATATACTAATCGTTCACCATGGAGGCCTTTTCTATGTCCCGATGAGAAGAGGTGAGTGATGATGATAGTGAGTATGAGGGTGTAAAACCAGTGGAAACTATTTAACCTAATTTAAGCTTAAGTAACCAACACTGGTGACCGTTGGGGTGATTTCACTTTTGAAAAAAATACCCAAGGTATCAGCTGAGAATTGAACCTGGGACCCTAGGTTCGTAGCCAGGTGCACTGACCACTATACCACGAGGCTGGTTAGCACATAGTGCAATTAGTACATACGCATACTACCCGGATGGTTAGAGAGCCACGGAGCAGAGACATGAAGATATTCACTAACAGTCACTCATAACAAGGACGAAAAAAAATCATAGGTATTAATATCATGGGTTACCCGCCTCGGTGGCGTAGTTGGCTAACGCACTAGTCGTGTTGAGCTCGACTGCTGAGGATGGGGAGATCGAGTTTCGAATCGCAGTCGGGTGAACTGGAGGGGGGGGGAGGGTTCGCTTCCCAATTGGTTTTCCACTCTCCCTCCACACAAATGCGGGGTCATTTCATCAAAATTCAACCTTCCCAATTCCTAATCCATTAGCGTAATTAGTATTTAAGCGTATAACCCAAACGGGTAGTAAGACGCGGTGCTAAATTAAAAAAATATATATCTCATGGGTTGAACCCCTGGCTTGGTCTAAAGCCCTCAAACCTCTTGTATACAACAAACAAGTCCAATACTATAAAAAAGCTCGCTCACAACCGACGGTGTTAGAAATTGATGGTAAAGTTGTTCTACTCTGGGTCATTTCTGAATAATCGTTTGGTTTCTTTTCAATGGATTACTTGAATTTTTTTTTTTGTCACTTGAAATTAAAACGTTATATTTTATGAGCAATGAGCTATGTTTTCATACAATGAATCCAATCTAAAATTATTATTTATTTTTAATTAATCTAATAGAGATGTAACATCGAGCCTTAAATTTAAATAATATGTATAAATAAGAATTTCAGTGTCAAATTGCTTGTGATTTATTAATAACGTACATTCAAACAAAATCAGTTATTCATATTATTTTTAAACTTAGCACTTTAAATAAATATACTGTTTTTCTACTTTCTCTTGACGCTGTAGAGAGATGTTTGTTATCGTCCAAAAAATATCGAACTCAAGATTTTGATAATTCTGATAAATGTCTGTTTGTATCTCTGACTAAAACTGAACCATTTTACTGATCAGGATAACATTTAGTATTTAGGTTTGCATAGTGTACCTCGAGGATTTTTTGAACTATATACTCAACCCTAAAATAACCAGTGGTCGTTTTCTGAACGACAAAAAGAGAAAACATCGATTTTCTCAAAATCCACTCTAACCATTTCCATTTAATTTGGTATCTAGTCATTATATAACATTACAAACAAAATTGCAAACTTTTTTTCCACCACATAAAAATTAAATTGTGGGTACCCTACGTAAATCAAGAATTTTCACTTTCGATTATGTCTATGCAACTATTTGAGTTACGAAATAACTTATCACTGTAAATATAAAACTTTTACGTGAAATATATTTTTTATAAAACCACTAGTTTCTGAGCTATTACTAGAATATATTTAATTTGTATTCAGGTCTTTGAAAATTAAATTTATTGCTATGCTATTTGGTGGACCGAGATGTACCTCATTTCTCAATTTTTCTGTTACAGTGTATATTATTTCATTCATGCTCTTCTGAATCCAATAATATTATTTCATTTCACAATTTTTAAGTAGATGTCTCTATTTTTAGATAAAAGTGAGAGAAATTATGTGCGGTGTACCATTTATTTCTCAATATAAAGAAGTTTTATAACCACAACTGGGAAAAGACTTACAACAATTTCAATTAGGGGACAAAATTGAAATTTTTACTTCAAAAGGTGGCTCTGAATTTTTAATTTAATTATTATTAAAATTGATTTCCTTATAATGTAGATGTTTTATAATAACATTATAGTCATTCTTAGCTGATATATAATGTACTTTCCTCATAAGTATTTACAGTCTTACACAGTAATTTTTATCTATATATGTATATATTTTACAGTCCATATACCTTGGCGAATACTTCTACGGCCCTATCTTGTAAGCTACACCATAGTGTAACTTAACAAATAAATATTGCTATCCTTAATGGAAAATGGAGTGTGATTGATTTGAATGTGTTTGAAAAGTTATACTATTTACATGCATCTTAATTATTAAATTTGAATATTTGATAAATATTTCATAAACTAATTTGGTGTTTGAAATAATTTATATATAAGCTTTGTAATATTCCTATATTATTATTTGTTTGATAATACAATAAAAAATAAACTTTTTTTAAGCTTATCTCACTCATATTCTATTATGCATGCCACTTAGTAATAAACACACGAGATCCTTCACATGAGAGAGAAATGTAGTAGTCAGAAGTGCAAACTCTAGCCATTACTCGCCTTACGTCAACAAACACTGCTTACAGAGACGCACACGACGGCGACGCTTGGAAACGCTTTAAGGGATGAGACGTCGCAGCATCTGAACAAAGCTACAGACCTTTCTTCTCACCCGACGACAATAGCCTCTGAGCTATTTTCCACCGAAGAAGCCTTTCCACCAATCCCCCCTTACCTCACCTAGCTTACCTTTGCTCAGCCCCGACAGCGTTTCAATCAAACCCTATTATGTGCCCGACCTGTTAGGGAATCCACACCAAATAACTGTAATTAGATTTCTGTTTTAGTAAATCCCCTCTGGCTCCCTACTACCCCTTTTGCCTTCATCAATTCATGAATATACATAGAGCAGAGGTGGACAATGGAGTTAATATTCAACTGATCTTTTGTCCTCGAGAAAAGGGTTGTTTGCTTAGTATGCATATTTGAGAGATCTTGACCAACTATAGGGTTAATTTATGAATTATTTTAATATACACTTTTCAAGAAAACCTTACACGTAAGTATTAATCGTACCCAAGAAGCTAGGCTATGAATAGGATAAATAAACACATTTTGTCCATCTAAAAACGTACTTTATCAAGTTCTTACAGTTACATTTTCCTACTCATCTGGCAAACATAAAATATTCTACCTAATACTTCTCATTATTTATACGTCAGGTCATTTGATCTGCAGTTGTCGTAAAGGCTATAATATCAGATATATCAGATCAGTGAAATATCCACTCACACTTCCAAGAAACCTTAGAACATCCTATTTGAGAAGAAGTTTCACTGAGTCCATTTTTAATGCATTCTTATTGACGATGTGTTGCAAGTACTGAGGTTAAATAACCATGTTATCATTTTCCTCTTAAATCTTATAGCCAAATATATATTACAAATTTAGATTAATTAAATCAATTTTTAGATTAGGTTAGGTTATGTTACGGAGTGCCCCAAAAATGACACGTTTAAAGCCTCGCATATAATATATATATATATATATATATATATAGTGTAAATGGCTATATTAAGTTAATTTGGTCTGATAGTTTAGTTCTAATATTTTGGTTTATCACTTTAGCGGGCAGAAGCGGATTTGCACTATCGGCCACTAGGCACGAGCCGAGGGGCGATGGTTTTAGGGGGTGGCACATCTTTATAGCATTATTTTTTTTATTAGAATTAAGTTTAAAAATTATTGACCAGCATCATCGAAATGGTTAAGTTAAAGTCAGAATGACAATATTTATTTTTAAATAACTGTACTTTGCAATCACTTTGGAACTGACGTCAGTCTCCCGTTCTTCATAATGTTAATTCAAGTTACTGTAGGGCATGTATATGCCTGATTATATTTCATAAAAATATTAAATTTGCCCCCCCCCCCCCCCAACATCTCCTTCCTCCGAAACTTCCTAAAGATCTTGGATCTAGAAAAAAAAGATATGAGGTGGTAGGGGGAAGGGGGGGGGCGCATATTATAATTGTACCTAGGGGTGCAAAACTTTTAAATACGCTTCTTAGATAAACATAGTAGCTCTTAATTCTCATTAAAAATATTTTTTGTCAGATCAAAGAAGCCAATGAAGTATTTCATTCTTTTTTTTTTTTCCAACGCGTTTTATTTTTAGTCTGAGCTATATGCATTTTAATTACACTAATGGGTTAAGTGTGGGAAAGACAGAATCTAAAATAAATGTACCCACGTTTCTGTGAAGTAATAGCTGTAAACCATTCAGTTCGCCTATCCGGGATTAAATCCCGAACTTCCCTATGATCAATATGCTCAATGAATCGGTCCAGACGAAGTATATAACTTGTTTTAACCCGTTCAAATCATTGGTACATCTTCTTGAATACCTACATGAAATATTGACATATTTTCCATGTTTCTTTTATATCCCTTGGGCAATGCGGTCTCGTTTTGCCGAATATGATTTCACTGTTAACGTTTCTTTTTCATTCCGCTCTTCAATTGTCCTTTTTTTTTCACCCCCAAACCCCTTTTTTTTGGTGCGGATTTGAAACATGTTGATGAATGAATCCATCCTTGCCAAATTTCACATTTTTTTATTTACCTATATGGTTTTTTTTAATGTCTGACTTTACTCACGACCACAACAATCCTAGCTCCCCCTGTGAATTGCTGCTACATTTTCGATTAATCCTTGTTTTTGACGGTGACTTTATTGCTCTTTTGACTCAAGATTGATAGATCGTAGACTACAGAACAAAATCAATAAAGGTTTTTGTAGGTAAAGCTGAATCTAAAATGTCGATTTGTTTATTCAGATGTAACAAAATAATATATATTAATGAAGCGATGAAATGGGGGTGGAAACCTTTGATGAATATCCTTTTATTGGAATTATTACTTAGTCATCAGCTATTTATATACAACATAAACTATTCTTAATGTCTTAGTTTCAACTATACAACTATTAATTGTTCTTATCTAAGGTCAAGATTATATATATATATATATATATATATAATCTTGACCTTAGATAAAAATAAACACATTTTGTCCATCTAAAAACGTACTTTATCAAGTTCTTACAGTTACATTTTCCTACTCATCTGGCAAACATAAAATATTCTACCTAATACTTCTCATTATTTATACGTCAGGTAATTTGATCTGCAGCTGTCGTAAAGGCTATAATATCAGATATATCAGATCAGTGAAATATCCGCTCACACTTCCAAGAAACCTTAGAACATCCTATTTGAGAAGAAGTTTCACTGAGTCCCTTTTTAATGCATTCTTATTGACGATGTGTTGCAAGTACTGAGGTTAAATAACCATGTTATCATTTTCCTCTTAAATCTTATAGCCAAATATATATTACAAATTTAGATTAATTAAATCAATTTTTAGATTAGGTTAGGTTATGTTACGGAGTGCCCCAAAAATGACACGTTTAAAGCCTCGCATATAATATATATATATATATATATATATATATATATATATATATATATATATATATATATATATATATATATATATATATATATAGTGTAAATGGCTATATTAAGTTAATTTGGTCTGATAGTATAGTTCTAATATTTTGGTTTATCACTTTAGCGGGCAGAAGCGGATTTGCACTATCGGCCCACAAGGCACGAGCCGAGGGGTGGTGGTTTTAGGGGGTGGCACATCTTTATAGCATTATTTTTTTTATTAGAATTAAGTTTAAAAATTATTGACCAGCATCATCGAAATGGTCAAGTTAAAGTCAGAATGACAATATTTATTTTTAAATAACTGTACTTTGTAATCACTTTGGAGCTGACGTCAGTCTCCCGTTCTTCATAATGTTAATTCAAGTTACTGTAGGGCATGTATATGCCTGATTATATTTCATAAAAATATTAAATTTGCCCCCCCCCCCCCCCCAACATCTCCTTCCTCCGAAACTTCCTAAAGATCTTGGATCTAGAAAAAAAAGATATGAGGTGGTAGGGGGAAGGGGGGGGGGCGCATATTATAATTGTACCTAGGGGTGCAAAACTTTTAAATACGCTTCTTAGATAAACATAGTAGCTCTTAATTCTCATTAAAAATATTTTTTGTCAGATCAAAGAAGCCAATGAAGTATTTCATTCTTTTTTTTTTCCAACGCGTTTTATTTTTAGTCTGAGCTATATGCATTTTAATTACACTAATGACATTAATGATATTATATATCTATAAAACAACATTAATAAAATAGCAGAATTTTAATAATGATGACCACAAACTATATGTTTATATTTATAAAAGAAGCTTCAGCTTTCCATTCGTAAGGAAATCGAAGTATAAGTATTCAAGTGTCCAAGATTTGATATCCGGTAATAAAAAATGTGGTTATTTTGTCTTCAATCAAATTAAAAAATTAACTGTATGTAATTTGGTTTATTGTTTTATGTCTTATCGCTATATATATATATATATATAAAAAAAGTCGTTGCTTTTTATTTGTTTAATTCATAATTTAACAACCAATAATATCATAATTCGTAGCAAAAATGCATATTACAACACAAACTTGAATACAGTTATTTCTAGTAATGATTAAAAAAAAATTATTAGTTAAATATTATTGAATTTATTTTTAAATAAAAAACTTTTCTTAATATGAAAACGAAAGGAATCATTTGGCAATATTTCGATTCAAACATCTTTATATTACTTGGTTCTTTTTTTTCTTTTTTAAATGACATATTTCAGTTTCCTATAAATACATATTTTTAATATTTTAGCATGTCTTAATATCTGTTCAGGTTAAATTCATATGTATTTATTATGCTAATGTGTTAGGAATGAGGATGTTCAAATTTAGTGAAAAGTTATCCTCATTTGTGTGGAGGAAAAGTGGAAAACCATTTAATAAATACCACCCGCAGTACACTCAAACGGGATCCGAACCCTGATCCCCTTACCATAGGCAGTTTATTCCGGTGAAGCCTAAGATCATGTAGCCAATAATAGCAGGCTGTGTTTGCTATTTAGACAAACTACAATCAAAAACATTTAAATAAAGCTAAAAATGTTCTAAATTGTGCAAATCAAACAAAAGTTAATAATATACTGAAGGGTCAAAAGACTACAACAAATATCCTTCAACCAAAACGTGTTTTCAGTCTCCCATTTGTTGACAACAAACAAGCGAAAATACAGTTTGGGAGGTCTAACTGCAACCCCTCTACACAACCAACTACCCCTCCACAATTCCCTTCTCACCCCCAAACTCTATAAAGCCCCCAGGTTAGGGATCGGCGTGATGAATCAACGTAGTACCCCCTATCCCTTCCCATCCCCTTTACCCCTCATCCCCCATAGAGACAAACTGCTGCCCAGTCATGATAAAAGAGGGATGTTTATTCGAGGGAGGGTTGGTATGTCGGAAATATCCTACTTCCTCATAGTAAAAGGCTCGACTGAAAAACGAGCTGGTGCTATTAGATGATAGCATCGATTGTGAAACTTGGCGTTCTACTCAATCTCTATAGTGAAGAGAACGGCCATTAGGACGTGGATATGTTGTGAGGAAAAAAAAAAAAATGGCGTGTAGGGAAGAGGAAAGACGATCTGCAATCAAGCCCTAAACTTAACAGATGAAGCAATAAATATAGTACTTTGCTTGGGAATAAACGATCCTCTTTAATGTATTGTATGTATACGTTCAATAAATAATCTATAAATGAGGGAAAAAAAAAACAACTTAATAAATAAGTTTTTTAGCACCACGTCTTACTAACCAATCGGGTTATACACCTATGAAATAACTACGCTAATGGTTTTAGAGATAAGGCTGGCTACATTTACAGGAAATGTACTTGCACATGTGTGGAGAGAAAATGGAAAACAATTTATGGAAAAAAAAAATTCCCCTGACTGAGATTTGAACATTGTTCTTCCCATATTATGTAGTCTAATTTATTGATAAAGTAATACCTTAGAGCATGAGGCTACTCAAAGCGGCTATTAAATTAGCTAAATGAGCCTATACAAATGTAACCAGTTTTTTTAAATCCAAATATATTATTATTAATATGACTTAAAGTAAGCTATTGATAGAATTCAAGAAAAATTAGCATATATCAATAGTTTGATCAGCGTATAGTACCTACATTAAGGCGATTGGCCCTCATCATTTGGCGTGGAAATGCAGAGCCATGAGAACAAACGGTTTTATTCAAAAATGTTTATTATGTTACAATTTGATTTTCGGAAACGGTTTGTTCAAGAATAGAAGCATGTTGATTAAGTTATAGTTTTTATATACACACAGCCTCTATAATTTTCACATATTTCAATAGAAAGCTGCCAGCTGCACAGCAAATAATAAGAAAATCTGACACCTAATAAACATTAACACATTATCTTAGAAGGGGTGTTGAAAATATTAACATAAAAATTTAACTCGTTCTCGAGAAAACTGATATTTCTAGACGTATGATTTTTCCGCAAGACTTGTCCGGTAGCTAGCGCCTTCTACGGTTTCCGTGATCCATCTGTTCTTGTTGCCGCGGAAGGATACTTTGGTCGGTTGTAAAGCTACGCTACGCCTTTCATCCTCCCAACCACCATCCCACAAAATAGGTTTTAGACTTGCACTCGACAGGGCCAAGGGACTTAAAGTTCGAAACATCTCCCGGGCTCCAATCGACAGATAAACTGATTAAAGTTCCCACGATCATACATTGTTTCTTCACTTTTACTTTTAATTTAAAAATGTCCTACAGGCCCTATATCTTATATTTATTGGTTCAAACCCAGCTGGGGCCAACGTATTTTTCTCCATAAAAACAAATTCCAGCACAAAATATGAGTGAATAGTGAAGAATGACCCTTGTCACGAGACGAATTCTGGATAGCTCAGTGGTAAGAGCATTGACGTACTAGGCCAAAAGGTCCCGGGTTTTATTCCCGTGTCCAGATATCATTTTTCAATTTTCAGAATATGATTTTTTAAATGTGTTAAAGATTTTCCATTTTGTATTTGTTTTATACTTGTTGAAGAATTTATAACTGATAAAAATAAACTCATTTTGGTGGCCGCATGATATAGTTGACTAGATCACCGATGGTGGGGAGAACGAGATTTGAATCTTGTTCGGGTGTAATATAGGTGATTTTTCCAAAATAGTTTTCCATTATCTCTTCACGTAAATGAGAGTAGCTAACACTTCCTCTAAATACAACTTCCTTAGTTCCTAAAACCGTAATTAGTACACAAGCTTGTGGCCTGAGCGGGTAGTAAGACACGGTGCTAAGAAAATATAAAATAAATTTTTAACTTCATCCAATTCTTTTATTTTATTATGTTAAATTAGTTCTCCATAATTTTAATTAAAGCTTAGAATAGCAATCATTGGAAAATGTGGTCAATTTCTCACCCTTCTAGAACAACATAATTTGGCACATGAATGAGTACATGAATAGTAGTATTTTTATTCTAAAAAAGTTATTCCCAGAGGGAACATGTTAACCGTGACTGTCCAAATAAAATATATTTTTATATTAAATTCAATAAATGTCATGTTTAGATTAATTTGATTTGATTAAAATAATTTTTAAAAGTGTGTGTGGTAATGTAAATAAGCATGCTGATGATGGAAAGATTATATATATATATATATATATATATATATATATATAAGGGCTGATTTCCCATTCTTCTCAAATTTCTTCCTCAACAACCTATATCAGTATAAAGATACAAATAACAATTATGACAAGTTTGAATTAAATCGGTTAGTGCGTTCAAAGCTTATCGTATGACATATTTATCAAAGACAAACAATAAAATGCAAAAATTTGTGGTACTAAAACGGAAAGTTCACTTCATTTGTTCAATAAACTAAACAACGTGATTATACTTTTATTGGTTTTTACATTTTGAAAATGTTTGCTAGATCGCTTATCCGAGCGTGCAAGTCAAAAATGCACCTCTTCAACTTATTTCCCCCTCTCTCACCCAAGCAAGGGTGGTGAGGGCCCCCCAAACCTTAGTAATGGGTGGAGCCATTGAATACTACCCTATTGATAATAGATACAAAACATTGATTTAAAACTCAAGGAATTTTATTTAAAGCAACACGCACAAAAATTTAAGAATAATGAATAAATATTTTCACTATTTATTTCGAAAATTTATAGTTACATCCTTATCATTGAAAAATTACACACTGACACGAGAATCAAACCAGAGACTTTTGACTTGATACGCCAAAACTCTAACCACTGAGCTATCCAGGAGTTGTCCCGTGCCAAGGGTCATTCTAACTCAGTGGTCAGAGCATTGGCGTACCAAGTCAAAGGACCCAGGCTCAATACCCATGTTCAGGTGTCACTTTTCAATTAAAATAACATATTTAGATGCTGCTATAACCGTAATTGACAAATATAATAACTTGTCTGTTTAATCCATCAAGTATATCAATACCCCAATTTTGGTTATAAAAACAGTTTAAAAAATTCAAACATATGCGTTTGAGGCCAACACTGATAACATTTAATTATATTATTTGTGTTATTTTATAGATATTAAAAGTATATTTCAAAAGTGACAGCTGTAGATGTATGAATTTATTAAAATGCTTTGAGTAACTTTAGTAACTACCAGATACTGTTCTTCCAACCCCAATTAGTGTATATATTACTATTAAATTTTATAGCGTTGATGTACGAGTTTTCTCTTGGGGTTTATTTTCTTGAGGCAACCTCGAATTCATCAATTAATGAATGTGTCCAGAGCAGATGAAAACGAATAAAACAAGAACATCTTTGACGCTGTAAGAGCCGAAGGCGTTGCTTTTCCTTTCCAGAGAACTCCGAGCTGTTCGCAAAATATCCACCATCCCATTATTCCAAAATTAGTAACAAAACCACAGCGCCTTGTTTTGCTCAATGATTCATCCCTGTTTGGTAACAAACCCACCTTTTCCCACTTTCAAGGGTAAGGGAGAGGGGAGACAAAAAAAAAAGATAGGGAAGGCCCCTATGCCGTTGACTCCCATAAAACAGTCCCCAGAGGTAGAATGTGTGTGTTGTGGAGAAGGGTGTGGGGAGTGGTTTGGTGGGTCACGTGATTAATGTCGTCATTGGGCTGCGCTCTAGTTTTCAGTTCTAGGCCGCGGGAAACAATTAGTCGTGGTAGTGTTGGCCAAACTGTCGTGTGCGAGAAGGGGGTCGGAGAAGGGAGGATTTCAAGGGGAAGGGGCGGCGTCGCGACACATTGAAAATTGCGTCGCAGATGTGAATAATTGTGGTCATGTTGACGTGTCACATGAAATGATTATCCTTCAGAAAGGTAGTTTAACATGTCATATTCATTTTACGCATTGGAAATACGCGACATAGACCGTAATGTTGCTTAATCGACTATTACTGAATGAAAAAAATATATTATTCGTCTTCCTCTTGCAACTTTTGGTGGTTTGATATGGTGATGTTCTTTGAGAATCACAGTGGAACCTGGATAATTCGATCTTGAGGGGACCAGTAAAATTAAGAATCATACAAAAATTCAAATTAAATAAGTTTCTTAAATTATTAGTATTTAGCACCGCGTCTTACTACCAAGTCTCTTAAAAGGAATTCCTTTTTCCACTTCCTTTATCACCACTCTTTTTTTCGGCCAAAGTTAAACTAAACTAAAACTAAACAAAAATAAAACAAGATAAACTCGTACGTCACAAGAACATCGCTACGACCGAATCAATAAGAACAGCACACGTAAGCACTCAAGGGGTTCAACCTTAACTAACGGAGTACAGAACTGTACGTGTAAAAAAAGACGTATGGGTGAACGGGGGAGGGGGAGGGGCATGGAGAAGGGTACTGATCAGATTCCAACGTCACCCCACGTGTTTCCAAAAATAGAACTATCGATGATTTTTTAACATTGTTTTAATACAAAATTCACGAGATTGGTCGAAAAATTCGAATTAAAGACGATTTCGAATTACGATAGTTCGAGCTAGTCAGGTTTCACTGTATAACTATTTTAACTTTGTAAAAATCAACCATTCGTAGTTTGATGGATCTGATATGGATCTCTTTTTTTCTATATAGCAGTTTTTTGTATCAAACTATTTCCCAAAAATCAAATAGGCATTTATTTTGGTGGTAGGATAATTTAATTGAAATCACCTAACATGAAAGTTTATACGTTCAGAAAGACACAAACCTGCTTCAGAAGCCAAATGGTCTAAGACGTCACTATCGAGTTAGTCTGGTCTTTTGAAGACGGATTGATCAGGGTTCGAATCAAGGTCTGGCCTACTGATGAGGTTTTTTCCTAAAGATTTTTACACGTTCCTTACTTGAAAATGCGTATACACTACCCCTAAAATTCTTCCTTTCTCATCCCTACGCCATCAGATTAATTATCATATATTTATCTAACCTGAACATGTAGTAAAACGTGATGATGATGGTAATAATAATAATAATAATAATAATAATAATAATAATAATAATAATAATAATAATATACATGTTCTAAATAGTGCCAAATAAATGCACACAAAACAAAAGTAGAATATAGTCTTTATTTTAAGTAGCACCATAGAATTATATTTTTGTACATCCATTACTTTTTACAATCTGGGTCAGTTTTTTTATTCTAACCACATATTTTCCACTACCAGCTTGCTAGTCTTGTTGTAGCTTCATATGCCTTATAATCTATTTTATGACTAGGATGGGCACAAAATCCAGTCCTCGGTCACTGTGAAAGGGTAAACCCACATTTCATCGATGATTAATTTTTCAGTCATACCAGGAATCGAACCCAGTACACTTACCTCAATAGACAGACACACACTACCGACTGAGTTAAGGTTTTGGACCCATGGAAAATTAACAAAAAATACATATTTTAGATTGATAAGGTGGGCTGAAGCTCACTTATACGCACTTACGCTAATGTGTAATGGTAGAGCGATTGTGAGATGAAATGGAGGACCTACAGTTTAACGTGTAATCCGAACCACGGTGGAGGCCTGGAATTCCACACATTCGCAAGTTGTGATTAATACACATCTTGTCATAGGTGAAGGAAGGGTTTGGCAATCAGATAAATCTGTGTCGTGACCGAGGATTGGATCCCGGACCCCCAGCACAGAGGTCCAACACCTTACCCCTAGACCACCAGGTCACCCTTTATTCTTTTTAAAAAATCACCCAAAATGCACTAGGCTGGTAATAAAATTCTAACCTACTGGTACCCTGCAATTCAAACGAGATGAGTAGGTGCCCAAATCATTTAATCATCATGTTCACAAATCCGGGTACCACCATTTAAGGAACAGATATATTTAGGATGGTTTAAAAACCAAGTAAGCATAATACAAATAAAGCAAGGTTTCTAGTTAAATTTGTGATTTTGCTAAGTTAGCTTTATATTTCTTACTTACTTTATGGCATAAAAACTTTAAAAGTTCTATTCCTCACAAAAATATGCCACCCATTACTATTATTATTATTAATAGCACCGCGTCTTACTACCCGTTCGGGTTATACGCACTTACGCTAATGTGTAATGGTAGGGTGATTGTGAGATGAAATGAAGGACCTACAGTTTAACGTGGAATCCGAACCACGGTGGAGGCCTGGCATTCCCCACATTCACAAGATGTCTTGTCAGAGGTGAAGGAAGGGTTTGGAAATCAGATAGATCTGTGCCGGGACCGAGGATTGAACCCGGCCGCCAGCACAGAAATCTGACACCTTACCCCTAGACCACCAGGTCACCCACCCATTACTATCTTGATTTAGTTCTAATCAGTCCACCTCATCATGCCTTAACTCTTTCAGGTCCCTTCTGATGCTACCTTCCCAATCACTTCTAGCTCTTGCCAATGGTCTCTTTCTTACCATGGGGTTCGCCAGTAAAGAGCCTGAGCACCCATTCTCTCATTAGCGTTTTATGTCCTGCGCCCTGTAATCTACAATAATTGATTATCATAACAATGTCGTTTGATTAGTACAGGGTTTGTAATTCATCAATATGTAAACTTCTTTACTGGCCAGTAGTTTCATTCCTTTTAGGACCAAATATCTTTCTTTGAACCTCATTTATGAACAATCTAATTACTTTTTTTGGTCATGTAAATTAAGACACCACGTTTCACAATCCGAGAGAACAACTGGTGGAATTATTGTTTCATAGATATTTTTGGAGCGTGAAAGTAAGGGCTTTTAGAGATACCATCGAGAGAGATACATAACAAATAGCTAATTAATTGATAATATTATACATTATAAGTGACACGATGTATAAAGGTTCATTAAATAGTTGATTAACCAAAAAAATTTATTTGATGGGAAGACCCGCCTCGGTGGCGTAGTTGGCTAACGCGCTAGTCGTGTTGAGCTCGATTGCTGAGGACGGGGAGATCGAGGTTAGAATCTCGGTCGGGTGAACTGGGGGTGGTTTTTCCTAAATGGTATTCCACTCTCCCTCCACCCAAATGCGGGTTCACTTCCTCTAATTCAACCTTCCTAATTACTAATCCATTAGAGTAATTAGTACTTAAAGCGTATAACCCAAACGGGTAGTAAGACATGGTTCTAATTATTATTATTATTATTATTATTATTTGATGGGAAAATTTAATCATCAAAAAGAATTATCAGAATATAAATAAAATACATTAAATGGTTTTGTCTCTGAAGTTTGTAATGGCAAAGTTTTATTTTACAAATCTGGCTCCCGTTGGCTAAGAACTTTAACTATTGAGAGAGATAGAGAAAGTACGAGAAAAATCTAAAGAAGAGAAAACGGAAAATTAAGCACTGGCCTATCAGTGGAACTGAAGAACTTATTGCTTGTCCTGATGAGTTCATTATCTCCGAGTGCTGGCACCGAATGTGATGGAATTTAGGAACAGGGATCGGATTAAAGGACGGAAGAGGGGATGGTTTAGATTGTAGATGACGCCGAGGTAAAACGGATCATCTCGCTGGTTCATGATAACCTTATTTATTAAATTAAAGCGTTTTCAATTAAAGTTATAACAAACTGCAAAATACATTTGTTTATTAAATATAGTTAACTCATCGACTTTACATTATGTTCTGAAATTGGAATTAAAACTATCTACTATGTAGATAGTTTTATTTTTATCTTACAAGATACATTATCTTAAAATGTTTACAAACGTCACTAGGCTTAGGATGATATAATATTTTCACAAAACTTTTTACATATCACATTTTCAATATTACATTATTATAAATCGAATTCAAAATTATCAATTCTTTTACATTCAGTGTTATGGTTGTTAACCAATTCTCCATCTATTCCTTCTATATCTCACTATGTAACACTCCCTCATCCCTAAGGTTGACCGTCATATTCCACCCCTCTCACCTGGCCCAGTTCACCCCAAGGATCTAAGATCACTAAGCAAACAACCTCACCTCTCCAGGGTCACTCAGCATCGAGCCAAATCCTCCCAAACTACCCAACCAGGAGGAATAAAAGGAGCTGACGGGTGACAATGATGGACCGACTTACCACCCACATAGTGCACGTGGAGTAGGTCATTGGTGTTGTCTCTTACAGACTATTAGATGAACCAGAACCCACTAACGATAGAGGAATGTCGTAGGCACTATCCGCTCTAAGACTAAACAAAGCTCTTGGACCATACGGCATCATAAACGTGGTCCTCAGAGACATGCCCTGTGCCTCTGGAGGCAAATAACTTTATCGTAGAGTTATTCAATGTGATCCTACTCCTGAGTCATGTCTATGAGCTCTGAAAGCCCGCCAAAGTCTTGTGTTTTCACAAATTGGGTAAGGACCCAGCCCTAACATCGTGTTACCAATCTATCAACTTGCTCGACTATTTGGCCAAGCGTATAACCCGAACGGGTAGTAAGACGCGGTGCTAAATATTATATTTGGCCAAGGTGCTCCAGAGGATATCTCCGACAAGAATGACAATACATGTTTGGGAGGGAGGCCTTCTGGTGCACGAGAGATTTGGTTTCCGGGACGGACACGTGACGTCCCATCAGCTTGTACGCCTCATCAAGCAGGTCACGGGGAACTTCAACATCAATAGACTGACCAGTGCTGTTTTCCTCGACGTGGAAAAAGCCCTTGACCTCACGAAGGACTCCTTTTCAAATTTTTTTCACTAGACCTTCCCTTTGGCTTGGTTAAGATTGTACAATCTTATCATTGCCACCGTAACCTTCTAAACAATCTTTGGGAACGTCACATCCCAAGTCAAAAGCACCCGGGGGGGGGATGCTTCAGGGTTCCCTTGTGGGCCTTGTTATATTCATTCTGTATATGAAAGATATTTTCAAATACCCAGACCCTCGGTTGGCATTGTATGAGGACGACCTGGCTCTAGTAATGGAATCATGGGGGAAGGAGCCGCTGTTGTTGAGGATACTCCATATTCTCCTGAAGCGCTTAGAGGGGTGGCTGACTACCTTGAGGACGAGTATTAATGCAGTGTTCTTCACGTAGAAGAGAAAGTACTAAAAGCCAGCTCCTATCCAATGTTCGCTTTGAAATTGAAATTAAAATATGTTTTGTTCTCATGTTTCAGTAACCTTGACAAAATTCCACAACTCACCCCCACATTTCAGTCAATATCACAATGTCACCACTTAGTCGGTAAATGATGGAATTTGCGCTCATGGCCCCCCTCATGGAGCATTAGAGCATGCCAATATGCGTCTACGTATGCTTCTCACTAACCGTAGCACAAACCCACGCTGGACAACAACCTCGGTCTTGAAGAATAAACACAATTTTTAGTAGTTTGTGTCTTTTATCAACCCCAAAGAACTACTTACTTTCTGGCCTAGCCAACTCTTTCCGCTTGTCCAGCGCAATCAAACACTTGCTGGACCACCTCTTACCATACGTTCACCTTGATCATTCACTGGACAACCTCTTACCATCCGTCCACCACGATCATTCACCGGACAAACTCTTACCATCCGTCCACCACGATCATTCACCGGACACCCTCTTACCATCCGTCCACCACGATCATTCACCAGACAACCTCTTACCATCCGTCCACCACGATCATTCACTGGACAACCTCTTACCATCTGTCCGCCACGATCATTCACCGACAACCTCTTACCATTCGTCCACCACGATCATTCACTGGACCACCTCTTACCATCCGTCCACTGCACCACCTCTTCCCATAAACCTACCGCAATAACCCACCGGACCACCTCTGTCCACCTGTCATTCTTCTCACACTGTAACCTCTAACAAGCCTCAAGCTAAAACCGGAGTGGACACCTCCATCTTCTAACAACCCAGAAATACGACATAGTCCTAAGGAAAAAGATACTTGGACGTTCATTCTAACAATTTATAGATAAAAATTCTAAATATCAAATTAGATAAGAATTTTTTCAAACATTTAGCAAATTTTTTTTATAGATACAAAGAAACGATATAACTAGGTAAGGTTTCTAATTGTAAAGTAATTCAATTTATAAATTCTATGATAATTCTTAAAGTAATGCGCAAATTTATTAAAAATTATGCTCAGGAACCGCTTCGTCACTAACATGATGTGTTTTTGTCCCCACAGCTGACCAATGATTCAGCAAACACGCCTGAACGTATGATAGAATATAAAATTTATTTTGATTAACATTAATGATTCAACATGGCTAATACGTAACGTAACAGAGTATTTGTTAAGTGTATTACACTAAAGTTACGTACACACTTAGCAAAATTACGAGGAATTAATTTTAAGCAATCTTCCAGAGGCTTAAGTAGTTCTGTAAGATGTCTTCCTCAACAGCCACGTAGTCTAGAAATTCATTCAATCCCTTATTATGTTTTTAGTTCTATTCTGAATCGGCTGAAAAGGTTATTTATGAATGTCTTTCCATATGTAACTTTTATATTACTTAGCCACATGTCTGAGAACATATTTCAAAATCTTTCAAATTTTGGAACATTATTCTTGACAAATGTCATTCTCATTTCATGGCTTTGAATGGTTGTGAAACATTTATCTTTTAAATTGTCCAGAATGTTGCTCAAGAGTTGCAACCTACGATATTTAATGATTGGCATTGCGGATTCTCAGTAATCTTCACGCCATTCAATTTCCCATCCCACCTGATTTTATTCTTTCCTTTGTTTTCCCTCTTGTATTGATTTCATTGATACAATAATTCATATTGTACGATGCATCACTTTTTACCTTTTAACCTATAACCTTTAAAGCACCAGAGCACCACTCTGGAGTACCCTGGCTCAACTACATCACTGTTTATATTAATATTTATAAAATCAAAATTAATAATTATTTTATTGCTCATTCAAACAAAATACTTTGCTTTTATATAAATTAATATATGATCATATAAAATTGTACTAGCAATTGGTTAGGTGTAGCAGTTTGTATTTTCATATATTTTATTCAATTTTTTTATATAAAATATCCTTGAAAATTAATTGATTTTAGTGGTTTTATTGAGATAAGTTACAAGTATTTATTTTATAGTGAAGTTATTTAAGTAAATATATATTTGAAATGTTGTATATTTAGATTCAACTGTCAACATTTAAAAGATTGTAAACAATTTTGCACTTGAATTATTAGAAGCTTAAAATATATGAACAAATAAAATACCTCAATTAAAAAAAAAAATATATATATATATAGTTAGCTATTTTTTTATATAAAACCAACAATCAATTTTAATGTCACCATACCACCCGAAAATATAAATGTAATGCATTAACTTGTCTCTAGATCTAACGGCTGATAGAATATTTTATTTATTTGTATTAATATCCACATTACTAAAATAATATTTGAATATTTCATGTTCTTTTATGAGCTAACTCACTTTTAACACCACATGAAGTACAAACTATGAGTATAACCTGATTTTTGTTGGAAGAACAGTTGAAGTGTGAACATATTTCTTTTCGGCCAACATTGACAAATCTATCAAAAGTGACATTTGCAGATAATATGTATTTATGCATAAATATATTAATGTTGTTTTAATAACTATTGTTACTACCCGTTACATTTCTTCCTACTAAAATAACGGTAGCGCAACACTTGCAGCCAAGGTTATTGGTTCAACTCTATGTACGTGTAATTCGTAGCATAAACAATTTATCAAATCTTTCTGTTTTTTAATGGAGAAAGGAAGCTTTGACCCACATGAACAACTAACTAATGATTAACCAGAAGTGTTGGAACCCTGTAAAGTGAACTAGATCTAATCAAATTAATATGAACTAAATAATAACAAAAAATATACACAAGAAATCAAAAATAATAATTGAAAGAAGACACTTTGCATATTCCTGGAAACCTACAGTTATGAAAAGACAGAAATATTCAACAAAATATTTTAGTAAAATAATGTATAACATTTTTTAAGAATTATAAAAAATGTATGTATCGCGTCGACCTTGCTGATTTTGGGGTAAAGTGTTCGCCTCTGGACCCCATTTTCGTGGGTTCAAACCTAGCCGGGGTCGATGAATCTAGCTTGAGGGATAAAAATCCGTAGCACAACCTCCTTCGGAGGGAAGTAAATCCATCGGTCCCATGTCGATTGTGGTAGTATATAATCTAACCCTGGATGGTGTGTGAAAATACCTTTCCTGGCATAATTGGCATGACCTTTTGCTCTCGCTCATAGAAATTCTCATGTGCTGGTATAAGTAGGTTAAGAAAGTGCACGGAGAATATCTTAAATAGGCCCTAATGACCTCATTGTGTTGACGGGCCTCTAAATATAAATAATATCTTAAATAAATAAATAAAACTTTCATTACATTTAAAACAAGCGACACAAAACTACCTTAATATGCCAAAATTAAATTATACAAATTATAATTTTCACTCACCCCCTCAAAAAAAAGTGGATAAAATTCAACCCTACTCATTCATAACACGTTAGCGTAATTATGCGTGTAGTAAGAAATGGTAGTAAAATGTGGTGCTATTAAAGAAAACGGTTTAAACTTCAATAAAAACTGTATTGTAATCTATATTTGCAAACAAGTTGGAAATAATGCTTATTTTTTAACCAAAGTTTGTTCAATCAAAATATAACAAATGACTTTCCAACAAAAAATATATGTTAAAGCCAATAAAAAAAACTCATTTATAACACTGTTGTATCACACATCTCAATTAATCGCGCGTCATGTGTCACTGTTGCGGTTAATCCACTCTCGCTAAACCAAGAAATCCAAGGAGAAGAAGAAGACTACAGGAAGGAAGAGTGATGAAAGGAAATCAATGGCTTCCAACACTCTAAGAACTGCTGTGTGGTGTTTGTATTGTGCCTACACGTCTTCCTTGACTGGGATGGTGGGCACTGTTAGCTAGCGCTCGCAGTGTCTGATTGAGTAAACAGTTCACTCAATTTTGTTAAGGTGGGATGGAAAGGGACGCGAGAAAAGATCGATATATTTTTTTTAATGTGTAGGGCATTTTTTTTTATTTTTTTTTGCCGAAATAATTAACATATTGCTCCAGTACAAACACAGAGTTTAATTTTCTACACATGGTGACATCAACAGTTCTTGATTATCCAGCATTAGATGAAAAAAAATGTAATAAAGAGAAAACGTCATTAAGTTTCAGGACACTCTTAAAGATATTAAAGAAATTTATAATTCACCCTGTGAAGAAAATTAAATTATATGTTCATGCTGAAACAACATTTTATTTATTTTTGCAAAAAAAAAAAAAAGTTTTGTCACAAAAACTGCAGCAAAACTGACTTTCACACGTCCACTTAAGGTGCGAATGTAAGAGACGCGAGAAAACGTCAGTTTTCTGGAAGTTTTATTTTTGTAAAACCTTGTTTGGTCTAAATAAATAGAATAGGTGACCTGGCGGTCTAAGGGTAAGGTGTCAGACTTCTGTGCTAGGGGTCCAGGGCCCAATCCTCGGTTTCCGGCAAAGATTTACCTGATTACCAAACACTTCTTTCACCTCTGACAAGATGTGTATTAATCACAACTTGTGAATGTGGGGAATGCCAGGCTTCCACCGTGGTTCGGATCCCACGTTAAACTGTAGGTCCTCCATTTCATCTCACAATCACTCCACCATTACACATTAGCGTAAGTGAGTATAACTCGAACGGGTAGTAGGACGGTGTGCTAATAATAATTTCAGTTTCAATTTCCTATATTATAGTGCTGGCCAACAGTCGTGAGACCTATAACAGGCCAGCATTGAAACTACACAAGTACCTTACAAATACATATATTTACACGAGAAAATAAAATAAACAAAAATGGCTAAATAATGTTATAAATGATGAATAGTTACAAAAAAAAAAGGTAATTAATAATTATGAGAATAAAAAATAGCAATAATAACAAATAACTAAAGCGTGGTTAAAAGCAGTAATAATATGCCAAAAATAAATCAGAAAATTGTAAATTTAAATGGTATAGGCAGAAACTCTACATGATAAATTATTGGTAAAGGATTTATTTAAATAACACTCCGAGTTTATCTTTTCTTTTATGATGGAAGTCAAATTCGACAAATCTAGAATTGGCACTATGGACAAAACGACCTATAGGGCTAAGAGCTATTGAAAAAAATAATGGATTACGAGATGCCCGAGAAGGGATATGAACGTCTACATGATCAAAGACAAATTTGCGGTAAATTTTGCTATTGAAAATATTAAAAACAATAACAATAAAGATAATAATAATAACAGTTATTGAATAGCTGTCACTAACAAAGCAGCATTAGATGATAAACTTTTTAAATTATTGATTTAACCCTGTCATTAAATCATAGGACAACCCTTACAGATATTGAAAAATTGTTGATATCTATTTGAATCAGGTGAGAGACTATGTTTCTTCTGGATAGTTATTTTATTTATTTTTGCAATAATTTTTTGTTATAAAATCTGCAAAAACGCAGACCTTTTCTCGCGGGGAACAATTTCGTCTCAAGCAAGAAAATTATAGATTGATAGAAAAGTTTTTTTTTCTATTTTCTAGCTACATATAATTCATTATATATATATATTATATATTGCTTTGAATCATGGCCTAACGCGCTACTCTTCATTTGTATTGGAGTTCCTGTGACGGAGAGATTGGGGTTCAATTTCCAGTTAGATTAATATGAGTGAGTTTTAATAAATCATTTCTAATCTTTATGCAGGCATGTGCAGCTGCATTATATTTAAAATTATACTTTCTTCCTTCCTACTCTCTTTGTGTAATTTAATGTGGGGATTCGAAGGCATGTAAACCCATACGGATACTAAAACGCGATTAGTAAATTTACATTTTTTTTCCTTTCGTTTTAATACTTGTCCAGGCCATACTCATTTAACCACACAAAATGAGGCAAAGATGAGGAAGGTAGAATTTATATAAATACACCTATATTTAGGCATAGGGAGACTGGAAAAAGTTTAGAAAAAAAAACAAATGTACTGTACATTCAAGCCAGATTCAAACTCTATTCACCTCATCCCCGACAAAACAAATTTGAACAGCCTATGTGTCCACCGATGTGGGAAAAGCCGTTATTAAGTATTTTAAAATTCCACAATATTACGTCCTTTACAAGCTCAGATTATTCTCAAATTATTTTAACCAATCTTAAGACAATTATGTGCGGAGAACTGAACAAATAGTAAGATTCAGCGCTAAAATAATAATAATAATAATAATAATTTATTTGAAGATAAGGATGAATTTTAAAACATAGTTCACTTGGATATACGAAAGAAAAAAAAACTTGGGAAACTTCACTTGTGCTTGCCCATTTGTGATTGAGAATCAACGCTTCGAGTGAAAAACAAGAATGTGAAAAATAACCGGTGGGTTATAAATTAATTTCAAACACCACTTCAAATATTTTTGACTAGACAATAGTGATAGTATATGATTCCCTCAAGTCCGATTTGTAGAAATATATTTTACAAAACATTAAAGCTCTAATTGGTTTAAATTTAAACATAAAGTATGTTAAATTTTGTGGCATTGGGTGGGGAGGAAACAAATTAGACGATCTATGTTGAGGAAAGTGATGGACAACGTGCTAAGGTTAGCCTGACTTTCAGTGGAGTTCACCTGAGTGACATTATCTTCAGAAAGGGAAAAAGTGTAACATGTAACTTGCTTTTATTTAGATAATGAATATTTACTTTACAATTAAAGTGTTAATTTTCCAGTTACTAATCATCTAATTGTTTCGACCAGAACCTATATTTTGGATAAGAAAACTTATATTTTTAATTAATAATAATAATATTTAGCACCACGTCTTACTACCCGTTCGGGTTATACGCTTTAAGTACTAATTAAGCTAATGGATTAGGAATTGAGAAGGTTGAATTAGAGGAAGTAAACCCGCATTTGCGTGGATGGAGAGTGGAAAACCATTTAGGAAAAGCCACCCCAGTTCACCCCACCGAGATTCGAACCTCGATCTCCTCGTCCTCAGCAGTCAAGCTCAACACGACAAGTGCTTTAGCCAACTACGCCACCGAGGCGGGTATATATTTTTAATTAAATCAAGACTGTAATTTTTAGTTAGGGCTTTACTTTATCAATGAGGTTAAATCGACTTTCGTTACTATCACTAAATATAAGTGTTATGTTTTATTTATTTTCAACCTAAATAATAAATATAAATAATTATTAATGACCTATTTGAAATTATTAGATATATACAATGTTGTATTATATATAAAACAGAATTTTAAAACAAGTATCACAAGCTACTTAAGTGAATATAATTATCGGATTCTATTAAAGTATAAAATATGTTATTTTGGTTATCTTCATCCTGTTTGGAAGTAGAACAAATTGTTAAGAAAATAGTAGCAAAAAAAAGAAGCTTTCACATCAGTTGAAACATGAATTTGATTAAGTATTTTCATAAAAAAATCACCTAGAGATTAATTTTAAGATTCTCACGAATCCCCACTTATGATTGGTATACATAAATTATGACTTTTCTGTAAGTACTTTAAGCTCCCTTGAAATTTATTTAAAATCTGTTGATATTATCTTCAAGATTTTGTCCTTTCTGATATTTACACTCGAGTTTCCGATTCTTTTTTCTTTGATCTTAAGAATAGTTAATTTTTTTCCAAGCTAAGCCTGCGTTATCTAAATTTACCAGATTATATTTAAATCCCCCTCTTATTATATGAGAATATACGCTTTGATTAAAGTACGATTTTATTTAAAGTAGAAGACTCGAATTATTGTTTGAATGAGCTAGAAGATTTCTTCCCTTGACTCACCAACTTTTCTAATTAAAATCCAGGGTCAATAGCATTCACTTTAAGCTCACGCTCTTTAAAAGTTTTTGTAAACTTAAAAAAAAGTAAAAAGGTGTAAAGTAAAATGAAAATAGTTCTATTTAATCTTATGTCCTAATTATTAATTTGGGAATTGAAAACATGAGAAAT
Organism: Timema cristinae; assembly: GCA_039000515.1. NCBI lineage: Eukaryota > Metazoa > Arthropoda > Insecta > Phasmatodea > Timematidae > Timema > Timema cristinae. Next base: position 30,030,617 of record JBCFYV010003508.1, on the reverse strand, counting down.
TATTTAATAACTGTAGTAATATATTTAAATTGGTGGGGGAAGTAATGTTTAAAGAGTTTAAAATAAATGTTTTAAAAAATAACAATATATTTATTTAATTTGAAGAGAAGCTTTTGAAAGTTTTTAACAAGTTAAAAGAGATAATTATGTTTAAACGGTTAGTTAATGAGTTTCTGAAGTAATTTACACCAAATTAACAGCTATAACTTTCTTTGACCATCTAAATTTCTTTTAAGTTTAGTTGTTTTAGAATGTACCAATCTAACTCACCGGGTTTGCTATCTGTAGCTTTTAGCAAGAGATAAAATAGTTAAGTCTGCCTCAAGGTGGTTTTCCCGGCCATTAGGAAGTATAGAAAAGGAGAAAGATATGTCTTTCTCATTTTCTCTAATGAATAGAGTGATTAAAACAGTATGAACAGTTGAACGAATTCCCTCTGGGGTGTTCTTTGCATCGGACATCCGGGCTATATCAAATCCAAATCTACCTGTTTTGCAGTTTAATTTAAAATAATTCATAGAGATGAACAGTTAAGTGATTTTTATTAGTGAGATAACAATTATTTATTTTATAATGAACAAATATTCACATGTCCAATGTTTTATTAGTATTATGTAAAACATCACATAGTAAGATTATATTAACCTACAAATGTTTGGTCGGTTTCAAATTTATTAAAGTAAAATTTGATCTAACAAATAACCTGAATTCCAATATATGAAAGTTATGACCCTTTCTCAGTCTCTTGATGTTTCCTAGAGTACCCTTAAATACCCTTTAATCAAATATAATGTTCCTTGAATTTCCCTGACTTACTTTGTCCTAAAATATATGATTCCTAGAGTACCCTTAAATACCCTTTAATTAAATATAATGTTCCTTGAGTGACCTTGACATATGATTCCTAGAGTTCCCTAATAAACCATTACACGGATATATATATATATATATATGGTTTATCATATAATATAATTCTTACTCGCTTCAGTGGCCCAATGGTCAATGGTTTCACTCTAGTACTAGACCATCCTGCTGATGACGAGGAGAACCGGGTTCAAATCCCGGTAAGGTCCACTTATGGTGGTTTTCCCCAAATGGTTTATCACTCTACTTTCACGCAAATATGAGTTGATTATCTTTAAAACATTTTCTTTCTCATCCCTACATCTTTAGAGTGATTATCATATATTCATATAACCTAAACAGGTAGTAAGACGCACTGACAAGTAACACGAGTCTTATAGTACCCAGACATACCCTAATATCATGATTAATAGAGTACCCAAAGGTACCCTACGCTCATATTTTATTATTATTTTTGAGCACACTGAAATACCCTAAACTCATATATATATATATATATATTATTATTATTTGAGTATACTGAATACTCTACACTCATATATTATTATTATTGTTATTTGAGTATACTGGAATACCAACTCATTAATATTATCATATATTTGAGTATACTGGAATACCCTACACATATATATATATATATATAATTATTTTTATTGAGTATACTGGAAAACCCTACTAATATATATTATCATTATTTGAGTATACTGAAATACCCTTCACTCATATATATAATTATTATTATTTGAGTATACTGGAACACCCTACTCATTAATATTATCGTTATTTGAGTATACTGGAATACCCTACACTCATATATATATATATATATAATTATTATTATTTGAGTATACTGAAATACCCTTCACTCAAATATATTATTATTATTATTTGAGTACACTGTAATACCCCGCGTTTATATCTATGATTCCATATCGCATACAGATATCTTCCAACTGAACACAAGACGAATGTTGACGTTCACTCTCCTGCATTTTGTCTACAGCGAGTCTCAACAGCCCCCGAAACTGTGGAAGACCACTCCAGCGACTGAAACTCTCGCATACAAAGCGCGAGTGCATCAACAATTCTGTTTGTCGGGGAACAATTTCTGAAGTATAGGACTGCCAGAGGGATGGGCGGGGTACTTTTTTTTTTAAGTACGCACAACGCAAGCCTCATCTTCACTGTTTCATCAAGAGTTCGTATAGGCCTATGTCTGTTTGAAGATATACTTCGTAGCTACGTAGTCCTGTTGCTCATTCCTCTTTACTTTTAACGAGGGGATTCTTAAGTGTGTGTCGAAAAAAAATATTTAAAAAAATCATGGCTATTAACAAAAAAAGAAGAAGAGAATAATAACGTTCATCATATAAAGCTAGAAGTAACGTTGGAAAGTTCTACAACCTTATATTATTATTATTTATTATTAGCACCGCGTCTTACTACCCGTTTGGATTATACGCACTTACGCTAATGTGAAAATGGTAGGGTGATTGTGAGATGAAATGGAGGACCTACAGTTTAACGTGGGATCCGAACCACGGGGGAGGCCTGGCATTCCCCACATTCACAAGTTTTGATTAATACAAGTCTTGTCAGAGGTGAATGAAGGATTTGCTGATCATATAAATCTGCGCTGGTACCGTGAATTAAACCCTTGACCCTCAACACAGAAGTCTGACAGCTTACCCCTAGACCACCAGGTCACCTGATAACCTTATAAATAATAAACTAGAACCAAGGGTTTGTAATATAACCGATTTAAACCATTAATATTATTCTGCAAATTATTACCATGAAGTATTCCAAAATTTCCAAATGAAATTTTGAACAATATTCTAGAGATAGATATAATTATATTCAGTTGATAAGTTCACATTCGCTTGATTATAAATTCAAAATTGTGTGATGAATTAAAATCCATCCACGAGCTAAATGCAACCATTTTCAGGGGATAAATTAAACTTTATTCAAGAAATATTCTCAACACTGTCAAGAAAAGATATTTAAAATTATTCATGCTTTTAGAATAATTTTTTTAAATATATATATTTAAAAATTCCTATCATAATTATTTTAACACAATTTTTCTATAATATATACTTGTGGTGTAGGAATACGTAACATACCAAATATATCTTTTGACGCTTTATAAAGTTTCACAATTCCAGATATTTTTATTTTTAAATTAATCCACAGTAAAAAAAAAGGGAGGCTTGTTTGTCAAAATAGAAGTGTGAAAAAAAAATGTATACTCGTATGTTTTGAATAATTTACTTTAGAAAAGGAACGGTACAGCTTTGTCGCAGCCCTACCTGTCAAACACAAACCCGAAAAACCGACGATCTAAATATTTTGTCCCTGTTTTATTTCAGTTTATTCTTTTGCTCTTCACCAAATTGACGCAATGTTTGTGGGGTGGTGCAGGATGAAACCTTAGGGGAACACCTAGCCGAGGGAAAAATGGCACAACACGTGTACCGCCAGAAGACAAGACGCTCTTACTTGAAGGGCGCAAAGCAAGGATGACGACGAATCAGACAGGCGAGCTCCCGATAACGTTGTCACCTCCGACAATGAGGTAGGAGGTGTGGAAGTGACAAGCCGTGTGTACAAACAGTGAGACCCACTTTGGAGGAAAAGGGGTTTTGTGAAGCAAGGGGTTGAGGATTCTAAAATGGGGTAGGAGGTTTTCCCTTTTGAACTAGGCCTACTCTCTCTCTCTCTCTATCTCTATCTCTATCTAGGAATTTGTATTTCAAAGGGATAAGATCTGCAACCTTCACTCACTTGACACCTTAGGGTTGAAGGGGTGATCAAAACGTCTGTCATCTAATTTTTTAGCTTAAGGTGGAGTGCTAGTGAGCGTGAGTTTAGGGCAGTATTTTTGCAGTTTTTATAGCACAAACATCTTTTGGCAAAAATAAATCAAATATTTCTTCTATAGAATCCTAGAGTTTTGTTTTCTGCACATGCTAATCTCAACAGTTGTTGAATATCTGTCATGAGCATGGCGGAATTTGGTGACAAACTTTTCTCTTTATTTAAAAAGTTTGTCACCAAATGCTGCCATTCTCGTGACAGATATTCAACAATTGTTGAGATTAGCATATGCAGAAAACAAAACTCTATGTTTATATAGAAGAAATATTTGATTTATTTAGGCCAAAAAATGTTTGTGCTATAAAAACTGCAAAATTAATGCACTAAACTCGCGCTCACTAGCACCCCACCTTAATATAAATGTACACTGCTATGAGAGATCCCAATTGGATGCCAGATTGTGCTTAAAACGAAATTTACGATTTGTATAGCGGCTATAACTTCTTTGCAACGAGTACATATTGGCACAATTTCCAGATGTGTTGAAAGCAAACGTTTGTAATATTACCCTTGTATAATTTTATATTTTAGAACTTTAATCTTAATTCTAAATTATTGGTTAAGTTTCTTCAGTCTCCAGAGATAGTAAAACCTTTCTCTCTAAGGGCCACATGGACATCTGTAAGGTCTCTAGCATGCTGCACGTGACAAAAATCGAAATTTACTAAATATTGAGCTTTATTTTCACCTAAAAATACATTTATTAGTCATATAACTACCGTAATTATTGTACACACAGGCTTGTTCTTGCACTTATGTGACATTATAAACGAGCGTGCTCATTTGTTCACATGTTAAAAAAAAACGCACCAAATGTTTTTAATTTGTCATTTTTGTTAGTAAAATTACGAAAGCACAAATTAACGTCGTGGGCCACATACGTATTGCGGGCCGTAGTTTGAAAGGTACTATATCCGTTATTGCAACATATTGCTCTCTCACTCTTGCCACAGACAAACAGTTACGTTCAAAGGAAAAAAAATGACACGTTATTGCAAAAAGAAACTTCTAGAAAGAATATTATTTTTCGGGGTGTATTATAAACAAAGATGGTGACCTGGTGGTCTAGAGGTAAGGTACTGGATTTCTGTGCTGGGGTCTGGGTTCGATACTCGGTCCCGGCACAGATCTATCTGATTACCAAACCCTTCCCTCACCTCTGACAAGACGTGTATTAATCACAACTTGTGAATGTGTGGAGTGCCAGGCCTTCACCGTGGTTCGGATTCCACGTTAAACTGTAGGTCCTCCATTTCATCTCACACTCACCCAACCATTACAATTTAGCGTAAGTGCGTATATACCGAATGGGTAGTAAGACGCGGTGCTAATAATAATAATAATAATAATAATACAAACAAAGCTATCTACGACACTCTCCTAAAAACATAATACGGGAAGGACGTGTCACTATATCATTGACAGATATAATTTTGATAAATGTTATTAAAACTCGTCTTTAAAATTCCATACGGGCAAGACATGTGTCGTTATTTCAGCTAAGGGTCCTAGTTTAATTTAATAATAGAAAACCTCGCAATTGGGAATAAACATTACGAACAAACTTACCAATTGAAGGACTTCACTGTGTTCTTGGAATCAAGGACCACGGACCATCTGACCAAGTCTGCCACTCGAAGTGACTACGTGTTAGTGCAACAACAAAACTATACAGACGCGACAGATGATATACATAGACTAGTTTGATTTCGTGGAGTTCTTGTCTGACGATAGTTCGGTTCAACATCACGTGTCATGATCTTCCCTCTCACCCGCACCTGTTTCCTGTCTTGTTCCCATTGGTCACTAACCACATGATCAAGAATGTAATACCTTTTATGGGCATGTTTAAGGGTGACGTATTTATCTCTGATCGTATATGTTTGTTATAATGTTTTTAATTTACAATTACACTTACCTGCCTCGGTGGCGTAGTTGGCTAACGTGCTAGTTGTGTTGAGCTCGACTGCTGAGGACGGGGAGATCGAGGTTCGAATCTCGGTCGGGTGAACTGGGGGTGGTTTTTCCTAAATGGTTTTCCACTCTCCTTGCACGCACAGGCGGGTTCACTTCCTCTATTTCTACCTTCTCAATTCCTAGTCCATTAGCGTAATTAGTACTTAAAGCGTATAACACGAACGGGTAGTAAGACGCGGTGCTTAAAAAAAAATTTACACTTGGTTCTAGACGGTTATGGAGGCCACCCCTTAAGGGTGCGCTTCACGCTTGTATTTTGCATTTGGCTATAATTATATATATATTTCATGCTCTTAACGCTTGTACATTTAGGAGACGGTTTGGATATAATTATGATTGGCCAAATATGCTTGTATATTTCTTGCGCGGGACGTATGTACATTAAGGAGACAGTTCGCATTTATCTATATGGGAAAATGTTCCCTAGTGATGTTCTAGAGTACACGTTTCGCTAGAGCTGGTTATATTAACTTAAGGGGGCTTTCTGCTCAGATTATGACTGTCATAAATTAAAAATTTCGTTAAGCCGCGGTTAACGCTGTATGTGTAATCGGCTCAATGGAACCACGACTTTGTCTTAAGTACTTGTTTCTAATGTTTTCTTACATTAGCTCTGAAGAGCTATCTATGGTTATATTAACTTGTTATATACAATGCATGTATACAGTTTTGATTTAAAAATAAAAATTGTTACTTAAAAGGTTGTTTCTCCTTTTTTGGGTACATATACTATACTGCCGATGACAGGGAGACCAAGTTTCGAATCTCGGTCGGTTGTATAGAGGGTGGTTTTTCATGGTTTTTCAATATCTCTCTCTCATATGTAAGTATACTCCTTATAAATATTACTTAACTAATCCTTAAAACCATTATCGTAATTAGTACATAAGTGTATAGCCCAAATGGGAATTAATACGTAGTACTAAAAAAATAGTAACTACTACTACTACTACTACTATACTACTACTACTACTACTAATAATAATAATAATCAATAATAAACTCTCTTCTCAAAACATCCTTATGGATGGGACATGTTAGATATAGTGAGTGTGATATCTGAACAGATACTTAAGATAAAACGAGTAGTTGAAATAATTAAATATTCTTATTAATGAATTAATTTAATTGGGATCATCACCAAAGATTTCCTTACTCCCCGATCCCCAAAGGAGAATCTTACAACATGTCACCCATCGTGTTGGCATGAGCTCTGTCGTATCCTAAATGTGTCAGTTCTAGGATAGTTATGTGAGGAGGCAGAGTCACAAACGCCCGGAAATTTAGGCATTAGAAACTAAAATTCTTTTCGAGTATTGAATATTAAATGTTACATTTATTTCTCTCTTTAAATAATATAAAATACTACAAGCTAAAAATCCAGCTAAATCTGGTAACATTCTCTAGTAAAAAATAAATGAGTGCTTTGAGCTACAATCGCAGTGGAATGATTGGGGGGAAATGTTTTTGACTCTGCACATTCCTGATGTTTTTATGTGTCGCTTTTAGAATGTTCTATCCTTTCTGATACAATTGGTGCGACCGTTGACTCTGGGAGTGACATGTGACATTGGTAGTCTCCCAATGTTAACTCTCTGTGGATACAATTGCGTACTTTGACTGAGGGTCAGAGTCACGTAGTTCAAAAAAAGTTATATAGTGTGTGTAGTCTTAGCTGCTTCAAATATCTATATCCGATTATGTCTTAGTTAGATACACCTTCTTGTATTATGTTTAGTTTTTCATATTACATTTAATATATTGCACCTTTTAGTTATATTAATACCCTATTCGGTGGTTGCGTGGTGTAACACACCACTCTTGAAGTAGGGTAGACTGCCAATGATGGCGAGATTGAGGTTTGAATCTTGGTTGGGTGAGCTAAGATTTTTCTCCGAAATGGTTTTCCACTCTCCCTTCATACACATCCGGGTACACTTCGTATTAATGTAACCTTGCTAATCCCTAAAAACCATCATCGCAATTATTATATAAACATATAAACCGAACGGGTAGTAAAATGCGAAGATAGATAATAAAAATATATTAATTATTGCTAACTACCTTGTGAACTATATTATATAATGAATACTGTATTTGGTGGCATCTTTAAGACACCGCATATATAAGAATAATCGATAAAAAACTTCAAAATCAATCGCTACACATTCCTCAGGTGTAAGTTTGTGATTATATAAGCAGAGTGTTTAGAAAGTTCCTATAGATTGGTCCAGCAAAAATACAGAATATATAGGTTGCAGCTAAAGTCTATTAAGATTATTTGAAAAAGATTCCTCTTAAGGTTAATATATAGAACTCTTTCTTGAGAATGATGTGTGAATAGGGATATGGGAGTGGATATAAGCTTTATTGACAAGGATAAATAAATACTTTACAAGGTTGGCACTAACGTAAATGAGTATACGAGTAGTGAATTTGATCAATATTGGCTAATATATCTTTAAATGTGTTGACAACTTTGGACACTGTGTGTACTTGTGTACTTCGTCTAACTACCCGAGTGAACTATCCTCATAATTATTTACACTCAAGAGAAGGAATAATACAAGCATAATCCAAAACAGATTTACTATCATCTTCTTGGATTTGGAATAAACGTAGTACTAAACATACCTCAATAAATATGGCCAATATTAGAATAAAGACTAGACAAGATTAACCTCTTGCTTTTCCCGCCAACTAATATGGGTTTTTATTTATTTAAAAATAGTATAATACAACTACAAAAAAATATATATTTAGAGCGATACCCAGAAAAAAAAATTGAAAATTTTGATGAGTATAGACAAAAGTATTATATTGGTATTAAAAAATATAATTAACACATTTAAATGAAAGGGTATGGTGAATCTAGCTCTATGATATAAAGGATAAGGGTCAGTTTGAGTGCTTATTAGTAGTTAAATTTTTGTCACGTTATGTCTATTATTTCAAAAGCTAAAAAAAAACACTAATAATTAACTTGGACACGGATATATATATATATATATATATATATATATATATATATATATTTACTTTAGAATTAAAGTGTTAATTTTCAAGTTACTAATTTTCTAAAATGTTCAGCCCCATCCTGTATATGTAAGAACAGACGACCTGATGTATAATAACGTAAAACTAGATTTATCTTTTTAGTCAGATAAGGCCATTCACATGAAATTGTGACAGTACTTACTATTACTAACCTACTTGTTCAAATTGTAAACAGATAAATGTTTTCGAATGTTGCATGCATGCCCCTATAGATATATATATGAACAAGTAGGTTAGTAATAGTAAGTACTGTCACAATTTCATGTGAATGGCCTTATCTGACTAAAAAGATAAATCTAGTTTTACGTTATTATACATCAGGTCGTCTGTTCTTACATATACAGGATGGGGCTGAACATTTTAGAAAATTAGTAACTTGAAAATTAACACTTTAATTCTAAAGTAAATATTTACTGGAATAAAGCAAACAACATGCTACACATTTTGAAGATAATGTCACTCATGTGAGCTCTACCGGACGTCAGAAAACTTAATATTATTATTATTATTATTATTAGCACCGCGTCTTACTACCCGTTCGGTTTATACGCACTTACGCTAATGTGTAATGGTAGGGTGATTGTGAGATGAAATGAAGGACCTACAGTTTAACGTGGAATCCGAACCACGGTGGTGGCCTGGCATTCCCAAAACCTTAATACATTGTTTATCACTTTCTTCACCATAGATCACCTAATTGCTTCCTCTCCACTTTGTACTATAAATACCTAAAAATGTACACTTACGTCTTACACTCTAGTAAATAGTATAATGTTATCCTTATTGACCGTAGTTAATATATTCTTCTAAGGGCTTTCCTCTGAATATTGGACTATAGGTTTAACGAGACCTTAGCCTATATAAGAACCTATAAACACTATAAAATAAACACGATTAAAAATGTACTTCAACTCTTTAAACATGTGTAAACTATTCTTATATTCCTCCCATCCCTAAAACAACTTCAACCCCTAACCCTAACCCACGCACTCTCGTGATCCTTTTAGCTTTCGTGTGAATATCCGTCCAACCCCTTTTCTGACCGCCCAACGTCACACCATTTCCTTTTTCTTACAAGAACTTACCTGGGGAGTAGGTAAATTGATTTCTGGCGTGTCAAAATTTCAAGGAGAGAACCAAGCCCACACCTCCTTTCCCTTCCCCATCCCCCTTTGACCCCTCTTCTTCCTGGCTACACTGCCCTCACTTAGCAAAGGTCCTTCGTTTTCTTATCAAGAAGCTTCGCTGCTAAACCGCATGTTGTTCAGGGCGTCACACGCAACTCCGTGCAACTCGCCATAGCGTGTTGAAAGTTCCTGTCACCCTATGCGGTGTCTTCTGAAACCAACACTTTTGGAAAAATTCATCCTAAAGCTCATGTTACAAAATGTTTTTTCTCTTTCAATGCCCTTGTAAAACTAAGCAACTATTTCTTCTGATATCGGTTTGACAGAAATCACTTTGGTAACTAATTATAAAATATATTAAGGTCTTTCTTCTACTAGTATTTTGACCAATTCATAGCATGGGTAGTCCGCATCAAAACTATATAACATCAGAACTTTCGATACTAGGCTAACAACCTCTTTTTAGTTTCTCCTTGTACAATCCTGAGCTAACTATTGCGATCCTAAACTGACTATGGCAATCAATAAATGAAAATATTTTAAAGATTTTATACAAAATTTTACCTTGAGTGTACTAGAGAACACAATACTTGATTGAGCACAATCACAAGATTTGTGAAGCGAATTAATAATAGACGTTGTTACAAAAACATGTCTGTAAAAAAAATAACGTAACTGTTTACTAAACAAAGAGGGTAATTGAAATGATAGATTGATTTTTGGTAGAATCACGCATTACTTACGCTAGTGATTCAGGCATGAGGAAGATTGAACTAAGAGGAAGTGTAACAGCCTTTGCGTGGAAGGAGAACGGAAAACCATTTTGAAAAAACACCCTCATTACACCGAACGGGATTAAAACACTGATCTCCCTATCATTGGCAATATAATCTGACACAAGAGTGATGCATTATACCATACGGTCATCGATCTATGTTATACAGTAGACAGTTTGTTATTTATTTAGCACCACGCTTTACTATCCCGTTCGGGTTATGCGCTTAAGTACTATTTACACTAATGGGATTGGAATTGGGAAGGTTGAATATAGAAGAAGTGAACCCGCATTTGCGTAGAATAGAAAACCATTTAGGAAAAACTACACCCAGCTCACCCAAGCAAGATTCGAACCTCAATATCACCGTTCTCGACAGTCACTAGTCACACGAAACTAGCTCAAACAGTTAGCCGGGATATGTGAGTGGAAGTTGTCTATTTTAATTACTGTCACTCATAGATGGACACTAACGTAACTTTTGATTATTAGCTAAGTACTGCAACACTGATAGGTCCCCTTTAAAATATATTTTGATTTTTTTTTTGTCACTTAATTTTAGATCTTTTCATTTGCCTATTAAAAATTAAATTTTTCTATCTTAGTGAAAAGGTTTCTTCTGTTAGTTTAGGACTATTAGGTACCCTCACCCCCTGCACCCTCCCACACAAACAAAAACATACACATTTCAGCCATTTTCTGGCCCCCTATTTTGAAATTCCAAACTTCCGGGTTTTTATGTTATCTGTGGAATTCTTTTTAAAACTTGACAAATTAAAATGTATACAACACTTAAAATATATACTTTTAGTTTAGAAAGATTTTAAGTCCCAATTTCTTAGAACCAACTATTAAATTTCACATTTTCACTTTATTTAATGTTTTTATTATTTTGGGTGGTGTTCCTAACTTCTTGCAATTATCAACATTTTTACTACACTTAAAAATATTGTTTTTCTTAGTTTTAGAAATTATTCGTTATATTCACCCCACAATTTGATTTTAAAACTGAAAAAAAAACTTTTCTTACTTTGCTAGCTATTTTAAACATTTTTATTAATACCATATCTAGAGATAAAACTTTTTAGTAGCTTTTGAAATGACTTACAGCCCCTTAATTACTTCCCATCTCCTCAACTATCGATTTTGAATTTTCAAATTTTAAGACAATTTTTTGTTTTGGAGGGGTCTCCCTACCTCGTTGCCAAATGTAAATATAATGTATGAATCAAGCTAACGAGTTTAATAAACCTACTAGACAATGATAATAACTTTTTTTTTAATTATTTTCTCTAAAATATATTTACACACACTACAAAATTACCGTAAGAGTTTTAATACTACTTCCAGTTTTCAAAAGAAAAGGGACAACATATTTTTGTCTGGGATTATTACAACCCTTTCAACCTTTCCTGTCCACATTTATTTTTATGACACCCTTTTATTACAATGTCCTCTACTTTAGATGAGAAGTGTAGATTACGTGTCATATTAGCCAAAGTTGTCTTGACGGGGTTCGGAAAGGGTTTTTATGGTTGAGGACTCATTATCCAAGTGAACATAAATTGTCTTAATAGCATCACATAAATTATACCTTCACCTACCTCCGTAAAATCCATTTCTTCCTGCCCATTCTCACACACCATTTAAAGTTTAGTAATCTCCCATCCTTCTCACCTTATTTAATTTCGTTTTAATGTTTCACATTTGATATCAAGTAGAAAACTACATTCTTCACCAACAAGAATTTCCCGGAGAAAGGAAAGTTATACACAGTCATATAGGAGTCTAGTTATTTTTAAGTTTAAACCCTATGTACCAAATTTTATATCTTTGCTGATTCGATAGCATGTCTGTCTAGTGAGCTAAGAATACCGGGTTTGATTCCCCGCATGGTCGAAAAAATTATCATTGGTTAATTGTGGGTTTACCCCTTCACAGTGATAAATTTACGACCGGGGACTGGATGTTGTGCTTGTCCTAGTATTAAAATAGGTTACACGGCATATGAAGCTACGAAAGGCCTAGAAAATTGGTAGTGGAAAAATATATGGCTTGAATAAAACACTGACCAAAGCCATAAGCCGGAAATGGTAAAATAAATAATTATGTGTTTGGTGACTGCATGGTCTAACGCGCTAATATTATTATTTTTATTATTATCACCGCGTCTTACTACCCGTTCGGTTTATACGCACTTATGCTAATGTGTAATGGTAGGGTGAGATGTAAAAATAGAGGACCTAGAGTTTAACGTGGAATCCGAACCACGGTAGAGGCCTGGCATTCCCCACATTCACAAGTTGTGAGTAATACACGTCTTGTCAGAGGTTAAGGAAGGGTTTGGTAATCCGACAAATCTATGCCGGGACCGAGGATTGAACCCCGGACACCTGCACATAAGTCTGACACCTTACCCCTAGACCTAAAGGTTACCCTAACGAACTACTCTCACAATAGAATAAACTGCGGATTACGGGGAGAAGCAAGTTCGAATCTCAATCGGGTGTACTGAGGACGGTTTTCTCAAAATATTTTTCAACTCTCTCTCCACGCAAATGTGGCTACTATTCCTCTAAGTATGACCTATTCCCTAAAACCATTAGTTTAATAAGTACATAAGTGTATAACCTGAACAGTTAGTAAGACGCGCTGCTTAAAATATCACTATGTATGCCAGCCAAGGAGGAAGGGAACCCAATACATGAAAGACTTCGTACCATCCTCTAAATTAAATTTTAATAATTTATCTTATACTACTTTCTTATATTTTATAATTCCATTACTTAATACTTTCAAATGTTTACACATGCCTAATTTTTTCTATGTCTGTTTTGATTTTCATCCAATATTATTTTCGTTAATTTATTACTTTAAATATTGTATATGTGGTTATGTAAATGTTTTCATGATGAAGGTTATTACTTTACCTGATGGTATTCTTTTTTTAAAAAAATTCTACATGTTATCATATACTTTTAATCTTATAAAAGCGTAGATGGTATGTTTCTCTATTACTATTATATTATAATTAACATTTTATCAAATGTCTCTCTTTTAACTTGTTTTATTTTATAACCTACCACAAGTGGAATTTTAACTTTAAAGGGCATCGAAGTCTTAACTACTATTGCTCTATGTAATTTGACTAGTGAAGTAATGATCAAATTAAATAATCATATAATGTTATCAATTTTTATTTAATATAGATAATATATGTGTATTATTATTGTAAAAATAGGCATGAAATTAAAAATTAGAATAGTTATACAAACACACAACTTATTATTTTCTATTTCCAAAAGTTTAAAAAATTAAGGTTTTCAGTAATACTTTCATACAAATTTATATCAAATTTAAACTAGCAAAACTTTATTATATTAAAACATTAACTAATTATAAGCATAACTAAACGCTCACCATTTGTTGAATTCTAAAAAAAAAAATCACCCAACAAAATTAAATTGAGGTAATTTGCCTTTATGAGCAAATGAGAACATAAGTTAGGCCTGCATAATTTCCTAGGCACACAACACACACACACACACACACATAAACCAAGCGCTCTCCAAGCTTCAAGGACTTAAAGAGACAATTTCTCAAGACGGTGCTATTAACATTCCTACCGTGCTTTACCCAAGATATTTGCCCCGTGCAAAATAAACCGAGATCACATTTCACCGTGTGCAATAAAGTGACAGACACATATAAACGTTATGAGCATAGTTTATTCACAGCTTTTTTTTTATATACATATAGGCCTATATTCCCGGTATTTTTTCTCATGCCAAATGTCATAACAGTTTGCCACCGTAATAGCCTTAGGGAATTCTTTTCATGGAAATGTCCTTCCAGCTGAGTAATGCGTCAGGGGGTTTATTGCCAAAACCCCCCTCCTCTCTTATGACCACCCCCTCTTATCCCCTCCCTATAAATGACCTTATTCGCATACAAGTACCCGTTAATAACTCTCCAACGTCAACGATAAACCTTTGTTAGGGTGTCGTTTGTTTCGACCTCTGGAATTCATAATGAAAGCCTTTCTAAACTATGACCCGTAAAGAAAATTACTGTTACAAATCGTTGTTGTGAACTCATTTTCCATTTATATAGAGATAAGTTGCTTTAATTATTTTGCAAGACTTTTTGAAAATATTCACTAAATTTAATAAATAATTGGGAATTGATTTAATATCGTGTTCGTTTAAAAATAGGCCTAAAATGCATTAAAATTGGCAAAACATTTATTATTGGTTGGTTCATTAATAAATAGGACCAAAACGTTATATAAATCACTAAAATTTTAATACTGGAAAACCTTTGAATAAAATTATTGATAAAATTTAATTTGATGGGCTATTTACAGCCTGAATCATCCAATCCAAGTCCTAGAAATCCACTGAAGATGAGTTTTAAGAAGATATATTAGCGACCATATAGAATTAGAATGGAAAACCAAATGGAGGAAAAATTCATTATTGCGGTATATCCTATAAGGTATCCTGATTTAAATCAAGATCTCAAGTGTACATGCAAGGGCCTATAAAGGGGGTGTTGAGACAGGGTATCTGGTTACTCCTATTTAATTTTATATGTAATCTAGATTAAAGGGTACATATATACGTGTAATAACTTTTTTTGTCTAAAGATACAGTAACAATTTCTAATGGACCTTCTCTAAAAAGTTCTAACTTTCAATGCCCTACTCAGTACAACTATCGCAAATGATGTGGTTTTGTTAACTTTATTAAAATATTCAACGTGTTTCAAATTTGTAAATTATTTAAGAAAAACAATATTTTTTTTTACATAAAACAGAACAGTATATTTAAAGTTTATCATGATATCCACTGCCTTCTCTTACATTAAAAAATGTTGACCCTGTTTTATCACCCCATAGCAACGCGTATCGGATTACTGCTAAATATCTTCACCTTTTATCAAAGTGATTACAAATAAAAAAATTGATAGTTTTTTTTAGAGATATTACAAAAATAACTTAATTTTTTAAACTATGGTGAACCATATCAGCTTTATTGCTAACTAGAGGACAAACAAATGAATAGGTAAAAATTGGTGGCATGTGTGTTAATAACCAAAGCGAGTGTGACATTTGGGGGTTCGCTAAGAGCGGGCAGGGGGAAATGTTAAAAAAGACAAATCTACTGTCTCTCTTTTGAATCCAATTGAAAACTCCCTAGAAAGGTTTGTAGGCTGAGCTACCACAGTATGTTCATTTGTTTCTATCCTTATCTTAAGTAATTATAATTCTCGTACATGCCCTATTGAGTGTCATGTGATCAGATACAGGGACAATTTTCCCTAAATAAAATTGCAGTGTACATATCGTTCGTGATGGCTAATTAATTCCCATGACGTTTACGTGCTTTAAGTTCCCATTGGTTCATGACAGTTACAAGGTGTTAACAAACATTATCGTGACATGAGAAAAAAAATAAAAGGAATAGGTTTGTTGGTAAATCTTTAGCGCAAACTAAACTTGAACGTGTTCATGACTCTCTATTATTGATTTGATATTTTAAGCATACGTTGCTACCAAATGAAGCCGTGTATAGAGAGAAACTTTCAGCATAGTTATTTATATAAATTATTGATTAACTGTCCAAAGGTGTACAGTAGGATACTATGGCTAAATAATGATATCCTTAGTTGAAGGTCTTTGTGTATCATTGTATGTTGCACACAAAAATTATGAGGGTGGGAAAAATAAATGGCTTCTTTAATTAGTAAATTAAGAATAGAAACTATATATGTATGTATGTGTGAGAGAGAGAGAAAGAGAAACAACCTCAATTAACCTGAATGGACTTATAATCGGATTGTCATGAATATAGACTTCTATAACAATTCAAAAATTAACCTTTCATTTGTGAATGCTTCAAGATGTGTGTACTGCAGTTGTAGCTTTTGAAAAATGATGTCAATTTTAGCAACTGTATGATAATAATATAGCTTACGTTCAGCCAATTTTGATGATGCCAGTTTAATTTGTTAAATATTATGAAAACATATTTTAATAAAGTTCGGAACCTTAAATCGAGATAAATCTTTTAGCACACATCTCAGAACCATAGTAACCATATTACATAAAATAATCCCAATCGTTATTTTATAAAATAAAAATGTTATTGAAGTTTGATTCACGAGTATTAACTATTTAATAAGAGCATTAAAATATTATCCACTTAGGTGGCCACGTGGTCTAACGCGCTAGTTTTGCAATATAATAGAATGCCGATGACCGGGAGATCGGGGTTCAATCCCGGTCGGGTGTACTGATGTTCGTTTTTACAAAATAGTATTCTAATCTCATTCCATGAAAATGCGGATACACTTCCTCTAATCTATAAAACTACTATCGTAGTTAGTACAAAAGCGAATAACCCGAACGAGTAGTAAGAAGCCATGCTAAAAAAAATATTATTATTAGGAGATAAGCGTTTAAAAGAAATAAATTTAGATGCCATAACTTATAAGTGTCTCTTACAAATTTAACTTGTTGGAATGTGTTTTTGAAATCATAGCAGTTGCTTTGGAAAATGTATAAGCTATAATATTCATGATACTAGTTTAAACTTATCACAGCAAGCTAGAGAGAAAATTCAGTCATTTGTTTTCCAAAATGTCTGCTTCACTTTGTTGAACACAGCTAGTAAAAGTGCATGAGAGCGTTCTTTTTTTCCTCAGAGTAAAATTATAGTGTTAACATTTGATGTTGTGGGAGTCAAGGAAGGAATGGAGTGCAAATGATGTGATTATTTGCTCTCATTTCCACAACAGCTTCCAAACAAATAAGTGCTTTGCGTTGTCCAGCCCGAAGCGTGAGAGGAGGAGGAAGAGGAGAAGGTAGGAAAAGAGGGGGAGAGAGAGAAACGCCAGGACCATTTACCCGTCATGCCTCGGGGACGCTGGGAGTAATGGCAGAAGGGGCGACGGCTCTGCTGCCCTACTACCACTCTATCATAACGCCACTTGCAGAGACGCGCGGCGTCGCCTCAAGATACATTCCGGGAACGGTGCGTTTTGTACAAGGGTGAGGGGGGAGTAAACGAGGGGTAAGGGAGGACAGAAAAAAGAAGAAGATACAAATGAAAGGTCAGGGGGATATTGTGCGTTAAAGATGTAAATAATAATAATTACTATTATTATTAGCACCACGTCTTACTACCCGTTCGGGTTGTACCCACTTACGCTAATGTGTAATGGTAGGGTGATTGTGAGATGAAATGGAGGACCTACAGTTTAACGTGGAATCCGAACCACGGTGGAGGCCTGGTATTCCCCAAATTCACAAGATGTCTTGATGTAAATAATAATACAAGACGATTGGATTTGATACATATGAGAAAAAAAGCTATACATAACTAATCCCTTAGGAAAAGATTACATGAGGTTAATCATAGGATAGTTTAGTTGGATATCTATTTTATAGGATAATAGCCCAAAGTACTTTAAATAGTATAATCTTGTAGGATAGTTAGTATTTACCATAAGACTTATTCGATTCTTGCCTTTAGAAAAAAAAATTAGAATAATACAAATACCTGGATTGGATCCACTATTATACGAATCCAAATATCCTAATTTATCTTCAAATCCCGAATCTTTATCAAACTCTTGGAATAATAATGAACGTAAGAGGAAAACTAATATAATGATATGATATAGAAAGAATAGTAACGTAATATTAATCCATTCATTATACATTTAGTTAAGTGTTAAATTACTGATCTGGGGCCTTGTTGTTAAGTCCATCCTACAATTCATTGGTTCTGAACTAGCAATAAGCAGTATTAGAGCTCTAAAACAAGTTTAATATGCAAATATGAAGATACATTTTGGTTAAGGATTGGAGTTTCGATTCAGAGATTGTCTAGAATCATCGAATCTCGAATATTCTTGAGGATTTGAGGAATTTTAAGAATTCATAGGCCCATCCCCGTTATCTCAAATTAAACTATCACATTAGTTTTTTTTTCTAGTAGGAGTTTCCTACATTTAATTACCTTTATTAAAGGAGTTACTTGATAAATTGGTTTAGTCTCTAATTATATTGCTTGAAAGTGTAGAAGAACTAAATATAACTTGACATGAGTTATTAAATAGATTTTTGAGTAAATTCTGCTAAGCCTTTAAATATATACATACTTAATAAAGCCATTCTCTAAAGAGATAGGCAAGAAACTGTGCATTTAGCCTTAAAAAAAAATCTGCACTTAAGGTGGGGATGCATGAAACCAATAAGAGATAAGTGTTTTTTTGCAGTTTTTATAGCAAACAATTTATTGGTCAAAATAAATTAAATATTGTTTCTGTAAAAATATAGAATTTAATTTTCTTCGCATGGTTATATTAACATTTAAAGAATATCTGTAATGAGCATAGTGGCATGATCTAAAACACTTTTAAAATGAAAAGAAAAAGTTTGAATGAAATTCTAGCACACCCTTAAGAGATATTCAAAAACTGTTGATAGCACCATGTGAAGAAAATTAAACTTTATGTTTGTATGGAAGCAATATTTGGTTCATTTTATCCCCAAAAAATATTTGCTATAAAAACTGCAAAAAACACCACTTTACTTGAGTTCACTGTATCCCCCCCTTAATCCATCCTCACCAACTTTTTCCACACTTATCAATTCTTGAATACTCCCTTCACTTCAACGACATCCATACACCTAATCATACATGCTCTTTTACAGTGAAGACTCTCAATTATTCTCTTTTTAACACATTTTTCTACAACATTTAACCATGTCTTACAAGGCCTACCCCTTCCTTTTAATCAGCACATTTCTGATCGTGAATGCAATTTATTTAAATACTCAACTTTTATATTAATTCTAATGGAGCAACGCCCAAATGGAAAAAAATATTGCATAATATAATACGATTACTACGAAGTTCCTTCTCAGGGCTGCAATTTCCTCACTACACAGATGACACGTGTAAATTACATCTACATTAAGAATACTATCACATTCTTAAATAAGTTACCTTAAACCACCATTAGCTTGGAAGCATAATATTTTTGGTAGTGCTTGGCTTGATCCATGAAGTTCCTTTAGTCGCCTTCTGAAAGTTAATTTTTTTAATAGTTTCCAAAAAGAAGCTTGATTATCTAAAATCAACTTTTTCACTTTATAAACTAATTTAATGTCACTAAACACATAAGACAGAGCAAATTACTTAAGATAGAAATTTATTCTTGTCCTATGCATATCAACTATTTATACCATTAACCTTTTTCAGTGGATATATAATTTTAAAATGTGGTATATTTAGTTATACGTAATGAAAATTATTAAATTATTAAGAAGCTATAGTTATTATTTTGATATATTTTGGGGTATATTGTAGAAGGGAAATAAAAGTTGAATTTTTTTAAGCTAGAAAAATATTTAAAAATTCTATGTTTTTTAAATACCAAAAAGCTTATATTAAAAAATATGTATTTAAAACACCAAAGAAAATAAGACAAAAAACATTAAAATATACTTTATAAAATGTACTCAATTTAAATATAAATCAAATCTTTAAGTACCAATAAAATGAATATTATTGTATCAAACCATTGCCATGCGTATTACAATTATTTTTTTTTAATAAATCTAATTTTGTTACTTGGTTGGCTTGAAGCAAACTTTCTTGCTCGTTAAAGATTGAGATTATTTTTTTCTAAAATATGTTCTTAATTTAATATATATCTCGTTAGCTTATTTTCATAAGTTAATATTATATGTATATATTGTTATTAAGAATTTCTACGAGAGAAAAATCAACAAATTAAAGTTCAAAACTATGATGAAATTATTTTTTTGAAAGAAATATTACACAACTGTAGGGGGAAAAAGAAGTTTATTCATGAACCATCTTTTGTGCTACGCCCCTAACTTTCACCCTTCAAAACTTTCTTTACAGTGATATCCTTTTTTCTTACATAACAAAGTTTGTGACAGAAAAAGTACACAATTTGATAAAAAGAAATCACATTTTTTTTATTTTAAACATTAAACTATATTTGAGAGAATTAATTTCAGGAAAGACACATCATATGATTAAAATCAAACAAAAATAGAACTTTAATATTTGTAGTATTTTTAAATTTTTTTAAAACATTTTAGGTTATCATCTTGAAAGAAATTATTCTTATACAATAATTAGCTTATGTGATGAAGGTACTTACATATGCATACAAATACGAGTAAATTGTGTACAGATATAAAAATGGACGCTTTATAGTGAAAATGTTGCCATTTTTTTTTATCTAAACAAGGGAACAATTTACTATAGTAATAAGAAACTTTGTTGACATGGATTTGAATCTGTTGTACATTCATTAGAAATTTCAAACATAGTCAATACAAAGTAATTGCAATAAAAGTTGTCCTCACTCTCAACCATAAAACAGAAATTAGTGCCATAAACATATGCTTAGAAATTTCGAATGCCAAAGATGAGGGTACATTCGGAAACAATTCATTTTTTTATAACATCAAAGCTAATGTTGAGTGGAATTACATTTTTTTTTTCTTTGGTCCTTGTTCCATTTTTTTTTAAACATACACAAATCTGTAATATTAGAAAGTAAATATAATTTATCAATCATTATTTACAGAGACCGAAAATAATATGACCAATCACCCAAACCACACAGGAATAATTTCCTTTTGATCACAATTTTCTCACAAGTGTTTTTTTTTTCCTCCATAATTTTTCTCATATTTATTGATAGGAGGGAAAATATACACACGATCAACAGTTATTAATTTAATATTCCCTATCTTAATAATGTGTGTAGCACATGTTGATCAAACTTCACTTGAATTCTTCCCTTCATAAAATGAATGTCTTTAAACATGTTATAGTCTTCTATAACTCTACCAACGTCTTTCCAAGGAGCGTGCATTAGCAACTTTTCTTCGAATGTTAGTTCTCTAGTAATGAGCCCTCTACTCTTAAAGTGAGTTAAGATGGGCAACCAATGATTTACATCCCTCATTATTTTCTTCAAGTCAACCCCAATGGTCCATCACACCACTCTAATGAAATGTCACAACCACTTTCATACTTCTTGTCATTAATATTTAATTTCAGTGCGTCTGTAACAGAATAACATAATTAAATATTATTTACAAAGAAAACAAATTTCACTCTTCAAATTGTTAAATTACATCTACAAACACTGTACACAAATGAACGATGTCATTTTCATGCCATATAGTGGGAAGTTAATATAGGATCCCCTTTGTATTAGGTTGTTCTTTGACTCAGAGAGTTTTCCAGCTGTAGCTCTTAGCTTAGCCTTTGGTGATTCTCTCTGCTGAGTAAAGAGTTCTAATTTTAATGGCCAAAAACTCTATAATGGGTAACATTTTGTCTCTATCTTGTGGTTTTTTTTGTATGTTTTAGGTTTATTAATTTGTGGACTGTGAAGTGATATCATCGCTAGTTCAGATTGCCTGCCTTAGATATTCCTACAAAAAATTGTATTTTAATTAGAGCCGTAAAAAAAGCTACCGACAGTGTTATTATTTTTACTTTATTGCCGTTAAATTAAACCAATTTGAATGTGTAATTTTGTAGGTTGTGTTAATTCTTATGGTATTAAATTATTTTAAATCATAAAAAATATTCTTAACCAAGAACAGAGCATAGTGGCTTATTAAACTATGTAAGTTAAAAAAAATGTTTACCTTATGAGACTGTCACCTTCAACAGATAATTCGTAACTTAGTTAAGTAATATAGCTATAATCAGGCGTCACGTCATGGTAATATTTCTATATTCTACTTTATTATACAGTAATATTAAGGCCACTGAAATCCTTTTGCTCAAGTTTTAAAAAGATGCCAAAAAAAAATACAACTATTGATTTTATAATTGAAAAACTTTTTAAACTTATCGAAAACTCATTGTTGTCAAGTTTATTAATCAGTAAACATAGCTATGAATTTATTATATAGTTTAAGCATAATCTTGCATCTAATATTCAGATTAATCGGTCGTTGGACGGGCTACGAATGACAGAGGATCACCTACCTCTCCTAAACAAAAGACTAAAATGGCAGCCAAGATGGCGGCGAGCGCTGTCCTACACGGCAACGAAGAGAGATTCGTGTCAGAGCTGGCAATGAGTTCCATGTCTTCCATCTCGGGCTCTGGAACACGTGACATTCCAGCTACTTTTCATATGTTGTAGGTTCAGCTTCGGGTGGAAAGTGGTATTAGGACACACTAGCGAGTATGTCTTTTATCGGAGCAGATTTGGCATCAATAGGTAAACGTCAAACTTTAACAACATCGTAAGATACAGAGCTTGCAAACTACGACCTTGTATTTCTATTAGTTTCAACTCAAATTGTTAAAATTATACTATTTAGTGATAGAATTTCCCTAGTACTTTCAAGAAAAGAAAAAGTGTTTTATTCCCTAGTAGTATCTATGTTCCGTCACTTAAGACAATGACTATCGACAAAATCTTTAGTGACTTAGGACATCTCAGATTCGTCAAACATAGTAAGGCGTTATATCCACGCCTTCATTAATTGTATCAACAATATTAAGTGGTTTTTGAAAAGGTTCTCAAGACACCTTTAATAATAAGAAATGATATATAGATATTTATAGCTAAAAACACAAGTATTTCAACAAATATTATTTCTGCTTCTATTTAATACTAGTGTATTTATGGTATATTTTAACCACCATAGAGTATTTTTTATTTGAAGGGCGTCCTCTGATAAGGACACCTTAACTCATAGCACCTGCACAAGCTAAGATATTTTAATACCAGTCCCATTTTTAATATTATATAATATATTTAAGATTTCAGAAATTGTGCCACCCTCACTAATAGACTGAGGGTTGTATACAATAACTTGACTAAGTTGATGCTTTGTTGATACTAGCAGGTTTGTTTCCGTCATAGTAGGTTAAAAAGATGTTGCTTGAGACCACACTACCGCCACTAATTCATTCACTATACGTTATTGCATCGGCCCTGATGATTACTGTTCAATACGATACTCGTTCAGAAATATCGGCAAACGATTGAATCTCCACATCAGGTGACTCACCAGCTCCTCTCGTGTAGAACTGGTACAGGTCAGGAGACCTCGTTCCAACCGTATCGGTTCTTGGCCTGGATGATGGCCTCAAACACGGAACCGTGGTCCAGACCTCGGATATTGTACGACATCACGTGGGTGAAGGTCTCCCCGTTCTGGGGCTGCAGGATGACATCGTGCCATTTTCCTGGCTTCTGGTACGTCTCGTTCATCTGAAGGTTCGAAGAAGAGATGACGCTCAGACTTCTTGTGAAGTGATTAGGTCGATAGGACATGACGCTAATTACGATACACATTACATCCTACACTCATATAAACTACACAATACAATTTCATTATGAGATCTTTAATATGTCTTAAGGCAAATTAGACTTTAGGACCAACGTCATAATGAGTCCGGACCTTATCTCGGAGGATGGAGATCAAACCCCCACTCAGTGTAATGGTGTTATTATTATTATTAGCACCGCGTCTTACTACCCATTCGGGTTATATGCACTTACGCTAATGTGTAATGGTAGGGTGATTGTGAGATGAAATGAAGGACCTACAGTTTAACGTGGAATCCGAACCACGGTGGAGGCCTGGCATTCCCCACATTCACAAGATGTCTTGTCAGAGGTGAAGGAAGGGTTTGGTAATCAGATAAATCTCTGCCGGGACCGAGGATTGAACCCCGGCCGCCAGCACAGAAGTCTGGTAATGGTGTTAATTTATTCAAGAAATAAATTTCTTATTTTTTCCCAGGAAAATACCTTTGTAATTGATTTTAATCACTATAAAGCTTATGTAAAGAGAGGATTAAAAAAATAATATCTTAATAAGTTACAGACCCGCCTCGGTGGAGTAGTTAGCTAACGCGCTAGTTTCTTGTTGAGCCAGACTGCTGAGGACGGGAATATTGAGGTTCAAATATTGGTGGGGTGAACTATTTTCTAAATAGGTTTCCATTCTCCCTCCATGCAAATGGGAGTTCATTTCCTCTAAATTCAAACTTTTCAATTCCTAATCCATTAGAGTGATTAGTACTTAAGCGTATAACCCAACGGGTAGTAATACGTGGTGCTAAATAATAAATAAATTACTTTAGAAGATTAACAATATTTCAAGTTTATTAACTTGAGATCTAGCCGGTATAATGACTTTAAATGTATAAATGTGTTGATAGCTTTGCTATGTTTGTAAATGTTGAGCTTTTACTCACGTTGAGTTTCCTGTAAAGAAGGCGGACTTCTTCTAAGGGCGGGTAGCTTTCCACTCCCCAGGTTAGGTTGTAGCTGTCCCACGAGCGGCTGAATGGTGCACTACGGAATTCGGCGGGGCTCGGACGACCTAAGGATTAGAAATTACACGTTTTACATCCAAAGACGCTCTTGTTCCTTCTTGTAAAGTCACCTACATCTGAAAATAAATTAGGCTCCCCTACAGATGCCAGGATTATATAGTTTTCCAATAAAAAATATTGCCTGGCCCTAGACTTAACCCCTAGATATGCCTAGAAAATATGAGGCTAGTAGTCGTTGGTGGGTTTGGAATATAAAATTATTTTATAATTGCATTTTTATTAACCAGTATGACTTTATATTGCACATTTTCCCCTCGACAATATTTAATCGTTTAAATTAAGTTAAAAATAATAAAGCTTAGGTACAACGGAAAAATGATTGTGTCAAGACATTGAATTAATTTGGCAATCAATGAGATTGAAGTATTATCCTAGAATTATGCCATGTTTATAAATAATAACACTATAGCGATTAACTTACTGCCGAAAATACATTAAAAATTCACAGCTTATAGCTACCAACATATGAATTGTGTAGTAACTAGAGCTTGACTTACCAACTATAGTAGGATATAAATAGAAAAGGCCCTCGGAAATGACTTTTTTCCTGCTAGAATCATACTATAGAATAGGATATTGATAAGAAAAAGGCCTTTCCTTCCAAAATATTATGATAAGTTCTTTTAAATAGCAAATCATCGGAGTTGGCATTGGTAGTCCAGTTCCGAGTTTGAGATACATGATCTTGTACAAGATACTTACTAGAGAGCAAACTTTATTTCTTCGCTTGT
This sequence comes from Timema cristinae, assembly GCA_039000515.1. Taxonomy (NCBI): domain Eukaryota; kingdom Metazoa; phylum Arthropoda; class Insecta; order Phasmatodea; family Timematidae; genus Timema; species Timema cristinae. The sequence goes on along the minus strand of JBCFYV010003508.1, from coordinate 30,004,765 downwards.
CCTAAAGATCTGTCATATATTGATGTTAAAGTCTTATCTTTAAGGCGCATGAGTTTTTATAAAATAGTGATATTACAAAAGTAAACTTACTTTGCTATTCCACACATTCTTTGATTCTTTCAAAAAGGATCTGTTCGTCATTTTTCTTAAGCATTAGCTTTGTATAAGATGGATGAAATTGTAGAACTTATCTTGAAATTGTGACCAACTTACCAAACAATGCCATATACTTTATGACTCAACCCAAGGTGTTATCAGTCTCGCAGCTAAAATCACTAGGTTGGTACACATGATAAGGGGAAGTTCGTGTTGACATAGTGACCAACTTACCAGACAGTTCTATGTATTTTTTGGCTCGACCCAAGGAGTTATCCGTCCCACAGCTAAAATCACTAGGTTGGTACACATGATAAGGGGAAGTTCGTGTTGCCATAGTGACCAACTTACCAGACAGTTCCATGTATTTTTTGGCTCGACCCAAGGAGTTATCAGCCACGCAGCTGTAGTTACCAAAGTCAGAACTCTGCACTTGACGGATGGTAAGCGTGTGTTTGTTACCACGTGTCTCCATTGACCGTCGCTCTGTAGGGTCTAAGAGAAGACTATCCTGATACCACATCACCTGGAACACAGCACAACATACAGTGTCACAAGTAAGTTTTAGCAAAGGAAGTCAACATATAAGATTAGTCCTGAGATTGGTTAAGTCTTAAAATAGCTCAGGCGGTCCGGCACTCCTGCGTTTAGCCAAAGGTTAGAGGTTAGTATACATCTCATTAAAAAAAATACCATCTTTTGTCAACCACTGTGTAATACTAGTCGTGGGTTGTACATCCATGGCACTCAAGTATTAGGTTTTATATATATTAATATATATATATATTTATATATATATATATATATATATATATAATATATATATATGGATTTAAGATTAAAATGTATTCTATAATTACGCTTTGATTAAAGTTGATTTGGTGATCAAGTAAGACAAAACAAATATTATTTTACAGTAATTATTTGTTGATATTTCCGAACCCCTTGTTGCCAAAGAAACTTACTAAAAGATTTATACGTTAACATTTAATAATATAATGAACCGTTATACAGTTAAAACGCAAATATAAACACACTAACAGTTTTTACTTTCTCGATATTTTACAGATATATATATATATATGAATATGGAGAAATAGGTGTGGCTTGACTAGACAAGTGCACGAATAGCACACAGTTTATATTCAAGTAGTGCGTTAAGATACAGGCCTATATTTTGAATCTTAGCATAGGCACATTCATTATGAAAGTTGAAATTATTCTATTGCAACGGTGTACAATAAAACTGTAAATTTGTATGAACGTTCTATTTATTATGTTTGTTTGCTTGCAGTAAATTCGAAAGTACTCTTTGAATCGAGACGGGAATACTTCTGTTGTAGCCTACTCCTTATCTTTAATAATAAAGGTTAGGCTATATATTAAGTTATCTCATTAGCGAGCAAAGAAGTATAAAATAAATGGTACGGAACTCCGCATGGACTTTCTCACTCTATTGTTTGAAAATGGAAATATTTACTCAAAACTTGTTATATATGTGAAACGAAATAATATATACTAGTAAACCCAATCATAAATTGCACTATAATTATGTAAAACTTTTTTTTAGTCCCGTTTTTAAAATTTTATAATTTTGTTTTTAAAGAATTAATGTCCTCATTTGTATGTTTGGACCGATAAAAAAGATCAATATTGGGTCCACAAGGGTAAACACTTCGTATTGAAATTCAACTTTCAGTTAATATTTTCGACATTTTATTTGGTGTTACAAATCTTCATGCCATTGCATTGCTATTAAATTCCTCATTTATAAATTTTGACCAATACAAAATGTAAATATTGACTATTGAGTCTAAAATGGATATAGATAATTTTTGTGCAAACATTTCTCCTAAGAGGTTTAAGGAAAAACAACATAAACTTAATTACTCTATGACATTGGAGAATTATTGCGTTAAAACTTAAGTAGTATCTCTTTACAACTAAAGTTCAGAAAATTGTATTAATATAGTGGCCAATAACTAAGAAACTGTTTGATTTATAAAAATATAATTGGTATTAAAAGTTTTTATTTTTAATAGTACTACAATATTGCAATAATAAGTTATTTATTATCTCAAATAGTTGCGGAGATACAGAAGTCTCTGCTTCTGTAAAGTACCCTAAAATTAATTTTCATGGTAAAATGAAAATAGCCAGTTTATCTATAATCTTAATCAACGCATAGATACGAATATTAATTAAAATCGTTAGAGCCGATTTTGAGAAAACAGACTTTTTCTATTTTTTTCTCTTCAGTAAACTACCCTTAATTTTAGGGTTAAATATCCAATTCCAAAAATTCCTCGGGTAACCCTATGAAAACCCTAGATAACCAGTTTTAGCGCAATCGGTTAAATAGTTTAGGCTCTAGTTGGAGGTATAGACAGACGGAAAGTCAAAAACCACTTTTTGGGATTCAGAAGGTCATGAAACGTCAAGAGTCATCAAAATCTAAGAGTTCTATTTTTTAGATGATCACAATACTTTCACTACCTGTAAGATAGCAAGAAAGTAAAAACTGTTAGTGTGTTTATATTTGTGTTTTAAATGTCTAACAGTTCATCATATTATTAAATGTTAACGTATACATATTTTAGTAAGTTTCCTTGGCAACGAGGGGTTCTGAAATATCAACAAACAATTACTGTAAAATAATATTTGTTTTGTTTTACTTGATCATCAAATCAACTTTAATAGAATAATAATTATAGAATACATTTTATTCTTAAATCCAAAAAGACACTATGTTTTGTGGGTTGGTTGTTTTATATTCATATTAATAGTCAACTCGTGGTTTTGTAACCAATAAAATATATACATGGGTAGCGTTCAATATCTGTATGTGATTTTATTTTACATTTACATGGATACATATTTAGGTTAATAAAAGAACCATTCCAATAAATTACAGAAAATATCAATTATAATGGTATATAACAGGCAATAGAGCGATGCTGTTTAAATGTTAAGAAATAGATTTTAATAAATTTGTTATCATTTGGATATTTAGTTTTAAGTATCCCCATCTCTCTCATTTACGGGTACATGTAAACACAGATCAGTTTTAGTGAACTTTGGAAGTCAAAATCAAATATATGGGTACGTAGTGGTTCACTATAAGTGGAGTTCTTGATGCCTTAAACCCTGTCACCTCAAGTGTGTGTAATTTAAAAAACCAAGAAAAATAGATAGGTAACACTTTTTATATCCTTTTTGTGTTTACTAGAAAAATAATTGGAATGAATCGAACGTCCAGAAAAATTTACAGTTTTATTATAATGTGATTGTATTTTATTTCGGTTAAAGTTAAAATCCAGATCAAGTATAGTTAGTGTTGTTTTCCTAAATGGCTTTTCACTTTCCCTAAACGTGTATATGGGTACATTTATCAAATTCTATCTTATTTATTCCTAGCCCATTAGTTTTAATAGTTGAATAGCCTGGGTAATATGTAAAACATGGTATAAAGTATGAAAATGTTATGCTATGTTTAGAATAATTAGTTGTTAAGTTTTTATTATTGTAGAAAAATTAAAAAAATTAGAGTTTTTAAGATTTTCTTAACAAACTTTGTTTGAATTTTCATAATATTTCTTGTAATCAAACGAAAATCACTTTAGTTTCCTTATATTTTTAAAAGTAGCCACCTTTACAACTATTTCTGTTCAATAGGTTTTTAAAAGACTGATTTGAAAGTTGATTTTCTACCAATTTTCTTTAAATGAATCAAACTCATGTTTGAATCGTCAGGTAAAAGTAGGGAAATCATTTTATCGGAATAAAAAAAGAGGTTAAAGTGTGTCATTGGCAATCGCCAAGATTCATAACAAGCCCAAGGATGCTCTTTATCTGGAAGTAAAGTAAAGAACAATCAGCCCTTTTTTTTTCCTTTTTCCAAGTCACATTTCTTCCCCTTCCCTCATTTCTCTTTTAGAATGCAACTCCTCCCCCATCTTTCTAGCTACTTGCAAAACTACCAAAAAGTTTTTATTTTTCTAAAGAATTCATCCTCATCCTTGCTTTGTATGCAGGAATGGAATTGGACGTAGACCAAAATGAAAATGTGGTGTAGAGTAGGGGTGGGTGAAGGGTGAAAATATGGATAATAGAGAAATAATTCAGAAAGAAAGATATAAGTAAAAAAAACACCGACAAATAAAAAAAAAGGGAGAATGAAAAATACCTAAATTCGGTAATGTGACTCCGAGGCTTTGTTTATTCAAGCGATTTGACATGTTGTTTTATATTCTATTTTGATAAAATGAGAAAATAGTATTAAAATTATAGACTTAAAAACAACTTTCAACAGTATTGAAATAATCAAGATATTAGAACAGTTAGAAATATTAAACTTTCAAATTAAATCACACGAGTCATTTTTCCTCTAAAAATATGTATTTAAAATAAAAGTAATCTTTATAAAATACATTTTATTTTGACTCAATAAAACCTTGTCTTTAACCAAGAAAAATATTATTTATATACATAAATTAATCATTTTAAATATTTAAATATATATTTGTATATAAATATCTGGCCCAAATTATAATAATTCAAACATAAACAAAAGTGTGAAATTTAAATAAAGAATAAAAAAATAAGATATATATTTTAACATAAAATACCATAACCACAGAGAGAAAGAGGGTGAATATCTTTAAAGGAAGATTTCCAAAATGACGTATTCTAAAGTGATGGAAGCGATAAGTATTAAATTCTGACAAAGAAAACCCGACAAACATCATATAAAGTCAAGAAATAAACAAAGGGGAGACACAAATAAACGTGAAACCAAAATAGAGGTGAGTAAAAGGGGGTGAGGGAGGCGGGAAAGAAGACGGCACAACAAATAAAAGGGAAACAAAAAAATAAATAAAAGAATGTGGGTAGTGTGGAACTTTGAAGATGTTCCGAGGCAGAAATAAGGTTTTTTAGGGTGGAGAGAGGGTGGGGTGCTTTGAGGGGGTCTAAACACTGTACACTCGAAACCGAAGAGAGAAATAAATAAACTTTTTTTCCTTTCTTTTATTTTTTTCCTCTTCATAAAACTTGGACCCCCCCCCCCTCCTATTTTCTTCCCTTGTTGGTCTACAGCCCTTGGGGATTTTTTGCTAGGACACGGTGGTAGTTGGTAGAGGAAGAAAGGGGGGAGCTGAGGGATGGTTGGGGGAGGTTAGTATATTAGCACAGACAGCTGCTTGAAATGAAGAATAGTGTTTTAAATAAGAGTCTAGTTCATGTTGCGTGTTGCCTAGCTCCCCCCCGTTTCCACCCCCTCACAAGGGGTATGAAAGGAGCTCAGACCACATATTTCCCCTCTAGGGAAATTTTAATTCAGGGGTTACCAAAATAATATCTTTTGGATTATTTTATTCTTTCTTTGTATTTTTATGAAGTTAGAATTTTTAGTCTCCCAACGGGTGTTGGAAAGTTAGGGTAAGTTCAGAGATTAAATCAAAAAAAAAGTATGTATTTTATCCAAACACTTTAGTAAAAATGAACGGAAAAATATTGATTGCAATGCAATTAATAAGAAACATATTCCATATTTAATAGAAGCTCAATTTAACTTTTAACATATTATTTAAGTATTGTACTGAAGAAAGGTTTTAAGGATATATAAGAGACATTTTCCATTGATCCAATTCTTTCGTGTGTGGGTCAAATTTTTATCATAAATACATAGATTTTTTGGATCACTTTATATGAACGAACATTAATATTTACGATATAGTTATGGCCAAGCATCTAAGCCATATTAATCTGGTCAGGAACTGTCACTAACTAACCTGAGTGTACAAAAATAGGGATTTAAGAAAAAAGTTAATTGGAATTAACCTTAAGTATGGATGGGAAACGACCAAAAGCGTGGAAAGCTATTTTTTCTAAGGGGGGCGTGGGGAGTCCTAATAGAAAATTACTATACGGTTAGACTATAAAAGTTTCTATACGTATATATGGACACCTCTATACTGGGTACATTGAATTCAGGGGGGGCAGTAACCCCCTACCGCAGAATTCTATGCTTTTGCTATTAATCATTTAAAATAATTAATAGATATACAATTTTTAATAAAAACTATAAAGCCATTTTTGAAATGTCTTGACTTAACAAAATATTGTAATATATAAACTCAGCTTCCTAGAATTAATAATTTTTTCGCTGAGAACAAGTAACATGGGATATTCATCAAATAGAACACTTCTAAGATATGCATTTTAAAAAAAATTGTTAGATTCATTTTGAGAAACATCATATTTTCAAAAATTACTAGTTGGTAAACTACCAATAAGAGAATTTTCTTCAAAAAAAGGTATACAGTATTATTTGTCATGTCAAATACATCTCAATATCAATTTTAAACCAATTTCTAGAACCATTTTCGAGAAATTTTAAATACAAAAATTGTTATCACATAAAAACACTTATTTTAAGGGCTGAATGAATTTTTTTTTAAATACTTAATGTAATACCATATAATGCCTAAATTTGAACTAAATCCATCAAACCGTTTAGATTGTGGCACCAGGTACAACCCGACAATCCAAGGGACTTAAAGAATTTCCAGAAACACTTTTTTTGGATTCGGTGGCACATTAAATGTCTATATTCATCATAATCTCGGGGTCCGAATTTTTTCATCGCAATATTTTCTCTTCATACGAGCAAGTAAAAATAGATATGATCAAAATGAATAAAGCGTTTTGTAAACAAAATTATTAATAATTCTGTAATCTTAAAACTTACACTTAAGCAAATACAATATTGTTAATTTTATTAGTATTGACATTAAAATTATCCACGAAAGTCATTACATGGTCAAGATTATTTAAGTCTGGTTTTCTGGTGACATAGATGTCGGGGTTTTAGTTCCGGCCAAGTGTAATGAGGGTCGTTTTACCTAAATGGTTTTCCAATATCCCCCTACGCAGATGAGGGTACATTCCCTCTATATTCTAACTACATCATTCTTATATCCATAGCTTAACTAGTAAACTACTTATAAGTTACATATACCCTAATATGAAATGAAACACCGGGAAATATAAAAATAAAAACACATCTCTCACCTCTTTTGATGTCTCGTAGGGAATATTTTCTGCTGCTGATTCATTTACTAATCAGATGTCAAGAGTTTATTTATGCTTTTTAAAAAAAATAAGATTGTACATAATTTTATGTAACAAACACTAATATTATATTAACAACAGACCAATACAATTTTTACCACTACTTACCTTCTACCAACCCGATCTTTCACATATTTGTCTTAACTAGCAATGCTGTTTAAAACCTTGTGTAGATCTCAAACATTTCATAGCTAAAAAAAATAAGGTTTTGGGTAATTAGGTGTGTTGAAAGATTGGGTGGGAAAGGGGAGTAAGCCTACCTGCATAAGCTGTAGAAAACCTACCAACATAGGCTCCATATCTGACAATTGTTCTTTTATTTAAGCTGCTCTTTCCTCTTGTTAATTCCACAAATAGGATCTTACAATTAATATCGAATATAGGGTTGGATATAAAACTATAATAACCCCTTTGGGTTACCTTATACAACCCTCTTTTAGCCCAATTGGGAAAATTGATACGGCTCCAGCCCAAGGTACAGAAAAACAGTCGGCATTGTGAAACCAACTTTTTTTGGTTTCAGGGGGTCATGAAACGTCGACATTTAACAAAATCTCGAGTTCGATGTTTTTGGGGACCACAATAGACTTACTTTCTTTTCGAGGTTTGAGAGAAAGTAAAAACTCTAACATTAAGTTTTTATGGGTTAGTACCCTCCTAGTAGCCTCTTTCTAAACCCTTGGAAAAGACTGTATTAGAAAAGCCATCCACAGCCCCCTCCCCCCCTGTCTAGAATTATTTAGTCCGAGTCGATATGGAGTAACTTTATGACGGAAATAAAATTCTCTCAATCAACTTTTATACATTAAGTAATGTGATATAAAACTATCGCTATTCATTTAATAGATAGTATAATCTCTGGCCTTAGGGAACTCGAAATTTGGTGGCTGCTGGAACGTAAGCTTGCCATTCAGCCCTGATATACTTCCATCCAATTTCCAAATTTGAGACCAAGTCTTGTTCAAATAAGTTATTTCATCATCCTCACATTGACGTATTGGCTTAAAAAAAGGAGTCTTGTATCTTTGGCGTCCCAACTAAAATTTGTAGACAGATCCTTCTGTGCCCAAACGTGAGATATTATATCCAACCCACCTCAGCGTACGCTCCTTGATTTACCTTTTTTTTATGGGGAAGAAAAAAATCTACGAGATTCTTCAATATGCAGCTCCCTCTATTTTCTTGTGTTTTTTTGTTTGTTTTTTAGCACCACGTCCTACTACCCGTTTGGGCTATACGATTATGTACTAACTACACTAATGGGTTAGGGATTAGGAAATCTTAATTTACAGTATTACTCCTGAATTAGCGTGGAGGGAGAGTGAAAACTATTTAAGAAAAAAAACCACCCTCAGTGCACCCGACCGTGATCAGACCCAATCTCTCCGTCTTTGTCAGTATAGACCAATACGAGATTAGCGCTTTATAACACGTGGTCACCGAAGCGGGTCTCTTGTTTTTTTAATCACTTTTTTAGGCTTGAATATATTTCTCAAAAACTTTCTTCTAAAAAAACTTCTAATTTATTCTCATAGTACAGAAGACGTGATCACTTTTCACATGACTTAAATAACCACGGGAATCTCAAATATAAAATAAAATTGATGTAATTAATGTTTAGTTAATGCGATTAATGTTAACAAAAAATTTTATCATATAAAAGTCTATTTTAATCAGAATAATAAGTTCTGATCTTACGGGCTAGATTATAGCACTGAAATAATTCTTAAAAAGTGTTTTAATACCCTACCAAAATATATATATTTTGAGGTTTAAACACTCGATATTTTGTGAAACCCTGAACTATTCTACATACACTAAAAGTAGCCCTAACCGGAAGGTAGAATGAGCATTTTACTGCTGGACGGTGAAAAGGTCCAAGGGTCATTTCGTAACCGGAACAAGTATGCAAATAATCCCATGTTCATACAATAAAATGTGGGATTACCAGTGTGAAACTACGACATAGATCCGTTGCCACATACGTTAGAACCAAAGAAGTTTTGCTCGACCTGAAATGTAACACAAAAAAAAAAGGAAAACACAAACCTTTTCCTGAATTCCGGTATATATTTAGTTGGATTTTTTCAACAGAATTTTCCTTAAAAGGTTATAGTAGATATTTTTTAATAATGTTTACTATTATTATTATTATTATTATTATTATTATTATTATTATTAGCACCGCGTCTTACTACCCGTTCGGGTTATACGCACTTACGCTAATGTGTAATGGTAGGTGATTGTGAGATGAAATGAAGGACCTACAGTTTAACGTGGAATCCGAACCACGGTGGCGGCCTGGCATTCCACACGTTCACAAGAAGTCTTGTCAGAGGTGTAGGAAGATAATGTTTACTCACACCCATTTCCGTGGCCACGTGGCCTAAGGCAATACTATTGTAATAGACGAGATTGTCGAAGACTGGGAGATTGTGGTTCGATCCCGGTTGGGATATTATTTACCAATCATTAAAATGTTTGTTTAACCTTTGATATAGTATATCGCATTTCAAAACATTTAGTAACTTGGGTGAATTGGTTTAGAAATTTTTAACTTAAATGTTTGTCAATTTTAACCGAGAAGTATGATGCTGTAGAGTGAGTAAATTTTTCTACGGATTTCTGTCTTATTTTATTTTACATAGTAATGAGATAATTTTAAGGTGGGGATGTAAATAGCTCTAGAAAAGGCCACTGTTTTTGTAGTTTTTATAGCATAATTTTTTTTTACAAAATACAAACATAAAGTTTGATTTTATTTACATGGTGATATCAACATTTGTTAAATATCTGTCATAAGCATTGTGGCATTAGATGAAAAACTTTTTAGATGAAGATAAAAAGTTGCCATTAAATTCTACAACACATTTGACAGATATTCAAGAAATGTACTTTATATTGAAACAATATTTGATTAATTTCGAACAATAAATGTGTGATACAAATATTGCAAACACCCTGACCATTTTTCGCATCCCATACATCCCAACCTTAATCTTTTAATATAAAAAGCGTACATTGCTTATCATTGTTTGCTCAAATCTAATATTATTTATGCTCTTGATTTTTTTTTTTCTTTCAGGCAGTAATATACTTCATTCAAGGTAGTAATTTTTCTCTGAAAGGTCTTTTATCCTACCAATATCTTAATATATAATACATTTCTGGTAGGGAAAAAGGCCTTTCAGAAAACAATTCCTACGCTGAACAGACTTTATTTATATTTTTTAAGCTCCAATAAGCCCTAACACTTGAATTTCTATTACAAACAGCCAACGTAATAAATCTGTACACGATTAATATTAACCTTTAGTTTTTCACAGTATGATTGTGAGTAAAAAATTGACCATTTGATTGTAGCTACATGCAGTTTTAACAAAATTTAGGTAGGCCTACATGAGGAGTAATATAAAATGGTTTATAAATTATCTGTATCAATAGCCTTTACCTTATTTTATAAATATTGATTAAAAATTAATATACATGGTTTGAATACTCATTCAATTTCTGAGTGATTATTATTATTAAACAAGCTATGGCCCTTTTTATTTTAACTATTTAAACTAATAATACCAGCATGAAAATATATATATATATATATATAAAAAGAAAAGTCCTGACTCACTGATTGACTCATCAACGCCCAGCCCAAACCCTTGGACCTAGAAAGCTGAAATTTTGCATAAAGATTCCCTTTATGATGTAGACAAGGAATAAGGCCTGATTTTTAGAAATTACAACGGGATAGGGAAAAAAGAGGATTTATATAATTACTATACCACAACGGGAAACCATAGGGGGTGGGGGGTACTTAGATAATTCTTATACCTCAGGGGGTCACAGAAAAGGTCGTGCGGGACTGCTAGTTTCCAATAAACTTCAAAGTTTATTAGAAGATTGGTTGCTGAAGTGGGCTTTAATTTAGTAATGGGATTACAAAAAAAAAAAATCGAATAAAAGCGTTAGTTGTAGACCTCTTAGTTTTGTCAGTGCTTTGTTCTTGAAAAGTGACCCTATCATTTATGTTTGAACTAATTGACGAAATAATGTAATTCAGAGTGAAGATCAAATTATTTCGAAAAACAAGTAAGTAAATTACATACTACATTTACTTTCCACCTTAAAATGTTAAATGTTGGGATTACGCATGGAATATAATTTTAGTCAACACTCATACTACGATAGCTAATCTAAAATAACGGGATTAACGCAATTCATCTACTTTGTTCTTGAAGGGGATAATGATTTTTTTTTAAACTCTCTTCTCTTTTCGGTTTGTATGAGAATAGACCTTGACACCAATATCAGGGCTCAAAAACCATTTAGAACTATCTCCGAGCTTAATGCGATATTTAGATCTTGGAAACTTCTTAACATCCATAACGGATTAGGAAAAAGCTCAGAACAGAGAATTTCAAAACTTAAGTTCAAAATTTTCATCTCCATTTACAGTTGTTTTGCAAACATGGAAGGTGTACGTGATATTTGGTTAAGTATGAGTATTTTTATGTTTTTTTTTATCTATTTAACTAAAGTTAAAATAAAGATAAAAACCAAACACAGGACATAGAGCATGGATGTAGGAGGTAATCACTTCTTGATTAAATTAAAAAACAGCAAGATTTGCCCTAAACATTATTTCAACAGCCGGACACAGCTATACTTGCTTGGAACGAGTCACAAATACTCTTATAGTTTCGAACTCTTTTCATGTTACCGCTTCTAGAGCTAACACGACGAGTTTCGAACTCTTTCATGTTACCGCTTGTAGAGCTAACACGACGAGTTTAGAACTCTTTCATGTTACCGCTTCTAGAGCTAACACGACGAGTTTCGAACTCTTTCATCTTACCGCCTCTAGAGCTAACACGACAAGTTCGAACTCTTCATGTTACCGCTTTAGAGCTAACACACGATTTCGAACTCTTTCATGTTACCGCTTCTAGAGCTAACACGACGAGTTTCGAACTCTTTTCATGTTACCGCTCTAGAGCTAACACGACGAGTTCGAACTCTCTTCATTTACCGCCTCTAGAGCTAACACGACGAGTTTCGAACTCTTTCATGTTACCGCTTCTAGAGCTAACACGACGAGTTTCGACTTGGTGTGCACGTGGCTTAAATTGAGTCTGGACACGCTATTTTATCACCTAACTTTGTCTAGTTATATCAATTAAAAACACAGATAAGAGCACATCCCCGCTTTGGTAGTCGCATGGTCCTAGACAGGCGTGTTCAACATTTATTTGACTGAAGGGTACATACGTTCTCGGGGAAGAGGACAGGTACCATACATGAGATTTATAATACCTAAAATGGTGACCTGGTGGTCTATGGTCTAGGGTAAGTGGTCAAACTTCTGTGCTGGGGTCCGGGGTTCAATCCTCGGTCCCTGCACAGATTTATCTGATTACCAAACCCTTCATTCACCTCTGACAAAACGTGTATTAATAACAACTTGTGAATGTGTGGAATGCCAGGCCTCCACCGTGGTTCGGATCCCACGTTAAACTCTAGGCCCTCCATTTCTCTTACAATCACCCTACCATTAGACATTAGCGTAAGTGCGTATAACCCGAACGGTTAGTAAGACGTGGTGATAATAATAAATAATAATAATAATAATAATAATAATATTAGTGCCAAGATAGCTCATAAACAAACACACACAAATATAAACCCATAGCCGTTCCTAACACCCATTACACAAGTTACATTATACAGGTTGATGTGGAAACAATCTAAACGATCCGTGCTGAGGAAAGTGATGGACAACTTGCTGAAGTATGCCTGACGTCCAGTGGAGCTCACCTGAGTGACATTGTCTTCAGAGATTAAAAAGTGTAGCATGTAATTTGCTTTTATTTAGCTAATGAATATTTGCTTTTCAATTAAAGTGTTGATTTTAGAGTTACTAATCATCTAATTGTTTCGGCTCCACCTATACTAATAATTCTGGTAAATTCTTGGAAGTGAGCGAGCATTTACATAAGCTACAAGTGTTTAATTTGTTGTCTACTTTTGCAATATTAATAATTTCAATTTGAGCTGGTGGGCCACACATAACGCACTTGAGGGCCAAAAGCAGCCCACGGGCCGCAATTTGGACATGCATGGTCTGAGGCATCATTCTCTCGAAAGAATAGACTGCCGATAATGGGGAATCATTCTCTCGATAGAATAGACTGCCGATAATGGGGAGTTAAGGGTTAGAATCTTGATCGGGTGTACTGAGGATCGTTTTTCCTTAATATTTTCCACTCTATCTACACGAAAATGCTTGTACACTTTCTCTAAATTAAGCAGTCCTCATCCCTAACATATTATCGTAAATAGTATGTATGCGCATAACCCGAACGGATAGTAAGACTTGTGGCTAAGAAAACGAAAAAATAGTCTTGTTAGATGAGAGGGTAACTATACAGATGGCAACACTGGGCGCGTTGAAGCTTCCTTTAACATCACGTTAGTTTGTGGATATTCCTGTATTCTACCTTCAGCGCTAGCTGCGTAATAGAATTAGTGCCTTCTACTTCATACCCTTACCACCCCAGCCCGCCTATAAATGATTCCTCCGCGTTCTCCTGAACCTATTCATCGCGTGTGGGTTAGAGAGGGGGAGTAGAATAGGAGGGAGAGGGAGGGGTAAGGGTTTTGCAGAAGGTCCTCTGCAAATCCCAGGTCGTAAGGGTGGAAAAACCCCCTCTCACGGCGCAGGGAGTAAGTAAGCCTCACGTGTGAATATGAAGACATGTGGCTGGTGTGGTAAAACCGTCTAACGCTGATAACGCTCGAGCAATTGAAACAAGAAACAAGAAGCCTGCATGAATATGGAAAACCTACGCGTAAATTATTAACTACAACTGTGGTTATCGATTTGATCATCTAAGATTCATTTTCCCAATCACAATTTTATTTACATTATCATTTTTAATATGTATAAACCTACACTTTATCTCAGTCGGTAGTGTGTCTACCAACTAAGCTTCATAGTAATTTTAATTCATAATCATTTGTTTGTGTTAGTCACAAAATTATTGTTGTTAACTCCTATTTTTTATGCTCACCTCCATCCCCCGTTATGGTTTTTCGGGAGGTGGGAAAACTATATATATAATTTTTCCTCTTTATATTCTATTCCCACAATGGGCCTTTAAGCGTTATGGGGTGAGCTTTTTTTATTTTTCCCGCCCTTAGCCAAAATAAAAATTGTTTAATCAGCCCGCAAGGGAGCAAAATGTTATAACTTGTTTATTCTCAATTTTTCGAATCGATTAGTGGACTTGAGCCATTTGGGTCTGACGTATGAGTCTTGTAGTTTTAAAAGTGTATCTATTTTTATTAAGAATATGGATGAGTTGTAATAATGAATACATTCTTATAAGCAAAAACAAATTATGATAAGGGTCCCGTAATCGATTCCTTGCAGTTCCCAATAATATCATTAGTGATTATTGAGCTTCATCAATGAGTGGGGACAGGTGGTTGTCTATTATAAATTTAAATTAAGTCGTGTACTTATCTAATAATTATGTTGTTCAGAAAAAGTATTCGAATACACCAAATTAATAAAACACATTAAAATTTAGGGGCTCTATTAATTTTTATTAATATCTTATTTCAGGATTAATATACCCAGGCCCACTGTGAATTACATTTTATTTTTATTGCGTGCATTTATAAATAAAAATATTGAGTAATTTTCTTTTATATACTTGATTGGCCTATATCAAAATCATGTTCGTAAAGTAAAAGAAAGTACGTTAAAATTAAATAAGTTTATTAATTAGAGTATCGTCAAAACAAAGCGTTGTTAAACTTTTATTTTAGTCTTTATAGATCGGGACGTCGGTAATCATTAAAACGTCATTTGTTCAGCTATTAAAAATGTTTTGATCGGAAAATTAAAGCAAATTTTGATTATAAATAAAAAAAGTTCTTCTAACTTCATTATAATTAGTAGATTATTTGTATATAACACTCAGAAGCTATAAATAAATTTGAGGATGTTATTAAAATTGGATATTTCCATTTTAAATTGTTTTTTCTTACATAATATGATAATTTTATTTAAAAAACACTTTCTTTCACGGAAGATCTTAGCTCTACTCAAATATAGCTAAGGTTTTATTTTTAAAGATTACAACCCTTCACAAAATAATGATAAAGAAAATGTAATAAAGACCATATACATTTGGTTTCCACTGTCTGAATACCCACATGGGCTACACAAATATTTTATAATAATTATACTGATGTGAGATAGGAAAGAATAAGTTGAAATTTAATGGAAATAACTTTAGATTTGTGTAAAGGGAAAGTAGTGAACAATTTAGGTAAATATTCTAAATACATTATACCTGTATTTGAACCCTATCTCCCTGTCAACGAAGGTCCAGTCATTTCCAAGTGTGATGCCTTATACCACTCGACCACTGAATAGAAATAAGTCAACTAAAAAAAACTATAAATAAATAGTACTCAAAGATATCAGATATATTTTCGTTGCTAATATTTTTGGCACGCACTTTCTAAACACAAAAATTATATCCGTCTACATTCCACAAAATAGCAACAGAGAAAAGTGTTGTAATTAATCAATGATCTAAGTAACTATTTTTGCAATATACCTGACGACAGGTGATGGAGATTGTGCTTTTACTTAGAGTGACTTTCCACCTTTCTTTCAAGAAAATGAGGGAACACTTATTTTTAATTCAATCTTCCTCATCTCTAATATATCAGATTAGCTAGTACATATTCCTTTAACCTGAATGAGGTGTTATACGTACGTGGTGACCAAAAAAACAGACACAGAAAAATTGTGCTCAATTTCTTACACCATCAGGACCGAACCAGGGTACCATAAACCAGTGGTCGAACTTTTCTAACCCTTCATCGATTATGAAGACTAATGAACAGGGCCCAGATTTATATGATCTAAAAAGGATCAAAAATGTAAATATAAAATGACCTAACCACTATTAAAAATAGTCCAAATTTTCAAAAAGTGACCTACAAATATCAACAAAGAGTCGTAATAAATACAAATAGCTAAATCTAACATGTCATTTACATATGAAAACTAAAAATATATTGCAAAAAAAAATCCTTTACAACTAAACTCTTGCATTCTGCCGCCTGTAATATTAATTTACAAATTAATATCTGCTTCAGAAGTAATAGCTACCCCCTCTTAACGCAAACTTCTCCAGACTAATAATTAAAGGGTCTCACAAGAAATGTGTATTATACAACCAGACAAATAGAATGCAATATCATGGCCTATATTATCTTATCATTCTGACAACTGTATGAATAATAAAAGAATATATGCCTTCATCGATGGTATCAAAAATATACTTAATAAAATATGAATGCCTTAAAATGACACCAAAATGCCTTAAAATACCAAATAAAAATGCCTTAAAATTAAACAAAATTGCCTTAAAATACCATATAAAAATGCCTTAAATTTACTCTAAAAGGAGTCAAACCAATAAAATATGATCCAAAATTACAAATTGATAAAAACTGATTAAAATTGACCTATAAATATTTCTTCCTACAATCAAGGGTTCATGAAGTGAGTTTATATATTTAAGGGCATCGTATATGATGAAGCAATAAAAATATGGCGTGTCGTCTAATATAAAGGTCCTACAAATGTGTAACAAACAATATCAAACAAAACAATTCATTTCACAAGATTGTATGGACCTTGAGCCGTTCTTTCATTCAGTGTTAGTATTTTATTGCCCTTCATACATAGATTGAGGTCACACATCATTGGATCTCACCAAGTCCCTTTGATCCTGTACACAATATTACTACAAATGTTTCGTCTGCGTTGTAATATTATCAGGAATGAAATGAATGTAGGGCCGGAGAACTGTAGGGGCGTTAAGGTTTGGTAGGGAGGAAAGGATATGAAAGTAATCGTCAAGTATTTTGTCTAGTAGGAAGAAAATTGGTAAGACAGAATCATAGATAACTTCTCATGTAATCTTCTAAGTTGAACTTGGTGGTCTTGGGGTAAAATGCTTACCTCAAGACCCGATGTTCGTGAGTAAAGAACCAGCCACGTTCGATGGATTATTTTTTGAACGTTAAAAATCCGTTGCACAACTTCCTTCGTAGAGGGATAAATGCAATTAGGCCCATGTCAATTGTGGCATGTAAAGAAACCCTGACAGGTATGTGAATATACCTTGCCCCATCAAAATTGACAGAACATTTAGCGCTCACTCAAAAATATTCAATAAGGAAGGCAACGGAGAAACTACCATACTTTCTTAACTCCCCTTTTACAGGAATGGACCACCAGATAGTGCAGGCAGCACTTACCAGCCGAAAGTATGAGTTCGTCGGCTCAGATATGGCTAGAGATACATAAAGTATATCAAGCCAACTTTCTGGTTATTGACTTAAAGATAAAGTAGTCTATTAGCAATTATATACGTTCTTTGCGTGGTTAAGCCAAATCAAAATACATCAAATTATAACGTTCAACAACTTGCTTGCCCCTTTTTGATAATTCCTCTTTTTGCAACCCTGAACTAGTTAAGGCAATCATAAACAAATCATGAATTAATAAATATGTTATATGAGACAAAATATTACAATGTACACACTCTGAGCGCACAAACAAACGCAATTCATTAAAAACACAATTTTTACATAAGCACGTTCATAAAATAAGATAAGCGAACTAATATACAAAGTTACAAAGATAATTTTTTTTAAAGTATCACAGTTCACCAAAGAGCATAAATAAATAATATACGCGGCTAAAAAACACTGAATAGTAAGCATTATTTTTTGCCAAAGACCATCACGGTTCACAGAGCTACGTTACCCGAATTTGTTTCTTCTAAGCTTTATAAGCTTTATCGCTGCTAGATAGGTTCTAGCTTATCCTTCAATATTTAGCTTTATTACTAATCAAAATATAAAGATAGAAAAATTTTGAGAATAACAAATAATTTGTTTTAAAAGAAATGAATAAAAAATGTATTCTTTCTAGTTGAAGCTAATACGATTTTAACTACATAGAACACTACATCAGTTAAATATTTATGAACAATTTTATCTAACCATTACTATATTAGAGTGTAAGCTAGGAAAAGAACACAGTCGAGAAATTAATGCTATTACATGGTCAGTAAGTTGTTGGTATTTCTCTTGATATCAAGGAATGTAAAGCTCAGAATATATGAAACAATAATTTTACCAGTTGTTCTCTATGGGTGTGAAACGTGGTCTCTTTACTTAAATGACAATAACTAATTTAGGATGTTCGAAAACAAGTTGCTTAGGAAAATACTTAATCCAAAATCGGATGAAGATACTGGGGGGGGGGGGGGGTATAGGGAGGAGGCCACTATACCCTGATACCCTGTACTCATCACAAGACATTGTTACGATGATAAATTCTCGTAGATTACGGTGGGTATGACTTTCAGAGATAATGGGAGAATATACAACCTTGTTCAGGATATTTACTGGCAAATCCAATGGAAAGAGACCATTGGAAAGACTTAGACGTAGATGGGAGGATAAAACTAGGATGCACCTTAAAGAGTGTAGGGATGTAAATTCAGATAGGTGGAAAACTGATAGAACTATCTCAAGATAGGGATAGGGTGTAATAAGGTGGACTGGATAGAACTATCTCAAGATAGGGATAGGGTGTAATAAGGTGGACTGGATAGAACTATCTCAAGATAGGGATAGGGTGTAATAAGGTGGACTGGATAGAACTATCTCAAGATAGGGATAGGGTGTAATAAGGTGGACTGGATAGAACTATCTCAAGATAGGGATAGGGTGTAATAAGGTGGACTGGATAGAACTAGCTCAAGATAGGGATAGGGTGTAATAAGGTGACTGGATAGAACTATCTCAAGATAGGGATAGGGTGTTTGAATAAGGTGAAATGGATAGAACTAGCTCAAGATAGGGATAGGGTATAATGAGGTGAACTGAATATAACTATATCGAGATAGGGATAGAGTGAGACGAGGTGTACTGGATAGAACTAGCTCGAGATAGGGATAGGGTATAATGAGGTGAACTGAATATAACTAGCTCGAGATAGGGATAGAGTGAGACGAGGTGAACTGGATAGAACTAGCTCGAGATAGGAATAGGGTATAATGAGGTGAACTGAATATAACTAGCTCGAGATAGGGATAGAGTGAGACGAGGTGAGTTAACACGTGGATAGAAACTAGCTCGAGATAGGAATAGGGTATATGAGGTGAACTGAATACAACAAGCTCGAGATAGGGATAGAGTATAATGAGGTGAACTGAATATAACAAGCTCGAGATAGGGATAGGTATAATGAGGTGAACTGAATATAACAAGCTCGAGATAGGATAGAGTGAGACGAGGTGTACTGGATAGAATTAGCTCGAGATAGGGATAGAGTGAGACGAGGTGTGCTGGATAGAACTAGCTCGAGATAGGGATAGGGTATAATGAGGTGAACTGAATATAACAAGCTCGAGATAGGAATAGGGTATAATGAGGTGAACTGAATACAACAAGCTCGAGATAGGGATAGAGTGAGACGAGGTGTACTGGATAGAATTAGCTCGAGATAGGGATAGAGTGAGACGAGGTGTGCTGGATAGAACTAGCTCGAGATAGGGATAGGGTATAATGAGGTGAACTGAATATAACAAGCTCGAGATAGGAATAGGGTA
Organism: Timema cristinae; assembly: GCA_039000515.1. NCBI lineage: Eukaryota > Metazoa > Arthropoda > Insecta > Phasmatodea > Timematidae > Timema > Timema cristinae. The sequence goes on along the minus strand of JBCFYV010003508.1, from coordinate 29,984,819 downwards.
TAATGAGGTGAACTGAATACAACAAGCTCGAGATAGGGATAGAGTGAGACGAGGTGTACTGGATAGAACTAGCTCGAGATAGGGATAGGGTATAATGAGGTGAACTGAATACAACAAGCTCGAGATAGGGATAGAGTGAGACGAGGTGTGCTGGATAGAACTAGCTCGAGATAGGGATAGGGTATAATGAGGTGAACTGAATATAACAAGCTCGAGATAGGGATAGGGTATAATGAGGTGAACTGAATACAACAAGCTCGAGATAGGGATAGAGTGAGACGAGGTGTACTGGATAGAACTAGCTCGAGATAGGGATAGGGTATAATGAGGAGAACTGAATATAACAAGCTCGAGATAGGGATAGAGTATAATGAGGTGAACTGAATATAACTAGCTCGAGATAGGGATAGAGTGAGACGAGGTGTACTGGATAGAATTAGCTCGAGATACGGATAGGGTATAATGAGGTGAACTGAATATAACAAGCTCGAGATAGGGATAGGGTATAATGAGGTGAACTGAATACAACAAGCTCGAGATAGGGATAGGGTGTAATGAGGTGAACTGAATATAACAAGCTCGAGATAGGGATAGAGTGAGATGAGGTGTACTGGATAGAATTAGCTCGAGATAGGGATAGGGTATAATGAGGTGAACTGAATATAACAAGCTCGAGATAGGGATAGGGTATAATGAGGTGAACTGAATATAACAAGCTCGAGATAGGGATAGGGTGTAATGAGGTGAACTGAATATAACAAGCTCGAGATAGGGATAAGTGGCGTACTTTATAAGCGCGGCAATGAACTTTCCAATTCCTAATGCCAAGGAGTAAGGAAAAACCTTACATCAACACATAAAAAGAGATATTACTTGATTGTATATTACCATGTGTGGTATTAATTTTGTCACTAAAGAAACCAATTCCACAAATATTTATCCCAAACCACAAACCATGTAGTTCCCTATGATATAGTACCTTTTGAATCACCTAAGTCTGTGTGTACATAAACACGTCAGTACAAAGACAATAGCTAACAAACAACTAAAACCACAAGAGCTTGTCTCGCGTTTGAGAAATACGATGCTAGCGTTTCAAACTCGGAGAAGGGTGGGGGTATGAATTTAGTATATATAGAAGGGGCTGGTTTCCACCTTCCTCTTTTCACCAAGCACGCGTCTATTCGCCGCCAGATTGGTACCACCTGCAAGGATTGGGTCAATCTAAATAGGAATGATCTTTAATCGCAAAGTTGTGTTTGTTGTATACTCCTCTTACCTTATTATTACTATTAGCACCGTTTCTTACTACCCGTTCGGGTTGTACGCACTTACGCTAATGTGTAATGGTAGGCGTGATTATGAGATGAAATGGAGGACCTACAGTTTAATGTGGGATCCGAACCACAATGGAGACCTGGGCATTTCACACATTCGCAAGTTTTGATTAATACACGTCTTCTCAGAGGTGAAGGAAGGGTTTGGCAATAAGATAAATTTGTGCCGGGACTGAGGATTGAACCCCGCACCCCCAGAACAGAAGTCCGACACCTTACCTCTGGACCACCAGGTCACCTCTTTGTTGCTTGATGGCAGAGTAATAGAGGGTTGTACCAATGCCTTTCCTTACAGCTATTTTATTGGTCCACATAGTGCGTTGGCAAGGTGGGTAGAGATCTATTTTGTTACGAATATCATTCTAAAAGGCCTTTTTCACTATCAGAACCTTATAGTATAGTAGATCTCTGGTAGAATAAAAGGTCTTCCAGTTGATAATTTCAAAGAAAATTGAGCTCTAGCTAAAGAATACTTTTTTATATTATTATGTCTTATAAGCTGTTTGGGCTATACACTGATATGCAATGTTAACTCTAGAATATTAGGGCTGAGAGAGGTTGAATTTATAAGAAGTATATCATCATTTGCGTGGAGGTAGAATGTAAAAATTTATAGGAAAAGTCACCCTTAGTAGACTTAACTGGGATTAGAACTACATCAGCAGTCTAGTATATTACGAAAGTTATGACTTTAAGCATTCGACTAATGAAGTGAGTTATTGGATCTTGTATTAAGACAGTTGTAATTGGGTAAAAATCCATTTCCATCTAAACTAAATTACCTCCACTACACCAGACTTAAATTATGTAGATATGATCAATATAATTGGATATGAAGATGAAATGTCAGACGTTTACATTGTGAAAACATAGGGGCTTAAATACATTTTTATATGATTTGTAAAAAAATCATATAATCATCTAGCCCGCTTCATTGGCCACATGGTCTAAGGCGTCACTCTAGATACAGAGTGGAATTTCCCATGACGAGGAGATTGGTGATCGAATCCCATTTGGGTGTACTAAGGATGTTTTCTCATAAATTTGTTTTCCACGCTGGTGTTGTTACACTTTACCTGAATTAAATATTCCTACTTCTTAACACATAAGCGCAGATAGTATATATATATATATATATATATATATATATATAATATATATATATATATATATATATATAATAATGTATTTATTTTGTCAATAACTGCTACTCAAATAAACTTACGCTGTTCATTACTTTTCAAATACTATATACAAGAAGCACCAAGTATATAATGAACCATATTTCTTCTCTTATATATCAATTAAATATATTAAAGTGATAAAGATTCAATTTTCACGATAAAAATATGGACCATAAGATCGCCGGTCCAATTTTATTTATATTTTGTTCCTTTTGAAAACGAGATAAAATATTTCTTCCCCCCCTCCGCCACCAAGGACCCCCACCACAAGCCACCCGCTCTACTTCCCTCTACTTCACCCACACGTGACCCTCCAAACATTGGGTAACACTTTTACCAACACGATACCCAAGAAAGAGAACTGAGGGATATAAACAAAATAATAATAATAAAAAAAACTTTTCAGCTTTCATCTCTTATTGAATTATACAATGGCGATAAAAATGAAATAGAAAGCATCGACAACGTCCAATGTTTTCGAATCGTTGAATTATTTTTCGGCGTTACCGTACGCATGGTATCGGCGTGACAAAAGAACGCTGAATTGAACAAATAGCTCGGATGGAGTAATAAACGGGAAGGGGTATACTTCCATCCAATGAAACGTAGACCTATTTATAATTAATACACGTTTCACGATTCCCGATTTTTCTAACGACATTAATGTTATCGTTTACTAACCTTACCGATATTTGCGATTATGTTGACGAGCTGACATTACAGCTTGTTCGTTTCTAAAGAGATTGTTCATATTTTTGAAGGATTTTTATATTTTAAAAATATAATACATAATTTAAAGGCTTTCAAGTTTGATTTGGTCAGAGTCCCTTATTAAATATTCAGAATACTCGAGTTCGATCCTCGGTACTTCGAGATTTCTCTATGAAACAGTGAATCTGGAACAAGGTCATACTCAGTCGCGTGAGGATAAATGAAAATCTGCTTGAACAGAAAAGTAGCAGATCCTGTCTAGAAAACTAAGATTGGCGGCTAGAGGGTTTGTTTTGCTGAACAAATGAGATCCATATTTCCGCATAGGCTGGAACTATCTGCACCAGCAGATGGCGGCCGCTTGGTCAGTGTAGCAGATAGTTTTATTGCAGGCTGACATCATAGAGCTTAAGTTTTATTTATATGGTGTTAATCTCATGTAAGTAGATAAGCAAGTAAGAAAATATTTAATTAATAAAATATGTATTAAAAAAGCTTTAATTAAATACCACGCATTTTCTTTCTTTAGTAATTTATTAATCTTTCTTAATATCTATAGGCCCTATACAAACATTTTTTTTTTACAAAAAATACATAAATGAAATAATAATATTTTCCAACCCTTTTGGATTCATTAATATATCATGTCCATCGAAAAATAAAACAAATCAAGGTTCTTCATATCCCCAAATAGGGCACAAATCATATTAATGGCGTTGGGGTATAGTGACCCCAACGCACGGCACATTTCACCTAGTTGGCGTCATCACTGAGGGGGAGCCCGTAGCGTCACCGGGCGTCCGCGCACTTTCCGTTGAGCTCGGCCTATACAGCCGGCATACCCCGCTGTCTGGCCACCCTCCCAGTCTCACACGACTAGAAGGGGGGTCACGACTCCCCAGATTCGACTCCGAGGTCACCTGCCGACGTCGACGAAGGGATTCACAACGCCGTCCCTGATTCGGCGGTAGGGATGGCCAAGAGCGTCGTAATCGCCGATGCCCCTGACGATCATGTTGGAGCTGGCCTGCGCTCGGGTGAAAATCTTACCGCCAGCCTGCGGATACGGCTGTCCAGGGATGGGAGGCCTGACATGATCAGGAGAACGCGGTTTGGGACGAGGGGCGGAGCCCCGAGGATCAAACGAAGGAACCGGTGGTATATTGTAAGGTGATATTTTCCGCTTCAAAAGGTTCAATATTTGACTGCATTTTATGAAATTAAATATTAATTCTATCTGTGAGTATCAACCTGTATCAATTTATTTATTTTACATATTTTTATTCTTACTTTCCAACCTTTAAAAACAATTCATTTCAAGGGTATTATTTGTCCAACTGTGTGACTTTATGTGTTTCAAATGGAGGCTGTAAGGGGAAAAGAAGGAAGGCCCAAATTTAGCTCAAATTGAGCTAATAATGCCATCTGTTAGAAAATCACGAGATGTTTCTGATGCACTTTAAATTATGGTTAAAATAAGTATTTGCCATATTCAAAATAATTTTTTTTTTAAATATTTGCAGGGGTCTTTGTGGGGTTTGAGATATTAAATTTTGTGTACTGAAAAATTTGTCTAATATGACTTTCCCCTATTTCCCCTGTACCCTAAATATACTAGAGTATTGTTGCGAATATGTTTGCACATTATAGTGATAGAATGTATTCAAAACGTTTTATAGAGAAAAGTTATATATGATGTGCTTTCACTAGAATTTCTAGTTAAATGTTTACTCATCAAAGGCTATCAATTTTTCAATAATTTTGAAAATTCGATGGTAATAGCTAAACAAAACGTATGATTACTATTACTCTTCACACCACGATGAGAACTTTGAAATGACCACTGTCCCGGCTTTATATCAATTTCTTGCACCATACCACTTAACTAAAAGTTGATTTATTGTTTTTAAACAAAGACCAATATTTTATTTACTGATAAACAATAAAGTACAAATCAGGGTTTCCATCATGATGTAAAAAAAAAGAATGTGTATAAACCCACAAAGCAGAAAATCTTGAAATTTGTTTTTTCATTGAAGCTAATATTTTTACCGACATCCTGGAACTATAATCTTTAAAAGAAGTGTTCGTTTGTCAAAATTGGTTTAGCCGTTTACTCGTAATTTAAATTACCCGAAATGGGCATTTAAATTTATACATTAACCGTGGATAGTGAGTGATAAACGACGAAAAGAAAATAGGAATTTTACTTAAATCAAAAGCATTGCTCTAGTGTCTCAGTTATTCTCGTGTTCCTCCTCCAAATCCTATTGGCTCAGGCTGAGTATGAACGTGATCACTACTCCCTCATGTGTGCATATATAGACACATAATATTATCAGAAGCTAGAGGTGGATATACGCTGTTGTGTATATCCTACTAGCCAACGTTAAAACAACAGCAGTGGGTCACCATCAGGCATAACAGGGCTTATAGGTAGTTCCATTGATGTAACACCTGCGGAGATCTACCTCCAACCACCATCAGAAAATTTGATTGAGAGCCTGCGGCATTTATGTGTGTGTGTGGGTACGATAATTCCCAGCGTAAATGGGTTACAGCCCTTCCACCCATTATCAACCCCCACCCTCACGCCTTTTTCAAACCCTTTCCATCCAAACCAATCCCGCCCTTTAACTCCCAACAGTAACCTTGCTTTTCCATTATAGATAAAATCCAAGGTAGGTATGAACCCGGTACCCACAGGCTCAAAGCATTGACAAGAAAATAAAAAAGTCCATATATTTTGAAAAAAAAATAGATAGGCTAATAAAGTATGACATCACTGTAACATCTTTAATTCAGTTACAAGATGGATGAATCAGAAATATTAAAATAATCTCGTTTTAAAACCCAATGATGATGCTATGGATAAAGACTAATTTGTTTAACAGAATTTGTCATACGTATTGTAAAAAATTACAACAATGATGTTGGTAGTTCTGGTTTGATGATGAAAGCTAAAAATTATTTTTGTTGTTATTAGGTTCTGTTTTGTTGGTCCCCATGATAGATTTATTCTCTCTCTCTATTATATGTAATGTATTTGGCGAAACAATAGGAACAGAAATGCTATCGAATTAATTGAAATATTAATAGGGGTTACACAAAAGCTATTTTATTCCATTGATGAAAGGCCACTAATTTAAATTCAGAATGACGTGAAAAAAATATGTTAACTAGTAATAATGAATGTACATACAATATTAAAGTTTACGTTTTTATAAAAGTTTATTAATTAGACATATAAATAGTTTAAGTATGACCAAAATAGGGAAATAGCATCTTTAGTCCAAATATAAATTATTTAAATAAACATCTTAATTTCAAGTTTAATTTAAAAACTAAATTTTTGGAAAATAAAATTATACAAAAAAATGTAGCACTAGCAATCTCTGTAAAACCGCAAGTGATTTAAAAGCCAGAATTTACCAAAATTTTTACACTTGAAATATTTTTTTTTTAGAAACGGCTATGCACTTATTATGCTAGTGGTTCTATGGATTAGTAAAGATATATTTAAATAAAATGTACCCACATTTGCGTGGATGTAGAGTGGAAAACCATTTATGAAAAACCACCCTCACTACACCCGATCGGGATTCGATATTCGATCTTTTCGTAATCGGCCATCTAGTCTACTGTATGAGCAGTGCCTTAGACCATGTGGCCACCGAAGCAGGTTGAAAAATACTTCTTGGCCATAGGTTTATGTGTAACTTAAAATAATAATTTTTGGAGTAGTATCAATACTAAAATGTGACATCGATGTTTAAAAAATAGGTAATCTGTAAACGGGGTTTAGCTCTGAACTTTCACATTTAGGCCTTTTTATTTTGTTAAATTTAATATAATATTAATACATTATTTGGTGTTACATGTAAAAAAATCCATAGATGGAGACATTTACTTGACAGAAAATGTTGAAAAGTATATCTCTTAAATACTAAAATATAAAACACTCGCATCCAATGGGTTAACAAGTATTAAACAATTTTTACTACCATCTAACATGTCTTTACTATAAGACTTATATAAAAGTTTCAGAGAAAAAAAAAAGAAGTATAGTGACAGAGCCACATTACACCTTAAACCTCTTTAAAAACTTCTTATTTTAGGAGGAAATTCTCAACGTAGGTAATGCTTTAACATGAAATTAATGTTTTAATTTATTATTACACCTAAAAGAATGGTTAATCGAAAACGACAAATTTTGGCAGATTTTCAATCCAAAATTGAGGTAAAATACCAGCATATGCAACTAACTTGATACATATATTATATGGTAATTTAATTCAATCTAGTCACTTCCTATGCTTATGGCTTAAATTTGTTTTAGGATACATTTAAAAAATAAATGGTAAAGAATAATCGCACAATCTTTCTCATATTGTGTAGAATGCTCACTCTGAGCTCAATCTACAAGGCCGAATTCAAAAAATTTCCAATCTTATATAATCCATCGTAAGCTACCTACACTTACATTAATTTATCTTTTAAAAACCATACGTTACTACTTACCATACAAATTGTTCTCCAATACCAATTTTGAACAAAATTGTTGAAGTTTTTTTCCTTCAAAAAAATTCAAATTTTACAAAAAGGAGTCAACTGTAAACTACTTTAATCAATAAGGACTTAGCAGAAACCTATTTTGAACCAAATCGACTAGTCAGTTCTTTTATATTAAAGTTTTCAAAAAAGAAGTAAATGGTGATCTACCGCTAAACTATATATTTATTACCGGAAAATAACTTTAGAGTTTTATTTGACTCGTCAAATACACCTCAGATATATATTTTTAAATCGTTATTCATTTATCAAACATTTCAATTTGTATAAAATAGCTCATTATAAACTACCCTTAGTGAGTTTAAACCCAAAAACCGAGAAGGCCTATATAGTGTTATTTGGGAGGTCAAAAACTCCCTGGATATCAATTTTGAATCAACTATTTGTAGCCACATTTAAAAAAATCTGGAACAAAAAAAAATCACAAGTAAACTATCCCTAGTTGGAGGGCTAGGGTCAAAATAAAAATAAAAACACAGTTATTTCACTGTTATCTCCATGATAAAATATTCCAAAGTGGTCTTAGCCATTTATTTATAAACAAAGTAATAGTACTATAATTTACTATTTAAAAGATTCTTTTCAGTAATTGTCTTACAACCCCTCCAGATTATTTGCATGTTTACATAAAATATTATTATTATTAGCACCACATCTTACTACCCGTTCGGTTTATACGCATTTACGCTAATGTGTAATGGTAGGGTGATTGTGAGATTAAATGGAGGACACACAGTTTAACGTGGAATCCGAACCACGGTGGAGGCCTGGCATTCCCCACATTCATAAGTTGTGATTAATACACGTCTTGTCAGAGAAGGTTCATAAATTAAGGGGTTATGGATTATGGTAGTAAAATAAGCGGGAGAATTCTTTAATTTTTGTGGAAACAATGGTAAACTATTTAATAAATACCACCATCTGTACACTCACGTGAGATTTAAACAGCCTCTTCATAGAATAAAAGAGATTGATAATTAGATCCACATGCACAATGGTGCAGTTAGTTAAACTATACAAATGACCAATTATTATAGATAATAAAAAGGTATTCTTTAAAACCAAGAAATATGATTTGATGTGATCGTTATTTATGAACAAACATGTACTGTACAGCCACGCTTTGTTTAGTAGGTATTTTACTTGATCCCAATTCCCAGTCCAGTAACATAACGTATCAAATACCCTTGGGGGTTACTAACCCCCTCCCACCCCTCCATTCCTCTTCCAACCTAAAAACAAAACAAAAAAAAAAATCCTGCCCCTTCCGGATGTTACCACTGAAACTGCAAGTGCTAGGGCAAAACACTCGAACTCTGATGCGTGGAGTTTTGAGATCACTTCCATCCCCTCTTTTTTTTTCACTCTATCTCCCTCCCCCCTCTTCAATCAACCCCCCCCCCCCACTTTCTCACCACGCGTACACTTCCTCTCCTCCCCCCATCGCACCACCAAGGGATGGAACAGATAATGTGGACGAGTGAACGGCACCCCTTGATTCCCTGCAGGGAATGAAATAAACCCCCTCGCTGAACCATTACACTTTTATTTATATCCTACTTTTTTTCTGACCTATCTCTCTCTCTCTCACGTTCTCTTCAGGTCTCATCTTTACCCACCTTCATATCCCACCCTCTTCGAAACACCATTTCTCCCTCTTTAAAAAAAAAAACCTCCACCCAAACCACCTCTCACACTAACCAATGTTTCCCACGCACGGCCAATAGCAAACACGAATAAAGTCCCTTTTATACCCTCCTAGATCATTCTAATAAAATTACACCGGACGAGGCTATAGTACGAAATGAGAGCAACAGCCTTCATAAAAATGATCCTCCACCCCCCCCCCCCCCCCAGCTTCCGTAAACTCTCTTACTCTAAACATTACCTTTCCCCTTGCTCTTCTTGTGGGGATGGTTTTAGTCTTTTACTCACCCCTCTTTAGGTGGGATGTACGTTAAGTTTCATTAAATATGGACATATCAAATATACAAGGGAACCAGCCCCGTGGTGCAGTGGTCAGTGCATCTGTCTGTGAGCTTAAGAGTCCCTGGCTCGATTCCCAGCTGGTACTTGGGGTTTTATACCAAAAGGAGAAATATCCCAAATATCAACAGGGTTTGGTTGGTTAGGTTAAAGTTGGGTTTATATTTATTATTGAAAATAGTTTCATTGGTCTGGTTTGTTTCCGCTTCATGTTACTATGTCCTGTTCACGGTAGGAATTGACTTCTGAAAGGCCTTTTTCCCTACCATAAATCTATTATATAGTAGGATATTGGTAGGAAAAAAGACCTTTCGGAGAGTAATTCCTACCGTGAATGGAGTATATCTATCCAGCCAACTAAAACCCCTTACGGTGGCTGCATGGTATTTGGCGTCACTCTCGCGATAGACTATACTGCTGATGACAGGGAAATAAGGGTTCGAGTCAAGGTGGTATATCCTAAGGATTCTTAAGTTCTCCCTACACACAAATGTGTGTACACTACCTCTAGATTCAACCTTCCTCATTCCTAGCTCATTACTCATTAGCGTAATTAGTACATATCCGTACAGCCTGAGCAGGTAGTAGGATTTGGTTATAAAAAAAAAACTAGTTTGGTAGAGATGAGGAAATAATTTTAATTTAATCTACCAGTGTTTGAGTGGAGGAATAGTGGAAAGTCTTTAAGTAAGATATTATATTAATAATATTTAGCACCACGTCTTACTACCCGTTCGGATTATACGCTTTAAGTACTAATTACGCCAATGGATTAGGGATTGGGAAGGTTGAATTAGAGTAAGTGAACCACATTTGCATAGAGGGAGAGTGGAAAACAATTTAGGAAAAACCACCCCAGTTCACCCGACCGATATTCTAACCTCGATCGCCCCGTCCTCAGCAGTCTAGCTCAACACGAAACTAGCGCGCTAGCCAACTACGCCACCGAGGCGGGCTTTTTTAGGACAAGAGAGAAAAAAAAATCATCGTCCGTAAAAGGTGCAACATTCGAACAATGATCTTCTCGTCCCAAGTATAACAGAGTAGATTAACCTGACCAATTAGTCACCCCCTACCCACCAAATGGGGAAAGTTTATTTGTTCATTATAAATTAAGAGAAAAGGGGGAAAAAGGGAGAAAGACACACACATTTTCTCGGACAGTACTTTCATATCTCAAACCCACTAAGGACCCCGGCAACACATTTAATAAAAATAAAAATTACAGAGACCTCTTTTAACCATAATCTAAAGTACATTATAAAGGTTTGATGTTTATCTAGCAGACGACAGCCCTAAATTAATTTGAGATACAATTGGACTATCCCCATTTTTATACTGTGCCCTTAAAATACTAAATATAAACATGACTTACAAACTAATTTAACCTAAGAAATAATTTATTAAAAGTTTATTAAGGCATTAGAAGGCGTTAGAATGGAATTTCGCGTCATTTCCTTTGACAGATAAATAGGGGTTCGATTTTTACCAGAGGCTGATTAGGGACGATTTAATATCGTACTCAATCTGCATTATATATTCCATGCTTATATATTTCCAACAAATTCAAGTTGCTAAAAACCTTTGCCTTAAAATGAGGGAGGGAAGTATGCAAGAACGTCAGTGAATGCTTAGTAGACCGATAGTTTGGTTACGGGCACACTATTGTTCCAATTTTTAACTATGATAAAGCAAGCAGACCCACGCTCGTGTCCACAAAGCATCCACTTGGTAAAGTTCATCATATGGCCCGGAGTGTAGGACCACGAGATAGCCTTAGTGTTTGTTTGTTTTTTGCAGTTTTTATGGCATTTTTTTTCCAATGAATCAAAGATTTCTAGAGTAGAAACAAAGAGTTTAATTTTCTTCATATGGTGATATTAACAGATTATTGAATATCTGTCACGAACATAGCGGCAATAGATGACAACATTTTAAGAGAAACATATTTTATTATTATTATTATTATTATTATTATATTATTATTATTAGCACCACGTCTTACTACCCGTTCGGGTTATACGCACTTACGCTAATGTGTAATGGTAGGGTGATTGTGAGATGAAATGGAGGACCTACAGTTTAACGTGGAATCCGAACCACGGTGGAGGCCTGGCATTCCCCACATTCACAAGATGTCTTGTCAGAGGTGAAGGAAGGGTTTGGTAATCAGATAAATCTGTACCGGGACCGAGGATTGAACCCCGGACCCCAGAACAGAAGTCCGACACCTTACCCCTAGACCACCAGGTCACCCAAGACATCTTTGATGGATATTCAAGAATTATTGCCATCACTTTGCAGCAATAGTTTTTGAATATCAGTCTAGGGTGTCTTGAAATTGAATGGCAACATTTTTATTCTGCGTTTAAATGTTTCTCATTTACTGTCGCTATGTTCATGATAGATATTCAACAACTGGCTATAATACCATGTGTGAAGAGTTAAAAACTTTGATTTACCGGAGAAATACTTGTTTTTGTAAAAAAAAAAAAAAAAATCTTTAAAAGTTATAAAAAACACTGACCTTTTCTCGAACCCCTACAACCCCATCTTAAATCAAACGATAGCTCCAAAAACAGAAAACATAAAATGGGAATAGCTTAGCTAATGTACTTCTTAACTTGGGAATGTGACAGGCACATTTTTTGGACTCCATTATACCAGAGTTCTTATTTTGGTAGCACATGGAGCTTCTGAAATGGAATGGGGACGAAAGGCTGAGTGCACACAGCCAAAGCATTCCACTATATGGGCTACGGCTTCATATCCCAGTTGCAGCAAACAAAACAAAAAAGCTACTTCGCTGTCTGCTTTACCTTTGGACGACAACGCATAAAGGAGTGTGGCAATAGCCACTATTTAGGATTGCTTCTTTCACGCTGGTTTAACTACTGGATGTGTGACTTTCAATGCAGAGGGTGAAATGTCACTCAAAGAACTGCTCCAATTCCTCAATGACCTATCTTTTGAAATTAAAGAGCTTATCGATAAGGATCATGAGGATGCATTTTTATATTTAGCACCACGCTTTACAATCCTTTCAGGCTATATACTTTAATGTGTTGGGGATTATGATGACTATACTATAGAGGAGCTGTACCCTTATTTGCGTGGCGGTAGCGTATAAAACCATTAATGAAAGACCACCCTAGGACATCCGACCAAGATTCAAACCCTCCACCTAACCGTCATCAGTAGAAAAAATATGGCTTAGCTAAAATAAAAGGACTCTTCCCGTTTAGTAGAAAATAATACAGGTGGATTGGGGTTTTTGGGAAATTGAAATTTTCAAAACCTAAAAAAACCCGTTTTCGGTGTGATAGAATATTGAAACTGGACAGGAAAGTGGATAGGTTATTTCAGATAACTAGAAAAGCAATTAAGTTTATGAATTTTATAATTGAGATTTTGAAAATAGCGGGAAACGGTGACTAAAACATCAAAAACTAATAAGTGAGGAAAAAAAGTTGTAGTATAAAATCGAAATAAATTAATTAAGTAAGTAAAAATCCATCACGAATAATCGAAAATAATTACAACTTAAAATTTAAAAATGGAATCCAAGAAATAAGGGGCTTAACATTTCGCACACTATTATAAAAAACCAACATAAAACTGTGCAGGGACAAATCTGTTCCTTTCAACGGAATATTATTTAATTTATGATATTTGTTAAATTCCGATTTTTTTTCTGATTTGGAAATATAACATTGTATATAATTTATGTTCTCACATCTTATGATCACTTGTAAGCAATTATTGTATTTGTTCATGCAATCAGTTTATGGGCAGATTAATGATTCGTTTCAAATAATGTTTTTTTATAAATTATTGAAGTTATACTTCTTTAGGTGCGTTATGAAAAAATGATGAGAGTGAAATTTTAAGATACGCGCGCATCACTGTAACACAAAAGTAACAGGTTGAAGCTATACCGCTCATTAAGTCTCGAGAAAAAAAAGCTACCAACAAAATAGAAATAGAACCTCCGTTAGTCGCGCATGTTGGTACGCTCGTCGCCTCTGATCACTGTTTTCATATGTATAATATTTATCCACATGTTTCTAGTTTCTACATTCACAACACGTGTTTTACTTTCATACAAGTGCGAATTATATATGTGCTAATAAATTATATGCAGTAGTGATTTAAATTGAATATTTTGATTAATATTATTTACTATTCGTAAATATTAGTGAAAAAATTTGTGCTTATAGACTTTTTCAAGTGCTCCAATGTAATTGAGGTTAACTATCCGTATGTATTATTTATTGATATAAATTAAAATATTATTATTTAACATAATCAATACTAAATATTATTAAATTATTATTGTTAAATATTTATTATTGGTTATTTAATATTTACAAAATAAAGAAATAAAATTAATAAAACATTTAATAAAAATTTGTGATAAAAATTTAAATCGAACATCAAATTAAAATATTAATTTTTAATATTTATTATTAAATTGAATAAATAATAAATATTTATAAAAATAAATGAACAAATTCAATGAAAACTTTTTGATAAAAATGAATAAACTTACATTCAATTTTTGAATTTATTATTAAATTTATTCATTTACTTTTAAAATATTAAATAATCAATAATAAATATTTAAAATCAAGAATCTTAAAATATTTAGTACAAATTATGTCATATATATTAATTATTTTCTAAATTTTATTTTTAATAATTATATATATTATTAAATTATTAATTTTCAATTTTAAATATTTATTATTAATTTCTAATATCTAATTCTCTACAATAAATCTTATTTAATGATGCCAAAGAAGTATAACTTCTCACGCACGACATAAGTACACACACCCATTTTTAGTAGATATAAACGGCTTAGGATTATCAATATTATCTTAATATTGTATATAAATAAATTGTATAAAAAGTGCTGCCGCATTCGTAACATTCTAATTTGATTGAGTTATGACATTTGTTTGCACGCAGGAGTAATTTGAATACTTGAAAATATGTTAAGGATATAAAATTCGTAGTTTTTTGTAGGTCTTAAGATAACATTATCTAGAAAAGTTTAAAAAAACATAATTTTATATGGCAGATTCAAAAAAGCAACTAGGACTAGGCCGGAAACTTTGAAAAAATTATTGAAGTTATACTTCTTTAGCCGCGTTATGAAAAAATGATGAGAGTGAAATTTTAATATGCGCGCGCATCACTGTAACACAAAAGTAACAGGTTGAAGTTAAACCGCTCATTAAGTCTCGGAAAAAAAAAGCTACCAACAAAATAGAAATAGCACCTCTGTTAGTCGCGCATGTTGGTACGCTCGTCGCCTCTGATCACTGTTTTCATATATATAATATTTATCCACATGTTTCTAGTTTCTACATTCACAACACGTGTTTTAGTTTCATACAAGTGCAAATTATATATGTGCTAATAAATTATATTCAGTAGTGATTTAAATTGAATATTTTGATTAATATTATTTACTTTTCGTAAATATTAGTGAAAAAAAATTGTGCTTATAGACTTTTTCAAGTGCTCCAATATAATTGAGGTTAACTATCCGTATGTATTATTTATTGATATAAATTAAAATATTATTTTTTTGTATTTATTTATATTATTAGTTTAAAGTTTAAGTTCCATTAATAAAACATTAATGTTTATAGAAACTTTAAAACTTATTTTAAAGTTATACTAACTGCCATATTTAGTGACGAGATGTCTTTGGACTTGGAGGAATACAAACCTCTTTGGATCTAGACGAAGATTACACAGTTCGTAGTTTTGTTTTGTAATACTCCAAGAAATGCCATTGCGTTGTTTGAATGTAAAAATCCAACAATAAAAGATACGTAATTGTTTTGTTACCACTGTCTAAATTGAAACAAATTTTGTGCTTGACATACGTTTTGTTATTTTAATTAATTCATTATTAATTGGAGTACAGTTATGTAACTAATTGTATTTTAAGCCAATACAATAATATGCCACCATTTAAATTTATTGAAGTGACAATCATGAATTAATAGTTGCACCTACTCTTGAGTGGTGGCAAATAGAAGGCGCAACTTTGCTCTCAAATTGCGCCTGCTCCTTTTAGTGAATAGGGATTTGGAACATATTTCAAACTTGCGCTGGCGCAACTATTTGCTCCCTTTGGTGAATCCAGGCCCAGTAGTGATTTAAATTGAATATTTTGATTAATATTATTTACTATTCGTAAATATTAGTGAAAAAAATTGTGCTTATAGACTTTTTCAAGTGCTACAATATAATTGAGGTTAACTATCCGTATGTATTATTTATTGATATAAATTAAAATATTATTATTTAACATAATTAATACCAAATATTATTAAATTATTTTTTATTTTTTAATGATGCCAAAGAAGTATAACTTCTCAGGTGCGTACATAAGTACACACACCCATTTTTTTTTATTATATCATTATATCAAAGGTAAACTGTTACTATGTAGCTTTAATTTATTTAGACGCTTTTAGAACCATTTATACTGGCTGTGTCAATCTTCTTTCTCATTCTAGCTATCTTACAAGTAGATAAAGTATTGTGATTGTAAAAAAAATCTAGTTCAAAATGTTTATTAATGTTGAAGTATGGCCCCCGAACCCAAAAAAGTTGTTTTTAATTTCCTGTGTCTGTCTGTCTCCCCATCTGTCTCCATCCCTGTCCGTCCGTCATATCCATGTATCTGTCCGTCCACTTCTGTCTGTCCATACCTTGGAGTAGAGCCTAAACTATCTTACCGATCGGGCTGAAACTCGGTATCTAGGGTTTTCATAGGGTTGCCCCGAGGTGTTTTTGAAATTGGATATCCAACCCTAAAATTAAGGGTTGTTTACTAAAGGGCAAGAAGGGAAAAAACATTTTTTCTCAAAATTAGCTCTGATGATTTTGATTAAATTTCATATCATTGCATTCATAAATATTACAAACAAAATGGCTACTCTCAATTTTTCGTAGAAATGACGCATAAATTATCATAATGTTTTAATCATATCTTCATAGTTCCTTGAGCTATGAGTTTATTTATTATAGAAAATATTTAAGTCTATTTATAAAAAGACTTTTATTTGAAACATTTTTTTATAAAGCCAATAATTTTCAAGCTATACGCAAATATATATCAACGCCGTCTGCTGTGTGTCTGTCCAACCATAAAATTAAGAGTAGTTTACTAAAAGGCGAAAAGGAAAATAACGTTTTTCAAAAAATCGGCTCTAACGATTTTGAAAACATTTGTTTATATGCGTTGAATAAAATAATTATAAACAAAATGGGTATTTACATTTTCTTATGAACATGATTTTAGGGTATTTTACAGAAGCGGAAATTTCCATATCACCGCACCTATTTGAGACACTAAATAACTTATCATTGCAAAATAATTATTGCACTATTAAAAATAAAACATTTATTTGAAATACATTAACGTAATAATTCTCTAATTCCATAGAGTAATTAAATATAAGTAATTCTTTCAAAAATTGAGGTTCTTTTTGTTAATTTCTTAGGGTAAATAATCTATCTCTATTATTTTAGACTCAATAGTAAATATTAACTATTTTATTGGTCAAAATTTGTAAATGAGGAATTTAATAGCTATTCGAAGACCTAAATATGAGCAATCCCTAAAGAATTTAAGAAACTCTAACCGGAAGTTGAAATTTTAATATGAAGTGTTGGTCCTTGTAGAACCTATATTGAACATTTTTGTTGATCCAAATATGAAAATGACTTTAATGATATAAAAATAAAATTGTAAAATTCAAATTGGAAGCTAAAAATATTTTATTTGATTATAGCGAAATATATGCTTAATTTGTGGTGTATATTATTTCTTTCAAATCTACTATAGTTTTTGAGTGGATATCTCCATTTTTAGACGATGAAGCGGGAAAGTCAATGCAGTTCTGTACCATTTATATTTTATCAACACCAAGAGAGAAAACTTCCAAATATTGTGTGTAAAGAAGCCATAGCTTAATCTTCAAATCAAACTTAATCTTTAAAAACACGATCAGATGATCTATTTTGATTTTCGCATTTTGTGTGACACTGAAAAAAATTAGTTACTTTTCCACATGAATTTTAAATACTAAACACAACAAAGTTTATCTATAGATTCCACGTGTGATGAACAGATATACCAGCTAGTGAGTAAATAAATAACACATTTATTTGAAAATAAAAAAAAGACTTAAAATTGATGTGACATTTAAAAATTTGAAAAATTTTGGCGTGTTTTCCTTATAATGTTATCATTTAAAAATCTACAGTATATACATTTTAATTTTATCAATCCTCAACCAATTATGGAAACAAACATTGATTTTTAAAATGAAATATATGTAGGCCTAATATTAAATAATAAGGACATATTAAATAAAATATAGTGGTTTTGTTAAATATGATAATGATGTGCCTATGCTTTTTATTTATAACACCTTATGCTTGATAGAGTTGTTTAAAATTGAATGTCTGATAAAACAGCCGGAAAACTAATTACTTAGACTCATAAAAAAAATAGACCCTTTAACTTTTTGACGTGTATGATCCAAACATTATTCAGATGAGCAAGCAGTATTTGGGCGAAAATAACTCAATTAAATTTTCCAACAACTAAAGAAAAAAAAAAAGAGGCTATAGAGTTGATCATTTTAAAACTTTATACTTTGAAAACTTGGTCACGTTTATTGAGAAGCGTAAAAAAAAAGGCACATAGAGGGGGCAGGGGGGCAGCGGAAGATGGGAAGGGTATGTTCTGGCACAACTTGTTTTTAAGCCGCGGGGGTGTAGGAGAAAAGGGATATTAGAGATTGTGAGGGATGATGGTATCTCAGTGAATCAACACCCTTGTTGTATTTGGAGGGGGTGAGGGAAAGGGGGAGTTTGAAGCGCCGGAAAGGGAAGGGGGTGGGGAGAAGGGAGGAGGTGTTGTCAGTTTGACTAATTGCTCGTCCCCTGGATAACAAAAAAACCCATCTGACTGGGTGGAAGTTTAATTTTTGCCCGCAGCGCTGTGATAGTCTCTGCCCGCATCCTTGAAAATCACGATAAAGACTAGACCTTTTGTGATACGTTTCTCTATGGGGGAGTGACAAATCAAAATTGCTTTTTTCGGTATCGGTTCAGATGCTCCCGTAAAAAGTGTAGAATTAACTATAAAATTATATAATTAAAACTGACAGCCAAATAATGATATTCATTGAAACGAGATGGAAATTTAAAAAAAATTCGTACTGGTATATTTTTAAATGTTACCAAACAATTATATAAACTGTATTAAAATAAGTTTTTTTATTTGGTTGTGATTACTTTGAAATAATTAAAAACGAGTTTTTTAAAATTTGTATCAAATCATAGAAAAGGTTTTAAAAATAACAACATTAAAAAATGCCAATTTGATAATCTTTGCATTATTTCAGACGAGGAATGCAGTTCATTAATTGAATTAGAGACTAACATTATAGTGTACCGTTGTGGAACGATATAATATATTATTTTTAAATCTTTTGTGGTAACTATATATAAGAAGTTTTAGAACTCTTTTTTGTTTAGAATCTTTTGAACATAATATTTTTAAATACTATTTCTTGAGCTCTGAATATATTTGCAACTAAACTTTAACTTGATTTCTCAGTAAAATTTGACATTTTTTGCTTTACCGATTGTTTATGTTTTGTCGTTTTTCTTGGTCTTTCCAGTATTAATAATTTGTTAGAATATTTAATTAAAGAATTTATAGTAAGTTGATGTTAGTTGATTTTAGTTGACTGTTGCACATGAATTACGGAACCACTCATCTGAGGTGCGGGGTGGAAATTAAATTCATAATGACTTTGTTCAAAATGGAAAATTGAGTTTAGGTTAGTTGAGTTTAGGTTAAGTTAGTTTAGTTTAGGTGGCTGACAGATATACTTTACTTAAAAATTTGAGTACGCCCTTTATTACTAGAGTAAAATATATATTTATTCTGTAGAATTTTCCCCACGAAAGAATTATTTGATCCCCAAGATGTTAATTATTGCACATTTGAATTGGTTATATTAATTTCTTTTGGGGAATTTTCCATTATGGTCATAAAGTATAGTGATAAAATGTGTCTAAGGGACTTGAACCCTAAAGGCTAACATATATATTATTATTATTATTATTATTAGCACCGAGTCTTACTACCCATTCGGGTTATACGCACTTACGCTAATGTGTAATGTTAGGGTGATGAGATGAAATGAAGGACCTACAGTTTAACGTGGAATCCGAACCATGGTGGAGGCCTGGCATTCCCCACATTCACAAGATATCTTGTCAGAGGTGAAGGAAGGGTTTGGAACTCAGATAAATCTTTGTCGGGACCGAGGATTGAACCCCGGACCCCCAGCATAGAAGTCTGACACCTTACCCCTAGACCACCAGGTCACCTCGCTAACATATATAGATTATGATCTTATTTATTTGTGAAGTGAAGAGTTAAATGTGTATACAAGACTTGATTTCTTAGGAATACCATTAAATATACCAAGACCATATTGTATTATTGTATAAGATCTTGCTTCCCAAGTTTTTTTTTGTGTATTTTCATGATTTAGGTTAATTTATAGTAGCTCTATTGCTCCCCTCCTGTCAAATAATATGTTTGTTATTCTGTTAAATAGAAGAATAATTAAATTGTCTCTAAGTATATTTATGTTAAGATTATTTGTTTCTTACCCATTTTAATTTTATATTGTTCTACATTACTTAATCAAATAGTTTAGAAAGTAGTAATGTAACTTGACTTTTACTTTTCCAATTAAAGAGAAAGTACTTTAATCTTGAAAAAAACTTTAGTCTTGATAATGATGAAGATATACTTGTATGAGTTTGCGAATACAAAAAAAGTTGATTTTTCAATTCTTTGTGATCCACATATCTGTCTGTTTGACTGTCTGTCTGTCATTTCATCTATCGGTCTGGGTATCAGCCCCTGGCCACATACCTTAACGGTTTGTTGTATTTTGTTCAAACTTGGTATTAATATATTATATAGCCATAAGAAATTTATTTTTATGTTGATATAGCCCTAAATTTAAGGGCAGTTTAGTGATGAGTGATTTTTTGAATTTAAAATTTTGGAAAATCGCTTTAACGGTTTTGTTTAAAATTGTTATCAGGAAGTGAGTGACCTCCGAATTAACACTACATTACTTGAATAATAGGTAAAAACTCGTGTATAGATAGTTTACTGATGAATAATTTATAAAAACTCAAAATAAATTTGAAAATGATTCAAACAATTTTGTTCAAAATGTATATTTGGGGAGTTTTTTAATATTATAAATTAAACTTGTTTTTGATAAAATTTCGTTCAAGCTTTATTAACTGATGTCGATTTTTCTTTTAATTGAAGTATTTTAAAACTGACTATAACTGATTGGTTCAAAATTGATAACTGGTAAATTTTTAACAATATAAACAATTCTTTATATATATTTTTCTTAAAAAAAAAAACAATACTATACAAGCTTTATTTGTGCAAATAATTGTGATGCTAATAGTAAATATTGCGAATGGTGAATATTAAAGCCACGCACAAATTCAACCAGAATTCCCATTATTATATCAACAAAAACTAAAACTTCCCTATCTAATTACTCGGGGTCCAGAACCATATTATGCCACATATGACATCATACATTATGTCTCTCTGTTAATATATTACATACGTAGGTGATAACACCTATTAGCCAAGCTCTCATTTATCAATGACTGATTTATATCGTTAATGTGTTGGTAGAGGAATGGTTAATATGATTTACAATAAGGGTCACATAATGCCCCCCCTTTGATGTGCTGGAGAGATCATAAATATCGCCTGCTAGGTATAGTAAAGGCAACTAGAATATCAAGTGTGTATTGTAAGGTTGCAGAATATCACAGGCGTTGGGTGATTCTTTTTGCATGGATGATTATATATATTATTAATGGTTTTTGTGGACTTGGAATTTCATACGATGTAAGAATCAAGCTAGTAAAACACACATGTCCTTTATTACGTGCAACAGATTTCAAACTATTATTTGTATTTAGTTTTGTAATCTAAAAATAAATCTTACTCCCTCTTAAATACCGTTCAGCTTTGGGAACTTTCAATTTTAAAGTATAAAAAAAATTGTATGATTTTAATTAAGCATACATATAGTCTATCATATAAAAATAAAATAAAGAGTATGCTGATCTGTCTTTCATAAGCTTTGAGTGATATCTAATGGACGCATATGTCTGAAACTTAAAAATTAGTAGCTCTTGTACAAGAACACGTGCATCTCAAAGCCGGAATTAAAAAATGTTAACTAGAGTTTTTTATTAATTAAAAACTGGGTCGAAATAAATAAAACTAAGAGTTTTTCAGTCTTTTTTGAAGCAAATAGAAGTGTTGCTAAGGATAACCACCAATCTCTTGCGTTGTTACCCAGGGCAACTCCAGGTACGTCTGCGAATCATTAATATTTTAGATACAATACGAGATTTTTAAAATAAGTGCTTAGTTAAATAAACGCTTATGAACCAATTAAGTGCTATGTTTGAATACGTTATTCAAGTAAGGCCAAATAGAAAATAGACGTAGATAATTAAAAATAAAAGTAGGAGCTCCCATCAAAACACACATGTGCTCGTATGAAAATATATCATACATAAACTGTAGATAAAAGGCATGTCAAAATAATTAATATCTTCAGTCTAAATGTAAGTCTCCGAAATAAATCCACAAAGAGCTTAATATATTATTACAAGACTACAACATGAATGAACCTATTTTAAGTGCACTGCATAGTACATGAGTCACTTTCACCCCCCCCCTACCACACAACTGACTAATGGCTTCGTTCAAATTTCCCCCCTCTGTGCAAAGAAAGTAATTCAGTTAATGCACATTTTCATCTTCTCCAATAGAAATTTCGAATAAACAACGACATAAGCTACTTATTCGAGTTTATATTTGTAGAGTTTCCTATCTCACCCTCTTTACGTTCTAAACAAACATTCTCGCTAATGTGACTTGATGTTTATTAATATAGTTTTAAACCCTCCTGAGAATATCTAACAAGTAACATCACATCTCACAATCATTTCAAGTAGCGACGTCCAGGCCTTCAAGTTGAGCTAAGTCACGAGACCGTGAATATGGGCTGTGGAATGTCCTCTCGTTCGGCGGAAATGCTCGCAGCGAATCGTTAAATGAGTGACAGTATTTCAGTGATTTAACCGGGCTCGGCTTAAAACTCGTTGGACGGTGCTGTGAGCCGTAATTAGAATCATGCACGTGCGACTTTATATTATTGTTTATTTAAAATTAACCTTTCGTCACACGCAGCTTGAAATATTAGCCTAGCAGTTGTGTATTGTAAATTTGATAACACTTTAAATTTGGTTTAAAATTAAGTGTTTTTACATTGATATATTATTATTATTTTAGCACCGCGTCTTACTATCCGTTAGGTTATACGCTTTAAGTACTAATTACGCTAATGGATTGGGAATTGGGAAGTTTGAATTAGAGGAGGTGAACCCTATTTACGTGGAGGGAGAGTGGAAAACCTTTTTAGGAACCTCCCCACCCCCCAGTTCACCCGACCGAGATTCGAACCTCGATCTCCCCGTCCTCAGCAGTCGAGCTCAACACGACTAGCGCGTTAGCCGAACTACGCCACCGAGGGGTGATTGATATATTAAATGCAAAATTCATTTTACATTATATCTATGGAAAATAATAGAAATTAATGTAATCTTTAAAAATTAAAGAATAATTATTTTTTTTATATATTTAAGCTATGATTATACATATGCCGCGGCAGCCAATGTTAATTTTTCGTTGTTCATTGAGTGTATCATCCACATTAGTACATAACTTTCTGAGGCATAACTCTCTGACTGTTCGAGATTCGGCGTACGACGTGGTTCAGTCCGATGAGTCAGGACGCAGCTAAGGATTTAAAATAAAAACGGCTTACTTCATAATCCATCAAAAAATTCTACCATTGGCCCTGTTTAACTAAATAGTCTTAATATTCTACCTAGCAAATTTGAGGTCATTTTCGGAGTGTTTTCGTTCGAATCACTGCTCCAAACTACATATATGTTTGGTTATATGTTGCATATAGCTGTGGGATCTCGTGTGATCAGGTCCATGAACTTTTAATTGAATAAAATATATAAGATATTTGCAATTATGCCTATATGTAAGATCCCCAAATATATAAAGAATATTTGTGTGTGTTAGAAATAATATAGCTTGTATAAAACCATAGTTTTATTTTAACAGGCTTACACCTGCACCGGTACAAAGATGCAATTTCATCAGTTTCATCCATTTTGAATTTGCTGGTCAAGGTCAGGGTTTAAAGGAGTATTTTTTCCCCCTTAGTGTCTATCTTGCCATAAAAATTCAGGTACACATGCTTTTAAATGTTACCTTGACTTTGCATTACCATATTGATGTATAAATGTAGTTAACTTGGTCAGATAATAAAACGCAGGGCACAAAAATTTTGTATATAACTATTAAATTTAATAGGTTGAATAATATTTTTATTTTAGTTTGAGGTGCTACACATTAGGGAGTATTAGCACCTATAAACAGATAGATATTGCTTTATAAATATAATAATAGGGCTATTTTTATATAAACATAAAAAAATGGGTGTGTGTACTTATGTACGCGCGTGAGAAGTTATACTTCTTTGGCATCATTAAAAATATTAAATAACCAATAATAAATATTTAACAATAATAATTTATAATATTTAGTATCAATTATGTTAAATAATAATATATTAATTTATATCAATAAATAATACATACGGATAGTTAACCTCAATTATATTGGAGCACTTGAAAAAGTCTATAAGCACAATTTTTTTCACTAATATTTACGAATAGTAAATAATATTAATCAAAATATTCAATTTAAATCACTACTGAATATAATTTATTAGCACATAAATAATTCGCACTTGTATGAAACTAAAACACGTGTTGTGAATGTAGAAACAAGAAACATGTGGATAAATATTATATATATGAAAACAGTGATCAGAGGCGACGAGCGTACCAACATGCGCGACTAACAGAGTTTTATTTCTATTTTGTTGGTAGCTATTTTTTTTTCGAGACTTAATGAGCGTTTAGCTTCAACCTGTTACTTTTGTGTTACAGTAATGCACGCGCATCTTAAAATTTCACTCATCATTTTTTCATAACGCGCCTAAAGAAGTTAACTTCAAAAGTAATGAAAATAAGTTTTAAAATGCCACGAATTAACTGTATTAAGGAATAATAGGGAAAGTTTTCAGAATTATAAAAATTTGAGAACTACATAATTGTTATAGGATATAATATTTTAATTTGTTAGTAAAATATGGTCTCCATAAATAATAGTGTCTTGTTATTGGTAAAGATACCTATTGCAAACAACTTTATTTATAGTTATCCGAAATATAAATTAGTAGTTTTTATGGTAACTTAACATCACAAAACGAAACCATCACCTCACAGATTAAAATTCGAAATAACAAAAATTTTAAAAATACGCCGCCATGATACCAAAATACAAATAATACACTTTTATTTACTCCTATAATCATAAAAAATTTAATGGTTTCAACTAAGTTCACGAAGTCTTATCCATAAATACAAAAGGGGGTGTTGGATGTAGGGTGGCTGAACCCAGAGGATTTGGGGGAAGCGGTGAGGGAAGGGGCAATAACTCGCTGCACACGGGTTATAAACTGTCCTATTCATTGTTGATGGAAAAGGCTGAAATCGCCTATTCTCCGGAGACCTTAAAGACACATCAATTATTTGCTCTCCTAATAAATTTGGAAGGATGTTCTCCTATCACCTGGTCTATTGGTGACATCCGTGTTGCGATCAAAAGTGGTCTATCTCACATTTAATTAGTTTAATATATTGAGATATTTTAACAGTGGCGGCTCGTAGCTAAAATTAGCGCTCTAGAAAATTTTTAGCCTTTGTTTAAAAATTGTGTTAAAGGAAAAAAGCATGAATAAATGTTAATTTATTCAGGAACTTGATAAGATATTAACAAAAATGCATATTTTTTTACTTACTTTAACTTAAATTGTTACAGTTAAAGCTTGATCTATTCATTAAAAAATGAATCCATTCTTCTTGTTTTAATTTGCGCAAAAAGTTAAATGATTTTCTCCTTATCTCTGGATGACAATTGAAGAAACTTTTCTTCCATTGAAAGTATTGCAAGCGCATTTAGTATTTCTGTTAAATAAAATAACCGAAAAAAAAAGGAATCAAATAGAATAGCTGGAAGCAAAATAATAATCTAATTATACATTCTTCTACACTTTATCACATTCGAGAATATGGTACATGGTTTTTAAGCACAACACACGCTGAGTAAAAAAAATAATTCCTTCCACCACACGCCAGAGCTGGCACTGCGAGAGCAACAGTGCTCTCTCTACCTGGTAGTCTCGCCTTCATACCCACCCCTCCTATGTGCGCATGCGCACAACAGTCAAACACCACGTCGCTGGCACTGTGAAGCGCACAATTCCATACAAATATTTTTGTATCTTTTTCATAAACTGGGGGATGGCTACGAAGTACTGACATTAAGCTTAAGGAATATATATTAGTACTACAAAAATAAAGAAATAATTAAAGAAAAAAAGGACTCATTATATTAAAATGTTATCGATAATATAAAGTGGAAATAGAGGGTGCTGTAGTTCCGCAGTGCCTAAACACGAGCCGCTACTGTATTTTAACAAAGTAATACATTAAGAATCACTCGCTGGAGTACATAACACTTTTGTCAATACAATCGACTTTCCGTGACCTTGACTATTTACGGATTCACAGTGGCTGTGTTGGCCCTCTTTGTTTTCTTTGTTTTTTTAACGAGCCGTTTCAAATGAAGTCCACCCATATCAGTTAGTTTGTAACGTAGTTAACAGACGATTAACTAACGAATTATTGAATAAATAAGTAGAGAATATATTGACAAAAGTTTGGGGGCTGTAACGAGTAAATCACTATGTGTATAATATGTCAATAATAAGGTGTATATTACTACCCACTTCGATAGCCACGTGATCTAACGTGCCACTCTGTGTTGGACTAGACTGCCGAAGACGGGGAGATCACCCTCGATCTCGGTTATGTACACTGAGGGTTGTTTTCCTAAATGGTTTTCCACTCTCCATGTACGCACATGCGGGTACACTTTCTATCAATATAACCTTTTTAATCCCTAACAAATTGTTGTAATTAATACAAAATCGTGTAAATCGAAAAGTTATTATGCATAATTTAAAATTACACTAATGGTGCAAAGAGGAAGGAAGAATTTAAAAGTAATCTATCCGCATTTGAGTGGGAACTAAGTGGGAAACTTTAAAATATGGCCTTAGAACCAACCAGGATTCAAATCCCAATCTCCCCGTCATCAGCATGTTATTCCAACACAAGAGTGACGCCTTTGACCATTCAGCCACTAAAATGGGTATGTCAATATTAGTTACAATGTTTTTACATTAGCTTTTCGAACACAAACCCTTATCGTACCCAATTTATGCTCTAAATCATATCTTTAAAATAAACATCTAGCTCAAATAGTTGAATATTTAATTTTATTATACACATGTAAACAAATTTTAAAATAAAAATATGAAGCTGTGACAAAAGTTTTATTCCTTATATTTTTCTGGAATATTTATATATGCCTCATTTGAAAGGGGACGATTAAAATCAATCGCAGAAAAATAAAAGTTCTTAGAAACTAGCAAACCAGGTCAAACTTTCCTAGTATTAATACTTTGAAACTAAAAGTAAAACATTTTTTTTTTTAATCTAAATGAACCAGCATACTTCCATCTACACCAAACACCTCGTATATTGGGTCAAAACATCCCTTATGTAAATGCAAAATATATATATATATATATTTATATAAAATATATAATAGAGGCTGTGTTTTTTGGTGAGTCAGCGCTTAATCTCCAAACCAGATACAAATAGGCCTATATAAAATAGTAATGAATTATCAGGGCTAGATTTAGATTAAGGTTTAGTCGAAAGATACCCGGTCGTATTTATTTAAGATGTAGATTATAGAATAGGTATGTATAAAGTGCGCTATGCATCAAGAATTATTTAGGGGGAACAATTTTAAGAGAAATTATATCCTGGGTTAGGCAAAAAAAAAAAAGGGATGAATACTACTGGTCTAAGGCATCACTCTCGAAATAAATTTGATTCAGATTTTTTTGGGAGAGATTATGGTTCAAATCCTGGTCGGGCAAAACTGAGGGTGGCGTTTTCTAAATGGTTTTCCACTCTCTATCTCTTCACACAAATGCGGGTACATGTCCTCTAAATTCAACTTTCTTCATCATTAATTTTACTACCCGTACAATAGTAAATACCCGCTTCGATGAACTCACGGTCTAATACTCTTAAGGTGTAACTCTCTCAACAGACTAGACTTCCAATGACGGTATATCGGGTTCGAATCCTGGTCAGGTGTATTGAGGGTGGTTTTCACTAAACAGCTTTCTTCTTTCCTTCCATTAAAATGCTGGTATACTTCTATCAATTAAGTCTTCCTCAGCCATAACATATTAGAGTTAATTATTACGTACACGTACAAACCAGACGGGTACTAAAACTCAGTGATAAAAATATTAGTAAATATATTAATAATCCAAATGGGTAGACATACGCGGTGTTAAAATGTACTATTCCCATAGTGTAATATAATTATTAAGTTTGCGGTTGTTCTGGGCATAGATATCCTTATTAGACGTCTATGTTAACAACCACAAGTTTCGCATGTTTGGTTGGTTTAACCAAATTGGTCTAAAGCGACAAATTTGATTGGCGAAACTATGACGTTACTAGTTTGACCACAACCACCACCACAAAAAAAAAAAGACACCAACTTCGATAATTTGCGGCCACCGGTAAACCAAACAAAGCAGTCACCCATTTCCTACCTGCGCTCTCAATTTATTTAATTTACCTTGAAACACAGATTTTGTGTTACCTGTATTATAGTTTATTTTGAGCTATGCCTTCCTACAGCTCATCCCCCCTCTCCTCCCTCCCCCCATACCAACCCACTCATCGTGCATACAAACATTTTCAGAAATGTTTAGTCAGTGGATTATATCGTTTATATTATCTGTACCTCCTACATGTACACATCAACACGTAATTATCATTTGTTCCCTATCCTTCACCCCCTCCCCCACCCCCATATAAATGGACACGCAAACAAAGGCTTAGGTCTAATATATAAAATTTTATCTGTTACTAAGAAGTCACGGTTTTAATCCCAGGACAAGTGTAATGAGGTGAATTTTTACAAAATATTTTTGCTAATCTCCATTCAAACAAATGATAGTGTTCTTTACTTAAAATTAAAACCTTTATCAATACTATCTCATCATTCTAAATCAGCAGACAATCCTGACGGTTAGAAGGACCTTTACACTCGAAACATGTTTAAGGTTCTTTGTTGTTATTTCAGAGATTAAAATGATTTATTTTGTATATAACAAAGGAGTTTTTGTCAAACTTTCGTAAGTCGTGTGCGCCTTTTAAAGGTAAACAACTCTTACAAATATTAATAAAACAAAATAAAACAAATCTTACCCATTTAATATACTAAGGTATAAATATGCTACATTAAATTTTCAAAATCTTCTTCTGTGGTTGTGTACATCTAACGCGCTAAATTCGTGTCGGACTAGACTGATGAAGATGGGGAGATCGACGTTCGATCTCAGTCGGGTACACTGTGGGTGGTTTTTACTAATTTGTTTGTCACTCTACCTCCACGCAAATAATGGTGCACTTCCTCTAAATTATTTAACCTTCCTAATTCTTAACACATTAGAGTAATTAGTCATAGACATATAGCTCAAACGGGTAGTAAGACCCGATGCTTAAAAAAATTAGATAAGCTGTTATAACTTTGTTGATATATATTAATTAGTATTAATTGGGCTGTTCTTGGCCATACTAGCTTGAGAGTTGTTCACTTATACAGGGTGTTTGTCTAGGAAATTAAATGCGCTCAAGAGTACATAGCAATGAGTAAATAGTATATTATTAATTTTTTTATTTTAATTTGGTATTGCAGCTTTTACTACCCGATTGGATTAAGGGATAAGGAAGGCTATATATTTATGGGTGGTGTACCCGCACTAGAGTTGTGAGGGTGTAAAATCATATTTGAAAAACCATCCTAAGTACACCCAACCAAGATTCGAAACGAGATCTCCCCTTCATCTGCAGTCTAGTCTACTGCGAGAGTAGCGCGTTAGACCTCGTGGTCACTGAAGTGGGTCAAAGGTTAGTTACTTAGGTACTAAATTGACAATATGAAATCTTCGGTGAATCGGAAAGAAAATGGTTTGCAAAAATCTCAAAGGGCAAAATATTCAACAAAAAATGTATCACTCAGATAAATGTATAGGAAATAATTGTATACTTTAAAAACACACACACACATATATATATAATAATATTTATTTATATATGAAATATATACATATATATATATGAAATATACATTATTATTATTATTATTATTATTAGCACCGCGTCTTACTACCCGTTCGGGTTATACGCACTTACGCTAATGTGTAATGGTGGGGTGATTGTGAGATGAAATGGAGGACCTACAGTTTAACGTGGAATCCGAACCACGGTGGAGACCTGGCATTCCTCACATTCACAAGATGTCTTGTCAGAGGTGAAGGAAGGGTTTGGCAATCAGATAAATCTGTGCCGGGACCGAGGATTGAACCCCGGCCGCCAGCATAGAAGTCCGACACCTTACCCCTAGACCACCAGTCACCACAAATATACATTATTGAAGTCGCATTTGATTAATAAGGTGGAGTTTTGAGGACGCAAGATAACGTTAGTATTTTTTAAATGTTAATATTTAAACATTGTTTTGATCTAAATAAGTAAAATATTTCTACAGTAGAAAGATAGAGTTTAATTTTCTTCACGTCATGGTTGATGTCAACATTTGTTGAATATCTATCTGCCAGGATGTCATGAAATTTAATAAAAAACTTTTTCTCTTCATTTAAAAAGCTTCTGATTTAATTCCGTTATGCACATGACAGATATTAAATAAACATCTGCTAATATCACCACGAGAAGAGTATTATATCAATTTTATTCTATCCGATTGTATTCATTTCGGCCAAAAAATATGTTTTGCTCTAAAAACTGCAGAAACAGTACCTTTATTTCTCGTTCCGTACACTTCAACCTTTAATATAGCCCTTGCTGATTAATATGATAACACGAACAAATGATAGATTAATCACTGTCAACTTTTTCTATTTCCATTGGTAGATTTGTTCGGCAACCCAGATAGAACAATTATAAGCCACGTGATGACTTAGACTTAGACTAAAAAGTTTCCAAAACAATAATAAAAAAAGTAAACTTACTAAGAGCGAAACTTTCTTTTTTCGGGAATAATATAATAAAACAGCAAAGGCATGTTATAAAATTGTTTCCAAGAACTTTATGATTGTTTTTATTATATTTTCTAACTTTTTAACTGTAAAGTGATTTTGATGTGTTTACTTTTACCAGGTAATTAATTTAGTAAGTATTAAAGTGCAAGAAACGGTCACTTTGAATACTACTTTCAGCAAAGAAATGTTAAAAATCTGTCTCTTATTATTCACAATTTGAACTCTAGTACAATGAAAATAAATTTTATACGACATTCAAATCTATCATTGGTTTTATTATATTTTAAATATTATTATTATTATTATTATTATTATTATTATTATTATTATTATTATATATTATTATTATATTATTAGCACCGCGTCTTACTACCCGTTCGGGTTATACCACTTACGCTAATGTGTAATGGTAGGGTGATTGTGAGATGAAATGAAGGACCTACATTTAAACGTGGAATCCAACCACGGTGGAGGCCTGGCATTCCCCACATTCACTAGACGTCTTGTCAGAGGTGTAGGAAGGGTTTGGAAATCAGTTAAATCTGTGCCGGGACCGAGGATTGAACCCCGGCCGCAAGTACATAAGTCTGACACCTTACCCCTAGACCACCAGGTCGCCCCATATTTTAAATTACATATGTCAAATTTATAGTTTTAACCACTGTTACAACAAAGATCTTGAAATAATAAAATCTATTTTATAGTCCATAAAACTACTCAATCAAACTTCATACCCTCAACAGGTGACATTTCATTTCCTATTTCTCTCCTTTAGGATGATAGAACTTTCAACTTTTGGATAACCAATTAGTAGTCATTTAATATTTAAATTAAATCGATTACATTAGTAAATTTCTTTATAAATTCAAACATTATAATATTACTTATTCACAATGTGATAGCTACTATCTGACACTTTTTTTTTTGTCATTTTACTGTATAAGTTTTAAATTGTTTAATCACATTACGGCTTTCAATTAATTCTGTAAACTATAAAATTGATTTTGTTTCTACCAAAACCAATTAATTGACTATATATTTGTACGTAATACAGTTATTTAGCTAAACATCTTAAAACAAATTACATATTGTTGATGGATTGCTTATATTAATACAAGCATAAATATAATAATAATAATAATAATAATAATAAATAATAATAATATAACTACCCAATTCTATTAAATAATCTTACTAATCACAAAAAACCATTAGCGTAATTAGTGCATAAGTGTATAATCAGAAAGTGTAGTAATACGCAGTGCTAAAAAAAAAAGATTCAATAACTAATTAATATATGCCATTATGAACTCTTTAAATTCATTACTGCACTTACAAAAGTGCGATAAAAATGCCTCCCTATCTTGAGTTAGTTCTATCCAGTCCACCTCACTACTCTCACTAGGTTCAATTATAATACTATCTTCCCAATTGCTTCTATTCTTGACAATGGTCTCTTCGCATTGGGTTTGCCATTCAATACAGGAACATGGTTCTAAGTTCTCCCAATCGCGCTTTCTTGACCTGCCCACCGTAAACTGCGAGTTTTGATTACCCTGACTACTTATATTAATGATTACAGGGTAGGCATATCATTATTATTTAATAATTATATAACCACTCGTGGTAGTGCTAACCGCTGAGTTTGACTCGATGCTGAGGACGGAGATCGAGTTGAATTCGTCGGTGAACGGGTGTTTCTAAGTTTCACTCTCCCTCACCAAATGGTAGTTTCACTAACAACTTCCTAATTCCTAATCCCTTAGCGTAATTGTACTAACTATAACCAACGGGTATGACGCGGTGCTAATATAATTAAAAAATGCATAAATCAAATAATTAATTTCTATACCAATTAGTTATATCTTTACTAAATTTCAAATGTTTCAAAACCATATTTTTTTTTCTAAACGATTGCATGCACATATTTAAAATCGTCTTTTTTTGACCGTTAGTTCTCGAACTTTGTAAAAGTTTTATTCACTACTAGTGTAAAATAAGATGTGACGAATATATTTGCGGAGAATACTCGACGTCTTGTTTTTAAAGAAAATAGGTTGCGACATTACCTCGGGTGCTGGTTCCCCATGGACGATACAGACAAGCTGAGCCTCGTATCCTTCCCCTGAATGCACCCAGCTTCTTCGACCTCGATCTCAGGAGGATCTGAAACGTGAATATAAACAATAAAAGTAAGAGTGAACCACACAAACTTTCCATCTCCTTTGTCTAAAAAGTGGAGGTATTTACTCAAAGAACGTAAACTACGTAAAACCAAATTATATATACTCGTAAATTATATTATTATTATTATTATTATTATATTATTATTATTATTATTAGCACAACATCTTACTACCCGTTCGGGTTTTACGTACTTACGCTAATGTGTAATGGTAGGGTGACTGTGAGATGAAATGAAGGACCTACAGTTTAACGTGGAATCCGAACCACGGTGGAGGCCTGGCATTCCCCACATTCACAAGATGTCTTGTCAGAGGTGAAGGAAGGGTTTGGTAATCAGATAAATCTGTGCTGGACCGAGGAATGAACCCCGGATCCCCAAGACAGAAGTCTGACACCTTACCCCTAGACCACCAGGTCACCTTATATTCGTAAATATGTCACCAAAAAGCACAAAAGAAAATAATATACACTGTTACAGAAAGATATTGAGAAAAAAATTCATATCTCGATTCACCAAAGAGCATCACTATCAATTTCACCGCCTTTCAATTAGAAAAGTAAGTAAAGTGTTATTATCGAAGAACTACAGGTTTATAAAATTATATTTCAATTAATTAATTTTTTATAAGTGATTTCGTATCTCACAGAATTTTGTAGATTTGACCAAATTGGGAAATTTCCGATGATTTAATTTACCCTCAAATTAATTCCTGTGAAAATAATAATTGCCAATATCTTATTTATTATGTTTAACAATGTCTAGAAACAAAATGTCATAAAAATAGTTTGATCAGATTTTGGGAAAATTTTTTTTCCCTTTTCATCCTTTAAGTAAAATAGCCTTAATTTTAAGGTTTAAATAGATAGTTCTAAAAATACCTCTGAGAACCTTATGAAAACCTTTGATCCCAAGTTTTAGCCCGATCATTAATTGGTTTCAGCTCTAGTCCTAGAAAAGGACAGACGAACGGCATTTAAAGAAAAAAAAAACTTTTCTGGTTCAGGGCGTCGACACTCAACAAAATCTTGAGTTCAATTCGATTGATTTTAAGATCAAAAGACTTTCTTTATTTTAGGAGTGCGAGAAAGAACAAAAGAAGATATTTACTCACGACATGTGTAACAAACTAATATACAGAGTCATTCAAAAGTATGGATAGTAATATAATCGGCGTATTGAGGGACTCGGGTAGAACAACTTTCAAACAGGAATCCGAGCCCTCCTAGTCATCCTGAGTCAAGCGACGCCATTGAACGTGGGGAAATTCTGATTCCTTTCCACTGAGATAAGACTACTTTTAAATTATTTTACTAGATAAATCTTGAATCACACGTCAAGATCCTATTTTTCACCCATATCCGCTGACGCCATCAGTATATTTTACAAAGTTTTCTAAACGAGATCCATTTTTGAAAAGATTACTGTTCACGGATGAAGCATCTTCCACCAGAGATGGTTTCTTCAAATACGTAGCAACAAAGTTTGGGATAAACAGAACCCCTACGTCTACCGTTGTTCTCAACCAAGAGAGGTTGGCTGTGAATGCATAGGTGGGTATCACCAGTGATAAGGTGATAGCACCTTTCTGAATGAACACATTTACAAAATCTTTCTGGAATAAATAAAATTGTGTTACAAATGTTCTACAATATGTGCCACTTATAACGCGTCAGCAAATGTGGGTGCAACAAGAAGGTGCACCAGAATACTTTTCTTTTAACGTAAGTGAATTTCTAAATGTATGCATAATTCAATGAGATTGTTTCTAACTTCTCCACCTTCAATGGCCTCGACTGACTAAGTACTACCTCGGAGAACATGGATTCCTGTTCGAAAGTTGTTTTACCTTACTCTCTCTATACACCCTTAAGTTTTGATCTTATATTATGAATCACCTTGGTATTGTTGCAGAAACATAAAGATCATCACATTACACCATAAAGCATAAATGAATAATATACATTGTTACAAAAAAATTTCTAAGAAGTAACTTCTTGGTTTACCAAAAAGCATAACCATAATTTCACATTTCCCAGATGTAAATTAAGAAATAGATCGGTTTATAGCTCAAAAACTTTATTGGTTTTATGAAAAATTCTCGCTTTCCTCTTTGGGGGCTCCGTCCCCAAACTTCCAGTGAATTTTCTTTTCAAGGTATATACCTAAATTTTGATTGTCAGAATTGACAGCAGCTAAACACATGATTTTGCAGATAATATGGCTAGGCGTAAGGCTACATAATTTGGTCTGGTAACCTTTCAAAGCTGTCAGCTGTCAGTCAGCACCAAAGAAGCCATGGAGCTACTGTAGTATCCCGAAGAATTGAGGAGATACGATCCTAATTGGAGATATCCGCTATTATAATGTAACATCTGAATCATTTTACCGGGAAAAAGAGATGCGCTTTATGAGTTTGATGTGAAACAGTACCTAGATACGAATTTTAATCAAAACCATTACCAGCGTTCCGATAAAATTGATTCCTTTCTCTTTTGACCAATACGTTAACTATTGTACCACTAAATTTAGGGTTAGATATTTAATCTAAAACAACACTAGGACATTTTTAAGCTCCTTTGTATCACGTTTTAGTCCTATAAGTGAAGTGGATTTGCTCTAGGCTAAGATATAGACGGACAGACAACCCTAGGGCATCACGAAAACCACTTTTTTTTAAATTCAAGGGATCAGGCAACATTTACACCAATCAAAATCTCGAAATTTATTTTATGACGATCACGATACTTTTATTTACAAGGGGTAGTAGTTTTTAAAACTAGCTATGGCCCTCCTGAAAGATAATGCACTAGGGCAGTGTATACAACTGGCGACCCGCAGGCCGAGTGTGGACCGAACTCACTTAAATTGTCGCCCTTACAGTATCCAGAATGGAAATGAAAGGGAAGTCTCCGGTGGCAGATGTGAAATAGTTAATGATTAAAAAAAACTTGTTCAAGAAGGTCATGTCTACATTTTATTCAAAATTTATTTTATTAATAAAAATATATATATTTATAATGCTAAGTTTTTTAGTGAAAGTGGGCGTGCTTGGTTATTTCACAATACATTTGTGGAAAATATAATAAAATTTTACTTAGTAAAATTTGAAAGATTCAACAAACCAAAAATGACACAAATATTAGTATTGAATATCCAATAATGGTTTATTAAGTGATGTTATCAGGCCTACCTTACGTAATGGGATAACTAATTACTTCTTTGGCCCATGGTGTCAAGCGATAATTAAATTTGGTCATATATATAATATATATATATATCGACTATAGCATATGTACGGCCTGTTTATCTTGAGAAGTAATAAGTTTGCCTCATTTTGTTCCATTATGGAGTTGTTTATAGTATTGACCATAGTGTAATGAGTAATTTAAGATTGTTATCTTTCAAGGAAAAGGATTTCACAGTTCATTAAATTAAATATGAATATATTTCCCACAAATTAAAGTCTGAATTAAAATAAATATTATGAGTTATTGGATAGTAATTTTTTTTTATTTGCTTTTGTATTTTATTACAACCGTTTGAAATGAAACATAATACCGACTAAAATATGTTTTAGTTCTTAAATCGACTAGTTAAAAACAATTTAAATATAATGCACTAATTAAATTTGTTTATCTTACATTTAATCTTTTATATTTAATCTGAGTAAATTTATATTTACATAATCAAAATAAAAATAACGTTATGACATAATTACTATGCATGAAACATATTAAGGGTTTCTATACAAAATATAACTATATTCTGTACAAAAGTATTCGTAGTTAAACTTTTATTATTCGGATTTCAATCTTGTTCCTTTTAGAATGCTAGGAATATTTACTAAACTTGTAAACTTTAGGTTGACTTTTTAACTCAATCTATGTATAGTAACAGGTAGTTTTATAAGGTTCCATTCTTTAGTATGAACATCAAGTATTTGAGATATATATACTTTTTTTTAAAATGATATTTCAAAGTTTCTCTTTTGATTTTGTATCCATCTACAAGATAGATATTTATACTTTTCTTTTCAAGATTTTTTTAAACCATAAACTTATTTAGAAAATATTTATAGTATTTCTTACCTTCCTTGTTTTCAGTTTTATCCTCACCCAGGTTGATTAGCTTTTATCAATAAATCTATTAGGTCAATCTTTTCAATAATCTCATTTTATTTAATCATGTTTAAAATTTAATTATAAGAGATAACAGTCTGTACTTCCATTTTCCCCATTAAACTTTACAAACCACTCGAATTGTATGCATATGTAATAACCACACTAATGTGTTAGATAACTTAGATAAAGTGTACCCGCAATTGCATTGAAGGCTACTGTAAACCCATTTAGGAAATAACTCAGCACCCAAGGCCGATTAGAACCCTGATCTAACCGTCATCGGCAGTCTCATCTATTGTGAGAGTAGCGCGTTTGACCACGCATCCACCGAAGCGTGTGAGTTTCTTATTAATCCCATTATAATATGTCAATGTACCAGGAAATTTTATTTTATTAAAGTGGTCTATAAAACTTAAGTCTGTTTATATCCTCACTTGTTTCCACCTTATTCTGTTCAGTCATCATCTCTTCCTGTGCCATTACTCTCCTTCATCCTTCTTCACATCCTCTATCCATATGCTCATTAGTCTACCCAAAGTGCTCTTTCCTTTTGTATGTCCTTCGTATACTTCCTTTATGATCTCTTTGTCTCTTAGAAAAAAAAAACATGTCCCCACAATCTTATTCTGTACCCTTTTACTATCGCTACTATGTCAGAATCTGTGTACAACTGGCTTAACTCTCTAGAATTTT
Source organism: Timema cristinae (assembly GCA_039000515.1). Lineage (NCBI taxonomy): Eukaryota > Metazoa > Arthropoda > Insecta > Phasmatodea > Timematidae > Timema > Timema cristinae. The sequence continues at coordinate 29,946,476 of JBCFYV010003508.1, read as the reverse complement.
TAATCTTCCGTCGGCCATGGTCAGGTAACGGACCAAAGATTTTCCTTAGCACCTTGTTATCAAAAACTAAAAGTGTATTCTCGTTTCTACAGGTTATTATTATTATTATCATTATTAGCACCTCGTCTTACTACACGTTCGGGTTATACGCACTTACGCTAATGTGTAATGGTAGGGTGATTGTGAGATGAAATGAAGGACCTACAGTCTAACGTGGAATCCGAACCACGGTGGAGGCCTGGCTTCTACATGTTAATGTCCACGATATGTTCATACACCACTTCAGTGAACGCGTAATCTAATGAGCTTCTCTCGCAATAGTAAACTGCCGATGACAGGGAGATCGAATGTAGAATATTGGTCCGGTGTGCTGAAGGTGGTTTTAACTAAATGGTTTTTCACTCTCCCTCCACGCAAGTATGGGTACACTTCTCTAAATATAACCTTCCTAATTTATATCGCCCAAAAGGGTAGTAGAATGCTGTTCTAAAAAAATAGAAATTAACATAAATTAATGATGGTTCATTATATATTTTCAAATTATTTCTCTTTTATATTTGTGGGGATTTCAGCATTTTCTTCACAGGAAATACAATTATTAAAGCTAAGTTTAATATTAAAGATTAAAACCATGAAAATATTCTAATGAAGGAAATTATTATACTGTAATTACTGATAAGTATAATTATCTATTAATATTTGATTTATGCTTCACTTGAACTTTACTATTTATTGTCAGTGCTCAGATTGTCTTTTACAGATGAAATTAGCTTGCACTTGAATCTAAAATATCCAATTAAGTTAAATAAATAAATATTCTATTTATATTATAGTTTTAAATTAAAATGAAATAATATTCATAATACTAATATGATACAAGCCTGGAGCAAATTATTTACACATTATTACTTTTAAATCTAAATTTTTCAAAATTGTTTTCTTCTATGACGTCTGGCACAATTATTGAAAATACCTTTAACGATAAAACTCTTCATGTGAGCTTACTAGAGTATGACGCACGTACTAGCGCTCCTGGCGGTGGCAGCTATCAGCTAAAATGACATGACCCCTCAATATGAAAGACTTGGGGCGAGTGACGCGTTTGGCGTCCTGCCCAAGAATTATTTAACTTGGACTGAAACGCAGATAAAATACTATGACCTAAATCCATTCAATTGTGTAGAGTTTTAGGGGAAACTTATATTTGAATATTTTGTGGAAGAAAACGATAGGAAAGACAGCCCTAAGCACTAAGTTATTAAAGGCTTACATAAATAAGTAAAGATGATAAATGAAGTTTCAGATAAAGTGCATCCACTTTAATGTAAAACGAGAATGGAAAAATAGCAGCTATAAATCACATGGAGGTCACTTCTATTGCACCCATCCGAGATTCAAACAAAGACCTCCCTATACAATTTATTTTTTTAGATTCATGCCTTAAAACGTGTGACAACCTATACATAAAATAAATAACTTAATTTTGTTACTATTCCCCCCCCCCCCCCCCCCCCATTTATTTGATGAATTTAAACGTGCACTTTCTGAATCGACTGATCATATGAGCACACACGACTTTTGAGCTAAATCTAGAATAGACATAATATTCAGCCCCCAGACGTTAATTCATCAATGTGAAAGGGAAAAATAACATTTCAACAATGATACATTTTATACCATACTAGGAATCAAAGCCGGGACTCGTAGCTCAGTAGACAGACACCCTACTATTGAACTAGTATGTAGTTAATAATATGTTTTTAGCATCAAATCTTATACGCATATTTATTAATTACGCTAGTGTATTAAAGATAAGGCAAGTTAAACTTAAAGGAATTTCATCCTTATTTTTATGGAGGGGGAATGGAAAACCATTTAGGGAAAAACACCCTTAGTACAACCGACTGGTACTAGAACTGGTGTCTCCCCACCAACGGCAGTCCAGTTTATTGTGAAGGTGTTACTTTCTAAATATATAGGTAAATCATCACATGACATTACAAGATATATTTAGGTGAACACAATAAACTAAGCTTCACATCTTCAGCAACAAAATTTTTTAAATATTATGTGTGATGGCCAATACTATATTTTGGAGCACTCAGCATATAAACAGACTATCCAATTCTTGCTGTTTAAACGAAAGTATTGTTAAATAAAGACCATTGGGTGGGATGGAAGGGAATACGAAAAAAGGTCAATGTTTTTGCAACTTTTATGTCAAAAGTATTTGGCCAAAGTAAATAAAATGTTGCTCCAATATAGACATAGAATTTGATCAACAGTAGTTGAATATCTGTTAAGGGTTTCCTGGAATTTAATGACAACCCTTTTCTCTTCATTTATAAAGTCTCTCAACAAATTACACTATGATCATCATAGATATTCGGTAAAATGTTGATTTCACGTTGCGAAGAAAATTAAAAGCTATATCTTTACCGAAGCAATATTTTATGTTGGCAAAAATAATTGTTTTCCTTAAAAACTGAAAACACTTTGGCACTTTCTCGCATCCCTTTACAACCCACCTTAGTAAACTTAAATAGTATAACTGTTATAAATAAACTATATACAACAATAATGCTTAGGGTAACGTATTTAATACATGGCTAATTAATGTCTGGTTAAATCCTTTCAATATATTTAATAGGACACATATGACTTCAAGTACGGAGTTGTACGCACCGGATGTTCGTGAATTTAGTCAAAAAGGTATAGGTTTAATCCTCATCGACTGTACTAGTTTTATTTATTAAATTTACTTTCGTTTTTCAATCAAATGTAGATGAAATAAATAACTCGATTTCTCATAGTTATACTTTTTATTTAAATTAATCTGCAATAACCTTTTTATAGGTAAGTTTAGTGAAGGAGTTATCAGAAATGACTTTGAACCAAGAGTTCAGTGTTTAGTTATAATCAGACGCACTTTGAGTGAAATTTAATGAACTGTGGTTAGATCAAAATTATCTTTCAAAATTACTTATCCCTAAGCTAGATGGCATAAGTTACACGACAAAATTTAAATATATAATTTTGATTATGAATACAAATTTAGTCACAAAAAGTAGATAGTTAATTAAATACACCAAAATTTGTTCAAAGAAATGCCAGAAAATCTGTTTGTTTCACTGATGTAAGATTATAGCCCCACCCTCCCAGAATTAAATTTAGGTTAGAACCATCCACTTCAGTGACCGTGGGGTCTAAGGTGACACTTGTGTTTAGTGGCTTGCTAAATACGAGGAGATTTGGGTTCGGACCCCAGTCGGGTTTACTGAGGGAAAATTTTAATTAATGTTTTCCGACTTTCATTCCGTGAAATGCGGGTAAATTACCTCTATAAGGCTTTCTTACTCATCCCTACCCAGTTAGAATAATGATAATATATGCGTACAGACGGAACAAGCAGTAAGAAGTGCTGAGAAAATAAATAAAGTAAGCCACGAAAATATCCTTTTTGATCCTGACTATTCAACTTGATCCTTCAAAAACCATTACTTATCATTTAAAACAGTACAGACCCATTTCATTCGGAAGGACCTTTTAAAATAAACAATTATATATATTTAGATACAAAATTGTTAACATTTACTTTTTATTAGTGTTACCATATAGGTATTGATAATATATTTAAAAGTTATCATTGCATGCTAAATTTATTATACATGAAAGTATATTTATACTATATTTTGAGGAATTTGAGGTATTTAACGCACAATTTCTGAGCCAAATAATTTTATCACATCACGACCAAACAGCCCAGTTGTGAAGTGGTCAAAGAACCTGCATACAAACCTAGTGGTCCGGGTTTGATTCACGGCTTGTAGCTAAGGTATTTTCCTTCCAGGGGAATGATCCCAAAGATCAGAAAGATTTTGTTAGTTAGATTTAATTTAGTTTGAGACTCAAACTGGCTCAAACAATTTCATAATAACTGTTATCACATCATCTCATTGCGGGTACGTGTATACAAACTCATATAATGTACCCTGGGCAATGCTCTTAGCCAACAGAGCGACTAATACTCTACACATAAGGTAACTGAATTGGACGTCATGTCCCGCCCAGTCATATATTCCATAAAATTTAAAAAAATCCCACGATTTTTAAACTAACTTAAATCTAGAGCAGAAACAAAAAAAAAAAACATATCCTGACTATTAATTCATCAATTCGAAAATAAATAAGCACACATTTCACCAATAGACTAATAAAGTTTTCGGCCATGTCGTTAATCTAAATTGGAACACTTATATCATCAAAAAATACACGTCCCTGACTAATCTAAGGACCAACGAGATCGTAGAGCTAGTTGTTTGAGAAAGTCTTTCCTATGATAATCAGACTAGCTTTCCTTACTCATTGGAGTTCACATTTTTTTCCCCACCAACCAGAGACAATTCCAGCTGTTTGTCCAGCCAGTCTCGCAATGTAAACTCACAACGTGCGGACATCAAGGAAATTACAGTTTGTCCTATTTACCCCCTTTGGAATCGTCCTTACACTCAAGGTATGACATGACGACTGTTGCCCGCAATAGGGACAACTTGTCCGCCATTGTTGGTGTACTTGACCATTGTGTATCTTCATTGTGAGAGACCAACCTGGATGAAAAGCAAAGCGTCGGTTTGTATCACTCCCTCAATGCCAGCCTGCACAGTGGTCGTAATTAACTCTTGAGCAAACGGAGGGCAACCGTTTAGTTATTTGTTATTAATTAACCATGAAGAGTAGAGGTATAGTCTGGTATATGTAAGAAGACGGTCTTCCCTGCACCACGTGTATCCTCCTACGGATAGCCGAGGATAGTAAAGATAATAGAGTTCATACCAGGTGTCGCATCGTGGTACGGTATTTTTTAATTTAAATTTGAAGACAGGTGACCTGGCGGTCTAAGGGTAAGGTGTCGGACTTCTATGCTGGCGGCCGGGTTCAATCCTCGTTCCCGGCACAGATTTATATGATTGCCAAACCCTTCCTTCACCTCTGACAAGACATCTTGTGAATGTGGGGAATGCCAGGCCTCCACCGTGGTTCGGATTCCACGTTAAGCTGTAGGTCCTCCATTTCATCTCACAATCACCCTACCATTACACATTAGCGTAAGTGCGTGTAACCCAAACGGGTAGTAAGACTCGGTGGTAATAATAATAAACTTTGAAGACAGCCCACTTTGGTGGCTACATGGTCCAATGCGTGGCTCTAAAACAATAGACTAGACTATCGATGATGGCGAGATCGAGGTTAAAATCCCGGCCGGATTTAATCTGGGTGGCGTTTCCAAAATTGTTTTCCACTCTACCTTCATGAAAATGATGGTACACCTTCCCTAAATTCAACCTGAATAATCCTTAACGCATTAGCGTAGTTAATACATAGGCGTTTAGACCGAAAGGGTAGAAAGATGCGGTGCTAGAAAAAAAAATTATAGGACAGTGAAATATAAGCATGTGAAACCTTATAGGATATATCAAAACCCGTGGATCTCCTGGATTAACTGATTATATAAGAGGCGATTCGGTGGACACGCCGTCTAGTTAATCAACTAGTCTGCTTTGTTGGTGATGGGAGGCTGGTGTCTTACTCCCTGCCGGGGGGATTAAATTCTTCCTTTCCTTTAAAAATTTACCTTGTTCCAGCCCCATCACATTATAGTAATGATTATATTTATTATAATTTACTAGTTTTGCTGTAAGCCTATTTAAGCGCACAGTACATTCATTTGTACTCGCTCTAAGAAATCGTCACTGTTGATTTACTAAAACCTTTAAAACGATTAACTTAGATTATTTCCAGGCTTTTTCGCGTACATTTTATACAAATAAATGGTATGTGGTTAGAACTCCTGGTTGGGGAACGTACTTAATTGCTGGTTATGTGGTTACTGATTTTTCCTAACAACGAAACACCTTGTTATCAAATTTATTATTAGGTTTTTAAAATAATCTATTCAGAACTGATGAGGTAAGAGTTTCACCTTAACTATGAAGTTTTGAGTAAAAAACAATAAAAAAAATCCACGTTCAAGCGTATGCAAAAAACCCATTATAGAAATAAACTGTTTAGCAAAACACTATTGTGTTCTGTGTGAGATAAATGAGCGTCTTAATACTATACTTCATTCACAGTAGGAATTACTTTTTGAAAGGACTTTTTTCCTACCAATATCTTACTATATAATAGATTTCTGGTAGGGAAAGGGCATTTCAGAAAAAATTCCTACGCTGAACAGACTTTAGATTCTATAATGCAACAGAAACTTGTGTCCTAGTTTGCCTACATGATTATATTCAGGCGCTTCATGAATTTGACAGAGATAAAGGTGCGGCAAACCAAAATTAAATTGAATGTGTATTTAAAATTAACGTTAAATAAACATTCAAAACACTAATTTAACATCATAAGAAAACCAGACGATAAAATACATATGCCTTTATCCACATGCACACCGATGTTGGTGTGGAAACGACCTCAAGTAAAATGGTTAAAACAATATTTATCCATACGCCTTTCAAAATTAAAGACAAGATGTTTGTTGTAATGCCCACATATTCTTTTCTCCTCCACTACTCTTTTCACTCTAAACCCTTAAAGGTGGAAGAGAAGGGAGCCAAGGTCAATATTTTTGCAGTTTTTAAGATTTTTTTTTGGTCAAAATATTGCGTGTATTATTTGCTTAGTCTATTTTTATAATCATAGTAATCTAATCCATTCTTTAATTAAGTAATTAGTTTATTTACATCTTAGCAGTAACTTTTTAAACTAGTAGTTTTGTGAATCGTAGACCTCAATCCTTCCATTACAAAAATGCTAGGTTTGTCAGTTTTAGAATTATGTATATAATGTTTTTACATATTGCTCTTTTGATTTCCAGCTGAAATATCGCCTTTCATTTCTACCTGGATTTTAATTTAGTATTTTTCATTGGTAGTAAAGTTAGATGGAAAATAAATTAATAATATATTTACTAGTAAATTATTATATTCATAAAAAAAACTTCATTCGCGCATTTTACGACGTCGGGCCCAAAATTTAGGCAAACATTTATAAAAAAAATATACGCCATGGATACTCGACCGATCGCTCAGAAATTTTTTAAATTCAATTCACTTGTATTTAACTACTAAACGATTAGAAAAAAACTTTAGAGCAGCCGAAATATTGAAACTGGAGACCAAACTAAAAAACCATGTGAATCTTTATCTCAGTCTATGTCCAAAAAATATATTCCTACCAAATTGATTTAAAATTGGTTCACATAAACAAACATCTGGACAGATGGATTGACTGATGAAATGCTAAATTGTAAAGTTACGCTCGGTTAACAAAAGAAAATAGTTAACATCAAATTAGGTGATTCCTATGACCATTATTAAAAAAAAACAGTTAAGACTACTACTGTAACGTAACACAGTAAACACATATTATACTAAAGCATTAGTTTATTTATTGTGTCAGCAATAAAATACAAAAACTACAACAATACTAAAAATATTGGTATTTACTCGCTTTAAAATAAAATTATATGCAAATATCAAGACCAATGTTTTTTTTTATCACCGCGTTTTAAGCGTTTGGGCTTATAACATATGTATTAATTAATTATTATAGTCAGTTAGGGATGTATAAGGTTGAATTGGGTGACCTGGTGGTCTAGGGGTAAGGTGTCAGACTTCTATGCTGTGTGCCGGGGTTAAATCCTTGGTTCCAGCACAGATTTATCTGATTACCAAACCCTTCCCTCCCCTCTGACAAGACATCTTGTGAATGTGGGGAATGCCAGGCCTCCACCGTGGTTCGGATTCCACGTTAAACTGTAGGTCCTTCATTTCATCTCACAATCACCCTACCATTACACATTAGCGAAAGTGCGTATAACCCGAACGGGTAGTAAGACGCGATGCTAATAATAATAATATAAGGTTGAATGAAGTGAATGTCCCCCCATTTTAGTGGAGAAATAGTGGAAAACCATAGTTAAAGTACCACTATCAGTACACCCGACCAGCCCTCAAATCCCTAGCACCCTGTCATCGGAAGTCCAGTCTAATGTGATAATAACGCCTTTGACCCTTCAACCATCGAACCTGGTAAGATCAAGTGCTTTAGGCTAAACAGGATATAATTTAGCTACAAGAAAATGGTATACGAGGTTTTCCTGACAGCGGCCAAATGTTTTGCTGGTGGTGGATGAGACGATATGGTGTGTTTTATATCTCTCTCTCTCTCTCTCTCTCTCTTTGACGTGTGTTCTAAAAACGTTCTCGTTCTTTGATATTTTGTCGCAAGGGTTGAGGAAAACATCACACAGTTCCTGGCACCCGTAACATCGGAAACGCCTGAAACATCTCCAGTTTCATAAAGAAGAAGAAACAAAAAAATAGAACGGCCCATCGTAAATTCACAATCTCATGGTCTGGTATATAAATGGCCCCACAATTCTACACAATATCTACTAGAATCTAAAAGTCAAAATAGACTTATAGGCGTCTTTTTTTTGCAATCCATTATTTTTATAAGTAACATTTATTTTATATCGTTTCTTTTATTCACCGGGATTAGCAGAGTTATGTTTTAACTTGACCATTTGGTATTTTATATGAATGTTTGTCAAAATTTCTGGATCTTTGTTACACGAATAATGTGAAATGCGTGGACCAATTTTAACAAAATTTGACATGTACTTTCTTTGAATCAAGACCAATTCAACATATGCACATGATTTATCTATCTGGTTTCCCATTTAAAGATTATGACCACACAAAATATTTCTTTTAATATAAAATATATAATCTTGATTAAATTTAATTATAGATTCTAAGCATCTGATCAAGTACAAAGGTAGTTTCTTTAAAAATTCAGATATACATTGTGGGACTGACCTATTAAGCCAGGTGTACCCCAGTTCTTCTCTATTAATATAATATACATTTATTTTCGAACAAGCTTTAAATCCAAGGAAAAAATTATGGAAAATGTTACAACTTAATATACATAGATACATATAAGATAGTAACGATATTAAATGAATTGAGTGAGGTCTACTGTTTACAAAACAACAAGTAGGAAAGTAGTCAACTTTTAGTTCTAGATACTTTACTTATGCCACATTAGATTAATCAAAACTCTTAAAGCCCAGACAGTTACTAAGAAGCGATAAAAAAATTATATAGTGCATAGCACGAACTTAATTTCTTCTTAAAATAGAAAGATATATTAAATACTTGTAATAATAATTGAAATGAAGTAATATACATTTTTGCAGAAACACTCTACCAAAGATAATCAATGAATTAGTATACATTGTTACAGAAACATTGAGAACAATATAAACATCTCTGTTTACCTAAGAGGATAACAATAGAGCCGACACCAATCTACCGACCAGACTTGGTATCAAGGCTTTTCATAAAGTTACCCTAAATCAATTTTATAATTAGATAACCAACCCTAATTTCAAAGAAAATCTACTTATAGGTGAAATTAGAAAAAAAGAGATTTTCTCAAAATTTCCTCTAATGGTATTGATTAAAACTAGTAATTATGCACAATTTCAAGTTACAAACCAAATGACATGTGTTCCCCCCCCCCCCCCCGAGAAGATTAACTAGACCTTAGAGCTTACTTTATTTAAGTGTATGTCTCCATTTTAGATCATACCTCTGTAGCTATTTAATATACGAAATAACTTATCGCGTAGTTGAAATAATATATCCTAGCAAACCCAAGCAAAACTTGCGCTATACATAAGTAAAACATCATTTGACTCCCGATTGAAAATCTTATAATGTTTTAAACAATAGAATAAAGTCTCTCGACAGACAGACGCACAGAAAGACAGAAAGAAAGAAGGAAATGGGTGGTAAAGGGTGGGGGGGGGGGGGTCATGAAACGTCAGATTAAACAAAATCTTGTTTTTTTTTTTACGATCGCAATACTTTCTCTACCTGTAAGATAACGAGAAAGTAAAAAAAAATATTAGTTGACCATGTATTTTTAAAAACCAATGGTTTCTGAGCTATTAACAAATACACACACTTTTCAATTTGAGATCTGGGAAATGGGAAGTTGATTGTTTTGCTCTTAAAAGAACTGAGATGTTACTTTTTACTGTTTCGTATCAAGAGAAAGTATTGTAACCTTGAGAATATGATAATCTTTGCTTTTTAAGTGTGTCCAAACCCAAACAAGTAAATTTTACAATTCTGTCTGTCCCCATATTTATGTCTGTCTGTCACGTTTCTGTATGCCTGTATGCCTATATGTCTGTCCTCCTGTCTGTCTGTCCTTCTGTATGTCTGTCTCTGGCCACGGATTTGAAACGTTTGATTGATTTTATTCAAACAAAATCAATATGTTTTATGACTATACCCTATAGCCTTCCTCCAGATATTTTATTTTTATTATGACTCTAGATCTCGAATAAAGAGTAGTTTACTGATGAAGGTGAGAATTCAGGATTTTTGTGAGGGGAGGGGGGGTACGGGAGCTCTGCTTTTTTTATGTGTAAGTTTACTAATCCTACGAATTTTTGAAAATGTATTTACATTTTAAGCAAATAATTTAATCAATTACTATTAAAGAAAGAAAAATACTTATAAATGACGGAGAATTTGAAAAAAAAAATTAACAATAAAGTTTCTTGATTATTTACGTTTTTTATTTATTAAATTATATGTTGAAATTGTAAACATATTTATTTACAGCATTATTCTTTATATTTGTGTTTCAGATTATTTATACAAATTAAAAATACATAGTTACCTAAATATCGTTTGGACTTTATATTGACATTTTGACCCAACTTTCTTAATATTTAAAATTATATCTAACTATAAATTAATATGAATACAAAGTAGACTACTTATATTAATTAGTGACGTAATTACAAATAATTTAAGTACTTGTCTAAATTAATTAATTCATATATATTCAAAATTATTTTAGCACTGCGAAGTTTATATGACCTAAAGGAAAACCAACTCTGAGGCTTCGGCTCATACCAACCTTTCTAAGGTACACTGATTCAACTTCCTTGTTATCTGCGTAGCGTTGTCTTACATCTCTACATATATATAATCTGTAGAAAGGAGAGCTTGGCTTTGCTGTAAAACTACTCAAGACTGCAAGAGTAAGCTTCTTTAAGACCCACACAGGACCTCAAAAAGAACAAAAAAACAAAACAAAAAAAAACTAAGAGCTCCAGGCCGATGAAGACAGATAAAAAAAAAAGGATTTTGTTGGTGTGGAAGGGGGTAGAATTGAAGGGCGATGCTTGTGTTTTGGACTAAGACATCGATTACTGTAGAAGTGACCGGCTGGAGTGTGGAAGGAAATAAATTGAGGACCGGATATGGGGTATACTTTGGTGATAAAGGGGGAGACAGGAGTTGAGAGAAGGGGGTGGGCCGGGAGAAACAATTACGTCAAAGTCGAGATACCCAACCATAGAGAAATTTACTGGTTCTGAAAAGAAGATTTTCTGGAGAATTAGATGTCACTATATATGCTCTTACAGCTATGGTCTATGTGTGCACGTAAAATATAAAAGAGCCTTTAAGGTGGGAATATAAGGGTCACGAAAAAAGGGCAGATTTTTTGCAATTTCAATAGAAAAACTTTTTTTTTACCAAATGTTAATTTATCCAGTAGAAACATAACGTTTAATTTATTCACATAGTGATATTAACAGTTCTTGATTATCTGCCACAGCATAGCAGTATTAGATAAGAAACTTTTTAAATTAAGAAAAATATTTTTTACTAAATTATAAGACATCCTTGTCAGTTATTCAATAACTGTTGAGGTCAGCATGTGAAGAGAATTTATCTATTAGTTTATATTGATGGAATATTTAATTCATGTTCATAAAAACTGCAAAACATGCCTACTAGCGTTACATCCCTAAGTTACCAAATCAACCAATAATTGTGATATTTATATGCTAAATTTGTTCTATACATTTAAAAAAGAACCTAAACAATCTTGACGTAACAAATGATGTCCTATTTTAATGCATTTTGGTTGAATTTTAAATGGTGCATTTTGGTTACCTATTAGTTAATATGCTTATTAAGGAATATATATTCGTGTCATAGAAAAAATATTTATAGTATACAAATAGCTGTAAAGATTATGGTTACTTTAATATAAACGTTATCAATCAATTTTTATAAAACTTTGAAATTTTTAAATCAAGTTCTACTAGTTACTACTCTTGCCAGTATATTTGAATGTTTGCCCTAATATTAATTAGGAAGGTAGAATTGAGAGTAAGTGTAACAGCATTTTACATTAAAAGAGTGGCAGAATGTTGTAAAAAAATTAATTTAAGACCTCACGTAGGGATTCAAGCCTTTACTTCTCATCCAAGACCAAATAAGATTGAAAACTTAGCCTACGTGCCCACTAATACTTGCATTCTTTATCAGAATATTATATATTGTAACGATGATTTAAATTATATATAAAATAATATAATAATAGGGGTGATTTAACTTACAAATACAAAGAAATTTTAAGTAGCTTTCTTAAACAAAAATAGCAATAATATAATCATAAAACTCATTACATTAAATGTTTCAACATAATTTTATTTAAATTTAATATATGAACAAGGATATTTTCGATTTATAAGTTTAACCAACATTAAACACTTTATTTTGTTCAATTTGAGAATTCAAAGTAAGTCAAAAATACTTGTTTGTATTTTTTTTTCTATGCCAGAAATGTGTGCAGTGCATTCGTATTCTAAAAGATGATTCTAAAATTTCCATGGTAATGATGGGGGAAGATCGACAAAGTTTATTGTTAATAACTACATTAAGTTCCTATCAAGACTGAATAAAGATTTGGGCACATTGCTTATCCGTGAATCCATTTTAATATGGTTATAAACGGACTTTTAAATGCAGTTTTTATCCTAATATGATCTAATATTTCAACAATGTTTCTTATCAGGAACATAAAACTCAATTATCTCCGTTAATTTTAATCAGAAACGATCCATGCGCAATAATATTTGTGTAAACTTATGATTTCAAGCCGACTGTATCACAGAATTGATGGACATGTGATTCACGCCCATAAAACCATTTTTAAGGAGTTTTTAAAGTAAAAATTACAAAAACACATGAATGTTTTTATATTCCCCTTTTTATTACTAGCAATTGAAATTTACTTACAAAAAACACATAATTACTATCCCTACATATTTAGTTTCGTGTTTTATGGCTGAACTTTTTAAAAAACTAAATACTCGTGTAAAACTAGTAATAAAATTATCAGATGTATATTTTTAATAGTCATACAAATGAGGCTATACTGTTACAGCAACTTTGTTTCGCCAAAACCGGATATGCAACTGTAATAGGAGAATAAATTATTTGAATGAAACTCGTAATTAAAAAATGTAATAGTCTAAAAAAAAGTGTATATCATTGCATGCAAATAAATATGGCAAGCATGTTTAAAGTGTTTAGTATACAATTGTGCTTTTTAATTAAGTTTAATATTATGATAAACTCTTTTTAAATCTGTTATTTATTCATACATTTAGAATGGAATATATATATATATATATATATATATATATATATATATATATATATACTGGCTTGTACCATACAAATTAGCTTATGAAATATATTTTGCTACTTTTTTATATATAATTTCAAAATGAGATTTTAATTCCAAATTATTTATCACTGGTGCTTCAATATTTTCTCAAAGCTACATAATCAAAAACAGTGAAGAAAAGAGTAATTTTGAACGCTTACATATATGGTATAATATAATCTCAGATTCTGGCTTAAAAAATGATTGAATACGGCTGATACAGAAAGACCCCTAGAGATCCCTATGGCAAGAGCATTGACGTACTAAACTAAAGGTCCCTGGTTTGATTCCCGTGTCCAGGGTGTCATTTTCAAATTTAACAATATACTATTTAGATGCGGCTATAACCATACTTGGCAACTATAGCTCTCATCGGTGACCACGTGGCTCTAGACGTTACAATAGTATAGACTTCCAATGACAGTAATATTAGGGTTCTAATCCTAGTAGAGTGGTTTTTACTAAATGTTTTCCACTCTACCTCAACATAAATATGGACAACTTTGTCTCAATTCAACCTTCCTCATCATTATCTCATTAGAGTAGTTAATACATTTGCGTATGACATGATCAGTTGCGAGGCTAGAAAAAATAAGAAAAAACTATAATAGTTTGGCTATTAAATCCATTATTAGATATATTTATGGTTTGGAATTATATCTTAAAAATAGAACAAATTTTAATGGGCTACAATCCTAACCTCAGCCTTCACGTTACTAATAATCAAGATTATTCTGAGTTAAGTAGTTTACTAAGCACTAAACAAAATTACCAATTCTAAGACTTTAAGTTCTGTATTATGTGTAAGTTTTGTATTGAATTAAAATTATATAAAAATAAACGAGATACAGTCCAATACTATTGGGAAGTGTCTTATAATATATCTATAAAAGTTTAATATATCAGTATAAACTTTTGTATATTCATACGCCAGGTAATATGATATGAATATACCAATAATGATATTCAGGATGGGTCCGAAATAATTAAAACGTTTAGTAACTTGAAAATGATCACGTTTATTGAAAAGAAAATATTAATTAACTAAATAAAAGCAAACTAGATAGGTACTCGCCTTTTTCACTTTTTGAATATAATGTTACTCAGGTGATCTCCACTGGATGTCAGACAAACCTTAGCACGTTGTCCATCACTTTTCTCAACATAGACCCGCCTCAGTGGCGTAGTTTGCTAACGCGCTAGTCGTGTTGAGCTCGACTGCTGAGGATGGGGAGATCGAGGTTTAAATCTGGGTCGAGTGAACTGGGGTGGTTTTTACTAAATGGTTTTCCACCCTCCTTCCACGCAAATGTGGTTTCGCTTCCTCTAATTCAACCATTCCAATTCCTAGTTAATTAGCGTAACTAGTACTTAAAGCATAGAGAAATGTATACTATGTTATCCCTTTCTCTATGCTTAAAGCATATAATCCGAACGGGTAGTAAGACGGGGTTTGCTAAATAATAATAATAATAATAATAAATTCTCAACATAGATCGTATAATTCTTTCCACCTAACCTGTATTATTAATAACTATAAAATAAGATTAATAATATAGTAAAGTATTATCCAAATCGCCAGCAAATGAATTATGTTTTATTTTCTTATTGAACATTACTATGAGAATGGGACTGGACTAAAAACAGGTACACACTAATACCGGTGGTCAAACTGTCTAAACCATCAGGTTTGCAATAGATTGCGTTTCAAATAACAGGGGGTGGTTGAGAATAGAACCTCCTCCACGTTTTTTCACAAACTCGCGTTTTTAACTTGAATTTTCACATTTCATTTCCACGCTAATTAAGCTGCAATTACTTTGAAATGAGACCTCCTCTTCTCTGCTCTCTATATTAACACTTTAATAGCCATGGTTATTAAAATAATAATTATTAGAAACAACAAAAACTAATGGGTAAAGCTTCAAATTAAACTTCATTTAGACTTTTATATAAATTCCACCCTGTAAAGGGATGCAATTCTATCTCTCGTTTAAACGAGATCCTCTCGCAATCCCCTAATCAAAGTTGTTCAAACAGCGCTCTTTATACCAGACCCCTTCAAACCTACCGCCCTCTATAACCCTTGAATAATTACAGTAGACTTAGCCAAGGGTAGTTACAAAATTGCCGTTGATTAAAAATAACCTCTTAGCTCTTTTGATTAGGAGGACGTTGGAGAGGTGTACTATCAAATAAACACAACCTATTTTATGATCGGTAGTGTGAATTTCAATAACATTTTTGACGTGTACTTTGACGTATTCATGTTTTTTTTACACAAAATCAAATAAAAAGGGTGTATATTCCAAATGGATGGTCAGATGCAGTGCTTTTTTTTTAAAAAAAAAAAGAAGTTATTGGTCAATACACTAAAATTAAATTATATTTTAATCAACATTTAAATGGATTCTACACTTGTTTGTCTCACCCAAAACAAATAGGTACGGAAAATAGTTTGTCAATCTCATTTAGTTGGCTTTTCTGGTGATTTGAAATGATGGCTAGAATCTGAGATTTGTGTAATAAAGTGTTTTTTTTCCTTTTAGGATTTTCTCATTCTTCCTTTATGAAAATGTTAGCACACTTCCTTAAATTATATTTTCTTCATCACTACTGTATCAGTGTAATCAGTGTAAATATTTGCATATACGAATATACGAACGGTTAGTGAGATACTTTGCAAAAAAAAAGTCATGCATTACTTATCAATCAACATTAAAAAAAATAACTACTTGTTAAAATGTATAGTTTTTTTTCTACGTTAAATAGCCAAGCTCTATATTGTTTAAAGATTTTAAATAATAATGTTTTGATAACATTTTGTTACTTAGAAAACCAACCAATCCTGAATTTGAGATGCAAATAGTGTCCAAGCAATAAGACCGGTACTTGGAAATGATTTTAAACGGCAAATATTTAATTTTAACGTGATAGTTGTAAATTAACTATGTCTTTGAATAAGTTTAATATGTATGCATTGTATGAACCTACAAACAAGGTAAAATCCAAAATGATGGAAAGAATGAAAGACGGAAGAAAATTGCTGCTTAAAGTTTTTATGATGAAATACGAGTAAGATGAAGAGTTTGGAGGAGTTAAAAAAAACTTTGGAGACATTGGAAAAGTGAATAGAAGAAAATTGTGGCTTTCACGCATGGAGAACTTTAAAAAGAAAAAAAAAATTGTTTTAGGTAATAAATGTGAAAAATGGTGTGAAGGAAACTTATATGTTAGATTTTTATTTATAGAAGTTGAGAAAGTGAAATTGATTTTTCAATCTCTCATATCAAGAGAAAGTATTGTGAATGTGAAAAAAACTAATCTTGAGATTCTGATGAACCTTTCCATTCTATGTGAACATGAACAAAAAAAAGTGAATTTAACAATTCTGTCTGTCCCAGGCCACGTGTCCAAAATGGTAATTTGGGTTTTATTCAAACCTTTTATTTAGTTTCTATAGGGCTAGACAACAAAATAATCAAAATATTTTTTTTTTCTTTTTAGCCTAACTCTTAAATTAAGGGTTCAAGGGGTATTTTTTTGTTCAATTTTTTTTTAAATGGAAATAAAATTTTTGTTAAAATGAAAATATAGTATTTGTTTAAGGTGACCAAAAAACTTTATAATTGTTTTTTGATCAACAATCATTTGAAGAATAGTTTTCTGATGGGAATTTTTTTTAAATTCAAATATTTCAAAACTAGCTTTAATGAATATGCATAAATGTATAACTGGAGATTGTGTGGTACGACAAAAAACGTATAATTATTTTTATAAGGGAAAATTAGCTTGTTGGTAGTTTAAAAATAGAATTTTTAATTTGAAGGTTTTATAAATTGGCTTTTTTTTTTTTTTTTAAAATGGATGCTGGTATCTGTTAAGTTGCTTGTAATATGAATCATTATATAGATAGTTTTATTGAAAAATAATTAATAGTGGTTAACAAATAAATTATTTATCTAAAATTTTATTTTTTTGAATTATAGCTTTAACTATTTGACCCAAAATTGACATTGGGGAACTATTTTAAACTATCTATATTAATAATATATTTTAATTTATTTAAAATAAGGGTAATATAAGGGTAAGTATGACAAATCATAGAAACATTGAATTTTTGGGAAAACGACCATAAAGATTGAATCTAAACAGGGCATCTGAAAGTAAATTTTCAAGCAAATAATAAGTTTTTATTTTTACAAATATTAACAACTTATTTGTATTTGAAAATATTATTTTGTTTTAATATATTTGAACAATTTGGTTTAAAATGTAGAAATAAAGATTGATTGGTGAGATTAAAAGAATGATGTTTATTATTATGAGGAAAACATATTTTAGGGTAGAAAACTAAAAATATATTTTTTTAAATCATCTTTGAAACAAAAATACACAATATGTGAAAGTTTGTGCAATTGTGTCGTACCATTTATTTAACATCGGATTCTGAATTTACTTTAAGTTTAGATAAAGCTTATAGAAATAATATTCATCTTTTGTGATGCTGATGAACTAAAATGAAATTTTTGTGTAATTATTTAAATACTTATAGCCTTGGTATTACAGAGCTGCAATGGATGCTGGGACCTAATTTAACTTTAATAATTACCTTAAATATATAATTAGGTATTTTTATATGTATATATGTATGTATTAGCACTAAGTTATAACACCTGTTTAGGCTATAGGCATTAGTACTAGTTACGCTAATGAGTTAGGGATGGTTGAGGGTGAATTTATAGGAAGTGTACCCGCATTTGTATGTAGGAAGAGTGGAAAACTTTTTTGTAAAACTACCTTACACCCACCGGGATTAGAATACCAATCTTCCTGTCATCAGGAGTTTATAGTCTATTGCGAGAGTGACGCCATAGAACATGCGTCCACCAAAGTGGGTCATTAAATATTACATTGGTAATATTTAATGACCCACTAAATAAACAATCAATAATTATTATTTTATTCATGTTTTACTCACTATCTGGGCAATACGAATCTAATTACACTAATTGAGTATAGATAAGGAAGGTTATTTTTAGATAAAATCTACGCTCATTCACTTGGAGGAATATTGAGTTCTAAACCTATTGATATTAATTATTCTCACCATATGAATCCCAAATTTGAGCCTCAGTTGAAAATGTCAAATTTTATCTACTGTCACAGTTTTATTTTCAATGTAAGATACCTACATGACAGTTAGAAATGATAATAGATTTACTTTCACATGTTAATATGTCAATTAATGTGATATGCAACTGTCACATTTGATATATGTTATCAATACCCTTAAAATAACTCTAATATATTAGTAAAATCTTATCAATTTTGATTTCAAGATAAAATTCAAGAAGACCCTTACTGTGAAAATTGGACTATACTGACAACAGGTACACGCTTACACCAATGATTTAACGGTCTCAAGTGTCAAACTTACAATTTGCTGGATTTATGTTGATGAATGGAAGTTGATTCGACAATCTTGGCTATGTGGTTTTCCAAAAGACGTGATTTATACTTAGGATATCCCATCTTTGGTGTCCAGTGTGCACTTTTTGTTTAGCTTATTATCCCTTACTTATTAATGTAAATATGTGGATAGGTCATTTGGGAATAAGACGTCAATCATAACAATACAGATACAGAAATGAGGGCTAGAAACCCAATCAACTTTAAATTTCTAGCCACTTATCTTCGTATATATTAATAAAATGAAGAATTTGTTAGTCTGTGCTGAGCATTGCGTAATATATACTGCACTCGGTATTATGAAAATTAAAAAAAAAAAAAATAGTGGCCCCTCTCCAGAAACGTGTGCATCTCAAAGGCAGAATTTTAACAATTTGATTATATGTTTCTAATTGATTAAAAATTGGGTCGGAAGCAAAGAAATATTAATAAAATAAAGAGTTGGTTTTAGACTTCAAGCCAAAATTTTAAAATTCACATTAAATTTTGTTTGATAAAGTTAATGTCCACTTACAGTCACTAAACTAAAAACATTTCTCATGGACAACGCCTGGTATTACAACTAATCATTAATAATTCAAATTTATAATATTTAAATTTTAACAATAAGTTTGTGTTGCGTCCTATATGATCAAAGTGATTGATATTGCTACTATAGTGGGGAGCAACTACGTCGGCACTATAAGAGAAGACGGGATTCTTGGTCAAGCAACTGACTGGACTAGTCGAAGATTGTTTGTCTCGTTATGGAGAACAGAAAACAGTTTTATTAAGATACCTTTACATTTTGACTTATGCTAATACTATTAAATTTTCATCAATGTTTCATTTTAAGTTTTTTTTAAACAAATTTAATAACATATATACCATTAATATTTTTGTCTACCTGCGTCGGTGATCGATTGGTCCAACCCATCACTCTCATGTCAGTATTAATTGACGGTGACGAGGAAATTGGGGTGTGAATATCCGTTGGGTGTACAGAAGTTGTTTTTTTTAAATGGTTTCTCGCTCTCTCTTCATGCTAATGTAGATACATTCCCTTTTAACATGTAACATTTAACAACCCTATTTCATAAGTATGTGTGTGAACCCAACGGGTACAAATTATGGTGAATATAATCAATATCCAATCTATTTTAATGATTCACGCTGTAGTAAAAAAAACTATATAAATTCAAAACAATATATTCACAATATTACAGAATTCGAGAGATCTGAATAGTTGAAATGAATGAAGAAGTTTGTTTCAAATAACTTATGAAAAGAACACTTATAAACATTAAATTTTTCAAAACCAGGACATAACGCCAATGAGGTATCCATGAATTTATAAAGACGTTAGCATGCAACAATGACATTGAAATATTATGACATGGGAGCGGCTCCTTAAAGGCTCACATACAAGAATTGGAGTGAAGGGGTGTGAAATAGGGGGAGGGGAGGAGTGTTGGAGTTTTAGTAGAAAAGAAGAGGTTGTAACGGCTGTTCAGTATTCGAATATAAATGTTTAGGTTGAATGACAGAAAGACCAACGAATGTCTTGTGTATTCCCAATGGATCAGCCTTACTCAAAATGGTGCCCTTAGAAAACGCATGTATAAAAGATACAAACACCAACCTCCACCCTATTTGTACCAATCTTTCAGTTCTTTTAACACGTCCCTTAGCCCACTTTCTAATATTTAAAATATAATATATTTTTATATATTATTTTATATCCCAACAATAAGTGAGTTTTTAATTTAACTTACACGTATGGATTTTACTTATTTTAAGAGGTTTTATACATATTGTGTAAATATTATATGATAATATATATTTTAGTAATAGTTTGGCCTTTTTTATTTAGTCTGTCAAACTACTTAGTCTAATCAGTAGATCATCTGTCGTATCAACTTTAGTTCGATTAATGATATGTTTGAATCAATTAATGAGAATTGAAGTTCCTATATTACTGTGACGAAATTATGGCCAAAATAGTAGTTGGGTTGTCTGTAATATAAATAAGGTTTTTAAGTTTGTGTGCTGAGAAAATTAATTTGCTTTAGAAATCGTTGAAATAAGCTATAAAGGAGTTCTCCTTACTTTTGAGCATATTTTGAACACGAGTGAGATGTATATAAATATATTATCTTAAAATACGTCAAATTAAGTACCAATGTAATAACTTAATTCGACACTTACTTGAAAAACCAATCCTATAACTTTAAGACCAAAATAATTTCCTCTAATAGTTAGTGCAAATAATATTATGATTATGTTAGTACACTAAAGTTATTTTGCGATAGTAAAACTAAATGATCGAAGTGAATAATTATGATAAAGAAGTTGCATTTTATTCAACTGCATGATTATTAACTGGGAGAGGGAAGTTGATTAAAATATGAACATATGACCATTAGGAAAAGACTCACTAACCTCAAAGTCAGCTTCAAATTACACAATAATATAGTAAATTACTCGTCGTGCAAAATCGTATACCAGCCCCAAGAAGGGAATTGGGAATTATTATAGGTAAACAACAGTCGATAATAAAACCTGCTAAACTGATATAAATAAACACTCTCTAACAGAATTATGCCACACGCTAGACATACATCAACAAACCATTAAGAGATAGTCTATCTAATAGTACTAAGTGCACAATATACACACCTTTTACTGGTATGTTTGACCAAAAATGGCGAAGTTAAGATGGGTATCATGTAATAACGAGGTTAAACAAGCCCGAAATATCAGTCATGTCCAAGTAAAGTCAAGGAAGACTCCAATCAAGTTTATCAAATGCCCTGCTACAACGTCTGGCTATATCCAATATCATTGCTGAGGGAATAACAGGTCTTATTGAGAAAAGCTTTATCTTCGCTCTCTTTCGTTCAACTGTTATCAAATCACCTCGCTCTCAGTTTTGTCTAAAGGTGGTGTGTTGGGGTGAGGACAGTTACTGGCAACTTCGACCAACCAACGTTTCGAAGCTCGTCTTATATCTGAGGTGAGAATGATCACAAGAAACCAGAGAATGACAACGCTTTTTCCTAATAGTAGCCAGGAAGTTCTCTCACAAATAATTATATACAGTGTAGCAAGTCGTGTGATGAAATATTACAGAGAGCTACCACACCAAGTTAAAATTATCTACATCCACCTCCTTCTATAGTAAAGATTTTGCTCGTAAAGTTAACAAAAATGATTACAAATGAACAGATATATTTTCCAAATGAGATAAAAAGTGAAAAACACGGTTTTCACTGTGGAAAACCACATTGATAATATAAAAAAAGTCAAGAATCATATGATTATATAAAAAAACTGAAAATGGTACTATGGAAGCGAAGAAAAGAACGTGGGAATAAATTACTAGGAATTTTAACTATACCGGTAGTTTCCAAAAGATGAGTGTGGTTTGGTCAGTATATAATTTCATAGGCTTTTCATTTGGATATGTTATTTTTCCCCACTCTGTATTAATTGAGTAGTTGCTTATCGAAATCTAGATAAATTTGGCCCGTTATATTCTGTCGCGAAAATAAGGTATTAATTGCCGTCTCGATAGTCCATGCGCACCGCGCCATATTGATGAATATCAACGAGCTTATGTTTGAAGTATATTCGAAGTCTGCATTTCTTGGAAATGATTATCTCAATCGTCCAAACAAGCAAATACGCGAGTCTTCGACCTTAATTGTACTTAAGTCTTGCTAAGTCTTGTTCTTGCATATGGCCGAAAATCTCTAAGGTCCTGTATCTTGTGGACGTATTATAATTGTAAGGTATTGCATACTTAAATATATATTAAATATTTCTTAAATATGCAATCCCTTACAACTATAATCATTTTACATGTGGCAGCAATAAGCCAACTACAGAGTCGAAGGTGGTGCGTTATCTGATAGCTCGTCATCTTAATAAAATCACACATTTGTAGCCGACGATTTACCGCACATCCATCATGGACTCTGCCTTAAAATATGAGTGAAGAATGACCCTGAACACAGAAAGATTCATGGATAGCTCAATGGTAGGAGCATTGGCGTATTAAGCCAAAGGCCCCGGATTCGATTCCCGTGTCCAGGTGTCATTTTTCCATATTCAGAATACGTTGGGAAGCGTTTAATATTTTAAATATTTATTTTAAGGGGAGGGCTAGGGAACGTGAGAAAAGGCAATAGTATTTTTAGATTGTTGTAGCTAGATATTATTTTGGCCAAAATAAATAAAATATTGCTTTAGTTCAAACAAAGTTTGATTTTATTCACATAAATATACAAACAGTTGTCGAATATTTGTCACAGCATATTGGCGTTAGATGGCCAACTTTTTAAACTAAGAGAAAATATTATATTTTCATTAAATTCCAAAAATTCCAAAAACTTTTTCAAGAGTGTCCTTGTTTCCCACCTTATGTTGGTGTGTCACCTTAATCGTGTGCTACCCAGTGGTACGCATGCCATAGATTTCCTATCCCTGGCATAGAATGTAGACTGTAGAGTATAGATTACATACTCTAGAATTAGACGTTTAAGCGTATACTTTGGAATCATTGTTTTAGTTTATTTTTTAATCGTGGACTGATAGAATCCTAGGTTTATAAATTTCAAGTTAAAGCCAATGTCACAAACTGAAAATATAAACTTATAGATGGACACAAAGTTTTTAATTTTATAAGCTCAGCTTTTAACTTTTCAAAATAACCAATTAAAAGTAACAATCGAGAAAATGCAACCATTATATATAGTAGCTTATTTTATAAGTTAAGTATCTGGTTGATATAACTCTATTGAAATATATTAATCATTAATTTTAACGAACGAATATCTCGTGCTTCATGCAATCATTATACTTGTAATATCGTATTTCAGATATTATGTTACGTTTAAAAATGTTTACTTTTCTATTGTATTCTCTATCAGTGACATGCTGAAACATCAGTAGGAAAATTTCTATTCCTGATCGAGAAGCCAAGAAAATATGTTTAGCTTTATATTTTACAGTCAAATCCTTATAATTTTGAGTTTTAAAACACATTTGTTTCCAATCACATAGGCTACAATACTTTAATTTCTTAACGCTAACTTCAATTGTAAACTTGAATCTTTAGGTTAAATTTGTTTATCTGAATAACCCCCATAGGTTTCCAATATATTTGGGGGAAAAAAGGCCCTATATTACCTTAGATTTATTACAAAACCTCTCCTTTGGTGTGTTTTATTCCCTTCCTGGTTCCGTTTCTCTTTCCCTTTGAATTTATTGTACTTTTTTTCATTTCTCGAATATTTCTCTTCGTGCATAAGAGATATCAGAATAAGCTACGACGGGGCTGAATATTTTATAAGAAGCTCTTAGAAGAAGGGAAAAAATAGAAACAAATACATATCAAGTGTTACTTAGTTGGACAGGGAGGGGACCTTTACCAATGTTATGTTTTTTGTTTGTTTCATATACAAAGATATTTTTATTTATTTATTTTCATATTGATTTTATTCGTGTTACGTGTGTTATACCTACAGACTTAGTATTAAGTTCAAAGTGTATGAACTATTAGGCTAAGAGCCTAGGGATCCTGGGTTAGGTTTCTGGCGGTTACCTTGGGTAGTTTTCCCGGAAGGGAATTGATCTACGGTCACAAAAGGTTTGGTTAATCAGGCTTACGTTAGGTTCAAATGTTTCCCCTAATTCCTCACACTCACTATAACAATCACTTCACCTCATCTCATCTCATCTTTATCTCATCATTCATCGGGACATGGAAAGAGCCTCCACGGAAAGGATGTACGGTTAAAAATAGTTTTCAACATGTATTGGTTAACATATTTGCTTTTAGATGGAAATTATATAAAGAGTGCAGCTGGATGTTGACATCATAATTCTAAATAAGGTTTTGATATATTAATGTCCGTCCACATGAACTATACGAACACTTATGAACATCTTAGAAATCTATTATTAAGCATGATGAGAGGTTTCAACTATAAGATAAGGTTCTCTATCAAAGTCTTAAAATTGAAAATTTAGTATGGCGGATTCAAAATATTTTATCGAATTAGGTCTAAAACGTTTTAAACGAATCATTTCTTTTCCATTCTGTAAACTGTTACCCTCATTTTAATTTGTTTTAATTCTCTAACATGCAATTGCTTGTGCTATGTTACTCTTCTTTATTTTTTTAACTAGCACCAATAATCGAGTATACAAATTATACTACTATAAAGCCACATGGCTAACTCACTCACATTAATGTCTACCCACTTCCAGAAGAGCTAGAAACTTAAAATTTGGCAAACCTCTAGCTTCTAGCCTGTAACCGATGGAAAAATCCCAAGAAGTTAAAAATTTTAATTCTAAACCCCGAAAAGTATTCAAAATGGCAGAGCAACTATAAAGTCGGTGCGGCCTTTCTTTGGAGGTTTCTTGTGACTAAACGGTAAGATCTATCAAAAATTTGCTCTGGAATTACATTAGTTTACATCCACTTGTAAAGAAAATTTACTGGGGGTTTGGGGGTGGAGTCCCCAACGAGCAAAGCGAGTCTTGTACATACAGAAGTTATGACTTAATATTAAAAATAAATTTCAGCTTTTAACATATGTTTAGAATGTAATCTGTATTTCGATATTTTGTTTTAATCAGAAGAGTAAGTTTACTGTCTAAAGTTCACTACACAATTTGAAACAAAGTATTAATCTTTATAGATAATCATAGATTTGGCTACTTTTCCCTTGGTTAATTTTCTAAGTTCTATAATTACAATGTTTCTATATAGATCCCCTTTGTGAAAAACGTGTACACAATCTAGGTTTTTTTTCTGCAAATTCCCATTTTAGAGATGTTTTCCTTTCCTTCTGGGTAGTATAAATGATAAAAACCCAAAATAATTAAATTTTATAATGTTTGTCCTACCGTCAATTTGTTTGTTTCCACTAAACTAAAAAAGTATTATTGGATCTAGAGCTTCCGTTGTACCCTTTATTTTTCAGAGAACCATGGTAATCTACATAACATCACGATAGCTCATCAACAATCAAAGTAGTGTATAAAAAAAAACTTAGTGTTAGAATTGAACATTCAATGTGGCTGGCACTTTGGGTATATAAGATGGAAGTAATATGATCTGGGGGTGTGGATGGGGAAGAGATTGGGGTGAGTCCGTGTTTCTTCTTGAATCTTAGTACGCACATTGAACACTGCTCTTGAAGTTTCATTCTTTTCTAGCAGTTGTTGTTGAATGTGTTAATGTAATGTTTAACGAGAGTGAAGCCACGGGCAAATGCTAGTATATTAATTTAGTTTTATGTATACTAACCATAGCAACACTCCACGCCACGCAATGCCATGCCATCCAGATGGGGCACGATGAACTCTCCCGAAATTCAAAGATAAGTTTTGGCTCGCCGGTTTGTTTGGAAGCCTGTGGTTATGGTGTTTTAGTTCCAAGTACAACCACGGTCCCTGTGATGTGTTGTTTACATTAAGAATAGTTCTCAAATCTCCCGAGGGGAATGGAATATGTTATGGGAGCCGTAATTTGAAGTAAACCATGCAATAGTAGTTAACTCCTTGACGTGTTTACTTAGAGGCAAGATTAGTTTCTGCAAACGGATACACACAAAGGAGATACATGCTTGACTTGAGATAGGTTTTTAATTACCACGTCTTGCTACCTGTTCAGGCTACAAGCATATATTATATTTACTTTAATGGGGTAGGGATAAGGAAGGAAGCATTTCACAAGTGGTTTACCCACATATGCGTGGAAGAAGAGTAGTGAAACATTTATGGAAGGAAAACCTGGTAGACACAACTGGGATCCAAACCACGATATCTCCGTCATCAGCAGACCTACTAACATGAGGGTGATGCCTTAAACAAGTGGCATTCATCCTGGGGTTCGTCTAAAACACAGGACCAAATTTATGGTTGGCCCTACAAGAAACCTGGACGTAAGAAAATCAAATCTGGGAGCACCATTTTTTTTAAAAATCACTTTCTACCTCCCTATTACGCCTTCACGCGGTTCTTATGGGTGGCTAGGTGCCTATATGATAGGCAATAAATATATATATATATATATTTATTTTCTTTTAATAGCTAGATTCTCTTTTTTCTCATCCAAAGCTTATTATTTAATACATTATTTTGATTGTAATTTAATTTATTCTTTTAAATGTACAAGAGATTATAGAAAAAGCATATATATATATATATATATATACAAATTACATTATTCACGGGAATACAGAGTTAAAGCGAATTTTTTTTTCTGGGGGTACGCGAACGTAAAAGATTGAATATAACTGTCTAAGACCATTCGGACACTGAAGTGGATTTTGTGATAAGTTGATGACGTAATAAGACGTAGCAAGATGATATGGATGGAATCGTAAGTAGGGAACTGTTTTTACATTTTTGGTAAGAAAAGACTATGTGTGTGTGTGTGTGTGTGTTGTGTGGTGTGTGTGTTGTGTGTGTGTGTGTGTGTGTGTGTGTGTGTGTTGTGTGTGTGTGTGTGTAGTATTGGGGGTCCATAGTGAGTAAAATATTGTGTGTATATATATATATATATAAGTTTAGTTTATCTTTACACATACACTAACTCTTATTTAAAAAATGGGTGTGTGTACTTATGTACGCGTGTAAGAAGTTATACTTCTTTGGCATCATTAAAAAATAAAAAATAATTTAATAATATTTAGTATTAATTATGATAAATAATATTATTTTAATTTATATCAATAAATAATACATACGGATAGTTAACCTCAATTATATTGGAGCACTTGAAAAAGTCTATAAGCACAATTTTTTTCACTAATATTTACGAATAGTAAATAATATTAATCAAAATATTCAATTTAAATCACTACTGATCTACTACCAGCGAGCAACATTTTTTAAGTTCTTTCTTTTACAATTTTGAATTAACTATGGCAATCCCAAAGCTATTTTTGCAACCAATCAATTAAAATAAAGTAAATCTTTTAAATAATCTTACCTAACACCCAAACTGAGTGAACAAACGAGCGCAATGTTTGACTAAGCACGATAAAGTTTGTTTTTATATTGGTTAAGCAATTTAGAGGCCAAACCTCCGTCCTCCCTCAACCTTCATAAATTTCTTGGACCCATAGGGTTAAATTCCATACTTTCCAATTTGTATACCATCTTGGGTGATTTATTTAACAATATATCAAATTAAAATTCTCTTCCACACTGAAAGGTAGGTTTTCTAATAGCTTTGGAGGTATTTCAAGCTAATCAACCCACCTCCAATACGTTTCGGTTCCCACATTTTAATTAAGAAATTTTAATATTTATTGGTTATCTGATATGGTTCTTTTACGTGCCTGCAAAATTTCAGTTTCCAACCACACCGAAAATAGTTTTTATAAATTTAGAGCTTTTACATTTTTCGGTTTTCAAATTTGAATTTCCATTGATTCAGATATCATGGAGTTATCTGGCAAGGTATATTTTACTTACATGTCAAATTTCAATTTTATTCCATGACGAGAAGTTTTTTTCCCTATTAGTTTAATAGATAGCCCCCATTTCTTAAACAGATTTTTGAAGTTTCAAATCTCCAATTTTGAAGTTTTCTGACACACTTTAAAATGTTTTTTCTATTAGTTTTTTTAACTTCTAGCTCTTCTTCAACAAAGATTTTAATTTTAAAATAAAAAAAACATTCATACTTTTATAGTTATCTCCGAAATGTATATTATCAATGATATTTAAGGATGTTGTTTCCTATAACATTTTTCTCACGCCAGTTTAGGGGTTTATACATTTAGTTTTGGAAATTTCCAGCCCTGACCATTTCCTGTAACCCAATTTGAATTTTAAATATCCCAACTCTTCTGGGCCTGGATTCACCAAAGGGAGCAAATAGTTGCGCCAGCGCAAGTTTGAAATATGTTCCAAATCCCTATTCACTAAAAGGAGCAGGCGCAATTTGAGAGCAAAGTTGCGCCTTTTATTTGCCACCACTCAAGAGTAGGCGCAACTATTAAATCATGATTGTCACTTCAATAAATTTAAATGGCGGCATATTATTGTATTGGCTTAAAATACAATTAGTTACATAAATGTACTCCAATTAATAATGAATTAATTAAAATAACAAAACGTATGTCAAGCACAAAATTTGTTTCAATTTATACAGTGGTAACAAAACAATTACGTACCTTTTATTGTTGGATTTTTACATCCAAACAACGCAATGGCATTTCTTGCAGTATTACAAAACAAAACTACGAACTGTGTAATCTTCGTCTAGATCCAAAGAGGTTTGTATTCCTCCAAGTCCAAAGACATCTCGTCACTAAATATGGCAGTTAGTATAACTTTAAAATAAGTTTTAAAGTTTCTATAAACATTAATGTTTTATTAATGGAGCTTAAACTTTAAACTAATAATATAAATAAATACAAAAAATAATATTTTAATTTATATCAATAAATAAAACATACGGATAGTTAACCTCAATTATATTGGAGCACTTGAAAAAGTCTATTAGCACAATTTTTTTTCACTAATATTTACGAAAAGTAAATAATATTAATCAAAATATTCAATTTAAATCACTACTGAATATAATTTATTAGCACATATAGGCTATAATTCGCACTTGTATGAAACTAAAACACGTGTTGTGAATGTAGAAACTAGAAAAATGTGGATAAATATTATATATATGTAAACAGTGATCAGAGGCGACGAGCGTACCATCATGCGCGACTAACAGAGGTTCTATTTCTATTTTGTTGGTAGCTTTTTTTTTCCGAGACTTAATGAGCGGTTTAACTTCAACCTGTTACTTTTGTGTTACAGTGATGCGCGCGCATCTTAAAATTTCACTCTCATAATTTTTTCATAACGCGCCTAAGGAAGTATAACTTCAAAAAGGCTTATATTCAAATCCAATTAGGCCCATGACAAATATTCAAGAACTGATCAAATTTATATGTGTAGAAAATTAAACAAATAAATAAGAACCATAGGTCTATATCGAATGCTTTTTTTTATTATATATTAGATTATTAATATTGATCACAGGCTTTAAATATGCGGGTATTCTAATGAAATTAACAAATGGTGTAGAAACATTAGAATACTTAAAGGATCAATATATTTTACCAGTACGGAAATTAATTTATACAGACCATTTTAACATTATAAAGTTTTGAAAAACTTCCTAAAGTAAAAAGAAAAGTAAGCTAGGACTTTTTTGAAAAAAGATAATTAATATGTGCTGGTGTTAATAATTTCTTAATTTAAAAGTTTAATATATTATATAATTACATTATATATGTAGATTTTACTGCCATTATATAGGATCATATAATTACGTTGATATTCATATTTTTTTCATAATAACGTGAAATAATTATATAGATAATTTTACTCTCAGTTTGAAAGAGCGTTTGTAAACATGTTTCTTCTGAATTGATTTTCAATAATAATTTATTCACTAAAATCATTCAACAGTTTTATATCATTATTTATTCTACTAAGAAAAAGTACTTTTTGAGGTTCAAACATTCTATAAAAAGAATAATTGAAGAAATATACAAAGCGTTTAGATTTTAAAATATTTATAATTTATGAACTCTGGTTTGAAACGACACAACAAGTAACCTCTGAGAAGAACCTAAAAGATAAATTCAGTATTACTCTTCCAAGTTTTTAACATTCTCCTTTTAGAGATTTTCTTCCAACCCAGTAACCCTCTTTGTTATCCCAAACATAAAAAAAAAACTATCTTAAAAGGTAGCTCTAACAATTTATTTATATGCACTTTTTGAAAAAAAAAAAAAAACATATATAGTTCTCTTTCAGACGAGACATAATGGCGTTTCTCATTCTGTTCATAGCCTAACTTAATAGATACATTTATTATGGACCTATCATTCTCTTTGTATTGGTTGGTAGTCAAATTACATGTCTGTTTTTTTTTTTTTTTAAAGGGGTACTATTTTTCCTTTAAGTGGCTGCCGCTGCATGGGACGCCCAACTTTGACACGGCTATGAATAGGAAATGGCACCCATCGATCAAATCTAGAAAGGCGGCCAGGATTTATATAGAGAGTGAAAATGTTTTCTGGACAAATAAGGTTTAAGTTTAAAGGAATGTTTAATAAATTTATAGCATATTAGAACTGCATCGGTGGTCATATGATTTAAAGCATTACTGCCATAAAAGTTCTAAACAGAATTTACGATGATGGGAATATCGGGATTCGAAACCAGACTTGTGTTCAGGGTGTTTTTTTCATATTTTTTTTCTCCCCTCCACATTTTTTAAGATATATTTCCTTTTAATACAACCCTCTTCATTAATAGGTTATTAGTATAAATATGAGGATAACCTCAATCGATAGTTTGGGAGCAAAAAAAAAGTTACTTTTAATAAAACCTGGTTCTTTGCTAGAATGATCTAAGTCGTCACTCTTGAAATAGACTGTACTGCTGATGACGAAGTGACCGGAACTCAAGTCCCTTTCAAGTTTACTGAGGGTGGCTTTCCCTAATGGTGGTCCACTCTCCCTACACGAAAATGTAGGTACACTTTCTCTAAATTTAACTTTTCTCATATATAACACACTAGTCTAGTTAGTAGGCCTACATACGCGTATAATATGCCAGGCGGGTAGAAGAGGTAGTGTCAAAAAAGATTCAATTAATTATTTGTTTGAAATTCAATAATTAGATAATTTTCTTTGTGTTTTCCTAAATATATTAAATGTATATTTTTATTAAGATGTTTATCTCAAAGGTTTTTAACGGTTTAATCTATAACGTTCACATTAGAAGGGTAAATTTATAGGAAATGAACCCACATTAGCATGGTATAGTTCCATTTATTATAGATTACTTGTGCATGACAACCTCTTGGGAACCAAGCCGGGATTAAAATCCACACATTCCCAGAAATCCAATCAATTTCGAGGCTAACATCTAGATAATATTTATGATAAAATCAATCTTAAGATACATATATGTATTTTAACTGATGGTAATGCTCTTGAAGAATACAGATCTAAATAATAGACTACTATTTACGATGGCAAAGATATTTAGATTCGAATATTAAGCTGTGGAGCGGTTTATTATAACATGGAATTAATTTCTCTGGATTTAATCCTTACCTCTGTATTCTAAAAATGTATTTATTCGCTCTAGAACAGCTTGCAGTATCCTTATTTCTACTCAAATAATTTTAATTAATTACTTTGACTTGTCACCTTACTTAATGGGTTTTTAAGACATACTAAATAAATAATAAAACAAAATATAAACCATCTTTATCGAATCGTGGGACCGTTTAAACTGGCCTGATGAACTATACCATTGGTGCGGAATGGAATGACCTTGAGACATGTATGCCACTGGATGACGGGATGCATCTAAGAGGGGCTGTCTCATATCAATTCCTCCATTTAGTCTCGAGCACTGCTACTGTCACGCAAGGATTGTAGCGAATAATGAATCATCTTGGGACTTGAATAATGTATAATGAATCAAATAATTCATTGTGTGTAGAGAATGGTGTTCCAGCTAATTTTTTTTTTAATTTACAAAATATGTTATAAAATAAAAAGAAAGGAAAAATTAGGTTTTATGTTCAAACAACGTTGGTCGGTACGGGCCCTTATGGCCCCAAAATCTATACTGACAGTCTGGAAACATTTAAAGATAATGATGACGAAGAATGATATAGTATTTTAACTATATTTATAGAATTCAATATGTAATAATTAGTGTAAAAACTTATAATGAGAAAGAATTTATGTGAAATTACAAAATTTTACTCTGATATGTCAATATAAATTAATTAAATAGATAGTTTGTTGATTATACAAATATGATTTAAAATATGAATCACAATTAAAATAACACATTAAAAAATGTGAGTCAAGGTCACAATATGATAACAAGTAAAATTATGACAAGAAAACACAAATAATTAAACATAATTAAACATAAATTAAACCATATGGATAAATTAGTATTGATTGACTAGAGGAGTAAAGTTTGTAATATAATTGCAAGGAAAAAATTAAAACTAAAATTTTTTATAAAAAATTTGACAAAATGTTGAAGTATATGATATTAAATTGAATTCTATTTTCTTATCTGAATTCCCTTTCTCCTTTATAGGCGTCGTTGAGACGGCCTTAGAATACTACATGTTTCGGCACATCTACGGCGCCATCATCAGGACATTTGACTATGCTTGTGTGTTAGTAGTTACAGTGAATACCAGAAACATTTCACTTAAATTTTGTAATTTCACATAAATTCTTTCTCATTATACGTTTTTACACTAATTATTTCATATTGAATTCTATAAAGATAGTTTTTATTATTATTATTAATTAACACCACGTCTTACTACCCGTTTGGGCTATACTATTTAAGTACTAATTACGCTAATGGATTAGGAATTAGGATGGTTGAATTATAGGAAGTGAAACCACATTTGCGTGGAGGGAGAGTGGAAATCCATTTAGGAAAAACCACCCCCGGTTAACCCGACCGAGATTAGAACCTTGATCTCCCCGTACTCAGCAGTCGAGCTCAACACGACTAGCGCGTTAGCCAACTACGCCACCGAGGCGGGTTATAAAAATAGTTAATATTGCTTCCTTATTACCATTTCATCATGTATTTCAAAAATATAGTATTTTTTTAAATACTTTATTTTTTAGCACAACCTCTGACTACCCATTTTGATTATGAGCCTGTAATAATTACTGTTGTGTGTAACGGAGGATAAAGGTTGATTTTATGGGAAATGTACCCACATTTGCACAGGGGAGAGTTACTAAAATTTTGGGGAAAACACCCTCATTATACCCAAGTGACCCACCTCGGTGACGTAGTTGGCTAACTCACTAGACGTGTTGAGCTCGACTGCTGAGGACGGGGAGATCAAGGTTCTAATCTCGGTCGGGTGAACTGGGGGTGGTTTTTCCTAAATGGTTTTCCACTCTACCTCCACGCAAATGCGGGTTAACTTCCTCTAATTCTACCTTCCCAATTCCTAATCCATTAGCGTAATTAGTACTTAAAGCGTATAACCCGAATGGGTAGTAAGACGCGGTGTTGTTATTATTATTATTATTATTATTATTATTTATTATTACACCCAAGTGGGATTAAACCTCAATCCCCCGTAATCGGCCACCTAGTCTATTGAGAGTATGATTCCTTAGATCATGAGGCCACTGAAGCGTTTCCGAAGGCTAAGTATAACCAAAAGTTACGCAGTCACCTGTGACACTGAAAGATACGACGAGAAGACTCAAACGAACCGTGACCATTATCCTCATCCTCATCCACGTACTCATCATCAACTAGAGAGTTGTAAACAATGTAGGTGTTGCGAAACAATGCCGCTGATTTGGGTGTATTGGGGCGTGGTCCGTTCATGGGTGCATCTCGCTATGCCTCGACGCTCTCCTCTCGCAGTTTTGTATGGGTTAGCGTGAGGGGGTCGGGGTGAAGGAGGAAATCCCCTAAATCACGGTCTCCCGCTGTACGGAAACCACGTATACGTGTACACACACATGCATGCTCACACATGATGCTAAATGGCTCAGCACAACTCGGAGGAAAGGGGTATAAAATGATAGCTCATCCAGAGTTGTATGGTCGTTAGAGAAAACATGCTTCTTACTTTTGGTGATGATTTCTTGTCTGATGTTTTTGACCCGCCTCGGTGGCGTAGTTAGAACCACGATGATTTCGTGTTGAGATAGACTGCCGAGGTCGGAGAGGTCAAGGATCAAATCTCGTTTGGGTGAATTGAGGTGGTTTTTACTATACGGGTGAACTGGCGGTCTAGGGGTAAGGTGTTGGATTCTGTGCTAGGGGTCCGGGTTCAATCCTCGGTCCCGGCACAAATTTATCTGATTACCAAACACTTCCTTCACCTCTGACAAGACATCTTGTGAATGTGAATAATGCCAGGCCTCCACCGTGGTTCGGATTCCACGTTAAACTGTAGGTCCTCCATTTCATCTCACAATCACCCTACCATTACACATTAGCGTAAGTGCGTATAACCCGAACGGTTAGTCAGACGCGGTGCTAAGTATTTATTATTATTATTATTATTTTATTATTATTATTAGTATATTGTCTTATTAACTGTTAGAACAGTACTAAGAACGTAAATAATAGTCATGCAATTGCTTTACTTGTAGTTTTGTTTTTAGGAAGTATTACAATGGTCACATATTGTATTGGTTTGTATGAGTTCTATCTCCACATATACATCTTCATCTTCTCCTACGATATATACCTCACGCAGAGGTATAGAATTTAAAAACCATATTAGTAGCACCTGTGGACGAACATTTGCACCTCGAAGCATTAAATTTACATTTTTGTAGAGATTTTAATTAATTAGTTAAAAACCTGGTCAAAAGCAAAGAAATAATAATCAAATGGAAAGTGACTTTGTCTTTATGAGCAATATGCAATGTCTACCTTATGCAAAGGTTTTAAGTTTGTAAAAATAGTTACCTCTGTGCACGAACGTTTTAATCTCGAATACATCATTTTATATATTTTTTAAAAAATTAATTGAAAACTTAGCTGGGATTTAAAAGGCCACTGGCAAAGCAGGGCTTAAAGGTACTAATTTTAAAAATGTAAACTTCCTCGTACAGACATTAAACTAAAAACGGTTTCTCCCGAAAAATGCCGAGTACTTCATGTAGTAAGGAATATTTCGGAAGGATTGTTGAATTGAGAAGTTACTGAAAGTGTCTTGATAGTAATTGCTTATTTTTTGATATTTATTAATATTAATAAACTCCGTGGCGTTAGTCCATAATCGAGCCATACATACTTATTGGCCAACGGCTATTGGTGAAAGCTTCTGCAGATAGAGGGTTCCATATGGTCAGTACAACGAACCGTTTAGCAGTTTATCTCAGATGTCTTGACCACAGCTTTTACTTATTAAGTCAAGTAGCTCATCATTGGTCCTCACGAGACTGAGTTGACTCCATTCCAGACATACTGCTAAAAAAAAAAAAAAAAAGGAGAGGGGAGGGGGGCTGCACGGGATCAAACCCGGGACCTCTGGCTATATATCCCGGAGCTCTGACTATTATAAAACAGAGGTGTAAATTATAAAAAAAAAACTCTATATCTTCAGCATCCACCCAAACGATCAGTGTTATCGCAGGCATAGCTTAAACAACTTCAAAAGGTAACACACTACTTCTCAATATTCATAAAAGAATTCATAGTTTACACGGAAAAATACCCTTGATGTCTCTCACTCACCCACTTCCCATCCTACAGTCGTGTTAAAATTCTCATAACCTAATCTATGAACAACAACTCCCTCCAAGATTTCCTTTCTAGCAGTTGTCTGTTCTTTCTTTCGTTCCTCATCGCCAACGAAATCATGATGAGGTATCATGAAATTGGACGATTCTAGAAGCCTTCCTGCCTGATTATATACAAGTAAAAGGTATATTCTAAATTCACTTGGCCTGCAACCCTGCTGTAGTTGAGGTCAACGGCGCGCTAACATACAAATATCAAGCTTTAAAGCTGCTGCGTTTCTAAAACTTTATTTATATTCCAACTGAGATGATTTCTGGATAATCGAGTCTCATTCCATTTGAATGAATCAAACATAATTTATAGACTTATGTTCTCACTATAAAATAGACTTTATGTTCAAATTGTGTAAGATTACGGCTAAACATAATTATTATTAATCAACGCGCGAAAATGAAAAGCGAAACCGAGAACAATGACGTAACGATTTTAATTTCCGACGTGAATGAGTGAGATGAAAAAAAGAAAGATTGAATTACCCAAGTGGAGGCATGAAGGAGGAAGTTGCCACGTTAATTACTTTTATTAGAATAATATTGTGAATATTCTACAAAGCTCCCTATGTCTGCCAGGCTTTTACAGTTGACACGCCGAAATGTTTTCAGTAAATGTTATTGTTCGATTAAGTTGAAAGAATCATGTTTTCCTAATGAACCGTATAATTGTACGAAGTAGTAAAAGCATCGGTGCAAAATTTATTTGTGGTGTTACCAGTAGTGACCGTGCGGGTGTGTTTCTAGATATATGTGAGTGTGTTGGCGCGCGCGTGCGGTGACACGCAGAATGACAAGCGCTGTATGCACACCTGAAGGCCGGAGAGCAACCAGCTCGTTACAAAGTTATTGCTGTTCGTATTTGATCGAGCTTTTGAAGCCGCCAAAAGTCGTTTGGTCACTGTAGGATTTAGGTTGCGTCAGCGCGTTTTTAACCTGACCTAGAAGGAAGGTCTAATAATACCGTTCAAGTGTATTAGGCGCTATGTTTTGTGCGTCTTTTCTAATTCCATATTTTTTAGTATCATCTTTCCAGATGAGCTATAGAAAATCACCTTATTTGATTACCTCCCACACACCACATGCAGATTATTACTCCCCGTCTTGGTCTATCCGCATTTAAATTACACTAATGAGGTAGGATTGAATAAGGTAGAATTTAGAGGAATCGTACCAACATTTTAGGTGAAAGGAAAAATTGAAATAATTTTGGAAATAGAACATACTCATTACATCTAAACGATATTCAAACCACAAACTTTCCAACCCCAGAAGTCTATTTTTTTTTTTTTTTGCAATCGTGACACCTTAGACTGTGTGGTGTGATCATCGATATGGGTCATTACTTATCAGAGGAGCTCACTTGCATTCATCACTTACTTTGTTGATAAGTACTTGAAGTCTACTGCGATAGTAGATACGTTAGTTTCTGAGCTATAAGGAATTTTACTGTTCAATTAATAAGCAAACAAACAGAAGAAGAAATGCAATTAAACAAGACAGAGTTTAACAAAAAACCAACAAAGCACATTATAGATTATTTATTTTAAAAAGTTTTTCAAAATGGTGTCCTCCTGCTTCAATGCACAATCAGAGCCTGCATCCCACGCTTTGTCGCACCATATTGGATAAACCTGCAGGGTTACGTATTTGCTCACATTCATTTACGATACTCTCTCTTAAAACATTAATATCAAGCAAAAAAGTTGCGTAAATTATGGAGCTCAAATGTCCCCGGAAATAAAAATATATCGGGTTCAAATCTGGTGATAAAGCAGGTCATTTAATGGATTCCTCACAGCCAGTTCATGTTTGAGGAAAACCTTTAAACTAAAACTAACTTACTAACATGCATAAATTGAGTTTTCTTAATGTTTGGTCGATGAGAATACGCCATTTTAATATCACCACGTCAATTAATATACATCCTGTATAATCTTACAAGGTGTAAAGTTTTTTTTTTCAAACAGAAATTTATTTATAACCGATATATCTATAGTTTATTTCATATAAGTGTCTCTCAAAACTATTTCAAATAGGAAATAATGCTGACGCTTGCATGTAAATGATGTTTTATTAGTATATATTTTTTAATCAAGAAAATATATATCACGCGTCAAATATATACAAAGAAAATGCAATGGTATTAAAATAGCAAAAGACAAAACTAAACAAAATTCTTTAGTCACTTCTTTTTTGAACAAACATGATATCCTCACGTAACGGATCTAACTTGCCAACGGCTAAACAATGTTTTCATGCCTTTTGTTATTTTTCTTTCCCTACCAATCATAGATATTGGTACAGTTAGGAGTATTATTACCTTTGTGAATGATATCAAATAATAATAGTAATAATATTATTAATCATAATACAAAAAGTGCCCGTGTATTCTTTGTTTGTATACACGAAGTTTTTTTTTTCGCAAATATTTCTGTCATTTCCCCATTCCCCTCTCCATCCCGCTTCTTTTCTCGTGCAAAATTGAAGGAAAAATCATTGAAAGTTTTGTTTTAAATGTTCTATGCTTAGCATATTATATATAAAACCTTTTCTATTTTTGTCACTAAGAAATTTTAAACTGCATGAGTTCATGAACGCTTATAAAAAATATATTGATAAAACCCATCAATTATTATTCATTTCTCGATATTAACATTTAATGCAGTTAGCTCAATTTTTTTCCAAGTAAAAGCAATTACATTTCCTGCCAATCTTCTGTAAAATAAATCTGATATCTCGTATTTTAATGTTTCACAGATAAAATACTGACTCAATTTTTTGTAGTACAAATGCATTTTTCAATCGTATTTTTCCCTAAATTTATTTAAAATTAATTTACATGAAACCATGAAATATAATAATAACGGTTTATACTATTTTCTTTAAAATAAATACTAACTACAAGTTTAATGTGTTTATTGACTGATTTTTGGACAAAAACAATAAGAAGAAATAAACTATTTGACGCAAAATCAAACAAAGCCTATATAGAAGTAATAAATGCTCCAAGCTCAGTAAATAATCAAACATGGAACCGTATAATAATGTTGCCTAGTGGACCAAAGTGTGATCCGCCATCTTTTGATTATAATATTCATAATCTCATATGTATATATATCACATGACGTATTAGTTTACTAAGTAACTAATATTAAAACTCTTACTCTGTTTTAAAAAATACGCACAAGTTAAATAGATCATTTTAAAACATTCATTTTATAAGGGTTAAAATATTAAATAATACAATCATATTATTATTACTATCATTATAGAGTTTATTTCAGTACCAATTACTAATATTTAAATATACGTTTGTATTGATGTAAAAATCTAGTAACTAACTATACCGAATGGAGAATGAACGTTTGTGAAATATACAATTGTATACCTTTTAATTTTTATACTAGATGTATACGCTTTAATGCAAGCGTCATATTAATTAGTGTGTTGTGCTGTATTTTATAATTTATCGGAAACAGGAGGGGATATATTACTAATTAAATTGGTGGAAAGATAGACGAATATGTAGATATTTTACCAAACAGACTCGGTAACAGGCTGGAAACAGTTTATGATGATGATGAAGATGATGGTAGTCATTGGCGTTATTATAAGCCCAGCCTCTCGGGCTCAAGTCGGGATACACAATGATATGGTCAGATATATATACTTTTTTAGCACCATGTCTTAATACCTGTTCGGTTAATATGCATATGTACTAACTACGCAAATGATCTAGGAATGAGGAAGATTGAATTTAGAGGAAGTGTACCTCAATTTGCGTGGAAGGAAAGTGGAGAACCATTTTTAACAACCTACGTGGATTCGGACCCCAATTTCCATTTCATCTGCAGTTTAGTCTATTATGATAGTAACGCCTTAGACCATGAGCCACCTATGTGGGTTGTCGATATCATATGAAGAACATCTAAACCAGGTCCACACTTTATCAGATTGTCCGATATTCATATGAAGACATCTAAACCAGGTCACATTTATCAGATTGTCCGATATTCATATGAAGAACATCTAAAACCAGGTCCACACTTTTATCAGATGCCCGAATTCATATGAAGAACTCAACCAGTCCACACTTTTATCAGATCTCGTATATTGTATTCTCCGTCTCTATCAGTTCTAGAGCGGGTTGAAAATACGTGTTGACACGTTTGAGACAGAACTTTTTGCAAATCTGGTTGTTTGTCCTTTATTTCAATCAGTCTTATGTATGTGGAGGGGTACGTCCAAAAAATATACACTCTCTCCGTAACTTCCTTTGACGCGATGGCGAAATCTCGACTAGAAGAGGATCGCAGCGATCTGAAACGCATATAATTAACACGATCGCGTCAAGGATACAGGAATGTAAAGCATTTAAGATAAGTATCAGGGATAAGGTATGAGTCTCTGATAAAAATGTAAATCTGGCATAAGAATATGTCCAAAATTAACGTTAAGCTTTTTTTTTTGTCACCTGTTCAGATTATACGCATGTTTAATAATTAATCTAATGACGTAGGGATGAGGAAGGCTATATTTTAGAGGTAATCTACCCCTATTTGAATGGGAGAGAGAGTGGGAAACCAAAACCAAACACTGTAGACCCGACAGGATTATAACCCGATCTCCCCATCATAAGTAGGCATATCTAACACGACAATGACACCTTAGACATTTCGGCCACTGTAAAACGTTCACTATGGTTACAATTAAAGCTTTAAAATAACAACCATCTACAGAACAAATGGCTTAACGTGAATTAATTAACCTTTAGAGCTTTTGTATATGAGTCTCTCTTTAGTGACGTGACTATACTTGGTTGATAGACAAATTGAAATTAATTTGGGCTCAACCCTATCAAAATGGTTTTAGTCCAATGCGTGGCCTTAAAGCTCCACCGGTATTTACACATATTAATGTTCATTTACAAGTTATATTTTTGTGGTAATATATGCAAAGTTTTTCTTTTATTATTGAACGTAAGCGAGGGGCATATAAGTAAGCTTAAATTTAAAATATCAGATTTAAATTGATTCAGGAGAATGTTGTGGGAATCATTTTCTTAAATTGTGGATTCACTATCGAGAATATGTTAGCTTATATATTGTAATCCTCAAACAATAATACCTTTAATAGAATATAAAATAGAATAGGTTCAGTAGAACTCAATAAATATAAGTCAAAAGAAATTGTCATTTGGTCAAATTGCGGCTTCCTCTTAGAATATTTTTGAAATAAGAAACGTTTAGGCACATCTTCTGTATAAAATTTGATCTTTCTTTTTAAATAAAGAGAATTAGTTTTATAAATTGGCGGGAATTTTTGTATGAAGTAGACAGTTCACGTTTTTAATAGATAGATGGATACAAAAACAAATCGTATTTTGTATCTTATTTATTTCAGTAAAACAGAAATATATTGATGTGAAATGGGTTTTGTTCTCGGGAAATTAATGATAAATTAATGCGATAGGTTAGTGTTATCTTAAAATTAGATTAGTATGGTCTCTAATTGCCTTTCACAAAAGTGTACTGGTCTAATTTTATCAGTATTTGTACACAAATGGATTAATATTATTATTATTATTAATAATCACTGCGTCTTACTACCCGTTTGGGCTATACACACGCTAATGTGTAATGAATGGTAGGGTGTTTGGCAGATGAAATAAAGGACCTACAGTTTAATGTGGAATCCGAACTACGGTGGAGGACTCGCACTCCACATATTCACAAGATGTGATTAATAAATGTCTTGTAAGAGGTGAAGGAAGGGTTTGTCAATCAGAAAAATCTGTGATGGGACCGAGTATTGAACCTGGGACCCCCAACACAGAGGTCTGACACCTTACCCCTAGATACAAGGTCACCAAATAGTACTCAAATTAACGACTGACAGTTGGCCTTAACGTTAGTCAAGATCGTTGTCTTATTTGCGTTTCATAGACGTTCTCTACAAACTATCTAATAAATTATGGTTTGGATTCCTGGATAGATATAACTATATATTCTTTCCACGTGTAAGGGTAAGAGATAGGACTTAATTCTTAGTGCTTAGCCCACTTTAAGCTATGTCTTTCAGGACGTGTACTTTTGACAAATTTACGGTTATGAAGAGCCTTTTTGAGCAAAGGAGTGTTGAAATCAGCAAACTTCCTTTTTATCTGAGATATTGAGTTATTATATAGTATACCTATAAATATACACCTTGTATAGTGTCTTAACGATTCATATTAGATGAATTTTCTGGACATGGTAATCAAACAACAAAAAGCAGTTTGAATTCCCATCAACTTAAGACATATATTTAATATATATCTCTAAGATCAAATTATTTAATTATATAATTTTCTTCCATGTAAAACATATATATATATCTTTAAGAACAAATTCTTTAATTATAGAATTCCCACGTAAAACATATAACATATATATCTAAGAACGAATTCTTTAATTTCAGAATTTTTGATGTATATAATATACAACTTTAGGACCAAATTCATTAATTTCAGGATTTATATCGAAGGAAATCCTAAATATGTCCAACTGTATTATTTCAGGAATTCGCATCGACGGAAAACAAGCCCAAATTCTCCAATATTCGTGGATATTTAAAAAATAACTATTTAGTTGAGTACTCACATAGCACGTCCAGTTGCATGTCGACAGTGACCGGTTCACCGACGCCATTGTTGGCCGTACATTGGTACACCCCTGCCTGATGACGGTCCACCTTCTCCAAGGTGATGGAGAACCCTTCCACAGCCTTCTCGCCGGTGGGGAGCATGTTGTCCTGCGAATATAGCTAAAATCAGATTCACACTCCGTTCTGATCAAAGTTACTCTCTTATTAAAGAGCAGAAATTATCCGTCTCCAATAGGATGGATTAAAAAAAAAAAGCCTTTTCAGGGCCGGTCTTATAACACTTGGATAAATATTAATCTTGTAGATAATATTTTTTATCTGGTCGATAAGTATAAAGTACTTCTTATAACTGCCAGATAAAATGTATTTAACCACCAAATTTTTATCGGAAAGTTTAGGTAACTGATAACTATTATCTGAAAATTAAAAAGGGCGTTGCCATAGTGAAACGTTGTTTTTCATGAGGTTTAGCCTACCAGTACTCGTTTATAGGTTAAAATCTTGGTTCTCGTTTTTAATAGGCAGAGGCCCAGGCTATAACTATATATAAGGTCATAATATTTAATTCACATTTTTATAAATACTGACAAGCTATTTATAGATCTATAGTTATATAAGAACAAATGATTTAATGTGAGTATAGTAAATGAAATTTTGTAAAGTTTGTACCAAATTATTTACCATATTTCGAAGACACCGAAATTAGTACTTGCAACACAATGTAACT
Organism: Timema cristinae; assembly: GCA_039000515.1. Taxonomy (NCBI): domain Eukaryota; kingdom Metazoa; phylum Arthropoda; class Insecta; order Phasmatodea; family Timematidae; genus Timema; species Timema cristinae. The sequence goes on along the minus strand of JBCFYV010003508.1, from coordinate 29,902,649 downwards.
TCTGCACCCACGTGATGCCATCTGTTTTCTCACACTCGTTTAGCCACCATTATTTAACAAATTTTGAGCGTTGTAGCCACTAGCCAGGTTGTGGTGGTATCAGCAGGGTTTTTACGCATGCACGCATCAGTAAGGACAGTGACAAACTTGCGTGTTATGGATACAAATATATTTATCCTACATACAGATAATTTCAGTTCATAATACGCGCAAAATATTAAAGTGGCTATAACCTTTATTTGGTCGCTAACTTTAAACTAACGATAGCAATAGTTACCTGGTAGTTACAAGACCGTCCTAATTGGAGTTGGATGAGTATGTGTGTGATCATAATAATACAAAGTAATTCAAGCTGATAATGTATTTGACCAATGTATATACACATTGAAAAACAGAACATGCAAGTCAGAAAACATTATCTGGAATATGGAAAAAAAAAAACCTTCCAAAACATTATTTCGTGTGGTAAGTTAGCGTGTAATTCTGAGAATACACAGTTATTCATGTTGACATTCGGTTCTGGTCAAAGCTAGACTTTTTATAGAACTTTAGCAGGGCATATATACCTTCCTCGGAGCAAAACAGAAACCTTTCAAAGCCTCGTTGACTTTAATGAGCAAGTTCTTCTGCGAGAAACCAATAATTCACATTCACAATGTCCTATGTCCAAATTTAAATCTCTTGGCAAAATTCAGGGGTACGTGCCTAGGGAACAAACAAGTTATTGAATATATTGCTAGTTTGTTCTAATGATAAACCAATAAACCTAAAATATGTGTTTGTTTTTTCCTCAAATAACATGATTTCTAAATCATTACTCAAGATAAATATTAATATACTTGTTTTCGTTCAAGCATTTTGTTCCAATTAATAATTATTATATTAGTTTATTAACCAATAACCAGCAATGATAATGTGTAATAGGCAGAATGTATTTATTACATCAATTTAATATTTTATTTGCCTTAACACAAATAACACTGTGCTGTGGGTCTGATGCGTCTATATCAGCGAATGGTTATAGATGTGTACTACAAGCTCACAGGACCATACTTTGATCACAATAGCCAGCCAATGCTTTAAATAATTTAGTATTTGTATTTGAACTCAACCTTTCTGTCAGATAGTCATGAATAATAAACGATCATGTTTGCACGCAAGCACCTTCATTCAACAGTTTGTTTCATTACCCTCACCTTAACTAGTTTCAACAACTAGTCTAAGAAAATGTATTAGATGTTTTCATTTGTACACACACACACACACACACACACACACCACAACAAACACTAGTTTTCCAATGTATATCAACATTAAAAAAACATCTGGTAGAACATTGTTGGTAGTGCCTTTGTCTACTGAGCTAAAGTTCCTGAATTCATTTACTGGCAAATCTGAAACATTTATAGTTGGAGTTTCCACTTTAAGTGTCATAAATTGACGATTTCAAGTAGTTTTTTTTTACTGATTGGATATATAATTAAGATAGTTTCCAAGGGTGTGCTGATGTAAACAATTAGCTTAGAAATTGAATCTCAAATAACTATAATTATACTAGTATAGCCAAAAGTGGAGCATACAATATCTAAGAAGAGTGGGATTTTTGTTCTACTAAAACCAAAGTGTATTTAAAATTTCTGAAATAAATAAAATAAAGCTTTAGTTTAATTCTTGGGAATAACATAATATATTATTGAAAGTATATCCTATATTTCATGTTTTTTGTGTGTACGTGTACACACACACACTCCTTTAAAAGAAGTAGCATAAGGAACAAAAAAAGAATCAATAAGTACCACCTTCTGCCGTCTTCGAAGAAATAAAGACCTTTAAACTCCCTCTTTCTTTTACAGCCATTTCTAAAACACTAGATCCTCCCAGAAACACGTTCAATGGCAGTGAATTCTAGCACTCGCCTTTTCCCAAGTTGAAACAGTACTTCCCCCTTTTCTTGTGGCGGCTTGTATATTCGGCTCATGAAAACTGTCCGCCAAATAATTCATGACACTTTAGGAGATGCAGCGAATTATTTAGAATAAGAGTTTTTTTTTCCTCAAGGGACACAATTATCATTTTTTTATCAAAGATAAAATATTTATATTGATATATTCCCTCGGTTAGGTCGTTAGTGTTGTCGGTAACAAGTGTACGTATGGAACCTTAATTCAAATGTAAGTGAGGGTAGAGAAGATGACTTTATATCTTAATATTTGTATAATATAATATTATATATATTAATAAAATGAATTTTTTTATTATTATTTAGCACGTCTTACTACCCGTTCGGGTTATAAGCTTAAGTACTAATTACGCTAATGAATTAGGAATTTAATAGGTCGAATCTAGAGGAAGTGAATTCGCATTCGCGTGGAAAGAGAGTGGAAAGCCATTTAGGAAATACCACCCCCAATTCACCCAAACGAGATTCGAACCTCGCTCTCCCCATCCTCAGCAGTCGAGCTCAACACAACCAGCACGTTAGCCAACTACGCCACGAGGTGGGTAATATAATGAAGAGTTTATGTGTCTGTCATGAGAGTTGTGCAATATTTACCACACGCAAAGTTCTGAACTTTAAATATTAGTAGCATCTGTGCACGAACATGTAAGCCTACATCTCAAAGCCGGAATTTTAAAATTTTGGTTTACCATTTTTAAATTAATTAAAAAATGAAAAATTAGGAAATACTAACGCCACGAAAATTCTTTACTTCAACATTCCTTACAATTTGTAATATAGTTTGGCGACCACGGAAATTTGCTTGTCATGGAGAGTAAACAAAAAGAGTTTGGTATCTACAACAAACTCTTCTTCTCACGTCATCCTTAATTAATATATGTTGTGATTTATTTCTAATAAATAGCTTAAACCTGTAGGCCTAAAACATTTTAATTTGGTACACCTTTTTAACCTTTTAAACTTTTTACCCTAAAATATATCTCAGAATCTAAGCCAAGTAATTAATGCAAACAGGGGTAAAAATTATAAAAATCGTATAAAAGTAAACCTTTTAGAAAAGAGCAATAAGACAAAAAATTCAAGAATGGCAAAAGTGTCAAAAAATGACCAAAATGTCAAAAATATTCAAAATTCAAACTTCTTTTTTAGATTGTTTACCTTGCTCACAACAAAATCTAATGCACCCCACGATAAAAATTTCCCCTATTGAAAAATATCAGGGAATCAAAGGAGAACATTTCCCCGAGTAGTTTTGAAAATTCTCCGCCACATTTAATTATCTTGTCATTTTGCCAATTTTACTTTGAGAGGTGCTCGCGTACCCCCTTAAAGTCTTGCGCGAACCCCAGTTTGAAAAACTTTGTACTAGATCATATTAAATATATAGTCTACAATCTCATTATTACAAAAAAAAACCATTTTATATATAATATATTATTAGGCCCTATTATAAATTAATTAATTAATATATATTATAGCAGTATAGTTATAACATATACTAAATTATACTTATGACAAAGTAGTTATATTGGCTAACTAGAGGTCAATGGTTCAAAACCAAGCTAAATTAAGACGTTTTTATTCTAAATAATACGCCTAATCCAAGGTTTAATTATAAATTACTTTAAAGAACTGGTAGTTCTGAGAAAAATAGGTCCTATTTATTAAAGGAAGAGTAATCACATTAAGAAGAGGAAATCCATATAAGGGGGGAAAAATGGCTAAGCTATGAGACCCAAACTTTTCGTATTCGTTAAACCAAACAATATTAAAGTGTCATCTTTTCCCACGTGCCCACACATACCTGTGACGTTAGATATTTGGTGAGTCTATATTGGTGTACTAAGACTAGCCAGTAAATAAGTAGTGTTGTGACAATTTCTTGTTTATAAAATGGACATAAGACGGCCTAATTTAAATAAAAATCAGAAACATTTTTAATTGAGTAAAAGTGTGAAATATTATAAAAACAAAACTAATTAAATATTCACGTGAAAAATTGCGGCCTTTCATTTCATTGGGTTTGAATATATTATATTTTTAGAGTGTGTTAATTACATACAATAATAAATCAAAGTGCTGATGAGAAACTTTTCCTTCCCCCCCCCCCACCCCCCGAAAAAAATCCCAATAACATGCAGGTACCAACTGTTACAATAAAACGCCAGTCCTATAATTCGTTATATTCCCACCCTGGTCTTCGTATGACGTGACGTGAAGGATCATCTATAACTTTTTTTTTTAGTTAACAAATGACGCTCTCTCCTTCTACCCCTTCCCTCTACTGTACAGGAAAAAAAAAATCCCAGGCATTGATAAATTTCCCTTGCTCCCCTTCTCTAACCCTCTCCCCCTCTTCCCGAGCAAAGTGATGGCCGGTTATGAGCAACTGTCAAGAGCCAGAGGAGAGAGGTAGGCTTGAAACTTGTCAACTGCCCATTATTTGTCACACAATCGGTGTTTATAGCAGTCTACTAGGGGAAAGACCCGCGAGATGGCAGCACGAGCCAGTCACGTGTTTCAGGTCTCCCTTTTCGTCCATCCACCTTCCCCTACCTAATTCCTTTCCCCGGCTGAATTCACTCTAACCTTTCCATATCATGTCCGAAATAAAAAAAATAACACACACACTCTTGTCTACGATTTGATCCATGGTGACATCGCTTTGGTTGATAAGGGCTCTCTATATAAAGTATAATTTGTCATGTTGAATAGGGTTCAATAACGTGGCCATCTGTTACTAGTCAAGCTACTCCATGGCAAAAAAAAAAAAAAAAGCTATAAAAACTGACAACGAGCCCTTGTGAAGGAAATTGAGAGGTAGAATCACATTATTTTGTCAACTAACCGAGGGATAGAATCAATCCCTTGGACTATGGGTGGATTAAAACCGATATTGTGAAGGTCAGTTTTTGTGAGATTGATATTGATTCTGTAGTTATATCAGTGAGTCAAGTTTAAACAACTCGCAACGATGGGAAGCACTGTATAGTTTCAATGTCTTGTTTTTTATGATAACGAGAAAATCGGGATTCGAATCCTGGCTTGATAAGCTACAAACGCGGGTTATTTTACACAACCCTATCTTAAAGTGTCTGTTTTTTCTTGGCATTTTCAAAGAAAAAAATTCTAAAATCACAGATGGAAGACAAGGAAGATATTTTCCATTATAATGGTGCATAAATTATAGATTCGCGTGTTTGTACAGTGTCAATAAATAAGTTTTTTTTAGCACCACGTATTAATTCCCGTTCGGGTTATACGCATATATACTAATCACGCTAACGGTTTTAGGGAATAGTAAGGTATATTTATAGGAAGTGTTCCCACATTTGCGTGAAGGGGGAGTGGAAAAAAACATTTTGGAATAAAACGCCTTTAGTATACCTAACTGGTTTCGAAGACTGATCACCTCTTCATCGGTAGTCTAGTCTATTATATCACCTTGGACCACGCGGCTACCAAAGCGGTTAATATATTGTTGTGTTGATGTGGTAATAGTAAAATAATATATGAGTATATATTATATATATATATATATATATATATAACACACACAACTTAAGTTGTAAGATATGGTAAAATAAAATATTGAACGAACAGTAGAGAAAACTTGTACATTTTGTCAGATTTTTAACTTAAAATTTCTATTATCAAAATCGATTTAAACATATTTATTGAAACCACATACATTTTGAAAAGAATTACTTTTAAATAAATGGTACAACACAATTGTATTAACTTTTTCATAATAGTGTATTACAGCTTGAAACAAAAAATTAAAAAAAATTCGTTTTCAGTAAACCACCCAATTTAAGTTATCCTTAGAAAAACAAATCAATCATCTTATGAATCACGATAAACACCCTTCATATCAAGTTTATACAAAATGGTTCAAACATAAAAAAAAAAAATCCAATTTTCAAAAATCGATTTTTTGTAAACAACCCTCAAATAATTATTATTTGTAAAAATAAAAATTTATATCTATCATAGAATTTATATCTCAAAAACCCATTTCAAGCAAATCTCTTATGTCATTTAAAAAAAATCCCATTTTCTAAAAAATTTCATCAGCTAGCTACCCTTAAATTAATTTTATTTAAAAAATCAACATTCCAAAAGAGAAAGGTGGTTAAGAAGATGCATAAATATTTGGTACCAGAATGAGTCCAAGCTGATAAACACCAAGAAATTTAAACAAAATTTTGATTTACTAGACCGAGTTGTGTGTGTTGCATTAAATATAAGTAATGTGTTTGTAATTAGCGTCATTCATCAGAATAAACACATTTAATTTTCCCTAACTAAATAAAAAAACAAAAATTAATCAACAAATAAATGAGTAAGTTGGTTGCAAAACTGTCCTTTTCCAAAAATTACAAAAAAAAAAAAGTGGTTATTGATTGAGTTTCATTTGTTACTTCTGCTTGTAATAAGATAATATATATAGAGGGCAAAAACTGTCTCGTTCCCTATTAGATTTAGCTTTAAAATATGACGTTTTCTGCAAAATTGTCCTTTTCCAGCTCCCTGTTGGTGCAAAACTTTCCTTTTCCAAACCTATGGTTTATTAACAAAACTCTCCTTTTCCAATATTCAATATGGCTATTAATGCTGTCTTACATTTCAAAACAATCTTTCTTCTTGCCTGTATAGACTACGAGCTTATTACTGCTTTTTATTGCTTTTACCCCCACTACAAAAGTGACATCGGAACCGACTTGCCAATCCTAGAGAGAGGAGTGACTGTAGGCAACATGGTACCTGATCATCTGCCAAACATAGTTCCTGTAAAAGAAGCAAAACTAAAAGATGTGGATAAACTTCTATCTAAGCACTTTGGTGAAGGGTGGAAAGTCATGGCTAACCACAACTACTTTAAAACTGTTATTGATTCTCAATCTGAAGATGTACAGCATATTGAAGTGAACAAAGACGAAGAAAACGTTGAAGAAATAGACAATCTATTAATATTAATTAGCTTTACCACTTTATTTGCAAATTAATATTATTCCTTTAAGAAGTAAACAGACAATAACCTAAATGAGTAGATTAATATTCCTGAAGATGTATAGCAAATTGAAGTTGTAACGACTCGGGATCCTTTGCACCAGGAACTAATACGCTTTGACATAGCACAAAGTGAACCAAGATGAAAAGTTTGAAGAGATAGGCGATCTGGTTAATATAAATCTGTTTTAACTCTTGATTCACAAATTAGTCTTCTTTTGATTGAATAAATACTAGTAAATTTGTACGAATAGATTGTTATACCTAACACTTATGTTTTATTTCAAAACTGCCATATTATAATGTATGTACCTGCAAAACTGCCCTTTTCCAGCGGAACACTGCAAAACTGTCCTTTTCCAAAATATAGTTCTAATTATTATCCAAACCATATTGTCAATATTTGTGAAATTTAACCAAATTGACCCAGGTTCATATACTTTCATACCAGGTAAAGTTTCATAAAAATCTAAACATAAATAAACATATTACAGGTTTTTTTGATTTCCTCAAAATTCTATTATAATGGATAAGGACAGTTTTGCAACTCATCTACTCAAATAATCTGGCTCAGCACAAGAATGATACCAATTGAGACACCTTTTCACATTATTTTCTGATAAACACTGAATAAACAATTTCATATTTTGATGTAGCCTCAAGAAACTCGGTTGCAAGTACGTGCAATTTGGGAGCTTCTTTTGTTTTTCTTGTTTTTTATTTTGATTTTAGAATGGGGTCTTACAACCAATTAGACGTCTTACACCTATGTATTATTATTATTAGCACCGCGTCTTACTATACCTTTGGGTTACGCTAAATGTGTAATGGTAGGATGATTGTGAGATGAAATGGAGGACCTACAGTTTAATGTGGAATCCGAACCACGGTGGAGGCCTGGTATTCACCTATTTAATAACTACACTAATGTGTTACGGATTAGTATGATTGAATCTATAGGAAGTGTACCCACATTTACGTGAAGAGATAGGGTAAAAGGAAAAACTACCATCTGTACACCAAACCGGGAAAGAACCCGGATCTTCTTGTCTTCATTAGTCTATAATATTGTAATGCCATAGACCATGCAGCCACCAAAGCGATTTTCCTGGATAAATATTATAGAATAGCCTATTTATAATCAGTGGCGGCTCGTAGCTAAAATTAGTGGAATGCTTCTCCAGAAAAGTTTTAGCCTTTGTTTTAAAATTGTGTAATAGGGAAATAAAAACATGTATAAAAAGAAAATTTATTCAGGAACTTGATAAATCTCAATAAAAAAATAAAACTTTTTTACATACTTTAACTTTAATTGTTACAGTTAAAGCTTGATCTATTCATTTAAAATTGAAATCCATTCTTCTTGTTTTAATTTGCGCAAAAAGTTCAATAATTTTTTCCTTTATATCTGGATGACAATTGAGGAATTTGTTCCCCATTTAAATTACTGCAAGCGCATTTATTTAGTCTCTGTTAAATAAAAGAACAGAAAAAAATTAATCAAATAGAATAGCTTGACGCAGAGTAATAATCTAATTCTACACTCTTATACACTTTATCACATTCAAGAATATGGTACACGGTATTTAAGCACAACACACGCTGAGTAAAAAAAAAAATTCCTTCCATCATCACACCAGAGCTGGAACTGCGAGAGCAACAGTGCTCTCTCTACCTGGCAGTCCCACCTTCCTCCCCACCCCCATCCTATGTGCGCATGCTCACAACAGTAAAACACCACGTCGCTGGCACTATGAAGCAGCGCACAGTTCCATACAAATATTTTTGTATCCTTTTCATAAACTGGGGGATGGCTACTGAAATACTGACACTAAGCTTAAGGAATATATATAGTACTACAAAAATAAAAATTAAAGAAAAAATGACTCATTATATTAAATGTTATCGATAATATCAAGTGGAAATAGGGGGTTCTGCAGTCTAGCAGTGCTTATAAACGAGCCGCCACTGTTTATAACTTACATTATGCATCAACAACTTTGAGAGTACAAAGTTAAAGAGAAATTATATCTGCAGGTATGCGAGTAGAAAAGGTTGAATAACATGGCATTAGAAAACCTAGAATGCTGAAACTTAGCACACTCCTTATAATACAGAAAACGGTACCGAACACATGACTTATAATTTAACTTAAATCTATAACAGACATAACAAAGCTCTGTGTTGTTATTTGTTCAATGTGAAGAGGAAAATATATATAACCATGATAAATTTTTGCAATGCTGGGAATCAAAACCGAGAACCATTATCTAAGTAAGCGGACACACTACTGGATGATATAAGGTTCCGGATTGTTATTTATCATAGGGGGCCGAGCCCTGAAATCCCCAATGGACGGTATATCCTTAGTTAGAATTATAATAAAGATGGTAATTTAAAAATAGGAACAACTGCCATAGAATTTGAGTATGAGTTTAAATATTTATATTAGCGTACATTTTTTAAGACACATTGATAATATAAGATAAATTAACTAAAATATTCCTGAGTTATTAGTTTATATCTTGAGCGTAAACATCAACAAGCTCTGAAATGATAAACACACAACTTTATATAGTCGAAGTGAAATCTTGAAAGCAAGGAAATTCTTGGTTAATCCTTCGTTCGAGGAACAAAACGGAAGAGGATAAGTAGAAACCCTTTAAACCAAAATAATGGCGCCACTGACTCTAAAATATAAATCTAGTACAAACACAATCAACTAAATTAATACAAAATTACAGACATAACAGAAAATGTTAAAACATGAGAATGCTACTCTTCAGATCTAAAACTAACTAGGTATAGACTTAATCATGTTTAAGAAGTGGTAGGTCCTAAATATCAAAAGGTAACATGGTTGATCTTTGAAAGGTACTGACTTTCTTAAAAAAAAATTTCATATGCGATTGGCCCGCAGCCGAATAATAATTAATTATTCAAACGCTTGACGCTTGTTCTGGGATGTGTATGTAATAATGTCAAACATGTGTCAAAAACCATGATTTTGTTTGGCCCACGGACATTTTAATGAAACAACCAACCTATAATTGAACACGATTCTTCTTTGTAATTAGGGTGACCTGGTGGTCTAGGGTAAGGTGTCAGACTTCTATGCTGGCGGCCGGGGTTCAATCCTCGGTCCCGGCACAGATTTATCTGATTACCAAACCCTTCCTTCACCTCTGACAAGACATCTTGTGAATGTGGGGAATGCCAGGTCACCACCGTGGTTCGGATTCCACGTTAAACTGTAGGTCCTTCATTTCATCTCACAATCACCCTACCCATTACACATTAGCATAAGTGCGTATAACCCGAACGGGTAGTAAGACGCGGTGCTAATAATAATAATAATAAAATAATAATTCTTTGTATAAATATTGTAAAAATACACCATTTAGGATTTAAATTTTTAGTGTGATCCTTATGATCAAACTAGTTTGACACTTCTCCCTCCTCGAGTGATGGTAAGTTTATGCTGATAGTGTGTTTGGAAAGTTAATAGTTAAATATTGAATTTAAAAAATACTGAATGATTGGGTCAGAAGTAACCTTGAGTCATGTATTACTTTTGTGCAGTTTTATTTCACATCATAAGATTTAAAATTCAATCTATTGAATTTTAAAATTTAAATTATTTTGTATCAAGATAAAACTCGTCTCAAAGTGGGAATTCATTAAGTTATTGCAAATTCAGATTATCTTACCGAAACACATGTTTATTTATTTGTGTCACTCTTATTGTGTATACAATAGTACTATTTTTTGTGTATTTTTTATCGTAATAGATTAATATTGAGTTGAGAATATAACTAACTACATGGCCATCACACAAACCAAACATTCACAAAGCAACAAACTCCCATTTGACAAAACTACCAATTAGAAAAAGTTTACTAGAAAATGAATTCCCGAGTTAGAATCAACAATAACCATTCGCAAATATTCTCAACAGGTTAAGAAAGTTCGTTGAACATGTGTGTTTTCAAATATATGAATAGTGTTGATCTGAGCTTCTCAGGACTGATCTGGTTTTATCTGTTTGAAACACTCATTTGTAATTTCTTAGAGTCATTATTTATTGTGAGTTTAGTAATAATAATAATAATAATAATAATAATAATAATATTTAGAACCGCATCTTACTACCCGGTCGGGTTATACGCTTTAAGTACTAATTACGCTAATGGATTAGGAATGGGTAAGGTTGAATTAGAGGAAGTGAGCCCGCATTTGCGTGGAGGGAGAGTGAAAAACCATTTAGGAAGCTTCCCCCCCCCAGTTCACCCAACCGAGATTCGAACCTCGAGCTCCCCGTCCTCAGCTGTCGGGCTCAACACGACTAGCGCGTTAGCCAACTACGCCACCGAGGCGGGTGTGAGTTTAGTAAAATATTGTAATAATGCAATTGGAAATATCATCATGGAATCATCAATTTCACCATGCGCCTAATATAATAAAACAACATAATTTGTTTTTGTTTTTTATAAACACGTTTTGCAATTCGTTTGGACTATACGCATGTGTACTAACTATGCTAATATGTTAGGTATGAGAGAGGTTGCATTTATAGGAAGTTTATAAACTTTTGTGTGGAGCGAAAGTGTAAAACCATCCTCAGTGCATCCGACAAGGATTTGAAACCATTCGGCCACCGAAGAATGTAACAAATGTACTTATATTTTAGAGGTCGATTCGATTTTGGGGAAAATGTGAAATCTATTGGAGAAAAACTCACAAATTGTATTAGTACAGTTCATATATACCTTTAAATGTACCAGTCTTACTTTAATAGATTACAATACGAACCTTTTTTATAATCTGAAACATAATATACACCATTAACTACGCCAATGCGGAATAATTTTAAGGTAAACGAAGACTACATTATTATATGTCATGCTCGTCAGTGTGAAAAATTCATTTAAACGTTGAATACTGAACAGATATAAATTATATCCTCAATATTGCAAACACCTTGATAAACTTACATCAGTAATAACTTGAAGCGTTACAATACAATTGATGAAGTTACCTTTCTGGACCAAAGTATGCTAGGAACAGGGTTCCCTGAAGCCTTGCATTCCAAAGTGATGGTACCTCCTTTCCTAGCCTTCAGTTGACCGTTGGATGGCGTCATTCGAATACTCGGAGGAACTGTAACACAAACAAGGAACGCATATTATTATCAGTGTGTGAAACTAAGATAAAGAATGGCGTGTTTAAAATGGGATTGCAAGGAGTACGATTTAAACGCTCTTTTATTGCAGGTTTTATACCAAAACATTCTCTTGGTCAAAATAAATCTGATGTTTTTACAGTAGAAACATAAGAGTTTAGCTTTATTCACGTGGTGATATCAACATTTGTTGAATCAAGGGTGTCCTGAACTTTGATTAAAACTTTTTATCTTCATTTAAAAAGTGTATAATCTAATATCGCTATATTCATGACAGATGTTCAAGATCTGTTGGTATTACCATGTGAAGAAAGCTAAGCTTTGTGTTTCTATTGAATAAATATTTGATTTATTTTGTGAAAAAAAGTTTTGCTTTAAAAACTGCAAATACACTACTCCTAGCTCACGTTATCTAAACATTCATACAGACATAAGATTAAATTTTAAATTTCTTACTTGCGTCAATTAAAAGATAGGTTATCTTATAGAGAGTTTCTGTGAGATCGAACTTGTCCCTGTCAAAATGTCATTTAATTTCGAGAAACAGCAAAATTATGACAAGGCCAAGAAAAATATGCATTGCATGCGTGAAGAGCACGTAGATTAAACATATTAAATTGTGAAAAGTATTGGTGTTAGAGGAATGAGTCTTAAATAAAATACAATTCCGTTCACGATGACTATTTCGTACACTTATACTACATATCTATCTCAATTAGGAAAAAACTTTTACTCAGAGTTAAAATATGACTGCACTAAAAACTTCACTATAGTTCTTTAATTAGAAAACAATCTTTTCATAGAAACCAATAGGAATATGGGAATTTTAATAATATCCTCATGTCTTAAGGATTTTATAACCAATTCTGAAAAAACTACTGTGATTGTCCAATTAGTTAACGAGGAACGGTAATTTATGTTTTAGGATTTTCGAGTATTTGATCGCGGTAAACATGATTCCGCCCGGATTTCCCCTGCAAGAACTTAAAAATGTGTCCATATTGCGCACTCGTGTCGTTAATACAAATATCGTCTGAACTTTGCACGGAGCCTATATAGATTGTGCATATTGTGATGGCTTGCATTTCCACTTCAATCTTTTCAATATCATTATAGACATTTCATAACCAATTGGTGGAACTGTGAAGTTCTTCGTTTCTACTTGGTAATTTAAATAACAACCAGCCTCATGGTATATTAGTCAGAGGACTTAGGCTGTTGACTTAGAGATCCCGGATTCGATTCCCACTGGTTCAGCAGGATTTTTCTCGACGAGAAATAATTCACAAAGTCATCAGGGTTTGGTTAGTCAGGCTTAACTTGGCTTAAGATTTCCATAGGCTTCACCCAGCAATATTCCCTATCATCATACTCTCATCTCATCGGGACATAAAATAGCCTCAAAGAAAAAACGTGTACAATTAGTATAATCGGGCATCCCCTGTGCAACGGTACATTAATACTGGAACAATATTTCCGCAAACTTAGCTAAATATTAGTGTACTCAAAAAAAGCCATTATCATTATGTATTATATAAATTAAAACTAAGTAAACTATGAATTCGTCCAGAATATATTATGAACAACTACAAAGTTCAAGCCCAATTATCAAAGAAAAGTTCTTCTGACGACTAGAAAAGTTGCTAGATCTACTTTCACGTAGTCATTCTTGAGTAAGACTATTTATAGATGTCACTTTTGATAGACATTATCAACACAAATAAAATAGTTAAATGATATCAATGTTTATATGCAATAAAAATAGGGTTGTATTTTATAAAGGGTATTTGTTATGAGAAATAAAATGTAGTCTAAATATTTTTGAGCTCTTATTTGTAGGTTTTAATAAGTAAGTTTATGTATAAGGAATAAGTTATTTATCTAAAGTGAATTTAAAAAAAATCGAAGATAAGAAGAGTTCATTTGTGAGAATGTGAATGATGTAAAAAAATCAATCAATCAATCACTTGATGAGCCATATATCATCATGTTAGTCAAGGTAACTCCTTTCATACTAGAGGAGGAAGTTTTAGTCAAGAACCGTTGCCACGGTGAGAGGACTTACTATGTCTGGGAAATTGCATGCCATGTGCTTCATTCATAATTTAAATCTTGTTATCTTCACCGGTCCTGCAACATTGTTACTAACATGTTTCACTACCTTTAACCCACCTTCCCAACCTCCCCATTTTACCAACCCTGTTTTACCCCCTTTGTTTACTCGGCTGAGGGGGTGAGAGGGGTGAGAGTGAAGGACGAAACATCGGCTGTATTGACAGAGTGTCGACCCGGCCTCTGGTGGTGTAAAGGGGGTTTGTTTGGGGAAGAGTCGGGTCGATACGCAAATATTCACAGTCATCCTACCCCTTCAAACCTTAGTCCTATCGACTCCCCCCATCTCCCTACCTTCTCCTTATCCACAATTTAATAGAACATTCCTGACAAATAAATTGTAAACCTTGATGAATGGAGTTGAGAAAAAACGGATCAAATATTAGATTTTTTTTTCTGTTGACCAGGTGAGCTAACGTCAGAATGGTTAAATAGGAAATATGTATGTCATACTGTATGTTTTTTTTTTTAGATTTGTGAAAGGCCTACGTGAATTTAATGTTTATTTTTCAGTATAATGATGGAGCAAAGTGTTTGTTAACATGAATAATTGGCCAAAAGGTTTTGGCACACGCTTATAGAGTTGTAAAGAAAGTATTTACATACTTTAAAAATAAATTGTAATTTTTAAAAGTAATTTTAACTGTACGATATCAAGTTTTGATTTTTTAAATATAGAGTAAATGAGTAAAAAAGGTTGAATTCATTAAATCCTATATCAACTTTTTGATTATATTAAAAATATATAAGATATACATAAAATATGTTTAGAAAAAAAACAAAAAATATGTTGAAAATACAATGACCCGCTTCGTTGGACACGTGGTCTAACGTGCTATTCTTGGAGTGGGCTAGACTGCCGATTACAGGAAGATTGAGTTTCAAATCTTGGTGAGGTGTATTGAGAGAGGCTTTTCCAAAACAGATTTTCACTCTGCCTTCACGCAAATTTCGGAACGCTTCCTAATCCCTAAAACTATTAATGTAATTATTACATAAGTGAGTAACATGAACGGGTACTGAATCATGGTGATAAAAAAAAAGGGAGAAATAATTGATATTGCGGGACCCTTGATAAGTCTAAAAGTTTATCGAGGCTCAAAAAGGCTGCCAGCCTCTGACCTAAGTTATTACTCTTACAATAGATTAGGACTGCTAATATCGGGGATATTGGGGTTCGAATCCCAGTTGACTCCACTGAACTTTTTTTTCCCTGCATGGTTTCCACTTTACCTTATCAAAATGCAGATATACTTCTTCTAAATTTCACCTTGCCAACCCCTAACATATAAACGTATTTAGTAAATAAGCAACATGATGAATGAGCAGTAATATACGTTGATAAGAAAATAAATAAAAAGCATAATCGTCCGCATAATTTGAACTAAAACGAGATTAAATATAGATTTCTTAAGTAAATTATTTAAACACCTTACAGTGGGATTGTAGGAAACGCTAGTTAGGGCAGTAATTTTTCAGTAATTATATCGATTTTTTTTTTGTCAAAATAAATAAAATAATTTTTCAGTACAAATATATGTTCAATTTTCTTCACCTGGTGAGTTCAACAGTTTTGTTGAATATCTGTCAAGGGTGTCCTGGAATTTAACGACAACTCTTTCTTTTTATTAAAAGGTTTGTCATTTAAAGACTCAATGCTCAACAACTGTTGATATCACCATGTGAAGAAAATTAAACGAAACGAATCTACAGAAGATATATTTTATTTATCTTGGACAAAAAAAGTTCTTCTTTAAAAACTGCAAAGAATACAGCCTTTAACTCGCGTTCCATATATTACCACCTTAACCACGTTACGGGTAAATATTATGAGTGTGGGAGGATTGGTGGGGTGGGGAGGGGAGGGTGTTGAACATCGCACCTGCTCGGTTATCGATTACCTATCCTTCAAAGTCAGAAATAGTAACACACCCACTTTCAAGTTTTTATTCCCCACCACGTTTTACTACCTGTTTGGGCTACAAGCATATATTGTAATTACATTGTATGTGGTAGAGATGAGTAAAGTATAATATGAAAGAAAAATATCGACATATACGTGGGGGATAGTGGGAAACAATTTTTAAAAAATCACCTTATTTCGCTTGGTCATAATTTAGAAAAATTTTGAAAGTTTTTAAATTATACATACCGATCAAACTAGCTAATTATAGCACCATCACCCGCCTCGGTGGCGTAGTTGGCTAACGCGCTAGACGTGTTGAGCTCGACTGCTTAGGACGGGGAGAACGAGGTTCGAATCTCAGTCGGGTGACCTGGGGTGGTTTTTCCTAAATGGTTTTCCACTTTCCCTCCACGCAAATAAGGGTTTACTTCCTCTAATTTGATCTTCCCAATTCCTAATCCATTAGCGTAATTAGTATTTAAAGCGTATAACCCGAATGGGTAGTAAGACGCGGCGTTAATAATAATAATAATAATATAGCACCATCCGACATATTAACCAAATAATCAAAATTCAGTATAAGTGCAGAAAAGAGTCAATACAAGATATAAAGAGTTATGTGAAAATAGTTGGTATCGTCATAAATAATAAAAATCTAACCAGGGTCCCTTGGTTTTGTAGTCAATCCCTTTAATACCATAACCACTCTACACATACATGGTACAAATTGTCGGTAATCGAACTCGTATCCTTCGACCTCGTATCCTTCCAAGTCATGATTAATTCACCCCCCACCACCGTTATTTTAGTTCTATTAATACATACTAAGAAAATACAATCGTACTTAAATTATCATATAATATATTAAAGATTGTGAAAAACTCTCACAATCGGGTATAAATTAATTAGATAAAAATTTGAAACACTATTAGTAAAGTTTTATAAATTTATTGATGAAAAAAGATGTAGAGCCTATTACATCCAGTCGGACATAGAGCCGCTGAAACCCAAGGAATAAGGAAATAATTTAAAACATAAGACTTTGAAGCTCCATTCCCTATTATAAATATTCTTTACAACCAATAAATTTATAAAACATTACTTTTGAAATCAAAGTCTTATCTTATATTTAAATTATGCTCCTTACTATAATTAGGTTTATATTATTTATTAAATGTTATAAAACTCTTGTATAAAATATAGTTATATAAAAAAAAATATTTCTGAGCTATACCCAAAGATTTTTTTATAAAGTACTTTAACAAATTAAATTGATTGTTATCCTCTTTGGTGGACAGAGAGGCTCCTTCCAATTCACTCAATGTTTCTGTAATATTGTATATCACTTAATTTATGATATTTGTTTTGTGTTTCTGCAGCAATGGATATTATTTAGTTTCACAAATCTTCACGAGCTTTTAGTAAATTTATATATTTTATGATTAAAAGAAAGAAAGTTTGTTTGGTGCAACGTACCTATTTTTGTGTCAAAAAAACTTAAAACCTTATATACATTATAAGAAACTCTTCAGACATCAATTTTGAATTAAAAACTTTGAATAGTTTAAGAATTATTTAACAAGAAAAAAAAAAAGGAGACATAAATTAACCCTAAAATGGTTTTATCCTGAAAATAAAGTATACGAGTTTATTTTCGGTAGAACCCTACATAAATATCCATTTTATGAAAAAGAATTTGAGCCAATCAATTATCGGTAAGCCTGCCATAATTTTAGGGATAAATTTAATAAAAATCATAAAATAGCTTCAAGGTCTGGCAATATAACATATGAATATCATATTTGAAAAAAATCCATAGTCAATTTTGGCTGTAGACTGTAGACATAGGTGTAAGTCCAATTTTTTTTAGTGGAAGAGGGACACAAAAAAAGTCAATATCCTTCATAAAGGCGTTGTCTAGAATATTGCCGATTACAATTATTTCTTACCCGCCTCGGTGGCGTATTTGGCTAACGCGCTAGTCGTGTTGAGCCGACTGCTGAGGACGGGGATATCGAGGTTAGAATCTCGGTCGGGTGAACTGGGGGTGGTTTTTCCTAAATGGTTTTCCACTCTCCTCCACGCAAATGCGGGTTCACTTCCTCTAATTCAACCTTCCCAATTCCTAATCCATTAGTGTAATTAGTACTTAGAGCGTATAACCCGAACGTGTAGTAAGACGCGGTGCTAATATTATTATTATTATTTACAATTATTTCTTTATATATATAATATATATATATTTAGATATATATATAGATGTATAGATTATTTTTTAAGCACCGCATCTTACTACCCGTTCAAGTTATATGTATATACTAGTTACACTCATGTATTATGGATGATAACAATTTAATTTACAGGCAAATGCACCTCCATTGGCGTGGAGGAAAAACGTTTAAGCCATATAGTTTTTAAAAAAACTGAGCACACCCAACTGGGTCTCGAACCCCAATATCCCCATCATCGGTAGCTCAGCATATCGTGAGAACAACTCCTTGGAGCATTTCGACCACTAAAAGGATTTATGAGAAAAAAAAAAAAATGTTATATTTTCTTTGATTACGACTATACATGCTACTAGTTTCTCTCCCTTGCCATAAGGGTGTGATGACGTCACGCAATTGATGTGATTGACGGAGTGATTGATTGGCGAGGAGTGCGCTACACGGAATTTCGCTTTGTACCGCCAAATAAAGAAACGCTACTGCCTGTTGCTTACCAGGCGGTAGTTGGCTTCGTTAGCGGTCGGAGGCGCCTAAGTTTGGAGTGTGCTCAGAGAATGCTTACAGGAAAAATAAGAAGAAAAATTCTCTCCTAGCAAAGACAATCCCTTTCTCTCCTGACTTCAATATCGACGTGGGTAACTCCGAAATAGCAAATAACGCGGTGAAGGGCAAGTTATTGGAGATTGGAGGATGGAGTGAGGGAGTTGTGAGTTGAAGCGCTTTATTTTTAACAAGCGAAAAAGGTTTATTTGCCTAATTTCAAGTTTTTTTTTTTGCTCGTGGTAAATTCAAGATAAAAAAAAACTAAACCGATATAATTATTATAGTTTTCATGGAGGTGACAAGCAAAAGTGGATTTGGGGCGTACTTAAATTAAACTCTTACCGGGGATTCACAGTTTTGCCGAAAAAACACATTCAAAACATAAACGTGGTCACGTGACGCTAACTAAACCAATCACAAGACTTCCGCCTCATCGGCACGAGTTGTTCTGATAAAGTTCTACTCATATCTATTTCACATACAGCGAGTGAAGTACTGCATCACTCAAACACCTTCTGCTCTTTATTTTCAATAAACATTTGAGTCGATCTTTAATCACAATTATCTCGCTCCCTCAAACCACCCCCTACACAACCCACGACAAATCCTTAGCATCATAAAGGTTGAATTTCGACTTGATCAAGCTTTTTTATTTTACAAAAAGTCTTATTACAAGTTTGTGATAGGCATTTCACTTTGCTAATGGTTAGGGGTAGGTGAGATAAAATTTGTAGAAAATGAACCTGCATTTGTGTGGAATTATAGTGTTGAGCTGTTTAGGGTAAAAAAATAAGTCAGTATAGTCATTAGGGATTTAAACTCCGATCTCCTTGTCATTGAATGATAAAATTATTGAATTGGGTGACCTGGCGGTCTAGGGGTAAGGTGTCAGACTTCTGTGCTGGCGGCTGGGGTTCAATCCTCGGTCCCGGCACTGATTTATCTGATTACCAAACCCTTCCTTCACCTCTGACAAGAACTCTTGTGAATGTGTGGAATGCCAGGCCTCCACCGTGGTTCGGATTCCACGTTAAACTATAGGTCCTTCATTTCATCTCACAATCACCTACCATTACACATTAGCGTAAGTGCGTACAACCCGAACGGGTAGTAAGACGCGGTGCTAATAATAATAATAATTATTATTATTATTGATTTACCAATCCATAATAATAATAATAATAATAATTATTATTGATTTACCAATCCATAATAATAATAATTATTATATTATTATTTACCATCCATAATATATTATTATTATTATTATTGATTTACCAATCCATAATATAATAATAATTATTATTATTGATTACCAATCCATGTCTTACCAACTGTTTGGACCATACGCACTATTTACACTAATTAAGTAAGACTGAATAGGATACAATAAGAAAATAATGCATGCGAATTGCTAGAGGGAGGATCTTAAAAATTTAGGTCACTAGAAACGTATTTTTGTATTTATCTTTAAAATCCTTATCCACCTTTATTTTCCAAAATTTATTTTAAAATTATTTAGCTTTAATACTTTCTTAGTATTCTCTTTCAAACAATATTCACCCCCTGTAATCCCCCAAATAATTGTCTCTTTTTTGAAATTTAAAATATTCAATATCCTATGGATATTTGGAGTTTGACCACTACATTTAGGTAGATATTGCAACTTTCCACCATACGGAAATGTTTGATTCTATATGCTTTTGAAACTTTTGAAGGGGAAGCCGTTTCTCCCATTCTACGATACTTCATTTTTTTTTCTTATAACATTTGATTATAGTGACTCTTATACCTGTCTGACAAATTTTAATTTTCAACTAAAATTAGAGGATAGTTATTTTTAACTTAAGTTTTGAAAGTTTCGAAACCCCCTTAGTTTTACCAACCACAAATTATAAACTTACACATTTAAGGATTGTTTGTGTGTTTGGAGTAATTTCCCTATATCACTGGCAAAATTTAATTTTATATCCATCATTTTTTCCCAGAATCACATTTTAAAACTAGAACATTTTTTTTTATCAAATAGAGTGGTCCAAAAAACTTCCTGCCAAGGTTAGGATTCAAGTCACCCTTTTGTAAGATTATGTTTTTATTAGTTTTCTAAGCCCTCTCATCCATTGCCCCAACTAAAACTTTGAAATTTCATATTTTATGACTTATTTAATTAATTATCCGGTGTGGTACCTTTAACTGCTTACCAAATTTCAACTATCTACATTCCCAATTTTTTTTATGGCCTAACAAAACTCCCCACATCTCGGAGCCCCATTTCGATACTCCTCATTTTTAGACTTCTCTAGCTGCGTGTGAAGAAGGGGTTAAACCCTCTATCTTCTTCTATATTTTCAGCTTTTTAGGACATTTTAAGTGTTTCCGAACAATTCATGCGTAAGCAAGGACACGTCCTTAATTTTATATAAAATATATAGCTATTAAAATTGATAACTTGACGTGTAATTACGTAAAAAAATAAATGTAGTCATTCTTCTATTTTTCAGATAATTTTGTTCTTATGAATATTGAACTGCAAATTTTATTTTAAGAATTACTTTCTAGAAACACATATTTTAAATCTTTAGCTTAGAAAGTGCCATCACATTTCATAATACCAAATAGTTTAAAATAAAATATTGAAACTTAGTGATTTATTTCTCTGCTGAAAAAAGCATATTTATCTTATCAGTAATGGATACAAAAACTTCCTCCCCACTGTTTTAATACAACATTTTAGCTTCGGAATTTAGTAGATAGTAAAATAGACCTACACGTATCGCATCTCATCTTGTTATGTAATAAACATAGTACAATCTTTGAATGTTATTTCCATTTTATGGCCTTGATATGGAGGGGAATATATCGTTTGTTACCAGAAGATATATTGTTCCCTTAAGAAAGTCTGAGTACAAGCAATTTCCATAACTCCCCTGTGAGTAGGGCCAAGGGGTTGAAACCCTAGATATTCTGAAAGTTGTTCCTGCCCCATTTAACACGCTGAAGATGTGCACAACATGTGTCTTGACAATAAACTGCGGGGGGGAAGAAAATTCATCCCACACAAATATGCTTATCTCACTATCAAATGAACCAATAAATGCAGGAGGACATGCCCACATTTTCATAAATATTAATAACGCATTTTGCCTTTCGACTACTTGAAAAATAAATCTTTTAACATAATATAGGAAATAATATTGATTATTTAAGAAATAAATAAATTTAATCACAAAACTAATGTGTTATTTAAATTGTACATGGCTACTTTATTTCTTAAGCTATTCAGACGTATAACCCCCATTTGCAAGTATCGTTTTGCTTTATCGTTCCAATATTTGTTAATGTTCAGTGGAGAAGGCCTTGATCCAAGTAATACAGTTATTTATTAGATAAGTAAAGCCAATTAAATAAATCATAAATTCAAAATCATACTATAGGTATAAGTAACAATTTTGAGGATATTTAAAAAAAGTTTATAAACAATATATTAGTTTATTATTGTAAAGTTTTAGAATATTATATAATAAAAGGTTTGTTATGATATGGGAAAAGAGTACAAACCATATTTAGAACTCCTCCACCGTAGGCACTACAATTATTTTAATTATACGTTAGTGAGAAGAATAATGAAGATGCCATAATGTTAAAATATAAGTGAGTTTTAGTGAGAAAGAATAGTAAATAATTGAAGAATATAATCCATCAACATACCCTGCCAGGATTCGAGCATTGACCTCCTACTCATCCAAAGACCAGATAATATAATCCTGAATTTCAGTCCATGCAACCACCAATTCGGATAAGATAATGACAATAAAAATATAAAGAATCTAAACTAGTTTATTGGACACCTTTCCTTCTTATCAAGATCGTTCCAATACCCTCTCCTGACTTCCTAGAAGCACACGGTGACTAAACGCACAAGACGATAGATAGACAACCGAGATGAAAAAGCAACGATCCAGATGGGATGTGTCAGAGGTTAAAAGATCAGGTCAGTCATGAAGAGGGATCTAGAACCATCAACACCTCCAAACTGCCCCCCCCCCTTTCCCCCACCCTTAAGCACGGTCGGTTTGATGGCCTGTATTCATCACAGGCCACGGAACAGTTCACGTAGATGGGACGATGGGAATAAAGCTGCCAGATGACCTTCCACCGAGTCTAATGGCCCGTGTAACCATTTCAGAGTTCTAACCGTCAAATAAACCCTTTTCATTACTTGCAAGGCTGATGATAACTTTAGAGATTACGACTCATTTTCCAATGGTTAATCTTGAATGAGTATACAAGTATGATTCGTGAAACTGTTAGTATGTAAAAAAAACACATACATTTTTAATATGGACCAATATCAAACGTTATTAAAAACATGGTATTTTCATTTTCAGTAATGCAAAAAAAAAAAAAAATTGTGTCTCATTAATAACAAAGTCCAGAATCAAGCTAAAACCGGTAATTTTAAAGTAAGTAAAAAACCAAGGTAAACTTCGTAAATCTTAAGAAACAGGAGATAAAAATTTACCCTAGATTTATATTCTTTAAGGTTGTGACAAAAAAAAATTGATAACATTTAGATATATGAAGATAACTAGAGTATTTTCATTTGATTTAGTTTTAATATCATAAAAACAAAAAAAAAATGTTAATGGAAAATCGCAAGCGGCAAAGTATTATGTAGAAATTTGCTAATTTCTACTTTTACTAACATGTTTATTGTGATTCTCAATAAAACATCCACGGGTTTGTTTGAAGTAATTTTTATCCATTTGGTGCTGGACTAGTTAGCGCTACGTGCACCATCTGATGTAGATCATAATGTACTAAGTGCGACGGTTCCCCATTTCATTCCACACTGAGTTTCCATGACGAACGTTAAAGGACCAAACAATTTTTCTGGAAAGCTATTTTCACATACCTGCTAGGATTCTTTTTCATGCCACAACAGACATGGAACCGTCGGCTTTTTATTTCCCCTCTAAAAGAAGTTGTGCTATGGATTTGTATCACTATTATTATTATTATCGCCGATCGTCCTACTACCCGTTCGGGTTATACACACGCTAATGTGTAATGGTAGGGTGATTGTGAGATGAAATGAAGGACCTACAGTTTAACGTGGAATCCGAACCACGGTGGAGGCCTGGCATTCCCCACATTCACAAGATGTCTTGTCAGAGGTGAAGGAAGGGTTTGGCAATCAGATAAATCTGTGCCGGGACCGAGGATTGAACCCCGGACCCCCAACACAGAATTCTGACACCTTACCCCTAGACCGCCAGGTCACCGACACCATCGATGTCGACAAATGTATAGTAAAACCATATTTTTTTAATAGTCAGCACTATTATATGAATTGAGTTGAAACAAATCAAATGTGACCAGCAACTTTGGTCAAGCAGGAAGAGGCGTTAAGTATCGTATAGTTTGTTTTACTACCGGTGGCGGTATTTTGGGATTAAATATTTGCCGGGTGTACCGAGATGCTCTATCTTAGCAGTTTTACACTTTACCTACACGCAAATGAGGTTACACCTCTTCTATATTAAAATCCTCTCTTTCCTATCTAATTAATGTAAAAATGAATGTGACCTTGGACGGGTAGGAAAAACATGTTATTCCTGAAGATCCCAATCCAGTGTTAAGGATTCTCTTTTTGGCAAATAGGCCGGAAATAAATAAAATTATTCATCACTAAGGATAAATAAACCCCTTCCCTTCCATGAAAAACAAAAACAACAATGAATCCCTCAACAATACTTTTAAATAAACCAGTGGGAATGGTTTGGGGCGGGTGGGGAATTGGTATTTTTTTTTTTTTTTTTATTTTCTTCCGAATACTGCAAATTTATTTATAAGATGTAAATACGCGATGGTTTGTAACTGTTCAAAGTCTGTGTGCGAAATACAATTTAAAATGAAAACATGTAAAAGGGAGTCGTGTAAAGAGAAGGGACCGTGAAAAAAGATGCAGTAACAATGGAGCCGGAATGAAGTGCAAGTATAAGGGAGGCAATAACTGTTTCATGGTATGTTTTGTCGGCGAAATAGACATTTTTTGGAGGGGGGGGGGGGACAAAAATTTAAAAGGTGATGGAGGGGGAAGAAGAGAGAGCAGAGAGGTTTTTTGAGTTATTTTAGTGGCAATGCTTGGTACTATATTTATACTAAAAGGTCATAGATCATGAGAAAGAAAAATCATACTTCCATTGTCTCCGTTTTCTAATACGATATCTATAAGAGATCTTATTTCAATAGTCATTTATACTATGCATTAGTAGGGTTGTATGTATTTACATACTAAGGATGTGCGAAGCTTTAAATTACTTCGACTTGGCTTCAATATAATTCGTAAACTTCTAGTTAAATTCAAAAAATAATGTTATGCTCCAACAGTAAAAAAAAAATTACAAACACAAATATTGACAGCTAAAATACACAAGTATTCCCACTAATTTTTTTTTTTTTTTCATTTTTACTGTAATTTACAAATTAATATTCACATTTCAGACATTTGTAGTAATCGAATTACATTTTACAACTGTATAAAGTTATTTATAAGGATTAAATCTGTTACACATGTTTATACCAAAGCAGTTTGTTCATATTATTTGAGGTTTAAAAATTATACAGGGTGGTACCGGGTTGAACAGCTAAGCTTTGAGACGCATAGTGTATTAAAAAACAAGCTCAAAATATATTTTTGGAGATCTACTTGTTTTAGCTCCCTTTTCATGCAAACAGCAAAAAACTAAATAAAAACACGTCTTCCTGTAGAAGTTCTCGTTCCTGGAAGACAGATCGATCGTGCTGGACCCGTGGCTTGGCCTTTGCGATCACCTGATTTAACGCCAGTAGATTTGTTTTTAATAGGTATCTCTCAAGCAAAAAGTGTATGAATTACCTATTAACGACCTTCAATCATTACGACAAAGGATAACGCAAGGGCACGAAGAAACAAGTCACACAATGTCGGTCAGCAACTCGTTCTGTCATTGCTTGTCTCTGGGGTGGAGGTTGTCAATTTGAACAAAATAGATATATTATTTTATTTAATACTAATCAATTTTGTTTTTATTTATGTTTGGCTGTTTGCGTGAAAATAAATCAAAAATTATTAGAGATCCAAAATTACATTTTGAGTTAGTTTTTCGATCCACTACCACCTCCCATATGTTTAACCGTTTAACCCGGGAACATCCTGCATATTTGCAGCAAAAAAAATCACTTGTGTCCTTTGGGGCTTTAGATATATACGTTGTTGTCCTTGAAAATATATTTAGTGTGACTTAACCGCTTTTCCCTGGTAGCCTTCATAAAACGTCAGTGAAATATGTTTAGTTTAGTTTTAAACGTATATTAATATCAAAAGACATTGAATATTTGTCTCGGAACATAATTAGATTTGAATCGAAGAAATTTTTAATAAGAGAAAATGTATTGGTCAAATTCCACGATTTCCATAGCACATTTTTAAAAAATTGTTGAGATTACTATACGGAGAAAGTTAAACAAAACGTATCTACTGAAGAAATATTTTATTTAGATGTTCCATAAAAAATTGTTACTATATAAATAATAAACTATTCACCTTAACTCCCGTCTCTCTCCATTTCAACTTAAGTCTCTCTTTTGTTAGCGAGAAATCGATAAGAGAGGGGATAGCGGAGTCCACTCTTAGGACACATTTTTACACCTCATAGTGAACTCTATCTACTATCGTGGAGTACTGGTGTGTCATACGCATTGACCTCTGAATCCCAGGTGTAAAAATTAATAGGGGATGTTAGACCACGGTGACATTTGAATAATCAGTCCCAATAGAATATATGATTGATCCAAACACACGCAGTAAACGATATAATTAGATAGGATTGTCAGCGGCACAGCTTTGGCACGTCATCAGAAGGATGTGTCCTCGTAAAGTCAATAATCACACACACATATAATAATGTGCGAGCCGTCAAATGCGTCGTTCTACACACAACGGATGTTTCCCAATAGGCTTAACACCATTACGAGAGGCATTGATTGTAAAAGAGGTGGTGGGGTGGAGGGTGGAGAGAGTAAAAGTGTAATCCGAGTTGTCGACCAATAAGGAAAAGCCACTCGTTATGACATTGGATGAGAGCTCGTTAATTTGCCCTCGAGCAGACTTGTTGAAATGAACCACGCAATGGATTTGCAAGAGGAGGAAATATCACTTCCTTTATAACGAGGTGCTCTAAAATTATTCCATTGATGAACGAGCGAAAGAGATATCACTTACTTTAAATTAGAGGTTAGAAAACTATAAATGGATGAATGATAGGAGGAAATACAAATTACAGATACCCATGGATAAACAAGATGAAGAAATAACATCATATTTACAACGAGAGATCAGTAATCTCTATTATAGATTAACGATAAGATGAAATTATACTTAATTTATAACAAGGGTTTATAAAATGATTCCAATGATGAACGAGAGGAAGATTTATCACCCCCTTTATAACAAAAGGCTAGAAAAAATATACCATGAATGAACGAAATAAAGATATATTACTTCAAAGTTGTTAAGTTTTAAGGGGGAAGTAAGGTGGTAAGGTTGGTATAACCTTGGGTGACGTTGCTAAGGTCACGTTAAGCTCACTTTAATTTTCTAAGTAGAATCTCCCTAGTTTTGGTTGCATTTTCTTTTAGCTCATGATGTGACATTTTCAAAATGGCGGTAGTCAGACCTTTTCCAAGTATAAATTATGAGATACGAGCTTAACCAATTTCAGCAAAGTCGGCGCCGGGCATGGCATTAGAATTATCCAAATATACCGCAGGAAGGTAGAAGTGTGTGTGGGTGTGTTTAGCTATATTCGCTGATGACCTTATACTACTATAAAACCACATGGCTGACTCACTCACTGACATTGTTTATCCACTTCCAGATGAGCTAGAAACTTTAAACTTGGCAAACTTAGAGCTTTTAGCCTGTAACCGACGGTGAAATTAAAAAAGGTTAAACACTTTAATTTTTAACCATAAAAAAAATTCAAAATGGTGGAGCAACTCTAAAAGTTGGTGTGGACCTTTCTTTGGAGGTCTCTTGTGGCTAAACGGTAAGACGTATTAAAAAACTGTTCTGGAATAACATTAGTTTACATCCACTTACAGATAAAACTCACTGGCGGTTTGGGACGTAGCCCCAAACGATTAAAGCGAGTTAGTTGTATAGAACGTATACATAACATAGAGTTACAAATCCAGTAGATGTTTCGATTATATTCTATTGTGAAAATATGAAGTACTGATTTTGAAAAATAATTTACAGTCTGGAAGAAAGAATAGAATTGTTGGCTCTCTGTGGAGGCGAGAATCAATGTGCTCGAAGAACGGTAGGAACTTTCAACCAAATACATTAAGATAAGCATTTATGGCATAGCTATATTTTGTATCTTGTTTCAAAATTTAAATAAATTCAATCCGCCACAAATAATGTGTACATTTAAATACAATTAAATTTGTTTGGTTTTTAAAATACACACACTCATATATTATTAAACATAATTATATATTATATCCATAGCATACAACTTAATTTATGGCACAATAGCATATTTAATATTTAGCACCGCGTCTTACTACCAGTTTGGGTTATACGCTTTAAGTACTAATTACGCTAATGGTTTAGGAATAGGGAAGGCAGAATAAGAGGAAGTGAACCCGCATTTGCGTTGAGGGAGAGTGGAAAACCATTTAGAAAAAACCACCCCAGTTCATCCGACCGAGATTCGAACCTCGATCTCCCCGTCCTCAGCAGTCGAGCTCAACACGAAAAGACTGATAGCCAACTATGCCACCGAGGCGGGTGTCCAATAGCAAATAGGATAAAAATACATATTATAATTTAATGTAACAAAATATTTTATTCAGAAAAACAATGGTTTGAAACCGAATGAAGTTCAGTTACTTGATATTGATATTTCTAGAATATATTTAAAGTGCATGGACCATATAATACAAAGAAAGGATGAAACTTGCCTACCATTCCACTGCGTACTTAGGAAACATTTGGAATCATTAATCATAGATATGAAGTTTTGTTGAGCGTCCAAAAAGCAATTATTATTAGTGGTTAAGCTACGTCTCAAGTTAAATGCAACGTGTTCCGAATGGGTGCTTTGATTGACGTGTTTTTGTTGCTCGAATAAATGTACAGTTACAAAAATATTTGTATCCGAGTTTCTTTAGGATGTTTTTATAAAAACCTATCTAATACATTTTTGGTTGAAATATTTAACTAAGAAACCTCTAGACAATCTTTTGCTGGATAGACCACCTCTATGATTTAGTGGTCAGATCTCCTGGCTAAAGATCCAGAGGTCTTGGGTTAGATCCCTAGTGCCTACAGATTTTCCGGAGCGTGGTCAGACTCATCCTCTTGAAAACAAATGAAGAGCTACTTGATTTTTTTTTTTTTTAAAGCAGCTCCACTCTATATAACTGAGATTAATTGTCCAAGAGTTTGTTTTGCTGACTATCTATCGACGGAAATTGTCACATCTTCACAAGCAGACAGCGGCCTCTTGGTTGGTCGGTCTCAATTTCGGGTTGATTTCATGGGGTTTTTAGTACACAATTGTTTTACAATACTTTGTCATTAGTGACCTAACTTAAGGTTGGGTCTAAAATAACGTTGGTTATGGTACGTACTTTCACAGTTTTCATAAAAAAAAATCTTTCTTGATCAAAATATATCAAGTATTACTTGAGAAGATATTTTTTGTCTAATTTTCCAAGAATAGAAATCATAACGGTTCTTGAATATATGTCATGGAGATATAATTCCATATGAACAAACTTTTCTCTTATTATTGTAAAAGTTTATGTTCAAATGTCACTATTACTATTAAAAAAAACCTTTTAAAACAAAAATGGTTGTTATAGAATAATAATAATATTTAGCACCACGTCTTACTACCCGTTCGGGTTATACGCTTTAAGTACTAATTACGCTAATGGATTAGGAATTGGGAAGGTTGAATTAGAGGAAGTGAACCCGCATTTGCGTAGAGGGAGAGTTGAAAACCATTTAGGAAAAACCACCCTCAGTTCACCCGACCGAGATTCTAACCTCAATCTCCCCGTCCTCAGCAGTTGGGCTCAACAAGACAAGCGCGTAAGCCAACTACGCCACAAAGGCGTGTGTTATAGAATAAACTTATTCGATTTACTTAAGACTCAACAAAAAAAAAATTCTATAAAAATTGCAAATATATTTATCTTATTTATTAATTGTAAGAGAATAGAGCTAACTAACATTTTATAAAAATTACCTGTCATTAATAAGATGGGAAAAAAATACTGTTTTAAAATCAATTCTAATAAGCTCAGTCAGGTATAGATACCCGGTCTCCAAGAACAAATTGATTAGTGCTCCTGCAGGCGTTTCCTCGCAAATAATGGAATATAAAAGTACATTTTTAACCATTGATTGTATAGTGATTAATGTTATCTTAATCTGAAGACCCACAATAGTCCTAATTGTATCACTTTTTTGATAAACTTCTTTACAACTTATCGATCAATGTGGCATCTTTATTATCACAATATTCATTTGTGTGCCAAGTCATGAAAATAAATCCTGCATTAGTTACTGTTGGAGAAGCTTGTCCAATTATAACAAGAAAAGGGGATTAATATTAATGGCATCAACGTCAAAATATTGATTCGTCTGGCTTACACAATCATTTCAATTTATCTTAACTCTCTCCTTTTAAAAGATCGAACATATCTGAAGGCTTAATGGAGAAATGCCGATAGTAGTATAAAGTAAAGTTTGATAAATTATCACAATTGGGGCTGACTAATTAACATATAACTATATATATTATTCTTGAAAGTAAAGTTACTTCTTAAAATAAGTTGAGGTTGTTTTTAATATAAAGTTATAAGGGCCTAGATTGAACAAGTAGAGAGAGGGCGAATTTAATTAGTGTTTTTGCAGTTTTTAGAGCAAAACTTTTTTTGACAAAATAAATATAATATTACTTAAGTAGAATCATTGAAAGTATATATATATGAAAGTTTTTTCTGGTGGTTCAAAATGGTGGAAATTGAGACCACCCCATTCCAACACCACCCCACTTACTCAATTCCCGAAACCGCCCCCAACCTAATGCCAACCTCTACGCCACCCCCGATCCACCTCCGACCCTTCCTCCATGGTTCACCCCCAACCTAGTCTGTCAATCCTATTTGCCTTCCCACCCGCCTCTGTGGCGTAGTTGGCTAACGCGCTTGTCGTGTTGAGCTGCTCGACTGCTGAGGACGGGGAGATCGAGGTTCTAATCTCGGTCGGGTGAACTGGGGGTGGTTTTTCCTAAATGGTTTTCCACTCTCCCTCCACGCAAATGCGGGTTCACTTCCTCTAATTCAACCTTCCAAATTCCTAATCCATTAGAGTAATTAGTACTTAAAGCGTATAACCCGAACGGGTAGTAAGACGCGGTGCTAATATTATATATTATTTGCCTTCCCACCCTGCCCTACTCCACACAAGCAGCCCTAGTGTCCTTAAACTCAACTTGCACTGAGTGTGACACAAACATATCAGGACCGACTTCCCCTTTCATCCTCTTCTATCAGCTAGATTCTGCGTGCCCCCTCTCTCATTCTTTTCATTATACTCGCTTCTTCTCCGAACCAGTATCGAGTATGAAGTCCCAGGTTCAATTCCCTGCAAGTCAGAAGCACAGCAAGATTTAAGGGTCCCAGATTCGATTCCGAGTACGAGCTAAAGTGTGAATAGAGTGAACTGGTTACGCTAAGAGCAACCACAAAAGGATTGATATAACCTCTCGACTCCCCATCTCGTCTATATAGGGCCATTCTCTCCAGACAAATGTTGGTGCACTTCATCAACCCTGATTACATCCACGCCAGGTAGCATAACCACGATATTTACAGGCGTGGCGACCCAACTAATTTCCTCTCGCTCCAAACGCTCTGATCCACATGTTCACCTAAATAGTTCTAGACCCAGCTTCCTCACTCAAGTATTCCTATTCCTTTTTTCTTCTCTGCAGTAGCCCCATGACTTCTTTGGTGTTAACTGACAGTTCACAGCTAACAGCTGATGGCTTTGAAGAGTTAACAGGCCAAATTATGTATCTCTACGTCAAACCAAATGATCTGCAAAAACATGTGTTTAGCTACTATCACTTCTGACAGTCAACGTTTAGGTATATATCTAAATGTTGACTGTCAGAAGTTAGCTGTGAGCTGTCAGTCAGCACATCCTCCTAGCCAGTGATGGACACCACTTCTCCTCGCCACTAACACCCGATTCAATTAATAGCGCGTCCATCACCTCCCCCAAGGATTCCGGGTCCAAACCCTGCTCTTCTGGGGTGTCAATGGATACCATCCTCACGGACATTTATTATTCTGGCTGGTGGGGTTTATATCAATGACTGCCAACCTAGCTAGTAAGATGCATATAAAATAACGGGTTTATTTCTCCATCAGTTGGCGACTTCACTACCTCACCAAACCCTCCTCTGGCTTAGTTTACTCAAACCTTCACCCCCACAGTTTACTTGCTTCTTCACTTTCCTCTTCAAAACGGTATTCTGCTAAGGGGTCCAGGTTAGACTCCTAGCACGGCAGAAAAACAGCAGGTTTGTCTACTGAGCTAAGGGTCACAAGCTGAAGGTGTGACCTGGTCCCACTACGGAATACCCGCTCCTCTGAGCTGGGTAACCTTACCTTCTGCTGGCAGGCGTCGTAACACAACGACCAAACACCATAATCTGAATGCACCTCAATAAAAAAAAATTACCGGTGAATTAAGACGAGACAATATCAATACCTATGTATTTTTTCACTCCACTTACAAAGGTAATAATCACTCTTAAATGATAAATTAGCATTTCTATTTCTCATAGATTGAATAGTGATGTAAAATATAGTACATTTGGGTTTGAGGTAGCCTAGGCTTAATTCAAAGTTGGGTTGACCACAATTAGCGTCATCTCTATGAAGAGTATCATGGAAAGAGAGAGAGGGGGGGGGGACACGCATGAGAATAGACCCTCTGTCATCATGAGTGTGTGAGAGAGAAAACATATTTTTCCATTTAAACGAGTCATTAGCATTTAGAGAGGAAATAATAACAATCATCAGTACTTGGATTGATTAATGGATTAATATGCAGTCCCTTACAATTATAATAATTGTACAAATGGCTGAAATAAGCAAACTACCGAGTCGAAGGTGGCTGCATTATCTGATCTTAATGAAAATCACACATTTGTAGCCGACGGTTTCCGCACGTCCATCATGGAATCTGCCTTAAAATATGAGTTAAGAATTACCCTGGGCACGGGACGAGTCCTGAATAACTCACTGATTAGAGTATTGACGTATTAAGCCAAAGGCCCCGAGATAGATTCCCGATTTTTCAATTTTCAAAATATGATATCTAGATGGAGTAATCCTCACTAAAATGTATAAATAATAGCTTTGGTTATTTGATTCATACCGATCTTTGTTCATATCAATGGTAGTAGCTTTGATAAGAATATCGTATTAGTATCACACTTGACATTATCAATGAATATACGGAAACACACAACACACATAGATACACACATAAATACAAACATAGGCATACATTACATTCATACTTCCAGGCATACTCGGCCTATAAAGAAAATTCTTGATGGAAAATACAAATTAATAATAGTATATAAGATGCATTATCCTCTCTACAAGCTATCATATTCAGAACCACCCTCTAACCCTCGGATAATTAAGGTTTGTTAAATGTTGAGATAAATATATATATATATATAATATATATATATATATATATATATATATATATATAGTGTATATTTAGTGTATATTTATATGTATATTCACGAAGAACACTGCCACTTGGACTGGACTGAGAGTGTGAAGTTTTAACCAAGGTAGACAATGAGTAGTTTTCTATTTAACTTTCATCCGGGGTTCAATCCTTGGTCCCGGCACAGATTTATCTGATTGTCAAACCCTTCCTTCACCTCTGACAAGACGTGTATTAATCATAACTTGTGAAGGTCAGGAATGCCAGGCCTCCACCGTGGTTTGGATTCCACGTTAAACTGTATATCCTCCATTTCATCTCACAATCACCCTACCAATACACATTAGCGTTAGTGCGTACAACCCGAACAGATATTAATACTGGGTGCTAATAATAATAATAATAAATAATAATAATAATAATAATAATAATAATAATAAAATAACATACACCCTCCTTATCCTTAAACTTGACTGGAACCAGGAGAGAGGGTAAAGTCTTATACAGCCTCGAATATAATCTAAATTCATCCTCTTCATCCATATAATTTAGACTGGATAGATTCTAGTTGAGATTGTAGTTGAAAGTGATAAAAAAGACTTTGCGTCAAGATGACGTCAACAATCTATGCAACTAAACTAACAAGGTTTGGGGATTCAATCGTAAAACCGTGTCTTCTGTTAATTTTTATTTAAATTATTTCTTAAAGTATTATAATTATTATTAGTTTGTGTAAATGTGGATTCACATAATGTAGCTTTTATCAACTAAATTATATAATAAACCTTATCATTCTATAAAACACGACGTTCTTACTTTTAAAACTAAATATATTAGAATTAATTATGAATGGTAATATAAATATTTATATATTTATATTTTTGACATGATCCTTTGACTAAGAAGTAATAATTTATCGTAAAATTACTTAATTCCATAAAATATAGGTAATAATTATGTAGGCCTATAAATGAAACTATTTTTATATTGTAAGTTTAATTTACTAGTTTTTAAATTACTGATGAAGTATCTGCTATTATTTTGTAGTGCTATACATTATCTTTATGTTATGTTAATTTTATGTCCTAGTATAAAAATAGCTATTTTATCTCTAAGTAATAGTTTTTATGATTAATATTCTAGAAGCCAAAATTGATAAAGGTTTTAAGAATTGGCGTCTAAATAACAAACTACTTAATTAACCTTTTTTCCTTAAGTAAGATATTATTTGGTTAGAGGTAGTAATAAGAATAAAACAGAGAGAAGAAATTCACAAAAAATAAATTAGTTTTATCCCAATAAGAAATAACAAAAAAAAAACTAGCATTTTACTAGCGCCATATTAAACCCCCTTTGGATATAATATATGGAAGAAAATTGTTTTCGTGGATGAAAAGGAGGGGGGGATGTTTCAATCCCTGGTATGAAAGTGCGCACCTGAGAACGGATTGCTTAGCTAACCCTCCCACCGTCATCAAGAATTTCTTGTTTTAACCAGAGAAATGTTTCATTAGTACAAGAAGGGCTTGGTGTCATCCCGCAGAATTTGTCAGTTAGTTAAAACCTCAACATCAACCCTCACATTTCTTTGGCAAGTAATTTCGCTCGCGGCCTTGCTTTTTAATTACTTTGAGGGGGTGGGATAGGGGATTAAAAGGGGTGGGGAGAGAACGTTGAGGGAGTAAGAAAGGTAGGAGATCGTGGAGGGAAAATGGAAAGTCGGGAGCAAACATGAAAGCTATTCCTGAATTTCTAACTTATATTTAAAAAACATGTCTATGTTAACCAACAGTTTTGAATATTTATATCGTGTTGATTAACAATTTAACCAGTAGCACAAGGTTTTTTTAGAGTAATTAAAATTACAATAGCCATTAATAAATGAATAATTTATTGTATCATAATACACTTTGTTCTGATCAGCTACGTACTCCTGAGATTGAGGGGATCATGGGGGGGAGGGAGCTATGGAAGGAGGAGGGGTAATAGAGGTAAGCCACCCATCAAGATTGTGGATAATTTTATTAAAGATTTAACTTAAGTGAAGCATAAAAATAGTCCAATTTTCATGGAAAATATAGATAAGATACTGTATCTACGCTGATTTATTCATACGTCAATTGATGTAATCTGTAGCTGTAACTAATTTTGTTGAATATTATCACTGTCCCAATAATATTATTATTATTATTATTATTATTATCACCGCATCTTACTAATTGTTTGGGTTATATACACGCTAATGTGTAATGGTAGGGTGATTGTGAGATTAAATGGAGGACCTACAGTTTAACGTGGGATCCTAACCATGGTTGAGGCCTGGCATTCACCACATTCACAAGTTGTGATTAATACACGTATTGTCAGAGGTGAAGGAAGGGTTTGATGATCAGATAAAGCTGTGCCGGGACCGAGGATTGAGCCCCGGACCCCAAACACATAAGTCTGACACCTTACCCTTAGACCACCAGTCCACCACTGTCCAAATAAATATTGTAACATGTTATCAATGTTGACCAAAAAATAAATGTTGATATTTTCTTAAAAGCCTCTTCTTATGAAAATTGGACAGTATTATATTGAGTATTGAAAGTGTGTCGGATGTATAAGCTTAATTTTAAAACCAGTCTAAATACTTGATATTTAGGATGTATGAAAATTGTTGTACGCTTTATTTCTAAGGACCTCAGTAACATACTCCCTAAAATATATATTTCAAAAGTTACATAAGTGTTTGACACAGCCTTAAACTAAGCGTTCATCAAAAGTATTTGTTTTGTACAGATTGAAAATATTTGTTGTATTTCCATATTACAAATTAGTAAAAAAAAAAACTTAAGCATGGTGTACATTAAAAATTAATTAATCTATATTTCTATTAATCTAATTTTAATTTCAAGTTTGTTATTTCCTTACATGTGAAATTATCAAAAATATTTTCCAATTTTTTTTATATTTTTTTTTTATAAAATAAGTGTAAGGGACTTTATTGATAACCTTTTCATCATTTATAGCTATTTAAATTGTATTAAATTTACATTATTATATGTTATGCCTATTATACAAATATAAGGTTTGATTCCCTTTTTGTCACTTACAATATTCATCTAGGGCTAAATAAACTCAATATAAAAGATTAACTAAATAAGAATAATGTTCAACCATTTACATTTGATGTTTAATTCAAACAAAATATCTATCTAGAGCGAAGTATTCACAAAAGTAGTCTAGAATTAGAATTTTAAACATATTCAAAAGCGAGACTTTATTTTCAAATACGATTTAAACATATAAACCCATGTATTAGTTTTAACTAATTACATTTTTGAATTTTATAAAGTTTTATTTCAATCTATTTAAGTAAACTATGAAAATAAAAGGTGAATTATCATTAGTTTGAAAGCAAATCCCTAAAAAGTAAAGAGCTCTATAAAAAAAACAGTACATGAACATGCTATATAAAAATCTAAAATTAAAATAATTTCCATCTTTTAGTCAGTCATGTGCTTTAAACCTTGAAAATATGAGAGAAATATATAGCGGTATCAAAAGAAAGGGAATGTATATACAGTAGGTATGAATATTTCAATACTGTGAATTTTTATATTTTGGCAAACAAGGAATTGCGATCCATTTGCTTAATGAATGTTTCTTGTTTGTAGAGAATATTTTTATTAAGTGCTTTTACTCAGAATGCGAAACTTCTTGGAGGACCAAAACAATGTTACAGATCGAATCCTGGTCGGGTATATGAGGGATGGTTTTACTTTAATGGTTTGCAATTCCTCCTCCAATTAAACATAGGAGCACTACATTATTTTACATCCATTATTCTTCCATTGTGGCATGAATCAGTTTTTATTTATTCCATGTATTTTCTACTTCCGGCTTGCTATGCCTGTCGTAGCTTCATATGTTGTTATTATTATTAGCACCGCGTCTTACTAACCGTTCAGGTTATACGCACTTACGCTGATGTGTAATGGTAGGGTGATTAAGAGATTCAATGGAGAACCTACCGTTTAACGTGGTATCCGAACCACGGTGGAAGCCTGGCATTCCCCACATTCACAAGTTGTGATTAATACACGTCTTGTCAGAGGTGAAGGAAGGGTTTGGTAATCAGATATATCTGTGCCGGGACCAAGGATTGAACCCCGAACCCCAGCACAGAAGTCTGACACCTTAGCCCTAGACTACCAGGTGACCTGCTTCATGTGCATTATAATTTATCTTAAGACTAGGACAGACACAACATCCAGTCCCCGTAAGTTAATTAATCACTGTGAATGTGTAAACTCACGTTTCACCAATGATAAATATTTCAGTCACACCGGAAATCAAAGCTGGGATCCTTAGCTCAAAAGTCAGACACGCCACGGACTGAGTTAAGGTAACAGATTTATAGGAACACTATTTAAATTCCACCTATTAATTCTTAACCTAATAGTTTAAGTATGAAAAAACAACAAATTGATGAAATGTTCGTTTTCAATCAACACAGAAATATTGATAAATTTGATTCTAGATTTAATTTCCTCCTAATAATTTTGGTGAAATTTCACCCTCGTGCCTAGGAGAGGTTTCTCATCCAGACTCTTAATTTCCTTCCAGAGATGACAAAACCCTCATGAATCAAACATGAGGCAGATGTCTAACGACTTTCAGCCACCGCATGCGTGTAAAAGCTTCTAAGAGGGGTGTGGCAAAAAAAAGGGTGGGGGGTGGGGTGGGGGGAGGGTTAGACAACGCGTGTGTGATGGTGTATTTAGGAGAGAGAAAAAAAGAGGGGGTTTAGAAAGGGAGAGGTGCGATCTCCTGAGAGTCACCAAACAAGAACGGAAATGTCCTTTCCATGTTTTCCCTTAACCTTCCCAAGGGGTGCAGAAGAGCCCACAGTTCACCTCCCTTCACCCTCCTAGAAATTGGGTGTAGGACAAGGACTGTTGTTGTCGGACTAAGAAGAGGAGGACATTGGAGGGGGGGGGGGGAGGTATCATTACTTGTTTGGGACTGTCAAAGAACGTGGTTGGGATTTTGGGGTCATGTTGAAAGGAAGGGGATGTCACGTAATGGATTGATGAGATGTGAAGTAGTTTTATCCCTTTACACCACCTCGCCCACTCCTTACGTTCCCAAGTCTTACTGTCCGTTTAGGTGTGCTGTACACTGGCCCTAATAGGGATGGTTGAGCGAGAAGTTTGGGGGAGGGAGGGATGGGAGAATAATGTAGGTAGGAGAAGTTGACCTGCATTTGCATGTTGGCAGGATAGGAAATCGTTTAGGAAAATAAATGGTACGGTCAACCGTACAGAATTTCTTTCTTTATTTTTAAAAAAAAAAATATACTTAGGCTCTATAGCTCGTAAATTATGTGAGATAAGAAATTATTGACATTGTTAGAAATATAATAGAGAAAACAGGAGGAAAATAAAATAATAACCCTATTATAAAAAATTGTATATATTTTTTCGCGACCCCACTACTATTTTAAGTACATACGGTGTTTGCCTAGAACACGGAAAATATTAATTTTAAAGAATATTCTTTCAAAGAAAAGTTGTTTACTCTAAGAAGTCCTCAATAATAAGTTATTTATTATCTCAAAGAGTTGCGAATATATGGATGAATTGTAAATTTTCCGCAAATGTTTATAATTAATTACTATCCTTAAAGTTATTTTTATCGTAAAATTAAATGCGCTTTATTTTTTGTAAGCTATACATATTTTTATTTTCATCACCAGCTCTTAATACCTGTTTGGATTGGACGCAGATTGTATTGTTAAACAGAGCAAAATATAATTAAAATGGTTAAAAGCCGATTTTGAGATAATAAGATTTGTTATTTTTTCAATATTAAGTAAGCCTAAACAACCCTTCATTTTAGGGTTGGATGGATAATTCCAAACACCCCTCTGTGAAAACTTATGTAATCCCTGCATAATGTACAAGTATTTTTAACAGATACGTTTTTTTATTCCGCACACCCTAGTACCCGGCTCACACCACTATACCATTGTGTCACATGGATGACTTAGAAATTCCATAAATTGAATTTTGAAATTTGAATACTACCATTCATTACTTTATGAATAAGAGCAAGCACGTATTCAGAATTTTCTTTAGTGGGGGGGAAGGGGGGGGATGCTAATTTTCTTCAGATATTTCTAAACAGCGTAGTGGACGAATCTGACCTGCCCAGTAAAAAAATATATCAAAATTTCGTATCGTAATATATCGAAGTAGTCCCATTTTTACATTCACTTGATATACTTTTTATGACTTTTAATGGAAAAAATTCTAATTTTACATACTTTTTATAAAAAAAACTAATACATTTTCTATTCAAACACATAAAAAATATATTATTATTAGTTAATGCACGCATGGGTTAACTGTAATTTTTTTAATGAAATTTTTACATATTTTTATCTCCGTGTGTGAATGAATTAATGAGTATATCTAATATCAATATTCACGATGTTTAGACCGATTAAGAAAATTAATCTGAAATTAATTACTACTGTATTTGTTTAGTTAGAAATTTATTACTACAAGACAAGATACTATTACAAGAAAATGTCATTTTTTTTTATCTTTTAATATTAATCTTTGTGCATTTTTTTTTGGGGGGGGGGGAAGGCCTTCAGACCCACAAGCACCCCTCTGAATAAGTGCCTGAATAGGAGCAACCACTTGATAAAAGAACATAGCAATGAAACTTCAACTTTATCTTTATGATTAAGTTTATTTTCATACATTAGATCGTGGAGTGACAACAGAACACATTTATGTACGTTAATGCACTGTAATACCAGGCACTAAACAATCGTCCCACCTTTGACAATTCTACCTCGCACAGCGCGTGACCAGGCTTATGCCTTTCTTGAAATCAGACTGAGTTACGTTCAACCTCAATTTTTCCTCGATACTTCACGTTCGTGACGTCTCCAGAATGCGAAGTTTCCTCTACCAGAGCACACACAGTATTATAAGTTTTAGCTCAATCGGTAAAATAGTTTCGGCTATAGTCCCGGTAACAGACTGACAGATGGCATTTCAAAAACCACATTTTTGGATTCAGGGGGTCATAAAACGTATTATTATTATTAATTATTAGCACCGCGTCTTACTA
Source organism: Timema cristinae (assembly GCA_039000515.1). NCBI lineage: Eukaryota > Metazoa > Arthropoda > Insecta > Phasmatodea > Timematidae > Timema > Timema cristinae. The sequence continues at coordinate 29,861,741 of JBCFYV010003508.1, read as the reverse complement.
CCCGTTCGGGTTATACGCACTTACGCTAATGTGTAATGGTAGGGTGATTGTGAGATGAAATGAAGGACCTACAGTTTAACGTGGAATCCGAACCATGGTGGCGGCCTGGCATAAAACGTAGAAATCCATCAAATTCTTGGTTACAATTTTCTTTTTACGATCACAATATTTTATCCACCCGAGTGGTTGTGAGACGGTAAAAATATTTAATAATACCTGGGTGAGATTCGAACTCCAACTTTCCCTTTAGCGGGGTAAACTATCCTCGGTGAGATTAACGTTTATCAATCACCATCGTGTGGATATGAAGAAGATTTTTAAAAAGTTTTTATCTTTATGAAGGAAACATTTTTTGCATAGATCCTTAGTGAGAAAGATCAGACGATTTTTTACGGTTTAAATATTTCAAAATGTTCTTTAAAAAAGTAATCAGTAAAAACACAGCAACAACTTTTCCATTTCCCGTATTTGTGACAAAAAAAAACAGATTTATAGGCGCGGGGATATTGTGTGGATTCCAGTTTGTGTCATTTATCCGTGTTCCTACACTAATTATTTACTATAATTTTGTGTATAGGTTAATTGAGTTTACAAGCCTTTCATTTTTGGTCAAACATTTTTTTAAGATAAGCAATGATAAAATTTAACTTTCTTTGTTTTATTATTTCACAGTTATTAATAATTACCATTTCTGTGGTCTTGTTCCTGGGTATGGATGCAGAGGTCCCAAACACTTTCAATTTTTTTTTTTCCGGTGAAGCAGTGGGTCTAAACGGGATCAGACATAAGACTCGTGAGAACAAATGAGGAACTATTTAAATAAAAAGTAGCGGTTTCTCTCTATAAGACTGAGATTAATTACCAGAGGGTTTGGTTACTGACCACATGACACCATATAACCCTAAAAGTTGGCACTATCGTCCCCAGCAGACAGTGGCCACTCGGTCTGTATAGTTCGATTTGGGCAGACGATATGGAGTTATTAGTTATATATTTATAAATTATTGGCAAATGCAGATGCCATTATTTTACGTATAAATGTATAAAAATTGTTTTAACTACTTTTATAAAGGTCAAAATAGTTCTAACAGATCAAAATCTGAGTGTGGTTTAAAACTTCAAATTCAAAAGAATATTTCAAATCCAAAATCTTGAATAGGCCTAAGTCTATATTAAAAAACTATACAAAAATCTATAAGTGGCTATATTTTTAATCCCGTTTGCGTCAAAGTAAAAATAAAAAACTCTTTTCTACAACTTTTAAATTACTTTATTATTGTAACGTGTTAATTAATTTTTAACACGTAAACGCAATGAAGTCCTCTAAAATATTAAAGCTATTACTACAAATCTAATAAGTTCTGATAATATGTGGCAGATATAGACTCACTGCAATATCACAAGCGGGAGACGACCAATTCTAATCAAAAGTTGTCCCAGAGAACGAGGCAACTCGGCTTAGAAGACCAACATGCACATATCTAACAAGTGTGCTAGACGACGAGTAAATTAGAGAGGCTTCATTCCAGAAGATACCAACAGTCATCGGCTAGTGCTAGTGCTCGGCTAGCATGACGTCTGATGATTACCACCCTCTCTTGGTAAGTGGAGAAAAACTTGCGAAATTTTATCAGTCCCACTGGTATAAATAGGCCTGTCCCACGTAAATATATGCTATTGTAACCACTTGATGGAGGAACTGCTTGAAGATATTCACGATCATCAACTAGGAATACGGTGGTGACCTGGTGGTCTAGGGGTAAGGTGTCGGACTTCTGTGCTGGCGGCCGGGGTTCAATCCTCGGTCCCGGCACAGATTTATCTGATTACAAAACCCTTCCTTCACCTCTGACAAGATGTGTATTAATCACAACTTGTGAATGTGAGGAATGCCAGGCCTCCACCGTGGTTCGGATTACACGTTAAACGGTAGGTCCTTCATTTCATCTCACAATCACCCTACCATTACACATTAGCGTAAGTGCGTATAACCCGAACGGGTAGTAAGACGCGGTGCTAATAATAATAATAATAATAATAATAACTAGGAATACGTAATGAATACTACGATGGTTGAGACGTTTGTATCACTTCCTCGCCGCAAAGTAAGCTACGACGGATACTATAAGTATTGAGGGATATTGTAATATATTGTTGAGCCTTGAGTTCTATTATTCAATGCCCTTATGACGTAGTTGTATGTCAGTACCACTGACCTTTTCCCTATGTCCATATGACATAGTTTAGAGCTTTATGTACTCCCTTCTTAAGCCTAGTTACAAATATTAGGGCTAGGATTAGACTCCTTAGACTATATGACCATGCTGCGGCGTGTTTAAAGAATATAATTTAATAATGGAGGATACCAAGTTGTCTATTGATATGTTTCATGACCTAATTGGGTCTGTAACTGACACTTGTCTCTGATGTGTCTTAACTGTTTACTGGCTGTGGTGCGCAACCTGTGGAAATGCTACTTGTCCACAATAATGGCCCGCGTGGTTTTGTTTATTGTGTACAGTCCTCTTGTGGCTCCTTAAACGTTAGTAAAAGATGATCACTATTTTGTCTAGTAATATTGTACCGTTAGTAGAGTAGCAGAAATAAGATAATACTGATTGCTCAGGCAGTACTAATTAGGAAAAGTCCGGCCATATTATCATTACTATCTAGTTTTCTGGTAGTTTGCCTTGTATTGGTTGTAAAATTATAGTTTGGTTCTAATAATTTATAACGTTATAATGTCTAACTCTCTATGGATTTAACTCACGCTAATTAGCTCATGCTAATTGCCTCCCTTGACGCTCCTTAAATTAGGACTAAATTTGTGAGAATGAGTTCTTTATTATGTTTATTAAGTGCAGTAGTTGGAAGCCTAAGTCAGCAGGCAGGAGTAAAATCGTGTATAGTAAATTTGTAATTAGATTTGATTACAGCCACTAATTCATTTTATCGTGGAGTTGCTGCCTTTCACACCATTTGATAAATTAGTATTTGTCCTGCTTTAACGAATTACAAGCTTTCCTGTCTACTCCCATGACCTATACGTGTGGGTTATAGGGTTTATCCAGGTGCTTCACACCTTATTCTCCTTTGTCAAGCTATTTATATAATTATATTCATTCATATTTTTATGTTTAAACAATGGATAGTTTGAATATTTTCTAGGTGTAATACTATGTACATCCTATTGAATTGTTTGATTATTAATAAACTGATTGTTTAAACTTGTAATATATTCTCATTCTTGGTTCTTTGTAATCAACATTTGTAACTACTACAGATGCTGTATTGTATTATAAAATAAGATCCTAATTAGCCTTTTTTAGAGTAAAGGGTTGATTCAAGGGGGAATAGCTTTATAATGAACTTGCAGAGTGGTTTAGGATCAATTATAACAGAAAAAGGATATTACGGCATGAAAAAGGACTAAAAAGGGACCTTTAGCAGTTTATGAAAATAAAATTGTGTCATATTGACATACTGATAATGGGAATATAGGGGTTTGAATCCCGGTCAGCTCTAATGAAGGTTGTTGTTCCTAAATAATTTCTGATTCTCCTTTCACACAAATGCGGGTAGACTACCTTTAAAATGCTTCCTAGCTCACTCTTCCTAACTCATCCCTATCCCTGCTTTGTTCGTTGGGGGCTCACCCACCCTCCCCAAACCTCCAGTGGGTTTTCTTTACAAGTTAAAAAGGTGACCTGGTGGTCTAGGAGTAAGGTGTCAAGACTTCTGTATTGGCGGCCGGGGTTCAATCCTCGGTCACGGCACAGATTTATCTGATTTCCAAACCCTTCCTTCACCTCTGACAAGACATCTTGTAAATGTGGGGAATGCCAGGCCTCCACCGTGGTTCGGATTCCACGTTAAACTGTAGGTCCTTCATTTCATCTCACAATCACCCTACCCTTACACATTAGCGTAAGTGCGTATAACACGAATGGGTAGTAAGACGCGGTGCTAATAATAATTCTTTACAAGTTTATGTAAACTGATGTAATTCCAGAGCCGTTTTTTGATAGGTCTTACCGTTTAACCACAAGATACCTCCAAAGAAAGGTCCGCACCGACTTTAAAGTTGTTCCGACATTTTGAATTTTTTTTGGGGGGGGATTAAAAATTGAAATATAAATTTTTGGAATTTTCCCGTCAGTTACAGACTAGAGGCTATAAGTTTGCCAAATTAAAAGTTTCTAGCTCATATGGAAGTGGGTAAACATTAATGTCAGTGAGTGAGTGAGTCAGCCATGTGGCTTTATAGTAGTATAATTAAGTAGTAGGACGTGGTGGTAAAAGAAAAGTGGAAATGTTGAGAACGCAAGAAGTATTTTTCTATCGTTTATAGAAATTTTTATTTTTACAAAAATAAATAAAATATTGCTCAAGTAGTAACATAGAGTTTAATTTTCACACGATGATATCAACAGTGGTTGGATATATATAATGATCATAGCGGCATTAGATGAGAAACTTTTTAAATTAAGAGAAAAAGTTGTCATTAAATGTCAGCAAACCTTTGACAATTATTAAAGAACCGTAAGTTTTTGATAATTACTGAAATTATTCTCTATTTACAAACCAAATCTCATTTGGTAAAACTAAATCTTTAAGTGTTAAAATAAAAATTTTAGTAAAAGTAAACTATGACGAGTTTATTTGAAGTCTGTTAAGATGAAAGAGTGGAAATCTTGAATAGAAAAGGGGGAGGGGGAGGGGGGGTGATGTTCATAAACTTGTCCGATCAATAAAGAGATTTAACGGAAGGAATGTTTAAAGAGTTGTAGAGAGTTTTGAGGGAGCTTCTAGGTCTCACGATTTCGGGGCGAGAATATTACGTAACAAGACGGGCCCTGGGTCCCTAAAGTGCCATTACTCAGTAACACCCTTCTCCTCCTCCTCCTCCTCCTTAACCCTTCTCCTCATCCTCCACCCTTCCAACATCCAGTCCCCGTATCAACCACCCTTATATCTCGCATATACATCCACTCGTAACGTAAAGCACAGATACATAAAAATTCTGACAACTTTTATAAAGGAAGAGTTGAAATTTTGTTTCATAATTCTGTGGTAGAAATTGTATTGAAATTATATAACAGCCATCACAAAACATGTAATTCAGCTGTCACAAAAAAAACTTTTCTTAACTTTGTTTTATTAGTTTTACGCATCTTAATGGCCATAACGTGCTTCCGCAAATTAATACTTACTAGCAAACTATCCGCGAACTACGCAATACTTAAGCGAAGATAAAAAAAATATATAAAGATTTGGTCTAAACTAAAAAAATAATATTTCTCTCAAATAATTAAAACACAGACATACATACATTTTGGTTTTAAAGAGACATTCCGGAGTTTGTCTAAGGGTGGGGGGGGGGGGGGGGCGCTGGAAATTGTGGCGTAATTTTTCCGTAAATTGATCTCGAGAGGAAGGGGGTTGACGGGTTGAACGGGGGACTACTTTGGTTAGGGTCTGAAGGGGTACCTCCCACCCGAAGATTGGTCATATAGCCCCAGTGGGTACGTGGAGATGGGGGGCCATTTTTTTTAGTTCCAGTAAAAATTGTTATAATTTTAAAAGCTTTTGCACATCTCAGGTCAACTCATTGCTATTAAAATACTCATTTATCAATTTATATCCATAAAATAGGTCCATATTGGGTAAACTCTGTATTAAAGAGAGAGATGGTGTAGTGAGTGGATAAGGACGGTAGAGTTTTAAAGGAAATGAGGAAGATTAGGAAAACCATATTGGAAAGACCCTCAGTGGTATACAACTCAGATTCAAAACCTGACCCTCTATCATCAGTTAACAAGAATTTAAAAGCCTTAATTTCACTTGCAAAACGATGCAATTGAGGTTGAGCTAAATAAACCTTTTTAATTGACTGTATTATAAGACCACAAAGAAAAAAAAATTGGCGTGATTTTGTTAAATAACACAATTCTTAAGAATCTCTCAAATTGAAGGGGAAAGTGTCCTATGTTCACCTTTAAAGAAAAAAAGCTTACCTTTCATGATTCCATTATGACCTAGATTATATTATTGGGTCATTCTGTAATATGACAAGTTATACTGCTGCCTTTTAGGTAAGGGAAGTGTAGCCTGCATGATCAAAGTAAATAAAAAAACAATAAACAAATACAACACTATAACTAAAAATAAATTTTCAAGCTTTAGCCACTTCGTTGGTCGTATGGTCTAAAACGTAACTATCGCAATAGACTAGACTGTTGAAGACGGGAGATCGAGGTTCGATACCGGCCGAGTGTAATGAGGGTGGTTATCTCAATGGTTTTACACTCTTCCTCCAAGCCAATGTGTGTACACTACCTTTAAATTCAACCTTTATAATCCCTAACACATTAGAGTAATTAGTACATATATGTATAACCCAAACGGCTAGTAAGACGCGGTGGTAAACGAAAACATTATCAAGCTTTAATCTAAAAAAAAAAAAAAAGAATTTAATACATTTGTATACATCCTACTTTTACAAAGATGTCAAATTGCAAAATAATGGTAAGTTGTTTTTATATAATGCAACTAATTTATTTTATTATTATATTAAAGAATATTATAATAACTTTTGGGTAATATGGTTCAACTAAGCATGCGAAGTAGTTTTCAGATTTATCCAAACTATTTTGCGTTTACTCTATATAATTACTAGCTTGATTGAATTAGATTGAATAATTTATGGCCAATGCATAAATAATACGTTCTATAGATTTATGTGACAATTCAATTACTGAACTTTAAATAATGTTCCTTTTCTATAAACTTAATCGAAAGTTAGGTAGAAATTTCACCTAAAAGAGAAAACCTATTAAATCACTTTTCAATCCATAAAGAGTTCTGAAAGTTTTCTTCTACATTCATTTTGTAATTTGGTTTGGAATGTTACCTAGTAAAAAAAAAAACTCATTAAAAAAAATTGAAATCCCCGTCTTATCTTAAAAAGAAAGTATAAGGACCCATTCGACAGGAGCTTGTACAGCGTCATGAGTTATTCTCGTCGAGAATAGCGTTCATGGAGCGGGAGTTTTTTCATTCTTAAGTTACAGTGCTACCAACTTTGGGTGTAAGAGAGCGTTTAATTTTTTAACAGAATAAAAATATAAAAAACTGGTTACTGGTTTTTATAATAAATTTAATCTAATTTGATTTTTACTTGAGATTAAAACACCTTCTAATATACTGAATATATTCTGAATACATTTTAATTAAATCTTTGTCATTTAATAATATTTTAAACCTCGTGCACCTTATTTAAATTATTATTATATTATTTTCTAGTTTAATAATATATATATATATATATATATGGTACTTATGTACTTTCCAGTGCTGGCCCATTATAGGTCTTACGACTGTTGGCCAGCACTATAAAAAAGGAAATTGAAATTATTATTATTACTTGGAGAGTGGGAGATTGACTTTTCTGATTCGAGATGAGATCGGGAATTTTAGAAACCATCCACCCTTCGAGACGAGAACGGGAATTAAAACTTATTTATTTCTAAATTTGCTAATATTACTCACCTTAAGACACTGACAATATTTAATTTGTTAAATGAATACATAGACCCTAATAGAGGAAATTTAAACTAATATATATAAAGTTGAAAATATAAGTAAGTTTTAATACTTCTGTTATAACTTTAGGCTACTTATATTATAAACATTTATGAAACACATATTAAATCTAAATTTACATTTATATTATACATTTTAGATGATTTTTCTGGTACATTATTGTTTTATTTATGAGAGTGATCTGTTTTGATTTGGATTCTTTGTAGTTTTTTATTTATCTACTAGCTGATATAATTAAAATTTCTATCACAAATTGATTAAACATACAATAAAAACATAAAACAATGTGTTTATTAAAAATCATATTTATATATTTTTAAATATCACTTTCAATAAAATATGAACCTTAAAATAAAATAATTATATATAAAATTAAAAATTTAAGTTAGATTATGACAAAGCAGCTACTAATTAACTGTTTTATTATAAGGGGATTTTTCTAAGGTTCTCTTTTGAGTACCAATATTAATTAAAGCATTGATTTCTGGTTTTAAATCACCGTATGCAAATTTTTTTTTTTTCTTTAATATCCCTCTTTTATAATCGTTCATAAATTGGAATGAAAAATACTCCTTCTCGTGTTCCTTTTATTTTCGTGTGTTTTACTTGTCATTAGCCGTTCTCAGTTTAACGACGCGCAAGCTAACGGACCTCATAAGTAAAGGAGTTTGGGGCGCTATCAAAAACTCTACCCAATCTCCCTGCCCCTCTTCCCTTCTTTCTACTTGCCCTACCCTTTTGTGCAAGAAACTAAGAGGACAAGGTTTTGAAGGGGAAGGTAAGGGAAGGTGGAAAGTGTGGGTGTGGGGGGGCCTTAGTTTTTAGTCAAAAGATCCCGATGTATGCGATGAAAACGCCCCGGCGTTAAAATGGTTTTATGTTAGATTCTACCTCTTCTAATAAATGACCAAACGTTCGTCGATCAAATTATACCTTCTTTTCAAGGAGCAAGACTACCTCGTTTGAGATGAAGCCAAAGAGAGATAAAAAGGAGGCATAAAGGGGTAGGATATTTAGGAGTTATTACAAGAAAGGTTGTTTTTTTAAAAAAAAATCGTGGTAGTTTCTATGAACGCGAGAATAGTTTAATCTTTCAAAAGCAGTATCCATTCCATCCTTATTCCCGTTCTAGCTACAAAAAACAAAGAAAAGTTTTACCACTGAGTTCTACATTATTTTCTCACAAATAATATTACTTTGGTTTTCCTTCGTTTTAATTAAATATGCAGGGGTGAACAATGAATCCTAACTATGAACTCTACTTTCAACAAAGCGAATAGTTGACGAAAGATTAAGTAATACTTTATTTAATAGCAGGTAAAATTTGAGGCATGAAATTCACTGGATTTAGACAAAAATTTGACGTTTTTTTTAAACTAGTTACTACATTATTTATAGGTTTCCATCTTATGTAATAATATTTTTAATATTTTGTAATTATTAACGATAAAAAATCATCACAATATTCAAAAGAAATATAATTTTGAAAGAAAAATATGTTAGGCATAGAATTATTTTTTAAATTAGTTTTTGAATAAACATTTGACATTCATTATATAATATGGACTAAGGGATTTTATTTTCGATACTAAGCTTGTTAGCACATTCCTGGTTTAATTTAACAGTGTTTAGTAAAGAGAATTCAATAGTGGGGAAGATAAAGAATAAATTCTTAAAATATTAATGAAAATGCTTTTCAAAGGGAATGTAACACAACCTAGCAACTGTTTTTTTCTTTCATTCTGTCGAAGTAAACGAAAACTGAAAAGATGGGATCTAACAACAGTCTGTAGATCATCGATCAAGAAATGACATACATCTTAAGAGTATGCGACCAAGGAAGGATATTATACCGGCACACAAAAAAAATAGTGTTCCCTTCAAAATCTTTTGTGGCGTTCATAAAAAAAGGGAAAAAAGGGGGGGCAATCATTTTAAGGCAACACGCTTTGAAAGATTACAAAATGAATGATCGAAAGAAGATTGAAAAGAGGTGATGTCATTCATGAAGAACAAAAACCATTAAAAGCTTTAAAAATGTCATCACAAAAAAGTAGTCTTAAAAGTAACAAATTAGTGTGTTTACTTTGGTTAATTCATAACACATTAAAACTAAAAGCAGAATAAATACAAAAATTACTAATTACATTTCCACAAAGGAAATAAATAGTGAAATATTTTTTATTTAAAAGATATCTCATTAAAAATATAGAGCAATATTGTAAAGATCATAATGCTTCCAAATATATTATCTTGCATTAATAAATGGGAAGTACTATTATTAGTCTCATGAAAATCATATTTTAAGCTAAACGACTTCTCTTAAAGCTGTCAAATAATTCAACCCAATATCTAACTGATTTAGTGATATGTTTTTACTGACCAAAATAAACTAGCGATTAAGATTATTTTTACTAAAAATATAATTATATGTATATAACGGTTTACAATTAGGTTGTATTGATATATATACATATACATATATATATATATATATATATATATATATTATATATATATATATATATATAAAACTCTGCCTACATTTTGGGAGTTAGCTGTGAAACTTTAACAATAATGTAAGAAAATATCAACATCATGAATATTTTATAATTGGGGTATCAAATATATAATTGGGACATTCTAAAAAATGCACTACGCTTGCCTAACTTCTTTAGTTTAAGAACAGCTAGTCATATTCCGTTTACTCTGAAAAGTAGTTGTTTTATATTTACCGCTCACAGTAAGGCCCTATTTTATAAGCTGTTCCAAAGTGTAACCCGTCAAGGTAAACTTACTACCATACAGGGTAAAATAGGTGTACCTTACCTTACTATTTAGAAGATATGAATGGTTAATTTCTGTTGAAATATGAATCCTTATTACGGTTTTTTGACTTAAGAACCTTAGGGATTTAAAGACAGATTTTTTCAGCCTCACTACTAGGCGTTAGGGTTATACTAACTATACTAATTTGCTTATTATTAGGGTGGTTGGATATAGAGGAAGTCTAAAGTCCGTTCACCGTAGGAATTGTTTTCTGAAAGGCCCTTTTCCCTACCAGAAATCTATGATATAGTAGGATATTGGTAAGAATAAAAGACCTTTCGGAGAGCAATTCCTACCGTGAATGGAGTATACCTGCACTTGCATGGAGGCAGAGTGGGAAAACATTTAGGAAAAAACACCCTCAGTGCATTCTTTCGGGATCGAACCACGAACTTTCCATCTTCAGAAGTATAGTCTATTGCGATAGTAACGCCTTAGACCATGCAGCTACTGAAGCGAAACATTGATGGTTAAAGAACCAATCTATTATCCGATTTATAAGTAATTTCAGATAAGATTCCCCGGGAAAACAGATATACAATCATTCGTTAACCAACAATTCATATAAGCGTGGATTTTCTCAATTTTTCACCCACCAACAACACAAATGTGAGGAGGAAAAATATTTTGGCATAATGAGCTTAGTATTTTTTAATTACTGATTTTTTTTTAGATTCTTATTACAGGATAAAAACTAAATTTTATGTATGTATAGAAATACTTCAGAATATATTAAAAAAAGTGTTAACTTTTAAATCTTGTGAGTTTCCAAACTAACGAATGCACCCAATCGATTATAATCTTCCTATTTCTCCTGAGAAAATATTCAACCCAGATGATTAGAACATGAACTAACTAGAAGAAGCAAAGTTTAGTGGTTTCTCACTCTTTCTTTTATTTTTCTTTCTTTTTTTTTCCTTCAGCAAAGTGATCTTGCTTGTAAGTTTCAGAAACTTTTGACACCATAAATGATTCAAAATCAAACTTCTAATTTTAAAGTCAAATCAGGTTGAGTGGTTGCCAACAGTGCTAAAAGAAGAAAGATTTTTGTTTCTGTACGTGAGCGTTTAAGGGCGTTGAATCCATCGTAAACTTTAGACTAAATAAATGAACCACCTAATGGAAGCGTACATTATAGTTTTCTGCTATTTCTGAGAGTTTTTAAGCTTTATTTATAATCTATGTTTCTATTATTTGATCGACATCTAAAACACATGTTAATATAAATTAAGATTTATATAAGGGCCTACTAAGTTTAATTGTAAAATAGATAGAAACCACAAATAAAATTGTGGCTTCAATTAAATAATAGAAAAGTATTTATTCTATTATGAAATTAAAAATTAAACATGAAGTTTGTACTTATTGTTAATATACATACCAATATACCTTTTTTTATTTATTTATGCGTGTCTAGGCTGCATCACTTTAGCCAATTTGGTAGGAAAATTAGCTGGTACTTTATTTTAGTGCCTTTGCCTAGAGGACGCCCAAATGCACTAATGGTACATTATTTTCGTGAAGAAGCTTTCCATGTCCCAGTGAGATGATTTGATGGTGATAACGAACATGAGGTTGTCAATCCAGTATAAACACTCAACCTAACCTAACCATCATAAACCAAAAATTTAGTGACCATTTGGTTAAGTCTTCTTTGAGGAAAAATTCCCATAATACCATTGCGGGAATCCAACGTAGGAACCTTAGGTTGGTAGCAAGGTGCACTGACCACTCTACCATGGCACCGGTTACCAATATACTAATAATTTATATTTTAAAATCAAGACATAGATTTTTTAGTACTCTTGTACTACTGTGATAAAAAATTATAAAGCATATTAAGTTAGAAATGGGTCCTATAATTATTAGCTACAACTCAAATACCTCCGAAAATAAGTTAGCATATGAGTTTAAGCCCACGCCCATTTAGAAAGGGCAGTTTCTGTTATTTTCTGTCACACCAAATTGAACCAGTTTTAATTTATTACTTCTCATTCATGGTGTTGGATATTTTAATTCTAAGAGAATGTACATCCAGTGAGTAAATCTAAAATAACATCTTTAATAGCGAACTACCCTCAAAAGTCCAAGCGAGGGTGGTGGAGAGGAGGGTCTTTTGAATGATACAACAGTCGGGAGGGTTTGTATGATGTGCAAGGGCAGTAAATGAGGAGGATGAAACACGAGAACCTTCCAGAACAATAAGAAATAACGGTAGGATGGGGATGAAGATAGTAGGAGAACATTAATCCCCCAAAACAACGAGAGATTTACAAGGTAAGCTACCTACTCTGACTATTACACTCCAGAGTATGCGAATGAGGAGAGAGAAAATTGGTTTGGAGAAGGAGAAAACGTGACCGAGAAATTGCGTGTGTGCTAGAGAGAGGAGGACGAGAGATAGAGGAACTGAGAATATAACATCGTAAGAGACACAGACTACAAAGATAGAAAAGACAATAGGAGACCAGACAGTTATCCCAAGGAAAGACAAAGGAAGGTTCTAGGAGGCTAGAATGTGTAATGGATTACGGGAAACGGAAGACCACTTTCCTCCTTCAAAGAAATGGGGAATAACTTAAAAGAGAGAGAGAGAGAGAGCTACGAGTATATAAAGACAAGGGGAGAGAGAATAGTGCGGTGTTTCTTAAAGCTGCCATATTGACTGGACAAGCTACTGCTTCTATTTTTCACTTTATTTTTCTTCTTTTCCTTCATCGTTGAAATTTCCCTTTTCTCCTTCAATATCCTTTCCGCCACCTTCTAACGATTGGTAGACAGTCGAATGGGAGATGTCTCTCCAGTTCCAGTCAAGACTTTTTTTTACCCTTCCTTTTTTTTTTTTTGGAAGAGTAGGGGATAAAGGGGGTAGATCGTTTTCAATGATTGAGATTCGGTTTTTAGTTTGAAGAAGTCATCCAATATTTTTGTCCCTAGATCTACGCCCCCCCCCCCCCCCCATGCTCTTTTAAACAGTTTTTTTTCTCTCTTTCTTTCTTACTCTATTTTTAAATTTACTTTGATCCCTTCTTCTCTAGAGGAGTCAGTCATTCGCTATATACTACTTTCTAAATATTTTCCAAACTCAAACCTATTTTTTTTTATTTTATTCGTATTGAAGGTTTACTTAACGAAATCAAAGAAAGGATAAGGGAACAATGTTATATTCGTGAATTGAATGGTGGATGGTGAATGGTAAATATTGTATTCTAACAAACATTATGACAAAAAGAAAGTAATGAACAAATGAACAAAAAATATGTACAACAAACTCAACAAATATTTCGACGTTATTAATTTATGTTTAGGACTAGCCTTATTATTCATACAGGTTATACGCTTATATACTAACTACGACAATGGGTTAGGGAACAAGAAGGTTGAATTTAGAGGAAGTTTACCCACATTTGCGTGAATATAGATAGAATGGGAAACTGTTCAGGAAAAATCAACCTCAGTACATATATAGGAATTTAGGACAACTAGTTTAAGTGTTACTTTCCATAATCACCCTCAGTACAGCTGACAGCGAACAAAAAGCTCCTTGTCGAGGATAGTCTTCGCCTTATGTAGTATATTGCGAGAGTAGTGCTTTAGATCATGCAGCCACCGAAGTGAGTCAGTGTTAATTATTTTTTAAAATAATTAAATATTAAAATGTATATAGAAACTTAATATTTGATGCATGATTATATTTGAATGTTCAGTTAGAGAAATATAGTAATTAAAAAAAATATTTTTTTTTCTTAAGACCCGTTAAATGTTCACCTTGTTTTGTCCTGTCAGATGAGATAGCTACTGGTACATGATGTCCCAAAAAACCGGCCCCAAAGTCACAATATATCAAAGTCTGTGTTCGAAATGTGTGCCATCAGCCGCTATACATAATTTCAATAAATAAACCTTTACTAGTCGACGATCGGAACTATATATAGCATCTGGTGGCTAATATTTCGAGCACAGACTTTGAAAAGTGTGCCTTTGAGCCGTGTTTTGTTTGGGACACCTTTTAGTAACGCATAATAATTTAAGACTTTTCATCTATGGATAGGTGGATAAGAAGTTGACCTCGTCTTGTCCATTTTGCTGCTGACCTAATGAGGGTGTATTTTCTACATGGTTTCCCCCTTTCCCTTAGCGCAGATTTTGATATATTTATTTTAAATTCTACCTTGCTCCGCTCTGATTTTTTTTTTTTTTACTAAATCATGATAGCTCTGGTGTCTAGTGAGGGTTTATTTTCTACATGGTTTCACCCTTTCCCTTCACGCAGATTTTGATACATTTATTTTAAATTCTACCTTGCTCCTCTCTATTTTTTTTAATTAAATTATGATAGCCCTGGTGTCTATTAAAACCCGTTGAAAAATAGTTGTAAATAGGTTCAATGTTGTTAACATCATTTGAACAAATTCGTTAGTGTTTCGTGTAGAGCTTGGATATTAATCCTCAAGTAGACAATCATTACCGCTATGGAATTGGCTTGATTACTCTCACAAAACTATATATTGATTGTATGATATCTAATAATTGTATTTTCTTTATAATTGAGTTAAGATAAATCTACAATTTATGGCACACTGTAAATGAAACATTACAAAAAGATGTTACTAAGATATTTATTCAAACCCATCATAGATAACCAGTATGAACGTAATTACTCTCATGTGTGACAGTTTAGAAAAAATATAAAGCTTGGTCATATTTTACAACATTGCCTTATATTGATTAGTATTGTGTGAATTAATATTTGATCAATTGGTTTGAAAAGGAATTAAATAACAGTTTTATGATCAATAGCTAACAATTTTAAGTCCCCAGAAAGTTAAATGAATTGAAGCTAAACATTTAATGAGTTGTCACTTATCATTAGGGCTATGAAGAATATTAAAACCGACCTGCGTGATTGCATGGTTTAAGGTATCACTCTCGCAGTAGATTAGACTGCCGACTATGGGAAAATGGGTTCGAATCCCGTTAGGGTGTATTGAAGGTGGTTTTTCATAGATTGTTTTCCTCTCCTCCTCCACGGAAATCTTAGTGCACTCTCAAAACTCAGCATCCTTACACATTAGAATAATTAGTAAAAATACGTAGGCCTATAATCTTAAAATGTAGTAAGGTGCGGTGATATATACGTGCATATAAATTAAAAGTAAAATTTAGTTATTACAGACCCGCCTCGGTGGCGTAGTTGGCTAACGCGCTAGTCGTGTTAAGCTCGACTGCTGAGGACGGGGGATCAGGTTCGAATTTCGGTCGGGTGAACTAGGGGTGGTTTTTCCTAAATGGTTTTCCACTCTCCCTCCAAGAAAATACGTGTTCACTTCCTCTAATTCAACCTTCTAAATTCCTAATCCATTAGCGTAACAAGTACTAAAAGCGTATAACCCGAACGGGTATTAAGATTTGGTGCTAAATTAAAATAATCATAATAAATTTTTGCCAAATCTTCAAGGACAACAAATATATGCCATGCTAGTAATAATAACATAATAGTATTAAGTTCAACATTAAAAAGTTTTTACAAAATATAATTGTACTTTAAAAAATCAAAATTTGGTTTATCTTATAATCTCAATCTATCTACCTTCCCAAAAGTTACACTGATGCTTTGAGCTCAATATTAGTCTTTATAAAGTTTATTTGTTTATATTAATAATCAAAGTATGAATCAAACTAGAACGCTTACGTCTTCTGACAAATTTTATGGATGTCAAATAATATTCTGATGATATTTTTGATAAGGTCCTAAATATCGATTAGAGGCTGTTTGAAATCTATAACATTAAGATTAAATAAATAAATTTCGATAAAATATCTCTTTTAAATGCAATATAAATAAACATATTTATCGATTTTAGATGTACAGTTGTATGCTTTATATTTTTAATATAATTATATTAAGATAATAATTGTGAAAATCAAACTGCAGCTTTAACGATATTCAGGTAGTTAGATTTTTATATCATAATTATGTTTTATCGATTCCACAATTTGATTCTGATTGCCATTTAAAAGATTAATAATTAAAGTTGAGTTGTAGTGACTAATTCATTGCTATACGCTTTGACTA
Source organism: Timema cristinae (assembly GCA_039000515.1). Lineage (NCBI taxonomy): Eukaryota > Metazoa > Arthropoda > Insecta > Phasmatodea > Timematidae > Timema > Timema cristinae. The sequence goes on along the minus strand of JBCFYV010003508.1, from coordinate 29,845,231 downwards.
CGCGAACTTATCCCCCATATGATCAGGAAGACACCTAGATCGAGAGAGTTCGATCTGGAGGATGGCGTGATCACGAGTGTTTCTCTGATGGCTGCAACGAGGGATTGTTGCACCCTTGACGTGGTCCAAAAAAGGGTCATTCCCTTTGTTGAAATTTTTTGTCAAAGGTCGCTTTCACTGTCTTAAACTTTAACTTGAGTCGGGATTTTTTTTTTTTTTTAAGAATTGTCCTGTTATTTACTGATTTTTTTTCCCCCTATAAGTATCATAGATACAAGATACAAATGTATTGTAACCTGGCTTGAGAAAGTGAGAACAAGAAGTTAAGCTCAATAGTTATTATGCCCTTCATTGCTACTTATAAATTCAGAAAAAGTTAACATTGAATATATGTTATGCTTAACAGTCAAACAAAACATTAACTATATGTTTAATTCATTGAAAACCTTAGCCCAATGGACAAAAAAAAAAAAAGCTCATTTGTAAAAAAAATATCACCTACAATTCTGGTCCACATTAAGCATGATGAACTTACCCAAGAGCTACACTTGAAGTTCCATCAGCTATTACATGTACAATTTATCTTTATGTAATTCTCCGGCAGCGAGGCAGGCAAGGTTATTCCGAACGACATGTTCCAAAGGGAAAACCTTTCCATCAAGTTGACAGTCCTAACAGTCCGTTACACCTGACGCCAGCGACGCAGTCTTACCAACACGAACAGAGAGGGTGATGGGGGTGGTGTGAGTTAAGGGAGGCTGAGGTAATAAAAAAAATTGTACCATTAATAGAAAGCTAGCGTTTTCACTTGCTGCATTCTTATCTTCAACCAGTGTAAAAGTAAAAGAGGGTAAAAATATGACATTTTTGCTGACGGTTAACACCTTTAATAGCCTGACAAAAGAACTAAAATTTTAATTAATAAAAAAAGTTTTTCTATGCACTTACAGATTTAAATCTTTATAATCTCAATTATTTTGTTGTATTTCCGGTTTCTTGCATTAACCGTGTTATACTTATCTTACTAGTGGACATTATAAGATAATAACTTCCAGATTATTTGTTATGAGATAAATTTAATTTAGTTTAATATTTAAATAACGATTTTACGACACATTTTCTAAGGCCCAAAGTATTTTTCCGGATTTTTAATACTTTAATATTTCTTAAAGTATATATACAACTATCAGAATTGTCTAAAGTTTGCCATGATAGCCATTCGATCCATTACCCAGGGTAACGCTTTTCTTAGCTAAAAAAAAATCAATTTTATTACTTCTGACCCAATTTTTAATTAATTTAAAAAAACTAACACAAACTTTAAAGCTCCGGATTCAAGGTGCAAATGTTTGAATAAAATTTTAACTAATATCAAACCTCTGCATACGATATTAATCAAGCAACACTCATTAGATACGGAAAGACATACACAAATTCTTCATTTTATTAATACAGAAATAAGTTGGAGAATTATTTATTATTTTTGGTTCAGGCTATCCATAGTTTTGTCTTAATAACGATTAGAATATAATAATTATACTTCAATCTGCTTCGATGATCGAATGATCTGAGGCGCCACATTCTCAAGAGACTTGGCAGCTGATAACGGTGATATTGGGATCGAATACTGATAAGGTGAATTGAGGATTCCCCCACCCCTTAATTGGTTCCACACTCTCTAAGGCAATGCGAGTATATTCACAATCAATTATTCCTTGTTCACTCCATTTACAATTAGTGTTGTTGGATTCATATATCCCGTACGGGTAGAAAGATTAGGATTAATAACACACATGGAAAGGTTGCAGATTGAATCATGGTCAAGCCCTTTGACGGTTGTTTCTTGGATTATGTTTTCGTTGTGGTTTTATCATACTGCCTCCAGATTAATCAGGTGTGTTTACTCTTAATATCACCCTTGTCACTATCCTTTAAACAAAGTTGTTAATAAACTTCGTATTAAGGCGGCCAGCTTGTTCGTCGAGAAAGTATCAATCACTGCCAAGCCACACAGCTTAAAAAAATATATTCTGTGTCGTTTTCTGGAACTACTCTATTCTAATCCTATACTCTCTTTTGACCTTCAACTACAAACCCCTTTACTATGTAAATAAGAAAGCGGGAGTAAAAAGTACGAAACGTTATTTTTTTTCTCGAAGCAAAGAGGAAAGCTCTCATATAGTTTTAAAATATCTTAAAATTTGCTGTTATTAATCTTTTAAAAAAACTATATTGTTATTGAAGGCTAAATTTAGAACCCTTTTTCATCAAGCCTAGTTTCATAGCTACGCAAATATGCTCAAATGTCTTTGAAAGTGTTAACCTTATTTTTTCACACTTTCTTTTTCTAATTATAAAATTCCAAATAAAAAGTGTTTAGAGTTAAAGAGTTCCAGTATGACTCTTTCAACTTTATTTTGGAGTGAGACATATTTCGAAAATAAAAATGTATCGTAGAATTAAATATTGTGTTAAAGAGCTGAACGTGAGTGCGGCTTTTTCTCGCTTACACATGTCTAATCATGCAAAATGTTTTTATAAATCAAGTCCTTTGGATACAAAAATATAATAATTCAAATATTTGAGTTGGGTGAATTCTCGTCTCACGGTTGAAAATCTACAATTTTAATTTTAATTTTCATTTTGATAAATTTACAGGTGGGGCTTTAGTGTTGTTACTGTTATATGTTCAAGAGATACATTTTGTGGTTAAATAATAGTTTGGTTCAGAAAGTTTACGCTATATAACACTTATTATTATTACTATTATACTATTATTATTAGTAGTAGTAGTAGTAGTAGTAGTAGTAGTAGTAGTAGTAGTAGTAGTAGTAGTAGTAGTAGTAGTAGTATATAGTTGTTGTAGTAGTACCACGTCTTACTACCCGTTCGGGTTATACGCACTTACGCTAATGTGTAATGGTAGGGTGATTGTGAGATGAAATGGAGGACCTACAGTTTAACGTGGAATCCGAACCACGGTGGAGGCATGGCATTCCTCACATTCACAAGTGGTGATTAATACGCGTATTGTCAGAGGTGAAGGAAGGGTTTGGTAATCAGATAAATCTGTGCCGGGACTGAGGATTGAACCCCGGACCCCAGAACAGAAGTATGACACCTTGCCCCTAGACAGCCAAGTCACCCTATAACACAAATTAATAAACGTGGAAAAACTCCGATAGCTTGTTTTAAAAATATATTCTGTTATCAAAAGCTAGAGGAGGAACGAAAGAGAAAAGCATACAAAAGAATAAAAAATAAAATAGAATCAAACAGAAACGTAAAAGTATAAAGAAACGCATAAAAGTTATTGGTTTCATATCCTAACTTTAGTTCACAACACGTGAGTATACAAAACGACAATTTTATTGGAATATATTTCAAAAATCGCCTGAAGGTGCACAAAGGGAAAAATATCACCGCTCAACAAATAAGTCTTTCTAGTTTTCAAATTTTATAAAAAGTTGCATAGGGGTTATAACGGAAGTTTCTTGGATTCTCGGGGATCTCGAAATCTTGCTACTAACGTTTTAGAATGAACCACTGAGTTTGAAACGGGGGTTCGAGGGGAGGAGGGGGGTGTAGGAGAGATAAAAGTTAGTTGTCACTGTCACGTAGCAAAAAGAAACACACACAAAAAAAAAACGTAGGCCTGATCAGGAAATTGCATCTCGTGTCAAACAAACTTCACAAACGTTTTCAAATTTAAGTGCTTTTTTTTTTCGGCTCTCCTTTTCTTGTAGGCCAAATAATAAAATGTTCATTTACTTTTTTTTTTTTGCTTAATTTTTTTTTGTAGGCCAAATAATAAAATTTGCATTTATTTGTCCATACAAGTTTACTAGCAATATTGTTTATGAACGAGGCTACTCGTTTGCTATATACGTGTGAGCTCCACTTTAACTATTACATTCTTTGTTTTTTTAAGGGTGGTTTTTTTTTCGTCTAGTATTTCACTACTGTAATGATTTTTAACTTATTACATAGAACAAAAATTGTAATCGTGATGAAAACATATTTTTATCTTAAGATTACGCTGGATACCTCCATTTTATGATGTATTTGGACTTTATATGTGTTTATAAATCCAAAAAAGTGGATCTTGCAATACTGTTTTCCATATACATATATATATATATATATATATTATATATATATATATTTATAAATATAGGCCTATATCTGTTTTCAAACATATTCGTACCTGTGGTTTAATTCAACATATTTGGATCTATTACATTTAAACACTATATTAATTATATGTTATATTATGTTAATTCTTCGGAGTAAAATTGTGATTTTGAGTCTATCCATAAAATTAAGGGTAGTTTATTATGGTCTAAGGACACAACTAATGAAGGTGGCTTGCTTTAAACCAGTTTACATTTTTTTTATTTAATGTTGAAATTTAGTTGTAAAGTAGTTTTTCATATGATTATCAACATAGCATGATTTTATTTATAAGGTAAACATATTAACAAGTAGTTTACTGAAAATCCATTTTTGAAAAATTTTGTTGTAAATTATTATAAGCTACATGTATGTAATCTAGAACTTATTTTTACCAAATGATCTCATCATGAGTAATTTGTATTATTTTTTATAATGTTTCATAAAATTATTTAATTTGAGGAAATAGAATTTTTCTTTCAATTAGTTTTTTAACAAGTTTTTTAAAACTATATATAGAATTAAGTACAATAATTCGTTGAATTATTTGAAATAAAAATTATAATAGGTTAACTTTAATTGCGTTAACCTAGCTTTAAATAAAGTTTGGCGAAGAACTAATTAATTAATTCTAAACGTTATGACACACAACAGACACGAAAATATGGAGACTAATTGCATTGGTAATGAACGGTAGAACTCTATAATTTAAAAAAAAAAACACCTTATAGTAAAAATAATGACCCCTCCATATATTAATGAGAGAATTTCCCTCAAAACTTTTATCATTTCATTAATTATTATTAATCATTTGTTTGCTTTTATTTCGATATTATATCTAATGACGTATTTTGCAGAACAATTTAAAACAAGTCATGTACGTACAATAGTGTGTATGTAGATTTTGCGAGCACAACAAATTTGAAATATAGGACTGAGTTTACTTACTCTTAAAAAATACATTCCATCTTGGTCGTAATATACACCTACATACATTTAGTTTCCGGAATATACCGCAAATATGTTGGCTATTGGATTTTACTTCTTCAAAAGTTTACGGTAAAATTTATGGCCAAATTTGATTTCCTACGAATATTGTTAAACGAGTGGTTTATTTTCTCGTTTTATTTGTTTTTATACATGTTTATGTACCATATGGGTTGGGAGTATAAATGTGACATATTCGATTAGGTTTGGAATGTAAAAGAAACAGGTGGTGTGGCTGGGATTTCGGTTTTAAGAGGGGTTTGGGAGGATGTGGAAGGAGACAAGACAAATCGCCTCCATACACACAAACACAAACACATACACATACACGCATATGGGGTTACAGTTTGAACGTAGGAAGATTGAATACATTTTAAACGTGGGACGCCTACAATGTAGATTTTGTTCATATATACATATACATACATTCCAATACATCACCCATTTTTCTCTTATCAACATTTTTTTTATAGAAAAAAGGTATCTCTCTTTATAAGGAGGTAAAATATAAACCAATATCATATAGATGGCTATAAACCTGTAAATTATGCTATACATTTATATTGAGCCTCATCTCTGTAAATAAAATAAAACATAATGTTCTAAAGTAACGTTCCATGTCTCGAGACAATGTCGTGCAATGTAGGCTATTACTTTAATTGATCATAAATATTTTCTACTTCAAAGTTTTCATGTATCCTTCAATGATATCCTTCTGAGATTAGTGATAAAAATTAAATAGACAGACTATCTTGTCCTTCAAAGCAATAAAGTTTAATTCTACCTTTATGGCTTTTAATGAATGTAGTAAAATTTTAATATCACAAACTTGAGGCAACATGATAACAATAATTATAAAAATTGAAATGAAAATAACATCTTAGAATGTGATATTCTAAGTGTAATTGCGGTTATCAGATATAGATTTTAAAATTTCAAGTTATAAAATGAAAAGAAAAATCACTCTTCGCCGGCTAAAATATAATGTTCACATTTAAATGATCGATTATATATAATTAGCTAGAGTAGAAGAATTAAATGCAACTGATTCCACGACGAATGACAACTGGATGGGTCCCATATTGGGGAGAAATATCTTATCGTGTGACGTTATAGAAGGCAAATAGAAAGATAAAAAGAAATCAGGAAGACAAAAAATGCAACTGATGGATGGCCTCAAGCAAGGAAAGGTTATTGACCTGTCAAAATATATATCAGCTATTAATAACAAGAATAATAATAGTAATAATAATAATAGAATGAAGATAGATTTGCTAAAGAAATAATAAATCCATACAAAGAGAAACAAGTAAGTTATTATTATTATCATTATCATTATCATTATTATTATCATTATCATTATCATTATCATTATCATTATCATTATTATTATTAGCACCGCGTCTTAATGCCCATTCGGGTTATACGCACTTACGCTAATGTGTAATGATAGGGTGATTGTGAGATGAAATGAAAGACCTACAGTTTAACGCGGAATCCGAACCACGGTGGAGGCCTGGCATTCCCCACATTCACAAGATGTATTGTCAGAGGTGAAGGAAGGGTTTGGTAATCAGATAAATCTGTGCCGGGACCGAGGATTGAACTCCGGCCGCCTGCACAGAAGTCCGACACCTTACCCCTAGACCACCAGGTCACTAAGTAATTTATTAAAGTGAATGAAATGTCTAATCTCTCTAGTAAATTTTACACAAGTAGATATGGTGTATTTATATAAGGCAATTAATAACTATATTAGTATGTTATATTGACTTTGTTAAAATATTTTCAGGTTATTTGCATTCAAATTCTCGGTACGTCAATTTAATTATACACGACAACTATTAGTATGCACAAAGATGTTTTTTTTTATGTAAATCAAAGAGGGCACCATTTATGATGTAGCCATATTTAGAATCATCTTATTTTCATGAAATTTTTAGTCACGAGAGCTATATCTTTCTGTTTGCTACGCTTTGCTTCAACCGACTATTATTTTATTCATTTCGTATTCTCTTTGAAGGATTGCACACAAGCCAGACATAACAAGCAATTAAATTGTCCCTTCTTTGTAACAAAGTGCCGTCACTTATTTCAGAAACCCAGAACGTATTTTTAAAACCTACAAATTACTTTATAATTAACATTCATAGTTAGGGTATTAATATTAAAATTTACTAAATATCGTAAAGGAGAATTGAAATGTTTGTGAAGATTTAGCTTTGTTTTTCCTCAAACCTCTCAATTGAAAGTAGGGCCTGGTTCTTTTTTCAAACCTTCCAATCCAGTTGAACGAGTTTTTAATTCGAAGTAAGTCCACTTAAAGGTTTGAACACATAATAGCTGTTTCTAGCACAAGATAAAATAATATTTGTATTTAAAGTATGATGTTGGTAGGAAGAACAGTAGAAGTAAGTTACTAAAGTTATTGAAACAATTTTAATATATTCATACATAAATTCATGGGATGTTAATCTGTGACTTTTGTTATACATTATCAATACCTATAGAAAAATAGCAATAATAAAGTAAAATTTTATCAATGTTGACACTGTTGCTACCCTCCACCTTGTGGGCCTTTCGTGTCAAGATGGGCTTGGTGGGAAGAATAGGTAACAATGGCAGATAATTGTGGGGTTCATTTAATCTGGTTTATTAAAAGGATTTAATTACGCTATTATTGTATAATGTGATGTAGGATTTAAACTAAGTGAAAGAGTTTATAAAAAGGTACTAGTGTTGTCAATGTGCCTAATCAACAGTCCTTTCCTTGACCTATATTAGGTGCTACGACCCTAACTGGTATCGAACACTTGACCAGTCATCGTTGTGCTATTGTTATATAAGTCTACTGACTTCTAGGATGGTTGGGGTATCCTTCACATTACATAACAGTTAATAAGGCTGTAGGATATTCTCCCCGCAAGTTGGTTAAACTTGCTAGCTGAGTTTGTAGAACATTTTGGACTAACCCCACTATCAACTGACTCACTTCTGTGCGGTCCCCCCTCTCGCTCTTAAGATCCAAAACTCACTGTTATATTCCCAAAAAGGAGTGGCATTTCCCTTGAGTTGTTAATTTTGACAACACTCGGTGTTATGCTGCATGGCGAAACGACCTATGTTGTTTTAAAACACGATATAGTCAAAATTCTCGACTTTTGAGTAAGAAAAGATGATTGTGTAAGTTCAAAGGCCTACGCCATTCTTACAGCCTCTAGTTTACCTAAGGCTTAAGCTATGACAGCTACAAAGAAATATGCTTGGATTTTCTTTACTGTTCTTCCAACCAAAATCATGATATAGCTATAAATATTATCACCTAATCTATCAACCCCAGTTCCAAAGACGCTATCTATAATTTATAAGATACTCATATAATAAATAACTTGAAGTGATAATTCTAAATGAATCAATGATCTCTATCTTGGCAGAGATTCTTAAGATTTCTAAGAGTTACAGAATTTAGAGTTACAGAGTTTTAAGAGTTACATACAGCCTACAGGTATATAATCGTAAGATCGATGTAGTGTCTAGAAGATAAATTGTTTTCTACTCTAGGTAAGTAAATATAAATTACTTACATAGAATGAATATTTAATTATTAAAATAATAACAAAAATAACCATCATGAATTTAAAAACAGAGGTTTGCAACACAAAACGAACGAAATGAATGTATAACAAACAAAATAATACAACACTCTCACTTCTATACGATATACCTGAGGTTTGGTTGCAAAATTTAACTAAACGTTTCTAATATAATGTATACTAGGGGCCAGGTCTGTCATTGACCGCACAATCTCAGATTTCGTGCGATGATGCTTCTTGTTGTTTTTATAAATTTTAATTTTTTTTCATAACAGAAATTATCACAATTTGTGTCAATGGCCTTCTGTCAGGTTATCGAAATGTATGAAAAAAAAGTATATACAATTCAGGAAGTTTAGATTGATGCCAACAAATTTTCCTTAGGTACTTTCCTCTCGGTGACCTGGTGGTCTAGGGGTAAGGTGTCAGACTTCTGTGCTGGCGGCCGGGGTTCAATCCTCGGTCCCGGCACAGATTTATCTGATTACCAAACCCTTCCTTCACCTCTGACAAGACATCTTGTGAATGTGGGGAATGCCAGGCCGCCACCGTGGTTCGGATTCCACGTTAAACTGTAGGTCCTTCATTTCACTCACAATCACCCTACCATTACACATTAGCGTAAGTGCGTATAACCCGAATGGGTAGTAAGATGCGGTGCTAATAATAATAAATACTTTCCTCTCAATCTAGCTATGATCTTCGATTAATCATTTGATGTTATTATAACCGAATTATATAATATAAGTTATAACTCTGTCTTATAACATGCCTCTTGTGGTCTAATGGTCATAGCTCCTGGCTACGGACCCAAGTGTCCCGTGTTCAATTCTCGGTGTTTCTAGAATCGTTTTATGGAGCAGTGGGTCTGGAATAGCATCAACTCGGCCTCGTGAGGACAATTAAAGAGCTACTTGAATAAATAAGTAGTCACTCCGGCCTAGAAAACTGAGATTTGTGGCGGTAGGGTTTATTGCTCTGACCACATGACACCCTCTATCCATAAATGTTGGCACTACCTTTGTCAACATGCTGCTTACTACCACTCGGTCAGTATAGATCACTTGACACAATGTATTCTTTTTTTAATTATTGTTTGATAAACTCAAAATTATGATATAGATTTTGGACTCTATCCTTATGAAACCTTGACAATTACTTAGTATTGTAAACGTGAAAAAATTCTATCTTAGATTTTGACAAATATTTACGTTTTATCTGAAGATGAACCAGAAAAACAATGGCTTTTAATATTCTGTCCGTCAGTCTGTCCCTTACAATGGATCCAAAAACTTATGACATGATATTTAGATATCTTAGAGTTATAACAAAATAATATTTACTCTTAACCTAGCCGTTCAATTAAGGGTAGAGCACTGGTTTTTTAAAATTACAAATGTTTCTAAAATAGCTTTAATTATCTTGATTAATATGCATATCTAAGATTTATTTGACCTGACAAATAGCATTCTATAATTGGTTCTTGGGCAAAAATTTGTTGAAGGGAATTTTGCTGATTACTGATTCATCAAAAACTTAAAATATTTTAAAAATGGCCCTAACTATTTGGTTCCAGATGGGTATCTTGGGATTTTTTGACATGACAAATATGCTTGATTTTGGCTAAAAATTCTATAAAGGGTTGTTTCCTTAGGAGCGATTTTTGAAAATGGCTATAACAATTTTGCATAAAATTCATTTTTGGGGAATGTTTGGCATAAACATAACAAATAAATATGAATAGTGGTGTTTTGGGGAAAATTTTGCTGATGACTGATTTTTTAAATTTAAATATTTAAAAAATGGCTTTATCAATTTGTTTCAATATTGGTATCGGGTGACAATCTTATATATTAATTATAATATATCTTTATTTATATAAAATAAATTATTTGAAGGGTAGTTTAGTTAGAACAAATGGTAAAAAATTATAATGTTTTAGAAGCTGACCTTGAAAATTGAATTCAAAGTGGGAATATATGAAATGCTTTTCAATATAAATAAGAATACATTTTTATCCATACAAATAAATAATTTTAGCGTGGTTTACAATTAAGATATTTTTGAAATTTTTTCTTTTTATAAATATAGTTGAACAATTTACTCTAAATCTATGTACATAAATAGTAATTATTATAATTAACAAGATAATTTCGTGGTAGTGATTAATGTGACTAACAAGAAGATGAGTTTGTTTTTATGAGTAAAACTGATTGAAGGGTAGTTTATTAAAACTTATTTTTAAGAGTTTCTGCTATGTTATAATATACAATATGAGAAAGTTTGTGCTGTTATGCCATACCATTTATTATTTTCATTTATTTGTGGTATTTAACGTTCACTTTATGAACTGATTGATTATATCAGCACAGTACTTCTAAACTAACTTAAATCTAGAATAGACACTCCCCCCACCCCCCCAGCTTTTAACCTGTGAAAGGGTAAACTTACATTTCACCAATGATACATTTTTCAGCCATTCCAAAAATTGAACCCAGGACAGACATACTACCGATTGAACTACAGTGGCACATTCTTGATAAGACTATATCCGGCCATGGCTAAATACAGGATTGGGAAGGTAAGCACCAATTCTGTAGAGTTTCTGGCCATGGGACTTATAAATTGTCATGGAAAATGCAAGTCAAGTTGGGAACGGTTGTAAGCGAAGTACAAAAGGCAGGTCTGGATCGGTAGGTGTGAAATCAATCCAAAGTATGAGATATGGGTTATCTTTGGAGGAATCCGCGTGGATGATTGCGAGTTCTGAAACACAACCCTATTTTAGCTTTCATATTTTGTAAAATTATTACTGTTGCATCTGTTTTTAAATGTAAATTATATGTAGAGGAATACCTAAAGTAGTAAGGCTATTTAGGAACTCAACTGGTGCAATCCTTTTACTTTTCGTCATGTCAGTCGATATATTCCACATACATTATAACAGAAACGCTTGGTTAAATTTTGCAACCAAACCTCAGGTATAGCGTATATTATTATTATTATTATTATTGTTTAAAGGCCCATCGACATATAGCGTATAAAAATGAGAAAGTGTAGCCACTTACCACCGGGGAATGTATTCTTTCAATAGCGGAATATCGTATGGAAGTGAGAGTGTTGTATTATTTTGTTTGTTATACATTCACTCGTTGCGTTTTGTGTTTCAAACCTCCTTTTTTTTAAATTAACGATGGTTATTATTTTTTTTTTAATAATTAAATATTAATTCTATGTAAGTAATTTATATTTATATTCTCTTAGTACGTAGTATATTCTTCAATCATTACGGCATTTTTAAACCGTGATGCAAATCAGGCTATCACAAAGCTTCAAGCGACAAAATACATAATTTTCAACCTCCTCAAGAGAAATGCGAGTTTGCAAAGTGGGAGCGGGTAATTACATAAAGAGAAAGACAGTTAAGTTCAAAATCTTGGGTTTGTGACATTTTTCTGAAGATTTTTTTTTGTAAAATGTCACAATTTTGTTAGCCATGGAGAAATAGTTACACTTCCTTGATCAAACTGACGTTTAAAACCCAGTTCTATTCTACATATGATTGCTAACCTGCCAAAGTATTTTAGTAAAGATATAAGATAAAGGAATCCTCCTAAATAAAACTAACATCTAATGTTACAAAATTGAGTAAACCAGTCGTAAAAGAAATCAGATACGTGTTGCAAAACATGCTAATTCAGTCCGGCAGTTGTCAAAGGTTGTCGATTCTTAAAACTACAATTTATACGTAATTTTAAATATCAATTCTTTAAATCATATCTGCCAAACTTGTAATTCTTATAACGTGTTTATGGAAATTGTGTTTTTAGTAACTGAGATTTCTTGAAATTTTACAAGGCAATTCATAATAATATTAAATAATAAACCTGAGCAGACTAGTACAAAACTCAATTTAATATCCATGCTAACGAAGAAAATATAATTAATGGTGTAGTATCATGTAAAATAAAATATAAAATATTGTTTTGAAACAAGGATTATAAATATAATATACTATATAGTTTATATAACTTACTGTGGGAAACCACATAAGGACGTCTTACACTGATGTTTGAACGCAGATGTTGTGATAAGACAACAATAAATATGTGGGTTTAACAGATTTAAAAAAATATAAATTTAATTGATAGTACATTAAATAATTTAAATATGTGTAGTAACTATAAAAATGATAGTAAATTTATAAGACATGACTGAAATTCCCGACTGTCGATGTTATTAGTAGCTTGCTATTATTATTATTATTATTATTATTATTATTATTATTACCATACATTACAGTGGAGGATTTAAAATTTGGGGCCATAGGCACAATTTATTTTTATGTGCACCCAAATTTTTCTTCAAGGGTTTTAGGAATTTTTCAGAGGAAAGAGGTTTGTGTGGTGTGTGTGGGGGGGGGGGGGGGGGGGGGTTTAGTATTCGAGAAAATATTTCTATGAAAGAAAACCAGGCATATACACGCCATATACGTAATTATTTAAAACAAAATATTAAAATAAAATAATGTTATCCAAAATGTGCCGCCCCCTAAAGCTGCCATTCCTAGGCTCGTGCCTAGTGAGCCTATAGTGTAAATCTGCTTCTGATAAATTACAAATTAAATTTAGGCGTAAAATTGCTTGTTTTTCCATATATTTATTCAGCTATAGTATTAATAAAATTGTTAGTTTAAAATAATGTTTTTAGTAATTTACTTGATTAAACTATATCTAGCTTAATAATAACCAAGTAATTAAATGTGGTCTATCTACTTAACTGCGTATAGGTATTCTACATTATTTTATTGCTCAGTTGCCGGCTGGCCAAATCGATGCGAGCGCTTCAAGCGTCTGACCCATGTAAACTAGCAGTGTGTCCACACTTTCACATTTCTATACGCTATGCCTCAGGTTCTGCCTCCAAAACTACGTTATTTTAAAATAAGTACGACACAAACGTACACACTTTCCCAAATAATCGATCATAGTTTGCACTCTAATTTTGAAAAATAGTTTTCAATAAACTACATCTAAATCAATTTTTAAAAGAAAAACCAAAATGATATTTGATAATAATATGAAACTCACTTCAAATATAATTGTAATATATTATAAATATATAGATATTACAATTATATGTATATATATATTACAATTATATATGTAATTATATATATATTACAATTATATATGTAATTATATATATATTACAATTATATATGTATAAACATTATATTTACATATGTATATATTATATTTACATATGTATATATATTTACATATATATATTATATTTACATATATATTATATTTACATATATATATTATATTTACATATATATTATATTTACATATATATATTATATTTATATATTTATTTATATTACAATTATATTTGAAGTGAGTTTCATATTATTATTATTATTATCAAATACATTTTGGTTTTTCTTTGTTTTAATAGCGATTAACCAAAAACTACCCTTATATGATTTTTATTTTAGAAAAAAGAAAATACATTCTAATTTATCGTGTAAAACACTCTCTAGATATCCTTTTAGAACAAAACTTTTAAATACTTTTTTTAATTCAAAAGCTTTTTGACAGTAAACAAGACTCAACTTAACGTTTGCATAAAAAATCTGTTTAAATAACCTTGAGGCATGACCATTCAAAACCTATTCATCAAGTTTGAACAAAATCCATTTAAACATTTTAGCTAGGACCCACACGGACAGTCGGCCATGAACACAATTTTAACAACCACTGTCTTGAATCCGGGTGAAAATAAAATGTTAAGCATCATCTTAATTTACAGTAGGAAAAATTTCTTAATACCATACTTTCTCTTATGAGAAAGTACAAATAGAAGTTAGCAATTTTGAAAAAAAATAAAAATAATAAAACCAATTAATTTCTTACAATGCTTTTTTATTGTTGGGTTTTTATTTAAATATATCAACAACTTTTTGGGAACATGCTAATAGGATCTTAGATTACATTCGAAGGAAATAAAGAGCTTTTTTTTTTCCTATTCAAACTTTTATAATTTCATTAAATTAATCTTTTACTTCTGCATAACATTTCTAGATTGATCTTTTTATGTCTCTGTGTAGAAACAGTAAGCTACAAAGAGAACTCCAAGACAAAGCCCATCTATAAGTAAAATTCGTTATTCATCCAAGGATATTCGGACCTGAAAGAAACTAGGCGATCATCTTTTGTTTCTAGAATCCACAATGCATTTGGGGGATCTAAAACAAAACCATGTCTCAATTACTCAAGAAAACCCTTTTTTAATTAATGCTATGCTAATTAGCTGTAGTCACTTTTTAATAACTAGGGTTTCCAAGAAGTAAAACTTTCACTGTCTACTTTAAACTTTTTGTTTAATTGTCTGAATGTTTGCCTATAAAAGGATATATAGATTTATTCACTTTCTCATAACTTCAAGGAAACGACAAAGGAATAGGCTATAAAAATTAAGCACATTGTTGGTACATGGTTTAATCGATTGTTAGGGCTTTTCTTGAAATCAAACAAAGTAATATTACTGGTTGTTAATATTTTACAAATAAATCATTTTAGTTGTATTTTTTACAAAGTGATAATACCAATTATTCAATACCCGTGAATCATTATAGATTTGAAAGAAAAGAAAAAAAAGTATACGATATCTTATAAGGCAAATATAATATGTTTGCAAAATGAATAAAAAATGTTGGGAAACCTTTATTTTATTTAGTTGTATGGATAAATGTTTTTATTTAAGTTTACTTCCTACAAAATAAAAATATAATTTTATCCATTATTAAAGGGACAAATTTGGGAGTTTATATTCTAAAATTTCAACTCAACTTAAAAAATTATAATATAATAAGATAATTACTATATTATTTTTAATAAAAATGAGATTAAAATTCAGTGACATTTTTGGTTTTTTAAATTAATAATATTACATGAATTTAGCTTAGGCATATTGATATTTGCAATTATTATTAAACCAGTCACATTTAAAACTATTCAACGATGAGTCTATGGAATTAGAAGAGTTATATTAACTAAATCTAACTAACTTAAGTGATCAATTGGTGACCTGGCTGTCTAGGGGTAAGGTGTCGGACTTCATGCTAGGGTCCAGGGTTCAATCCTTGGTCCCGGCACAGATTTATCTGATTACCAAACCCTTCCTTCACCTCTGACAAGAATGTGGGGAATGCAAGGCCTCCACCGTGGTTCGGATTCCACGTTAAACTGTAGGTCCTCCACTTCATCTCACAATCACCCTACCATTACACATTAGCGTAAGTGCGTATAACCCGAACGGGCAGTACGACGCGGTGCTAATAATAATAATAATATAATATTAATATATATATATATATTATTATTATTATTTAGCACCGCATCTTACTACCCGTTAGGGTTATACGCTTAAGTACTAATTAGGAATTAGGAATTGGGAAGGTTGAATTAAAGGAAGTGAACCCGCATTTACGTGGAGGGAGAGTGGAAAACCATTTAGGAAAAACCACCCCCAGTTCACCCGACCGAGATTCGAACCTCGATCTCCCTGTCCTCAGCAGTCGAGCCCAACACGACTAGCATGTTAGCCAACTACGCCACAGAGGCGGGTAATATAATAGTGATATATAATAAAAAATAAAAAATAATATGATCAAATACTGTTACCCAGATCACTCTTATAAGAACTTTCATATAAAGTTTTAATTATATATCTTGACTATTTGTTATTACGTTACCTCTGGTCATTTTGCAACGCTACACTCAAACATACTGTATAGGTGAACATGTCACAGGATCCCTCTAGCCATACACACCAAAATCTCAAAGCGAATTCCAAGCACTGAAGCTAAATGGATTCATGTTTCGAGCTTTCCGGTCAGAGGATTTATGTAACGTTACTAGGGGGGTTATCTGTTTGTAACATACTGGTTGGATGAAAAGCAGAAGAGGAAGTACTGGAAACTATCCTACTAAGCTCACCTGCTTAAATATTGTAGAAGCGTTGATATGTGAAACTGTGTATTTAGAAACCACTCAGAATTATTGGTATCTTCAAACAACAAAATACAGTAAAACTTTTTTTTTTTCCGGATCTCTAAAATTCGAAACCCACCATATCCGTAAAAGCTAATAGTATTTTTGTTTAGGTATATTTTTCAGTAGCTGATCTGCAAAATAAAATTTCTACGTAAGTCAAAATCTTTATTTGTTAAGATATACAAATCAATAAAAAAAAAAGCCGAAAGAAAATTTCAAACTTTTTTAAGAATAAATAATAAATTTAGTTTGGTTATGTAGTAGCTATGTTAAATAATTACGTTTTTTTTAAATAATGTATGACATACATAATACAAAAAATACTTTTCTGCAACTTTGCATGTTAGGTTATATATATATATATAATCTTTTGACTCTCCAGAGAGGTATTAATTTCCTATCCAAAAATATGCTTACCCAAAACGGGTTCATGCCTCTTTATTTCGATTATCAGAGGTTTTACTGTATGTCTTTTATTAATACAACACTCTACTACCTACCCAGTCTATTCACATATGATTACAATGCTATTAAAGGGATGGAGAAAGTAGAATTAGAAGTGTATATACACACTTCAGTGGCTGAGTGGGCCTAAACTTCACTTTCTCAAAATACTTGTTTGCCAATGACAGAGATAAAGGGGTTTGAATCCGGGTCGGGTGTACTAAGAATGTATTTTCCTAAATGGTTTTACACTTTCTCTATGCAAATGTAGATACACTTCCATCAACTCTCACTCAATATATTAGTGTGATTTGTATACATGGTTGTAATCCAAACGGGTAGAGAAACACACTACTAATATATATATATAATATACATTTATTTAACTGGGCCACGTGGTCTAACGCGCTAGTTTCGTGTTGGACTAGACTTCCAAATGGGGAGATCGGGGTTCGATCCTGGTCGGGTGCACTGAGGGTGGTATTCCTAAATGGTTTTACACTCTCCCTCCATGCTAATGTGGGTGCATTCCATCTAAATTAAACCTACCTAGTCCCTAACACATTAGTATAATTAGTGCATATGTGTATAACCTTAACAGGTAGTAAGGCGTGGTGCTAAAAATACAGTAAGCCTATCGAAAAAAAAAATCATGTAATTTGGGAATTGGGAGTTTAGTCCTCATGACCAACGATAATTGTCAAGTTAAATGATTCTTAAAAACCGTAATTAGCATCTATTAACAACGTATCCTCGTGATTGAATAGTGTTCTCAATTTATTTCCATAACAATCTTGGTTCGATACCAGTCATTGACTAATTACATTCATGAGCCTCTATTATTACAATTATTATTAGCACCGCGTCTTACTACTCATTCAGGTTATACGCACTTACACTAATGTGTAATGGTAGGGTGAGTGTGAGATGAAATGAAGAACCTACAGTTTAACGTGGATCCGAACCACGGTGGAGGCCTGGCATTCCCGCATTCACAAGATGTCTTGTCAGAGGGAAGGAAGGGTTTGGAAATCAGATAAATCTGTGCCGGGACTGAGGATTGAACCCCAGCCGCCAGCACAGAAGTCTGACACCTTACCCCTAGACCACCAGGTCACCCCATGAGCCTCTAATTCTGTGTTTATTGAACTACCCCGCTATACAGCTTTAAGGGACAAATGGTCTCAGGTGTCATTTTCGTGATTGACTGGCTTACTGATGACGGGGAGATCATAGTTCGAACACCGGTTGAGTCTACCTAGGTTGGTTTTCCCTGAGTGGTTTCCCACTCTCCTCCCATGCAAATGGGGGTAGATTACACTATCTCGTTCCTACACCGTTAGAGTAATTTATCATATATGCGTCTACACTGAACGTGATATAAGACAAGGTGTTTCCAAACCCTTCCTTCACCTCTGACAAGACATCTTGTGAATGTGGGGAATGCCAGGCCTCCACCGTGGTTCGGATTCCACGTTAAACTGTAGGTCCTCCATTTCATCTCACAATCACCCTACCATTACACATTAGCGTAAGTGTGTATAACCCGAATGGGTAGTAAGACGCGGTGCTAAATAAAAAATATAATAAAGACAAGGTGATGAAATATCTACCCAGATACGAACAGTGCGTATGGTAGGATGTGTTGCTTCTAAGATTAAATTATCTAGTAATTTATGTATCACAGTATAGTATTCATTAAAGCCTAAGATAAAGTGTAGCTTATTCATAGTCACGTAATTTATTTAGTTATTTAATCTAATCCTGCTAAACAAAAATCAATCCGCTCAATCTAATAGCAAGCCTAAAGCTTAGAACTTAATAGCCACCTAAAAATATACACAAACCCTTAGTGTTAATTATTTCATTAAATATAATTTTGATATAATCAAGTAAAGATTGAAGAGCTATGAAAAGTTGATAGCCAATATTTATGAATAATGATTTGATACTATTTATGTAATATCCCAAATGTTGTGAAGATTAGCTGGTACTTATGTACTGTTACCCAAGGGGGCTCCCTAATGTTTTTAATCGTACATTATTTATGTTGACGCTTTTTTCATGTCACGATGAGATTATGGTTATTGTGGTTGTGAATATGAAAGTAAAAGTAAGTAAAAACCTTTAAGCATACTTAACCTAACTTAAGCTTATTTAACAAGATCCTGGTGAGCGTTAAGATTATCCTTCTTTTACGAAAAAAAAAAAAAATACTTTGGACACCAGCTGGGAATCAAGCCTGAGACCTCTAAACTGTTAGATGCGATGACCACTCCACCATGAATCCAACACTTTAGCTTAGTCGCTAGTGTGTCTGTCTTGTGAGCTAAGGGTCCCTGGTTAGATTCCCGGAATGGCCGAAAAATGTAATATTGGTGAAATGTGAATTTCCCCTTTTAGGGTGATGAATTAGTATCCGGGGACTGAATGTTTTGTATACTGAATGTTTTATATGTTCTAGATTTAGGTTAGTTTATAACTCATGTGCTGATATAATCAGCCGGTTCAAAAAATGTAAATAAATAAAATTAAAATAAGCACTACAACATTGGGCCAGTTAGGAATAGTGTCAATATAATAATAAAAACGAACTTATCCATATTAATCGGAGAGATTTGCCATGCATCGTTAAAATTAAAAGACAGTTTCTAAAAAAAACATTTATATAAAAATTAAATTTTTATCTGATTTTCAAAAGATACTATTTTTAAATAATTGTTTCATAACTTCTCAAAACACTTTGTATAATATACGTAACAAATTGGGGGGATGGTTCTTGTTGAATGGTAGGTCCACAGTTAAAAGGGGAATTCAACACCATTCCCATGCAAATGACAGCGTTCACCTTCGAGATTCTGAAAAGTTTCAACTGAGACGTGTCTACTCTCTGAAGTCTGAGCCACGAGGGACGTATGTCCAAGACCTAACGTTTCACCTTCCTTCCCCCTTCCCCTCCGCGCCCCTTTTACCCGACCTTTGCTACTTTATGTAACTTCTTACAACGAATCACCTGGGATATGTACAGCACATAATTACCTAACCGCTAAGCGGCGGTGTTGGCGGGTCCATTTGCAAACACGGGTAACACCCTTCTAGACAGTGTACTTGTCACAATCTATATTAGGGGTAAGTAAGGAGCATTGTACTGACTACAGATTAATTCGTTATTATCATTAATCATTAATAGTTCTTATCAACATTTTATTAAAGTTTCAATCTTTATTTGAACACATCTTTCTTGACATCTTTCTCTTGACAAATCGGAGAGAGTGTATTAGAGATATTGTATATATATATATATATATATATATAATATATATATATATATATAATTAATAAATGTCAACGTTTCATGAACTCCGGAAACAGAAAAAAATATTTTCGCAATTGCATTTGTAATATTTAGGTTAAGTTAATTGTAATTCTATAGGTGGTAATATTGTGGTTAGTAAGTATGCGAAATCCCCGGTAGAGCGCCTCCCCAGATGGCGGGGAGGACCAACTAGTATGTTAGGTATAGGAAAGAAGGACAAATAGGACTTTTAGATTTAGGTGTTTATTCTACATTTATATTTACATTTTTTTTTTAAAAAGAACATAGCTAAAAGATGTAATGTTAATTCAAGATGTAGATCTATGTCCCGTGCTACATACTAAAAATCGGGATGAATAGTGTAAATAAATTAATTAATTAATTAATTAAAAATACCATTTGTCTGTCTGTACCTCGGAGTATAACTGAAATTATTTAATCGATTTGGCTAAGACTTGGTAATTGGGGTTTCCATAAGATGCCCCCCCCCCCCCCAACCCCCAAAGGGATATTTTAGAATTCGATAACCAACCCTAAATTTAAAGGTAGTTTACTGACAGGCAAAAAAAAATATTTTTTCTATTATATTTGAAATATATTTTTTATAAAAATTATAATTTCTAAACTATAAACATTAATTACGGTCTTTGAAATGAATTTGATTGCTATTCACTTTGATAAACAAAGATATTTCCCTTTTCTCAATTTTTCTGTAACAATGTCTCTAATTCTTAATGCCATCGAGTAAATAACATTGTATATCATTTTATTTATGATATTTGATATAATGTTTCTACAACAATTATTGTATGGATATATTATTTCATTTTACAAATCTTACGAGTTCTTAAAAAATGAATATTTAAAGATAAAAGCGGGTTTGTTGGGCATTTTTTTTAAATAGGCCTAACGCAGGTTTTTTATACCCTGTTTTAAATGTTGTTGTGCTAGTAACAAAATATTTTGTTAAATGCTAGCTTGCTAGGCGTAAAATATTCCTTAAAAATAATAATTCATTAATTTGTAGATTGGTTTAAATATAAAGTATCTGGTTTGATATGCAATAGTAATATTATGTTATGTATCCACTCAAGTTTCTAAGGCATTACTACAAAGTGTTTGAAGTGTGTGGGCTAAACATCACTAATTAAAACTTATAAAGATTGGTTAAAGTGTCAAATACGGAGATTGGAAAACGTGCCGAAGATTTCACGTGAAAGCCGCCGGCCATTCATACCTTACTTGCTGATAACGCGAATATTATATTTCCAGAACTAATCACGGTACTACAATGCTGTATTATATTTTGTGATTGTATATAAAAAATGTATACATGCCACGTTGATTGGTAAGAAATAATGGTTTGATAAAATTATTGATAACATTTGTTTATCAATATCTCTCACAAGGAACATTTGCAATATTTACGTAGGCCTAACATTTTATTTTGGAAACTTCGAGAGAATATCTACACCTGATATAACTTTATACTATCCTCTAGTGCAATATCCCTCGCATTCTTTTCTTTATGAATTCGGTGCTTAAAATTGCACAAAAACCCATTCTTTTCATAACATTCCACAAATAAGTATCCCCGCACAACCAATTCTTTAGTGGCCGCCATTTTGAATTGTCTACTTGCATTAGTAAAGTAGGAAGGTGACCAACTTTTTCACTTGCAAGTAGACTTGCTTGTTAGTAGATTGCTTGTCTGTTTACACGGTGCAAGCTGTGCGCGCGCAGCTAAATTAGTGTACTTGCATTAGTCAACTAATACCGTATCAACGGGCCTTAAATAATCACTATCCTCACGTCATCTAATTGCGGGTATTACGTGTAGACAACCTCCAAGGCATATCCTGGGCAAAGTTCTGTCCCACCAAAGGGGCAAATAGTCTACATACACGGGTACCATATTACTGTCCCTCTCGCGGTACTATACTCATATGCCATATGCTAAAACAAAAATCAACATTTTTTAAGCTTTAATCTTCAACTTTTGGAAAAAAACAATATTAAAAAATATTAAATCATTTCATAAATAATTCGGCATTTTTAAAAGTCTTCAACGTTTCTCAGTGCTCTCCTAAGTAGCATCCTTAAGAGTATTTTTTTTCAACTTCCATCTGAAACCTATATTACGAAGGAATCATGGGAAGGGGGTTGGCCTTGATACCCACAATCAGGTTCCTCGGTACGCCCAAACCACGCGCCGGTATTCAGTGATACCATTATGAAATGACACACACAATCAGGAATGAGAGAACTCCCCAATCAGCTGGTACATGTCCTTGCTGCCAATGACGGAAGATTAGGAGGGAGGCTTGACGAGGAGTCCTTGATTAGTCTTCCCACATCTATCAGAGAGAGAGAGAGAGCTGATAATGGAAGCAAATGATACCACCGCTGTTGATTACCATCCCACCACGCAATCACTCCCGCGGAACACACAAACATATATACACCCGGTTCTGCTCCGTCGTCAAATGTCGTCGGTGTTTTCTAGAAAGGAAGATTGGTTCGGTTGAGGTGAATCGACTCAGCTCTGTTGAAACATTCTTATTTTTAAATGTTTGTCTTCCCCCCTCCCAATTCCTCCCCTTACCCACCACGTATTACTACAGTTCAATTGGGGTAAGGTGTCAGACTTCTATGCTGGCGGCCGGGGTTCAATCCTCGGTCCCGGCACAGACTTATCTGATTACCAAACCCTTCCTTCACCTCTGACACGACATCTTGTGAATGTGGGGAATGCCAGGCTTCCACCGTGGTTCGGATTCCACGTTAAACTGTAGGTCCTCCATTTCATATCACAATCACCCTACCATTACACATTAGCGTAATGCGTATAACCCGAACGGGTAGTTAGACGCGGTGCTAATAATAACTTTCCAATAGTTTCTTCCTATTGGGTTTTCTATATTATTAGTACTATTTTATTGGTATTTATAATATCTATCAATAGTGACAGTTGCAGTCAACATGATTTGACATATGAATAAGGAAAGGTAGACCTTGTAAATTTTGTAACACTCGTATCGGTGTCCAAACGGTCTAAGGCATCGCTCTTATGTAAGAAGGGTCTGCTGATGAAGAGGAGCTCGGGGTTTGAATCACGGTTGTGTCTACTTAGAATGTTTTAACCAACTTGTTTTACACTCGCTTTCAACGAAAATGCAGTTAAATTACCTATAAAATGTTTCCTTCTTCAATTATACCCCATTAGCATAATAATATATATGCGTGTACCTGAATATCTGATAAAATAATAAACTTGTCCATTAGTCAGATGTAATAGGACCATTGGAATATTTTTTCTTGTTGTTTTATCACTAGTTACTTATGCATTTTTATGCTTACAAATAGGCATTTAGAGATGAGTATTAGAAAATACAAGCTTTATTTTTTGCAGTCAAAATTCCTAACATTTTGCAATAATATTAATAATATTTTATAATTATTAACAAAACCTATCAAAAGCTACAGGTGCATATTACACTAATTGATGTATGAATAGGCCTACATTAAAGTAGCTCTATTAGGTTCTCGTTCCGTCAAATCAAGTTATTCAAAATGACAATTTTGTTGTACTCCGTTTGGATCATCTGTAATTATCTCTAAGAGGTTAGAGAAAAAGTTCCCACATTTTCATGGTGAGATAGTAATAGTTTAAAATAGAATCCTACATACATTAAAAAAAAGGATTATATTCCCCGACCTTACCGCTATAAGAAAAATCAGATTAAATGAGCTTGACGTTTAATACTCGTGCCTAACGTCAAATGTTAGGAAATATATCATTTGAAGGTTTCAGATTAAGGCTTGTTTCTGTATAGAGTTTGGTTAAGATTCATATATGATAGCTAATTATATATATAGCATCGCGTCGCGTCTTACTACCTGTTCACTTTATACGCTTATGTACTAATTGCACTAATGGAATAGGGATTTGTAAGGTATAATTTAGAGGAAATTCCCCCAGATTTGAATTGAGGGATAGTGTAAAACCATTTAAGAAAAACCCTTTCAGTGCACCCTACCGGGATCGAACCCTGGTCTCTCAGTCTTCGGCAATCTAGTCCAACACGAGAGTAGTGCGTTAGAAAACGCTGCCACCGAGGCGGGTGGCAAATTATATAAGAGTTAAACAGATACGGATGAATACACACACAGAAGGAGTGAATTAATATCAATTTTGAATATATAATATATATATATATATATATTATATATATATATATATATATATAAATCATTTGCTCTGCTAACAGTCAGACTGTAATGTAAAAAGAAAGGCTGAAAATGATGTTTCTAGTACAGTAAACTTGACTAAAAATTATCATTACAGTTATTTCTAACCATTCGAGTGAGTGAACTTATAAGAAAGTTATTACAAGCTCAAGTGAATAAGCAATTGGGTCTGTTGTCATTTGAAAGTGGTTTCCATATTCATTTGGATAGAAACCATGTGTTTGTTTGGAGAACTGTGGTTTGTTACGTTGATGCGCTTTTGTAACATGATTATTAGTCTAAAGAGTACGAGAAGGGAAGTATACATTGTGTGAATTGTATCAACACTCGCCTGAAACTTAATAATTTAAAATATAGTGAATTAGTATTAAACTTTGATCCAAAGAGTCGAAACAGTTAACCGTTACGCAACCCTTTCCAACAAGAAGTGTGTCTCAGTTACTAAAATAAGTTATTTAAAAATTATTAAAAGTAATAATGTATTTTTTTTAAGTGTTATTTTTCTATTTTCCTACGTTGAAATAATGTAAGACTAGAGTGATTTTTTTTATTCATAAAATTTATTTCAAGGTTATTTTAAGAATTTACTTAAATAGGTAGTAACTAGAAGGGTGGTTTTATAGGAAAGTCACCCACGTTATAATGGAGATGAATGCTAAACCATTATTGATAAATTAGATGTGGAAAAATTGACTCCAATGGGCCCAACATTGATTATAACTTTCAGATTTCCATCATAAACGATAGTGTGTGGAGAGACTGACATCCTAGAAAGTGTGATCAATGCTATGGGAGGAAAAGTATGATAATATTAGCTTTCCCTCTTAACCTTGAAAAGACTTTTGTTTTATATCCCTGAAGTCAAACTAAATAAAGTTATTGAATATTTTTAAGTATAAGAAAAATGCTAATGATTTTGCAAGTTGGTTAGTTAAAGTGGAAAGTTGATACTTTGCAAAATTACACAAACATAAACCTACCGAGTTTTTAACTATAAAGATAAGTTATTTAATATTTTAAAGTCCAAGTTTTATTTTACCGTGTTCAGACGTAAATAGAAATAGCTATATGTATAATTCAACGTAGTTCCTATTTATAACTTACTTATAAGATGGTTTTATTGGAGCGAATGAAATATTTCTCATAGCATTTTCAAATGATAATATACTAATGTTTTCAAGAATAAACTACTTGAGTAGATTATATTTTCAAGTATTATATGTAAATTCTATGTAAATTCTACCTAGTTCTATACTTCCAAAATGGTCAAAACATCTTACATATTTTGTTTCCTCTCAATTTGTAATTAATGTGACTTTAATGATTGCATTTCAATTTAGAATTAAAAAATCCATAATTTTATATTTTGAAAAATAACATTGGCCTGAAAATTTTTTCATGTGTTGGTTAGTTAATAATAATTTCAAAATTAAGATATTTAACCAATTCATATACTTTAACATTAGGTTATAAAATTACAACTGTGAAACATTCATGTTATTGACTGGGTTTTTTTCAGCACCGTGTTTTTACTACGCGTTACCCGCCTCAGTGGCGTAGTTGGCCAACGCGCTAGTCGTGTTGAGCTTGACTGCTGAGGGCGGGGAGATCGAGGTTCGAATCTCGGTCGGGTGAACTTGGGTGGTTTTCCTAAATGGTTTTCCCCTCTCCCTCCAAGCAAATGCGGGTTCACTTATTCTAATTCAACCTTCCCAATTCCTCATCCATTAGCGTAATTAGTACTTAAGCAATAAGCCGAACGGGTAGTAATACGCGGTGCTAAATAATAATAATAATAATAATAATAATAATAATAATAATAATAATAATAACGCGTTCGGGTACGTCTTACTTCACTTATGTACAAATTACGCTGATAGTTTTAGGGATTATAAAGGTTATATTTAGAGGAGGTGTACTTTCATTAGCGTGAGGAGAGAGTAGAAAACTTTTTTGAAAAAAAATTACCCCCAGGACACTCGACCGAGATTCGAACATTGATCTCTGTCATCGGCAGTCTAGTCCATTACAAGAGTGGCACGTTGGACCATGTGACCACTAAAGAGGGTAGTATTATGTATTCTATATTAGTTCCATCCTAACTATTATTATTATTCGGGTTTAAAGGCCCATAGACACATTGAGGTCATTAGGGCCTTAACCCATCCTAACTAAAAGCAACTAAGTCATTTGAGGATATATTATCTAATAATTTTTAAAAATATATCTTCACAAATCTTTTATAAAAACAGTCATGTACATTTATGTTATGTTGAGCTAGCGAGAAAAAAAAATATCGACTGAAACCTTTTAATTTGGATCAAATGTATTTGTATGAATTTGAAAACAAACCAAAAAATTATATTATATTTGAAACAATATTTCGTTAATTTAATATATGTAAGTTAATAAATTATTCTAAAAAAATATTATATTTAACTCTGCTGAAAGACAATTGTATGGTTATTAATATATATTATTATTCTAAGTATGAGAATCAACAGAAAAAAAAGGTCTAATTTGAAGGCGAAAAGGATAAGAACTCTTGTTTAGAATAAGTACACCTACACAAGCGCGGATACAGAGGGGGGGGGGGGGGGGGAATCAAAAATCTTTAAATCACAAGTGTAAAACTAGCTTTAGTCTATAACGATTAGGACGTTCTAAATCACATTACTACCAGTGCGGATAAGTGTATTTATTAAAATGATTAGGTTATATTTTATGTTCAATTATGCAACCAATTTTTATTTCCAAGACCATAATAAATCTAAATGTTAATGTCCTTTCAAATATATTAACAAAAATAATTCAATATAACTACTGTAAATATCCAATACTTAAACTAATCATATATTAATATAAAAATCTTATCGGTGAGATTTAGGACAAAGGCATCAAACTCGTCTTGTCTGGTTTAATAAGAATACAGCACATACAGGATATCAGGGTATCGAGGGTGGTTTTTCTACCCTCGTGAAATTGCGGGTACATTTATTTGAAGTTTTACCCTAATAATGCTTAAACTAATAGTGTAATTACAATAAACATAGTTCTAATAATAATACAACAAAATAACACGGAAAACATGGTAAACTAAATGGACACGTATTTAATCCCCCCCCCCCCCCACTCCCCATCAAATGTATCAGGTTAGGCTTTAACTAAAGCCTCCCAACTCAAAGTCCGAAGTCCAATCCAGATTACTAAACCTGCCGGTGAAACGAGTCTACAAATGATAGAAAAAGAAAATGAAAAAAAAAGCAGAAAGACCAAAAACTCCAGGTTTTTCCAAACAGAAGAGATTATTTTTAATGTAGCATCAGGCGGCACTTTTTCTTCCACCCCATTTGAAAGAGGTAGAAGGGTGAAAGAGTTTTCTGGTGGTGGACGAACGGAGCAGTAAGCGGAAATTGAATACTGCCGAAGTAACCAATTTTATTTTCACCCTACTCCCTATTCGTTTCTATCCATTTTTTCCCCCCCACACTCCTACAGTTCTCTATTCTCTCATTTACACATGACAGCCCTCATTTGATTCAACCCTCGTTGTTAACACTCACATTATCACTCCCCCCACCACTTAAGCCCTAGCCCCCTAATTCAAAAAAAACCTAGCTCCCATTTTATTTTTCCCCTTCTACGCCCAAACATAATAACGGTATACGCGTGCTCGCTTCAATGGCGTTGTTAAAAAAAAAAAGTGTATAGATCTTGTGATAGCTGTGTGATTGTAGCGATGTGTTCGATAAAACCAGACGTTCTTCTCACACTCACACACATTTAGGCACAAATATGAGTGTAGACCACACACACGCATACACACCACGGACATATGACCCGGTGTGATTCACAGCGTTCAATTGATTATGTAGCTGTGCCAAACGATGCCCTTTTATGATATATTGGAGGATTAGCTGATAACATGAACACTCTGGCCTCAAATCTCTTTTGATGTCCTCTTTACCACGCCTTCCAACCCCCTTTCAATTCCCCTTTGATACGCTACGTACTCAGTGAAAGGCCCAAAAGTTGGTTATCATGTACCAGTAGTTAATTCAGCTACATAGAATAATATATTTAAAAATATATATATATATATATATATATATATGTGGTGTGTTAAAAAAATCTATTTTGGATACCACCCACATCGTTAGGTCGGGGTTTGAATCTAGTCAAATCGTACGAGTGTAGTTTTATTCCTAAGCGTTACCCACAACGCCAATGCGTGTAATTTTCCCTCTAAAATATACTTTCCTCATGCTTTTACTATTAATGTAATTAAAATATTTAAATCCCGGACTAATAACCCAATGGAAAAAAAAAAATACTTTGGATATGAGTAAAATTATAGCAAGATTGTGTTGCCATTTGAAGAGCATTTTTTCCAACAAGGAATATAATTTATATTTTCATAGTTTTAAATAACATCCTTCATTATGGTTATAACAAGACATTTGAATGCATTTATGCATAAAATTTGGTGGAATTATTTGTCAATAGTTTTTGTTGCTACTATATTTGTATGCATTCCGTTCAAAAGATCACTCGTAAAAACAGTGGCATGAATATTGAAAACTAGTTAATATATATAATATTAATTTTTCTTAGTTTTAAAGAATTATGTAAAATAAAAACTATATCTTATCTCTAATACCCAGTGTTTGTGCTTAAATTAATATACGTCATGAAAACCTTTTAAGGCTTCTCCAAATTAATTATACGATTTTGTAGTTTAGTCTTTCTAAATCTGTGTTTTATCAGTTTAAAAATATTTTACATGGATGAGAATTTTTTTTTCACAAAAGTATACGTGTCATTGAAAATATTACAAAGTCAGAGGTTTTTAACTTAAAAAAAACCTCATCTCTTTGTTCAACCATCAACGGGAACATTTCAAAAGATTTTTTTTTAATTTAAAATATACTTATATTTAAAATGTAATTGATCAAAAAGATTTAATTTTAATTCTAACCTAAAAACGTACTATTGAAATAATCGAAGCTATATCTATACTTATAAAATAACATGTCCTGACTGACTGATTGATTCATCATCGCCGAGCGCAAACTATCAGGCTACAAGCATGAAATTCGGACCGTATATTCATTTTGTTATGTAGGCACCCACTAAGAAAGGATTTTAGAAAATTCCACCCCAAAGTGGTCAAAATAGGGAATGATAATATGTATGAAAGTCCGTCATTTTGAAAGTTACATAAGCAAAATTTTGTATTTCGGTTATTGACGTAAAACAAATAAATACGTGTTTCAGGAATTTTGGAAATTTTATTTAATAAGGGATGAAAAAGGGGGTGAAAGTTTCTATCGGACTTGCATTATTTTTGATCTGAGGTCAAGTTATGGTCATCAACGTAACGTAATATTTTAAATTAATCTGTAAATACATATGTATATTTTCGTATTTGTATATAATCAACTTCCACGCGAGAAAAGCCGCGGGCAACAGCTATCTAGTCTCTTATAAAACAGTGACATAAGTTGCTTCGGAGACTACTTAAATTTAAATATCAAGCTGATTGACCCGTGACAGGGGTCAGGGCTCAAATCCCAGATGGATGTAAGGAAGGTCAATTTTCATAGGATTTGTTTCACTTATATTTAACGTAAATGCAATTACATTACCTCTATATTGTACCCGTACCCTAATACATTCTACTGCTAAGTGTGAGGATGGTATGCGAAGAACGTATAGTGAAGGCTTAGTGGGACGGTAGTGTGGTCCCAAGCACCATCTTTTAACCTATGATGACACAAGCAAACCCACGCTAGTGTCAACAAAGCATCCACTTAATCAAGTTCTTGCATACGGCCCTAAGTATTGAGATATGTTGAGAAAAAACTTGGTAGACACCTAGTGTACACGTCATATGAATGTCTAGTTATAATAATTTTCAGCCCCATTCATTATTTAATTTACCTTAGCAATGATAAGCAAAAAGTATCAACTTTGGATCCTTAAAGCTCGTAACTACAATAATCTGAAATCAAAGGATCAGTGTTTATAGTTTATATTCATAAACTTGTTAAAATTATGTATTGGGATTTTTATTTTTGAATTACTTTAATGAATACATTTCATATTTTTGGGATTCAAACTATCTGTCAATTTTACAGAAACCTTAATATCTCATGGCCGCTATTCGTTTGGATTTAAGGCGATTTGCCCTTTTAATTTGGCATTGAAATGCAGAGCCATGGGCACAAACTGTTATCTTCAAGAGTTCTTATTGTTTTGCAGTTTTATTTGGGGAAACGGTTTGTTCAAGAATATAAGCATGTTGATTAAGTTATACTTTTTATATACACACCTCCTCTATGACTTTAACAGAGATCAAATATCATTAATTTTGACAGTTTTCAATAGAAAACTGCCAGATACATAGCAGAAAATCAGAAAATGTAACACCTAATAAACAACGATACATTATCTTAGAAAACGTGTTGAAAATATTAATACAAACATTTCACTCGTTCTCGAGAAAACTGGTATTTCAAAACGTATGACTTTTTCGCAAGACCTGTCCGGTAGTTAGCGCCATCTACGGTTTCCGTGATCCATCTGTTATTGTTGGTGCGGAAGGATACTTTGGTTTAATGTGAAGCCACGCTACTTCTTTTACCAACCCACCCACCATCCACAAAAGAGGTTTTAGACTTGTCCTCGACAGGGTCAAGGGCCCTTAAGGATGTTGCCTACCAGTGACGTCACGGACGGCTGAGATAAGGTTTACTATGTTATTGAACATACATTTACTCAGTGATTTTTAAAGATATAACGTTGAAACAAATACCATAAATTCTTAAATAGCTCTTAAAACAGCCCTACAGTGTCACAAAATTATTTTTTTCTTTAAGTAAGCTTTGTGTAAACGAATTTTTTTTTATAAATTATCTACAACTTAGGCTATTTTGTTTGGTTGCAAAACGTCCTTTAGGAGTATTCCTGCCAGGATGTAAGTTTTAAAAAAAAGGGTTCGTGGTAGCATATGTCTAGCTAGCTTGAAGAGGATGCCAGAGAAAAGTAAAATTAATAAATGTTACGGAACCCCGCACAGGCTTTCTCAATCTATTATTTAAAAATGGAAATATTTACTCAAAATTTGTAATATAATATACATTAGCTAACCCGAGGACAAATTGCGCTATACATACGTACAACATTTTTTGACTCATGGTTTTAAATTTTTAATTACCTCCCCATTACCCCTCATGAAAATCCTGTATTCGCCACTGTGCTGTACAAACAATTTCCCTAAGAGGTTAAAGGGAAAACAACATCAACGTCTTGAAAGATTTACTTATTTGCTTACTCTATGGCATTACAGAATTGTTGCGTAATATATCTTCACAACTAAAGCTCACAAAATTGTATTAATATGTTTGCCAATATCTCCGAATCTATTGGTTTTATAAAATATATTTCAAATAAAAGTTTTAAGATTTTAATAGTACTAAAATTTTACAATGATAAGTTATTTAGTATCTCAAATAGTTGTGGAGATATGGAAATTTCCACATCAGTAAAGTACTCTACAAGTCATTTTCATTGGAAAATGAAAATAGTCAGTTTATTTATAGTTTTAATCAAAGCTTAGATACGAATTTTAATCAAAATCGTTAGAGCCGATTTAAAAAAACAAGAATCGATTTTTTTTTCTTTTCACTTTATACTAAACTACTCTTAATTTTGGGGTTAAAAAGACACACAGACATACGGTATTGCAAATACCCTTTTTAGTGTTCGGGGGAACATGAGACGTTGACATCAGTCAGCATTACAGGTTACATTTTTTTACGGTCGCAAT
Organism: Timema cristinae; assembly: GCA_039000515.1. Lineage (NCBI taxonomy): Eukaryota > Metazoa > Arthropoda > Insecta > Phasmatodea > Timematidae > Timema > Timema cristinae. Next base: position 29,812,573 of record JBCFYV010003508.1, on the reverse strand, counting down.
ACTCTCTCTACCTTTAGTATTCGAAAAGTTAAAAATTTATATTTTTGCGTATAACTTGAAACTTATTGGTTTTATAAAACTACGTTTCGAATAAAATATTTGTATTATAAATAGATCTACATATTTGTAACAATAAGTAATTTCATATCTCAAATAATTTCGGAGATAAGATAAAAAAATGAGAATTTACGCATCAGACCGGAACCCTTAAAGTAATTTTGCTGAAATACTTAGAGTAGTCATTTTGTTTTATTTATGAATGTTTTGAAATGAAATTTAATCAAAATCGTTATGGCCAATTTTGAGAAAATCGACTCTCTCTTTTTTGCCCTTCACTAAACTACCCTTAATTTTAGGGTTAGATATCCAATTCCTATACCCCTTGGGGAAATCCTTTGAAAACCCTAGATACTAAGTTTTAACCCGATCGGGAAATAGTTTAGGCTCTAGTCGGAGGTACAGACAAACAGACGTAAATTCAAAAACAACCTTTTCTGATTCAGGGGTTCATGAAACGTCAAGATTCATCAAAATCTCGAGTTTGATTTTTTGATGATCACAATACTTTCTCTACTTGTAAAATAGCGAGAAAGTAAAAAGAAAATCAATGTTTTCAAGTTACAAATATTAAAGTGACCGTTTAATTTCGTCAGAGCAAGAGGGGGATGCCTCGTAGGGTGTACATGGGTGCTTAAGTGATATAGTGCTTACTCTGCTTAGGTATTTATAATTTAAGATACAACCCACTTCGCAAAATAGCTTCAAAATATTCAAGTAGGCAACGTCGTTAATAGTTTCTGAAACATTTCGCCCTCCCCATCCTCTCCCCTTTCCCTAACACACTATTTGATAGCTTTATATACATGCTATAGGCACTAGGTGCCACCTTACGCAATCCAGATTATCTTTATAGATTCAATAGGTAACATATGTCATAACTACGTATAATTTGCCGGGGAAAATTTTAATCCCTGTTTGTAAGTGTTCAATTGGATTTTGTAAAAGTGATAGTGAATCAACACTCCCTTTTGTTACCATTACGATAAGAGTTGCAACATTGTGTAATTAAATGGTAATTTTTCTCGCAAACTGTATCTTTGGAGAGTCTAGCCCTCCACCACAATTAGACCCTTTGGTTAGTTAATTAATTTTTTTTTTAAATATTCTAGCATCAAGGATAACAACAGTTTAAGTTAATAAAATATTAATTTTCTAATAGGCTAACAAATTGAACCAGTTATATATTGTTCATATAAAGCTGGAGAGATAGTAATTGAAAGCTAGCAGAAATTTATTTACTGACAACAATGGTTGAAAGTAACTAATCACCTATTTGGAAATGATTATTATTGGCTTAATAATTCTATATTATCAATAAAAAGTGTTATCAAAATATGTTAATAATATTTTCAGCCTAAGTTTGCCACAAATAACTTTCTTTTAGCTGTCACTTACTATCCCTCCGACTTTAGATGACAATATATAACTAGCCCCATGGCTTCTTTGGTGCTGACTGACAGCTGAGAGCTATGAAAAGTTACCCGACCAAATTATGTATCCCTACGCCGAACCATATGATCTGCAAAAACATGTTTTTAGCATCTGTCACTTCTGACAGTCAAAATTTAGGTATATACCTAAATGTTGACTGTCAGTAGTCAGCTGTGAGCTGTCAGTCAGCAACAAAGAAGCCATGGGGCTACTGTATATGTATAGTGTGTGTGATTGCAAGACAATTGTTGGTAAATATCAATTTTCGTACGAAGATGCTTATCTGACAGCTATAGGAAATACTATATACACTTTCATGTATTCATACACAAATTCAGGATACCTGCAGCTGCCACACTTAATCATGATTGCTAATACCAATAAAATAAAAAATAATTATAAAGTAAAATGTTATCATTTTTGATCGATAAAAATATATATTATTAAATGGCTCTGTGTATTAAATTTTTATTTCATTTGATCTTTACAAGTGTTAATAGAGTAACTGTAACTCCTATGGTCTTCAAATTACACTTTTGGCTAATAACAACGTTGACTAAATAATAATAACATGTACACAATTTTCCAAAGTTACCAAAAATAAAAACAAAGCTATAACAATGAAAATGATAACAATGTTTTATTTTATACATTATATTTACTGAAGTACAAGGAATTTAACAATATCTCCCTTACCTAGTATCTCGACCGTGTGTATCTGGTCCCTGTTGTCACCATCGCTGATCTGACAAACGTAGTCCCCCGCATCCTGAGGCATGACGTCACCGATCTCAAGGTTATAGCCGTCCACCAATCGGAAACGAGAATCGCGCGTCACCATGAGACTAGCAGCGGTCAGTACAGCACTTCCTCTTCTCCATAACAATACGTACGAGCCTGCAACAATGGATAATTTTTTTAGGTTAGTGTCAGTTAGATTTGAGAATGAGTCATAAAGAGTGCATTTATTTATAGATAACATAAGTAATAATCAAACTATTTATAGACATGATAAGTTGTAATCTAGGTTTTATTTCTTTGAACAGTTGTATATACTACAACAAAACTTCAAATTTAAATATAAAAAAAATAACACTCACAAAATATTTATTGTTGTATACTTATATATGTTCATTCAAAATATTTATAGTTTGTAGTCTAGAAAGAAAAGTAATTTGCTCAATCAATTTAAACCAAACAATTGTATCCGTATCACACGACACTAGTTCGTAAAGTCCGTATCACACGACACTAGCTCGTACTTGAAATCCGTGTGCTAGCTAGCACTAGCTAGCACGTCATCATCTAGCGTCGTGTGAATCAGAAAAATTATACTGTTTCTGCCACTTGGTACTGCTACCATACTAGATGTGAGGTTAGAACATGCTCTATTTTCGTACCAGTTATTACACTAGTCTGTGTAATTCGAACCAATCAATGCGCGCTGAGACAGTGGTAGAAAATGGTATAAATGACGACAAATGGATCATCGGATGTGCTTTTGTTGTTGGCAGAAAATTATTCTAACATTCCTTGTTTATATAATACCAAATAGCCCCAATATGACATTATATTTAATAATATTTAATTAAAAACAGGTCACCTAAAAACGACAAACTGTTCCAGACCCAATTTTAATCTAAATAAACCTGATAGCATGCCAACCTTAGGTGGTTGTGTTTTAAAATATAAATTGTGTGTAGACCTAAAAAAAAGAACATTTGTGTATCAAGGATATTGTACTTGGAAACCCATGAGTTGAGGGACCTTTGACCATATCGTAAATAAATGAATATAAATTTAGGGAGATACTAAAGTTAGTGTCACCCCGAATGTATCCTACCTGACCTCCCAATGTATAATTTTTAGCATCCCGCGACCATTATTTCGTCTTTACAGCCATTCCCGTATTCATATTCTTTTCCTACGCTCCCTCTCATAACTTTCAATATCATTATCAATCATTAATGCAGCTGCTGCACCCAAAATTAATCTCCGACTTTCCATAAATATTTGACTAGAACCTAGTACCAAACTAGCAGCGTGTGAATACTCTAGTCCCGTTTCTATTGTACTAGCTAGTATACAATTATCTAGGCACTAGCTAGCACACATGATTTCTAGTATAAGCAAGTGTCGTGTGATAGTAGCTTTAGGCAGAATTATACTATTGACAATTTAAAAGGAAAATAATTTTTGCAATACAATAACACACTTTATTCAAAGAGTATTTATTATATGGAAATATGATGAACTAAGAAGTTTTTATAAAGTGTAGATAATTAGCTTTAAAAGAAGATATAAAATCATCAATGAAATAAAAAAACTGACTCTCCTAGGCCAGTTTTCCAAATATAATTTTCAGGATATAGGCGAAATAAACACGATTAATGCAACAACAGAATTGAAACAGAAATAAAATAATTTAAATAAGAATTCATAAAATAAAGCGTGATTGTTCAGTTTCTGGAAATAGTCTAGACGTTATTTAAAAAGAAGTTTACTTCCATAAAAACATAAAAGTCCATTAAAGTAGAAGGGAATGAAGCCAAGCGTGTTTTGACATATCGCTTTAAGGTGCGGCAGAAGGGAACGCAAGTATTTTTATAGTTTTTATAGAGTTGACATTTTTTGGCCAAAATAAATTAAACATTTCTCCAGTAGCAATATAGAGTTTAGTTTTCTGCACATGCTAATATCAACAGATCTTGAATATCTGTCAATGGTATCCTGGAATTTGGTCAATTTTTTTAAATAAAGAGAAAAAGTTTTGACAAAATTCCAGGACACTTGACAGATATTCAAGATCTGTTGATATAAGCATATTGAAAAAACTAAAATATATGTTGCTACTGGAGAAATATTTGATTTATTTTGGCAAAAAAAAAATCTAATGCTATAAAAACTGTAAAATTACTCGCGCTCCCTTCTGCCGCACCTTAAGTCAATCAAACAAAGATGTAACTTTTTTAGAAATTCTCAAAGATTAAAAAAAAAACGATATGTTTAATTTCATTTGATTGGAGATTTTTCATCTTGAGGAAGTGCATTAAGAAAACTCTCCTCAAAACATGCTCCGTTCAATCACAAAACAAAAGTTACTTCTTGGAGAATAAAGGAATATTAATTTACTTAACTTTTTTTAAGCCCAGAAAAGTAAATAAATCCACCTGCCTGTTTATTATTATAATGTTAACACCAAGGATAACACTTTACTAATTTTTAAGTGTTTTTTTATCTTATCAACTGTCCCATCTTAAAAAAATAGTTCACCCAAAATATATTATTATTATTATTATTAGCACCAAGTCTTACTACCGTTCGGTTATACACTTCGCTAATTGTATGTAGGGTGATTGTGAGATGAATAAGGACCTACATTTAAGTGAATCAACACGGTGGCGCTGCATACACCCAAAATAAAATAACTCATTGGATTATAACTTTGTTTGTTTGAATAGTATGCGTGTTGATTGTATTTGTCTAGATTAGGTTTGTTTGATGGTTGTGTATTGGAATAACACTATATCAAATAGAAATTAAGTTAATAAAAATTATCATAATTGTATTTCTCTTCAAGGGCACCGTCATTAATTATATTTTATTAAAACCATGTGTGTAGAGACAAAACCACATTTTCAAAAATATTCTATTTACAGCTACGAGTTTCTAAATAAACTCGCTTGTTATTATTGGTCATTGTATACGTAAAACTCAATCAAGGAGCACGAAGATCGTAATTACCAACCTGATATGAGTCATCGAACATGGAGGGGAAACGCAACGCTTTAGTTTGGACATTTGACATTCCCTGTTTATGGATGCATACAAAAATAACCTCTCATTCCACATTCATATTGTGACGATTCAATTTTGATGTTAGCCTGAGGTGACTTGCGTATTCTTGTTTCATTTTGATTACAAACTTTGAACAGCGAAAACAGTACGATATTTCTATCATTACACGCCTAGAACCGCCATCACAACAGACAGGAAAATTGTGTTAAAGCAAAACGCAATATATTTTGCCTTTACTGACGTCGCAAATTAAACATTATAAATAAATTCTGATATATATATATATATATATATATATATATATCAGAATTTATTTATAATTTTACCACCCTCAACAAATTCGATCTCACTTCTTATATATATATATATATATATATATATATATATATATATATATTATATATATATATATATATATATTGTATATAAAAAGAAGTGAAATCGAATTTGTTGAGGGTGGTAACATTTGGGTAGAAAGTGTAAACTTATTTTTTGTGGTCAACTCTGATTAAATTTTACTAAATTAGTAATATTATTTTATAGGTATGGATGAATAATTATATTAAACGTGAAAGCAGCAGATAATGAATTCATACATTAAAGTATAGCTAGTAACACTTTCAATAAAGCTTCGGTAACCTCATGGTCTAAATTGCTACTCTCGCAGTAAACTAGAATGCTGATAACTGGAAAATAAAGGTTCGAATCTTGGTTTGGGTGTACTGAGGTTGGTTTTTCCAAAATGGTTTCCACTTTACTTCCATAACAATGAGGGTGCACTTCCATTAAATATAGTATTTCTATTCCCTAAGCCCATTAGCATAATTAATACTTAAGCGTATAATCCTAACGGTTAGTAATACGCAATGTTAAAAATATTCACTGTCAGATAATTCAATCCATATGAAAAAAAAACATATTATTGGTACTGTATCCAACACTGGTTATTGGTACTGTATCCAACACTTATTATTGGTATTGAATCCAACACTTATTATTGGTACTGTATCCAACACTTATTATTGGTACTGAATCCAACACTTATTATTGGTACTGTATCCAACACTTATTATTGGTACTGTATCTAACACTTAATATTGGTACTGTATCCAACACTTATTATTGGTACTGAATCCAACACTTATTATTGGTACTGTATCCAACACTGGTTATTGGTACTGTATCTAACACTTATTATTGGTACTGTATCCAACACTTATTATTGGTATTGAATCCAACACTTATTATTGGTACTGTATCCAACACTGGTTATTGGTACTGTATCCAACACTTATTATTGGTATTGAATCCAACACTTATTATTGGTATTGAATCCAACACTTATTATTGGTACTGAATCCAACACTTATTATTGGTACTGTATCCAACACTTATTATTGGTACGGAATCCAACACTTATTATTGGTACTGAATCCAACACTGGTTATTGGTACTGTATCCAACACTTATTATTGGTATTGAATCCAACACTGGTTATTGGTATTGAATCCAACACTTATTATTGGTACTGTATCCAACACTTATTATTGGTACTGTATCCAACACTTATTATTGGTACTGAATCCAACACTTATTATTGGTACTGTATCTAACACTTATTATTGGTACTGTATCCAACACTTATTATTGGTATTGAATCCAACACTTATTATTGGTACTGTATCCAACACTTATTATTGGTACTGTATCCAACACTGGTTATTGGTACTGTATCTAACACTTATTATTGGTACTGTATCCAACACTTATTATTGGTATTGAATCCAACACTTATTATTGGTACTGTATCCAACACTTGTTATTGGTACTGTATCCAACACTTATTATTGGTATTGAATCCAACACTTATTATTGGTATTGAATCCAACACTTATTATTGGTACTGTATCCAACACTTATTATTGGTACTGAATCCAATACTTATTATTGGTACTGTATCCAACACTGGTTATTGGTACTGTATCCAACACTTATTATTGGTATTGAATCCAACACTTATTATTGGTATTGAATCCAACACTTATTATTGGTACTGTATCCAACACTTATTATTGGTACTGAATCCAATACTTATTATTGGTACTGTATCCAACACTTATTATTGGTACTGTATCCAACACTTATTATTGGTACTGAATCCAACACTTATTATTGGTACTGTATCCAACACTTATTATTGGTACTGTATCCAACACTGGTTATTGGTATTGAATCCAACACTGGTTATTGGTAATGTATCCAACACTGGTTATTGGTATTGAATCCAACACTTATTATTGGTATTGAATCCAACACTTACTATTGGTATTGAATCCAATACTTATTATTGGTACTGTATCCAACACTTACTATTGGTATTGAATCCAACACTTATTATTGGTACTGTATCCAACACTTACTATTGGTATTGAATCCAACACTTATTATTAGTACTTAATCCAACACTTATTATTGGTAGTGTATCCAACACTTATTATTGGTACTATATCCAACCACTTTATTTTATAAGTCATTCATTATAGGGAATTTAGGATAAGTGAATCATTATATTCACATAGCTATAATATATTTGCTAAAAGTTTAACACTTTCATTCATTGAGAGTAAAAAATAATTCTGTGGGGATTTAATCTTACACTGATACTCATTTAAATTAATAGATTAGTTTTCTTACGAGAGCATTTTAAGTGGATGATTATAAAAATACTGGCTATTCATTAATTAATTATTTAACATTAAGAACCAGGATGAGGAGTGTTAATCAAACCAGTACCGTCTAATATGGACTTGAGTTTTACTAAACCTAATGAAACATCATGAGAAGAGTTAACTTATTTATAGGAAAATTAATTTGCCTGTAATTTGCTGATATAGATATAGATATATGTATAGATGGAGGACAAACTAGATACTGAATCTTTCACGGCAAAAATATATGTTACATGCAAAAAACTGTTAAAACAAATGGAAATCAGGCCTTAGCGTGAATTTGGAGATCAGGGTTTTATTATTTCCAATGGTCACTAGGGGTGATTTGACAACAGTCTGGTATTCCATTCTACACTTTGGAAATGTGAGTGTATAATTAATCAAAAATACTCCTAATTCCGTTGTAATAATGCACTTATGAGAGAATAATCAATAACCTTACAACAATTGATTTCCGATAATAGCTAACATATTTCCCTCTTTTTAATTGAAATCATCTTGTGTCTTTAAATAATTCCAATATAAATGCATTCCACCTTACACACAAGCACTTAAGTTAGGTTAACCACCAGTCCCCCTAATCTCCCCTCCCCCATTCTCACGGTCACGTGAATAAAGGCGTATATATAAGTTCACCCTGGTGCTGATAACCAAGTCTTGGTTCTGTTTTCTATCGAGTATATTCACTGAGGTGTATTTATGAGTCCTAGTGCCTAAATATATTTCCTTTCTCCATAGTTATGAAAATGCGGGTACATTATAAAAATTCGTGTACAGTTCCTTAAAATTCTTCAGATTCCATTAGCGTTAAATCTGTGGAAACCCCGCATTGATAGTAAAATGGCAAAGCGGATAAAAAACAAACTTAAAAACAATGCTAGTGTTTGTGATGGTCGCTTGAGCTGCTCTTCCACCGAGCCCATCCCTAATAACAAAGTCCAGCCTATCTGAATAGGACGTAACCAAATTTCATAGCTGAAGGAGTATCGGCCAATATGTTTGCAGGGTAGAGTTGGGACAGAGTACACAGTGGGGTCGCCAGGCATATAGGCGGAGAGGGGGAGGTCAGGGGGTGGGAGGAAGACACCGGAAATTGAATGTTTGGTGCGCTGAAGGAGCGCCCATGTGGACAAATGATGGATCGATCGTAGATTACGACAGGTTTTCGAGTCTTAGAGATTCTCTTTTCTTTAAAAAAAAAAACTTGAAACTTGGCTTAAAGTACATAAAGCGTGTAATTAAGTTAACATTAAATTGTTGAAAGCAAATATGTGAAAATTTGTCAGTTTCTACCATTTTAATCAATTCATTTATTTGAGTTAATTTAAATAAAAAACATGTTTTGTTCATTTATTAAACAAATTACTTATTCTAAGGTTATGGAATATATCAATTAAATAATCTATAAGTGTAACACCATTCCTTTTACCAAATTTAGTAATAATATAAAGGTTATCGTTATTTTAAAAACCTTCTCTTACTACCCATTCGAGATTATATGCTTATGTACTAATTTCTCTAATGTGTTAGGGATGAGAAAGATTGAATTTAGAAGAAGTGTACCCTAATTTAGTGGAGGGAGAGTGGAAAATCATTTAGGAAATACGACACTCGACACACCCGACCGGGATCGAACCTTTATCTACAAGTATTCGGCAGTTCGGTCTATTGTGAGAGTGAGGTCTTATACAATTCACACACCGCAGTGTATATTATTTATAGTAATAATAATAGTAATTGTATATTGTTGAGGAATATTTATCATAAAAAAAATGACAGTAGACAATAACTTAGAAAATAGAAAATGTTTAAACAAAAGTTACTATTTTTGAATAAAATTTTTAACGTGTTTTTCACTTGGAAAAATGAAAAAAATATATAAAAACTACTACCTAAGTTAACTTAACTACCAATTTTAGAATAATTTTTGGGTGTTTATTTTATAAAGGATGCCATTTTTATTGAAAACAATTCAGAAAACCTATGAAAAACTGTTATTTATTTGAAAACTTTTAAGTTTGTTTTGTAGTTCGGATGATAAATCCAATACGTTTAATGGTTGGAAAAGCATGAACACATGTTAAGTAATATTACTGTAGTTGAAGAATATTTAAATTTGGCACACCAATAAAAACAAATATAATTTTCCCCATGAACAATTTTAATGTCCCCGTAAATCTCGTCATAAAATATAACGATCCATAGCGGACAAAAGCAAATCGTACAGCAGTATTACAGGTAGTAAAACAAATTGAGCTCAAAGTTTACGATAACTGCTTTGCCACCAACAAGGCAAACCAAATAAAGTCAATAGTCAATATTTGACTTTTTTTTTTTCACCACTCTAGTAGCAGAGCCCTGCCAAAGCTCATGATATAGAGATGGGGAATTTTAAAAGTGTGATGTTTATGCCATTTACGGCACATAACAGTTGACCCACGGAGCCCTTGTCCAAAAAGTGTATAGTTTAGTTGAATCACGATCACTGACCAGAAGAATTATCGTTATAGCTTAGTTAGGACACGATAAATGACCAGAAGGAATATCGTAGTAGCTTAGTTAGGCCACGATCACTGACCGGAAGAATTATCGTCATAGCTTAGTTGGGCCACGATCACTGACCAGAAGAATTATCGTCATAGCTTAGTTGGAACTAAAACAGATAAATGACCAGGAGGATTATCTTCATAGCTTAGTTGGGCCACGTTCACCGTTCAGGAGGATTATCTTCATAGCTTAGTTGGGCCACGATCACTGTTCAGGAGGATTATCGTTATACCTTAGTGAAGCCACGCTCACTATCCACGAGGCCTATAACAGTTAATAGACATACGGATATACATGAGCTCAGCCCCACATATTTCCCCCCTCCCATATATAAGGCTAGGTTTATTTAGGTTAAGCTATGTTAGACTAGGTTAGGTTGAGCTAGGTTGGATTAGTTTAGCACTTTTTTGTATCCTACTATCCATCACTTGCTGTTTTTCGCTCAGCTTGAGAAAAGATTAATTACAACCACCCTAAATGGAAAGTCACAACATCGTGGCAAAGTTGGTACATCAGTACGACTTGTTTAAAATTCCCAAGAAAGAAACTCTTGTAATACACCCGCCATTTCACTTGTCCAGTCGATATTAGCCAGAAATGTGATCTATTTATAATCAGTGTAATGCCTATGGCCCTAGTAATATCAAGTTTCTACTTATCTATATTTATAATTAGTGTGATACCTATGACCTAAGTAGTGTCAAGTTTATACTTATCAGCAGTGTGATGTCTATGCCACCAAAACTATATAGTTTATTCTTATCAGCAGTGTGTATGATTGTATATCCATGCAGCTTAAAAACTATATGTTTATTCTTATCAGCAGTGCGATGTCTATGCCACCAAAACTATATAGTTTATTCTTATCAGCAGTGTGATGTCTATGCCACCAAAACTATATAGTTTATTCTTATCAGCAGTGATGTCTATGCCACCAATTATTGTTTCTTCAGCTCATGTCTATGCCACTAAAATGTTTAATCTTATACGGGTTACTATATGTTTTTATCAGTAGTATGTATGTTTAAGCCACAGATGATGTCTTGCACCAAAGTTTATTCACGTGTATTTATATAAAGGCATAATCTATTACTAGATATTTTAAGCCACCAATTGTGCCCGTCAAACACCCTCACTCTTTTACACTCACCTTCCTCCTCTCCCCTCACTTCTCTCTCTCTCTCACACACACTCACACACACACACACACACACACACACATACACATGACACACCCCTCAACCCTTACTTTCTTCCCTTACAGGCCAAGATTACTATGTTATAATCATTCGTTCTTAAGTAACCTAACGCGCGCGAACAAAATGCAATACTTTGTGCAGAAGTGGGCTATATCTTATTTTTTGTAGTTATTTGATCGCATGGCGTCTCATTATTTATAACCAGTTAGCCGAACACTTAATTGTAATAGTGTAGGCCAAAAGTTAACAGCCTAGGGTCTACGAAGAGTCTTGTGGGGTTCCACAAAACAAATATATATTATTGATTAATTTTTAATTTCATTTTTTTTTCTCTCAGTCCTGCACCTTAGCTCAGTCGGTAGTGTGCCTGAATACTAAGCTAAGGGTCCCAGCGTCGATTACCAGCATTTCCGAAAATTTATCATTGATGAAAATATGGGTTTGCGCTCTCACATTGGTAAATTAACGTCTAGGGACATGATTGTGTGCTTGTCCTACTCTTAGGTATATTATAAGGCATGTGAAGCTATGGCAGGCCTAGCCAGCAGGTAGTGGGAAAATATATGACTTGTATCAAAAACTGACCCAGGCCATTGGGTGGAAATAGTAATGGATTTAAAACACACACACACAAAATTTGCACTACCAGATCTTAGAAACAGAACTTAACTCCCCTCCATTAATCTCAGAGCAAACACTATCACATTGTTATAAAAATGGGGGCATTTTTTTTTCCGTTTTCTCAACAAGTCCACAGCTGACATAAAAAATTGGAGTCTTGTATTGTTGAAGCCCTTTGAATTACTCGAGGTATCAGGCCCAGGACTGTGGACATTATTGTTTATATTTTAACTTTAATACTGTCAGGTTTTAGTTGAAACAAACCTTACTGTCCTCCATGTATATGCATAACGTCAACAAAAGGCAGAAGCGTTTTACCTTGACCGAAAACCAAGTCCAAAGTCCTTCCCCAGCAGGAACTGACAATCCACCTTGATTCTAAGCGCAAACACCGAAAATGAAGGAAATTACGTTATGATTTTCACTGAATAACTATATTGTATATACGAGCAATATAATTTAAAACAAACTAATAGATCTTTATATTTTACCAATATACCGTTGATGTCCACACTAGACAACTCGGGATGCTGGTCTATTAGTACAAGCCAACCCTGAACATATAAAGTATGTTCGGAAATTCAGAGCCCAAACTGCACATATAGTTTGTTTGAAACAAAAGTAATACAAAATCCCTATAAACTTACATCCGGAAAACTATGCTAATACCATTAAACTGTCTTCAAAATCTCGGCGTAAAGCACCCGGGAGAACAAAGCTGTGCAAGCATGCATATACAACAGGTTGCATAGGAACTAGGCGCACGGCACCACACACCTCGGCATCTTGGGGCACGGCAGCAGAACATATCACAATTAATAGTAAACAACACTCCAGTCCATCTAGAAATGCGAATGCGTTTGCGTTTTGAGAGTCATCATTGACGTCCCTACATCACAGAAAGTGCTAGCCATTACTTCATGTGCAGTGCTGCACGCTTAGCTCATATGCAACATGTTGTACACGCATGCTTGCACAGCTTTGCTCTCCCGAGTGCTATTACGCCGAAAATTTCAACACAATTTATTGGTACTAGTATAATTTTCCAAATGTAAGTGCTACTATTCTTATTATTATTACTACCACGTCTTACTACCCGTTCGGGTTACACGCACTTACGCTAATGTGTAACGGTAGGGTGATTGTGAGATTAAATGGAGGGACCTATAGTTTAACGTGGGATCCGAACCACGGTGGAGGCCTGGCATTCCACACATTCACAAGGTGTGATTAATACACGTCTTGTCAGACATGGATCATAAAAGTAATTACGACTTCCAAAGAGACTGGTCAATCCCTCTAGCCCAAGGCCAAAATACAGCAAACAAATAAAGCAAGGGATTTTAAATTTAGATACGAGGGTTGATTATTTATTTATGATTCTTAAGTGCGTAAGGGAGTTTGAGGTGGCTGTGGTATACGGAAATGGTTTGAAATAGGGAAGAGAGAAGAGAGAAGGAATAAGTTGGTGAAGAATAAAGGGGGGAAAGAGGGACTTGATGTGTTATGGAAGTAATTGCAGGGTATGACGAGATGTCAGGTCAGTGAAAGGGTGTTTAGTGTTAAGAGCGAAAGAGATTTAGATAGAGGAAAGAGAATAAAATAGTGAGAGCGCTTGCAAATTTCAAGTACAATATTATCTCTGAGCAGGAAAACAGAGATGGACAAGAGAATAAAGAGAAAGAGGAATATAATATGAATACGTTAGAAGGAAAGTGTATTATTAATAATAAAAGGGATACACACAATATTAAACCTGTTTGAAAAAAAAAATTGAATGGGATATTGATGCAAGCAAAGGGGAGTTTTTTTTAAATCTTGTTATCAATGTTGAAATTATTCATACAACGATGATAATGAAAACGACACAATGGAAATATTTCAGTCTAGTCATGACTAGAGGGGTGGGTTGATAAAGGGGTGAAGTGGGGGGGGGGGTTCTAACACAATGAATTAGAACTTGTAACATGAGCAATATCCGTTATTGGAAGGCTTAAATTATGACGTTGAGGGATTGTAATATTATGGTTGTCTAGCTGATGATGATTTTTATGACCTTCTTAACAAGTTATTTGAAATTAGTGTACCGTAAAGACATTGTGTGTAAGGGGTAAAAAAATTAGTCATGTTAATACAATATCTTTTTATTTACATTCGGTGCAGGTGTTCTAAGATATTGAATTAAATCGTAAAGGGAGTTACATATCTGTTAAGTCAATCAGTAAACTCGATTTATGTGGGGAACGCTAGAATAAACCCATGCTTTTTGAATTTTTTTTTAAGTGAAAATATTTTATGCATAAATAAATAAATAAAATATTGCTTCAGTACAAAAATAAGGAGTTTAAATTTCTCTAAATGGTTATACCAATAGTTGTTGAATATTGGGCATGAGCATAGCGACATTTAGACGAGAAATATTTAAATTAAGAGTTGCAATTAAATCCCAGGACACTCTAACAGATATTCAATAGCAGTTGATATCACCAGGTGAAGAAAATTAATTATATTTTTGTACTGTATAATTATTGATTTATTTCGATCAACAAATGTTTTGATATAAAAACTGCAAGAACAGTTACCTTTTCCCGCGTTACATAAATACAAACTTAAAAGTGGCGGCTCATGTATAGGCACTGGGAAACTGCATCACCCCTATTTCACTTATACTAGATAACATTTAATACAATGAGTCCTTTTTTCTTTAATTCTTTCTTTATTTTTTATACAATATATATTCCTTAAGCTTAATGTCAGTACTTCAGTAGCCATCCCCCAGTTTTTGGAAAAGATACAAAAATATATGTATGGAGCTGTGGGCTGCACAGTGCCAGCGACGTGGTGTTTGACTGTTGTGCACATGCGCACATAGGAGGGGGTGGGGAGGAAGGTGGGACTTCCAGGTAGAGAGAGCACTGTTGCTCTCGCAGTGCCGGCTCTGACGTGGTGGAAGGAAGTTTATTTTTACTCAGCGTTTTGCTGTGCTTAAAAACCGTGTACTATATTCTTGTATATGATAAAGTGAAGAAGAGTGTAAAATTAGATTATTATTCTGCTTCCAGCTATTCTATTTGATTCCTTTTTTTTTTCGGTTAATTTTGTAACAGAAAGACTAAATGCGCTTGCAGTACTTTAAAGGAGAAAATTTTCCTCAATTGTCATCCAGAGATCAAGGAGAAAATTATTGAACTTTTTGCTTAAATTAAAACAAGAAGAATGGAATTTATTTTTAAATGAATATATCATATTCGAACTGTAACAATTTAAATTAAAGTAAGTAAAAATGTTTGGTATTTTTTGTTAAGATTTTATCAAGTTACTGAATAAATTTTCTTCTATACATGTTTTTTTCTTTTTACAAAATTTTTAAACAAATGCTAAAGATTTTCTGGAGCCGCACTCCCACTAACCTTAGCTACGAGCCGCCACTGAACCTTAATAACATTCTGAAGAATTACGTCATCTCCAAATAAGCTATTATAAATAATAATATATCTACATGGTTCGTGACATTTATTCAATTAACTTGACATATACAAACACACTTACATATATAATATATACTTTTCAAATTTAATCAATCGTTTCCAAGAATACAGTAAAAGTATAAACAATTTTCTAATGTTTGCTTGGGGAATGTAGTAATGCTTGAAACAGTATTTAAATTATCTTAAGCCACTTTGGTGGCCTCGTAGTCTAATGCGATACTCTTGCAGTAGACTAGACTGCCAATGAAGGAGAGATTAAGGTTTGAATCTCGGTCAAGTGTATAATTACATTAAAAAAATAGCAAAAAAGGAGTTTATTTTGGTTTTGTTAAGTTTTTATACAGATTAGGCTCCCCTAAATGTAAAATAATTATATTATAATCAATATGGTATTGAGCAAGTTTATTCTAGTCTCAGCAACAACTTTCATAGATCCATACACAATGCCTAAATTTCTATCTTAAGTATTTAAGGAGGGGATGTTGGGAAAGTGATAGAATTTTATTTTTTTCGCCACTTTTATAGCAAAACATTTTTGTCCAAAACAAATAAATTATTGCTTCAGTACAAGCATCCAGTTTAATTTTTTTTTTCGCATATATAAACAGTTCTTGAATATGTCATAAGCATTGTGGGATTTGATGAGAGATTTTTTTTTAAATTAAGGTAAAATATGTCATTAAATTTCAGGGCACCCTTGACATATTAAAAAAAATATACAATTATATAGATCTTACCATGTGAAGAAAATCAAACTATATCATTCTATTGGAGCAATGTTTTATTTATTTTGACACAAAAAGTTTTATATAAAAATTACAAAAACAGTGACATTTTATCGCATCCCTACATCCTCACTTTTATACTAAATATATTATATTAACAAATTATTTTGTGACTAAAAAAATAATTGCAAAAATAACTACATCTACATTCAATACACTAAAATGCCAATCAATGTAGCTATTGACAACTAGTGTGTATTTTGACAGCTGCGACTAAAGTATGCATTAGCATTTCTAAGATTTTAACAAAAACTGACACACTTTAGTGGCAGAATGGTCTAAGGCGTCACTCTTGCCATAAACTATACTTTGGATAACGGGGAGATATAAGTTCTAATCCTGGCCCGGTGTATTGAGAGTGATTTTTCACTTGTCCTTTAATCAAATACAGGTAGATTTACTCTAATTTCAACCCTCCTCTTTCCTATCACATACGTAGCTAGCTATATTTTTCCAGGCAGCTTATATTGAAGAAAAGAGCATTATTTTTTCCCCACATCAAACCGACTTGTGATAAGTCATGCAACCTATGTATGAAACAGAATGATTCAAAATTGACGGTAAATACATCGTCTGTCACTCACAATCCTTGTTTAAGGGTTTTGAATAAGAGTGCTTATTTCTCCACATGACTTTTTCTTCCATCCAAGAATCGTAAATTTTAAGCTCTCCGTCAAATGTTCCAAACTAAACAATATTCCAGTTTTTTTACACAAATTTGCAAAATTCCCTTTTTATTCCCGTTTTTTTCCAGACACATAAAATGCCCTGTGTTT
The DNA here is from genome assembly GCA_039000515.1 of Timema cristinae. Taxonomy (NCBI): domain Eukaryota; kingdom Metazoa; phylum Arthropoda; class Insecta; order Phasmatodea; family Timematidae; genus Timema; species Timema cristinae. The sequence continues at coordinate 29,795,139 of JBCFYV010003508.1, read as the reverse complement.
TAACAGTCTCCCAATTTTTCAACCTTGATGAAGGTCCATAAAGGTTTGGATAGAGTATAAATATTATCCCGCTAAGCTCTCAGCTAGTTACTATTTTCCCAACAACGAGCTAGCTCGTGAATATAAACACAAAACGAAACAGTTACCTTAGAAAGTAAAGTGATATGATGTGAAAACACAGTCAGTAGCTTATTCTCTAACATAAAAAAAGGTATAATTAAATGGACAAAGCACATGAAAGCTGCAAGGACTAGTAATATTTGAATTCCACACATAGAAAAAAAAATATGAAAAAGTGAAAAAAATAAAATGAAACAACAAAGAATATAAGAAGGGAGGTATATGAAAAACTGCGTTGGTTGTAGGGTTGAAAACTGCGAGAGGGTGCCCTCGGGCCCAAATATAAGGGGGAAGTTCTATATGAATATGTTTATAATCCAAAGTGCACCCTTATTTTTTTTTTCTTTAAGGACTTTACAGAAAAGCGAAGTAAGGGGTTGGATGTTTAGGATAGGGGATTTTTGTAATCCTTCTCACAATGGTTCAAGAATCTCTTCAATAAGCCACGGAATAGAGACTACGATATAAACAGACAACGCCTGAGGCAGAGGAAAAAAATAAACACGTGTGGCGTGTTTCAACTCTCGCCTACAAGCTTAGAAAAATGAATTTCCTAGTGAAAATACAGGACAATATTATTGTGGTGGCCTGCTTTGAAGGTTTTAAGTTGTATCTTACCTTTCAATAGATGTAATATTAAACGACTTAATTTATGAGGTATTACGAAGTTATTTTAGATATGTGTAGAGTTTCTTTCTTAGGGTGCAAGGGAACATTTTGATTAGGTATGTATGCATGAGATGAGGAATTTAGCTTAGAAGAAGAACATTAGAATTATTGTTGATAGAGGATGTTTAAATCACAGGTTTGAGTTCCATCCCAGAGGTTATTTATTACCAGGGCAGTTGGCAAAGATTAACTAAACCCGCGTGGCCGGCAATCGAGTTAATTAACAGACTGACGTATAAGACCGTGTGACAATCAATGAGGCTTGAAAGAAATAAGCGTAATGCCTACATGGCATACATATCAGTACCAATATTGTATATTGTTGGTGAGTAATAAATTATGGATCACGTTGTATAATTTTATAAATTTTCTTTTACTATTTTAAAACCAATTATTTTCTACATTTAAAGATAAATAATTATTTGCATTTTTATTAATTTTATTAGAGATATAAGTTCTCCCTCACTGATGGGTTATCTTGGCATCCAAAAATGTATATACGGGATTATATTATTTGCAAACATTTTCTGTTGTCTAATAAGTCATTCACTCAATAGACTGTACTGATGATGACTCAGAGATCGGAGTTAGAATACTGGCTGGATGTTTGAGGGTTTTTTTGCTTCAATTTGGTTTCCAAACCTTCCTCCACATATATTTGGGTACAATTTATCTAAATCCCACTTTCCTAATCCTTCATCATTTATTATAACTGATTGTTTGCGTTTACTCCAAATGCATAATGAGACGGGATGGAAAAAATCTATTTGTGATAGTTATGTTCCTGAATAGTAAAAAAAAAAAAAGATAAGAATCAATTCCATATTTTTAGGCAAAATAAAGTTAAATAACACATGTTAATTAAAGCCGCATATAATAATATTAATACACTATGAACGATTAAAATTGGATGCTTCTATGATCTAGTGGTCAGATTTCTGGCTACAATCTAGAGGTCCTGGGTCAGATCCACAGCGAAGCAGTAGATCCGGAAAGGAGTCAACTCAGCATAGTGAGGACAAATTATTATGAGCTGCTTTAAAATAAAACGTAGAGTCTCTGGTCACGAAAAATGAGATTTCCTGTTGGAGCGTGTCATGTGGTCAGTACAAGTGTTCATTGTGCTTAACACACTATACCTTTTATCCACAAATGTTGACACTATCTTCACCAAAATATCGCGTCTGTTCGGTCAGTTTAGCTCGCTTGCGGGCTCATACAATGAAATATTTCATGAGTGATTTAAATTATATTATTACAATAACACGTATCACTTTAATTTTTTTTTAAATGTAGATTTATGAGAATTTTATATTACAATTTAAAGAGAAAAACTAAAATTTACTTAAGGATTGTCACGACACAATTATAAGATATATTTTTGACATGATTTGGCTGGATACATGGTCTAAGGCACTTCATTCGTAAAAGACAGAACTGCCAATGATGGGGAGATTGTGTTTCGATACCTGTCGGGTGTACTGTTTTTTTTTTATCTAAATGATTTCACACTCTATCTATTCCGGAAAATCCGAATACACTTGCTTTAAATTCAACCTTACTCATCCTAAACCTTTAGTGTAATTAGTACATAAGCGTATACTTGAATGGATAGTAAGATGTAGCTACTGCTAAAATAATCTATGTTCAATTATTTCAGTACAAGTATGTCTCCAGTGTATCGCGGTACCGAGTTAAATATCCTTAATTTACTGTATTATATTTAATATATTTGTATATATTTATGTAAATACATATCTCCATACATATTATATATGCTATGTATGGATACATATATGTATAAATAAATATACACAATAATATATATATATATATATTATATATTCATATAGGAAAAAACAATTAAGATTAATAAATTATATCGTCCATTTAAAATCTATGCTAAATTACTACGAAGGAATTTTTTACATTTTACTCAAGGATCATACATCGTACATGATCTCAAAATTATTAACTGCCATAGTCCAAGTAAATATTTATTTTGAGCAGTGTAGAGATTGGCTAATTTAACCTTTTATTACTATGAAATTACCTACATTTGTTTTGTGCTTTTTTTTATTCGTCGCTCTACAAAGATATAAGCCGTTTTTAGTTTATTCTACGTCCTACACATTTCACTAATTGAATGGGTTACTTCAAAGGAAGGAGAATTTTGACTAATTCCCTATACTTTCATCCCCTCCTCAACCAGTTTACAAACATGCTGAATATATATATATATTATATAGTCAACCACGTATAGATTGAGCATACGTTCATTTTATTTCGATTAAAATATTTTTAACCATCCATGAAAATTAATTACCTTTTTGTGAAATGCTTTAGTTTTAAAAAGTAATTTGTGACCATAATAATTATAATGTCTATATAATTCCTATGCTAAATCAGAACTTAAGGTAGATATGTGAATTTGTTGATGTGCATCCCGTCAAACTACCCGTCCATTTAGGCAAAGATCTAGATTAAGTGGGTAGCGATGAGGTAGTGGGATACGAACCTCAAATTCTTCATCAACAGCAAAGCATACTAGACAATACCGACACTTTCTTATACATGCCCATTTGTGATGGTGTATTATATATATATATTATAATTTATATATATTATAATAGTCCCTCATTTTACATGATTTCACACCATTAGCTGTGCATTCATTATTGGATAAATATATATTTTATTATCTCTGGAGTTTTTGCACATTTAAAAGGATAATTTATTAAACTAATTAGACTGCATTCGGAAAATTGAAAAATGACACCTGGACACAGGAATTGAACCCAGGACCTTTGGTCTCTTTGGTTTTCATCATTTTATTTTCTGTGTATGTGTGTGTGTGTGTGTGTAAAGGGGGGGGGGTGATTTTATTTTTAGTCTTTTAGTGCTAGTATTGTTTGTATTTTTAAATTAGCTTCTTAAATAATACTTGTAACATGATTAGATTTCTTTATAAGGTTTAATACATGAAAACACTTATGGTTGACTATGCTTCACTATAATACTCTGCTACCAATATTTATGATTGGCTAGTCCTATCATATTGTTTTTCAGTGGCTTATCGTGAAGTGTTGTCAGGGTAAGCAGATCTGTACCTATTTTCGTTCTCTCCCACTAAATGTACATGTGGCTAATCACACCTGGTTTCTGCTTTCCATATCTTACCAATGCGTGTTCTACCAAACAATGATCAAAATGTTCAGGTATATTTTTATTTGACTTTGCTTACCCCTGGCAACACTGAATGTCATTATTACTTTCTATATTATGTAAATAATTATTCGTAAACAATCAACAGATAGCATAACCTATTCCTCGCACATTAATGTATTTTTTTTTTTTTTTAGAATGAACCAAACTTTAAATCTAACTCTATCAAAAATTAAAAATAAAATAATACATTATCTCTTCTCCTCCTTCTTTAACCTATCTTTCATCCCACCTGAAAAATCACCTGAAATCTTCAATTGTTTCCGAGTAAACAAAGGAATGCAGTTGAGACATGACGTATATGAAGCCATAGGGACGGAACCACGATACCAGGGTTTAGATAACAATGGAGCAATGAAGGGGATAGTTGTGTATGTGTGTGATACAAAAAGTAAAGGGGATGAGGTAGAGAGAATCATGCCAGGTGGTTTTGTAGTAATTGGTCAAAAGCCCCCCCCCCTCCCCCCTCTTCCCTCGTCGCTTTTAGACTGCAATAGACGTACGACGTACTAAGAGATATTCAACCAAGCACAAATCATAGCTCCAGAGTATAGGTTTAATCTCTTGTTAGAGATTTACACAGTATATTGTATGAAATGTCACAGCACGTGACGATGGTAAAAGGAGGGGTGAAGGAGAAAGGGGGTGCTAGTGGGGTTGGAGAGATGGTTTTAGGTCGAAGCGGGAGGAAGACAAATGATGGTCACACGGATGCAAGAGCGACTTGCAGATTGCATCGGTCTATGCTTCTCGCCTTTTAAACAAAACCTCAATTTCTATATGGATGAAATTATCATCCCATTGCTTCGGGGATGTGGAGAAATGGAGGGAGGGGATTCTTTTGTTGGCAGCTTTTATAGCATAACTATCTTTTTAGTAAAATAAATATAAAATATTTCTCCAGTAGAAGCAAAGAGTGTAATTTTCTTGACATAGTGATATTAAAAGTTTTTTAATATATCTCAACGGTGTCCTGAAATTTGAAGATTTTTTTTTTTCTTAGTTCAAAAAGTTTCTCATCTAATGCCCCTATATGTTCATGACAAACATTCAAGAACTGTTGATATAACCCTGTGAATAAAATTAAAATATATATTTTTAATGGAGCAATATTTTATTTGTTTTGCCCGAAAAAAATGTGTTGATATAAAAACAACAGAACACTACCCTTTTCTCACGTTATCTATATCCCCACCTTAATAGAGCTACTTTAACATATCCATACGTTAGATCATGTGATTTTAAGCTATCGCTTTTGATAAATATTATTAATATCTATAAAATAACACTAATAATAAAGTAAAATATTATCAATGTTGACCACAAAGAAAAAATATGTTTGCATTTTCTAAAATGGCCTTCCTATTTATAAGCGTTCGGGCTATAGGCAAACATTATTTATGCTAATTAAGTAGTGCTGAGTAGGATAGGAATTTTAGAGGTAATATACTTGAATATGAGTGGAAGGAACTTGGTGAAACAATTTAGGGAAATTCACTGATAGTACGCCCAACTGCGATGAAAGACCCAATTCCTCCGTGGCAATAAAACCAGATTTAAGGACTAAATGATTTAGACAGCTTTCCCATATCGCGTGAGACAATATTTTGTCCAGAACGTGGGTTGTATGCCAACATAATAATTTCATCAAGGCCTAAAAACATATTATAAGGGAATTCAAGACTTTTTAAAAGTTTATAACTGTAAAGTAATTAGTTTTTAATTATGCATAAAAATATTCGTAAGTTGTATAAATATTATATTTTACTAATGTTATTAAAATAGTAGTTTTGAAAGGCAAGCTTACAATCCGCTAGTGAAAGGTTTCCAATAAACCATTTTTTATTTTTATTAAACTTTGATGGTTATGCAGGTTTTATATCATATTTTGGGTGTCAAAAAGTAGAAAAAAAGGAAAATTTTGATGAAAAAGTGGGAAAATTAGGACTATCAATTTGATAAAAAAAAGTAGGACATGTTAAAACCACATAGAGTCAAAATAAAGTAAATAAATAAAATCACATTTTAACCAAGAACAATGTTTTTATTTTATTGGGCCTGTAGAAAATAGAAAAGGTATTTAATAAAAGAAGAGAAGAAAGGAGGAATGCTCAACCATCATCAACCTCTTTCAATACTTCTTCTCCCATCCCCCCACCCTCAAACCCTTCTTTAATTTATCTTCTCTTTAGTACAGTATTTATTTTACTTTGTCATTTCATTACAAATCCTAATTTGGAAATAATGATAGTGAAACAAAATAGTAACGGGTAGTAAGACGTGGTTCTAATAATAATAATAATAATTTATTATTAGCACCACGTCTTACTACCCGTTCGAGTTATACGCACTTACACTAATGTGTAATGGTAAGGTGATTGTGAGATGAAATGGAGGACCTACAGTTTAACGAGGAATCCGAACCACGATGGAATCTGGCATTCCCCACACTCACAAGTTGTAATTAATACAAGTCTTGTCAGAGGTGAAGGAAGGGTTTGCAATCAGATTAATCTGTGCCAGGAACGAGGATTGAACCCCGGACCCCCTGCACAAAAGTCCGACACCTTACTGCTAGATTACCAGGTCACCCCTAAAAATAAAATATATATAAAATAAAAACTGTGAAACATCATGATAAAAAAAATTACCCCCGCGTCTTACTACCCGTTAGGGTTATATGCAAAAAAAAACACACTCTTTTTCAGTTGTTTTTGGGTTTCTTTGATTCTTATTGACTTGCACAAAATTAGTCCAACATTGTTCTCTTCCTCTTTTGAATTTGATTTTGTTTATTTATAATTTCTCAAAATCAGAGTCACTTTCTTCCAATTTTTTTACCCGGAGCTTCTAGTGTAGTTTGAGCTATTTGCCAACTTCTCCAATCATTTATTTTCATTGCATTATTAATTCTTTCACTCGCTTCTGCCACTAAATGACTTGTAAGATTGAACATCTTCTTAAGCTTCTGAATCTTGCTTTTCTAACAGGTTCTCTTTTTGCATTGCCTCTTTAGTCTCCTGCGATTTCTCTTACAAATCCTTCCTATATGCTTGATACTCTTCGATTTGGTTTTATATATTATCTTTATCTTCTTGCTCTTGTTTCTTCCGTTCAACCTCAATTCTCTTCTCTTCTTTGAGTCTAGCCAAATACAACTTATGGGCCTCACGTCTTTTCTTGATGAAATTTTTAATGAATGATAATGGGTTGCACTGATAGTTCTAATGTTTAAGTTCATCTTTGGTAGAGTGCATGCCTCAAAGAGACAGGTCCTGTTGTCAGTAAAGATAATTTGGTGTTTGGGAGAATCCTCCTCGCTCAACATCATTATTTCCATAGGGTAACACAAGGATAGTTTAACAAGCCTTTTAATTTAGCCTATTCTAGTTGAAAATAGTTCATTATAAAATTACCTCCAAAAACCATTTTATAACCATTGAATTTCAAAGATACTATTTCAAGCGTTCGGGCATACATAGAATTTATTCAAACAGCGTGACACATTATGATACAATATTTTGTTTTGATAACTTACTAGCAAAAATTATGATCCACACTTCAACCTCTACAAACCAAATGGTTTTTTCTCTGTAGGGTAAAAAGTATAAAGAGTAGGATTTTTTACCTCAAAAGTAGGACAAGTATGAAAAGTAGGACAAAAACTAGCCCTGGTTAAGGTTACTGAAAAAGCACGATAAAGCAAGTGTAAAATTTATTTTTCAACAATATAAAGCAAAGAATTCCAAAAGCCAAAATTCCTTAGCCCCTAGTAAATTCTGGCTTTTTTTCATATGTGTAAAAAAGTTATACATTAAAAATTACATATTTTAAAATATCTTATAGAAATAAAAAGAGCTAAATAATAATTAGAGTAAACTCCAGGCTCTAACTGTATTTCGCAGTAAGCTACAAGATTTTACATTGGCATTCAAGTTGTAGAATATATAACTAGCTGTAAATGTTCTTTAGGCGTGCAGATGGAAAACTTATTTAGTCCACAATAGAAGTTTTTCAGTAAAACCCACAAAAAAAACAGATTTTTGATAAAATGACATAATCAAAAGCTTAAGTATTCATGTGAAAGACCATAATTATATTATAAATCAACTATTATTATGGAAATGTCTGTTCAGTATTTGATGAGTGATCTACCAATTTAAAATGGATCCAATGAGTTCTGCAGAAATCGATGGATTAAACCAGTTTTGAAACTACAGATTTGGGATGCTGCAAGTTTCGCTAAAAAAAGTTTATAAGTATATGATAAAGAAAAATTTAGCAAACACCAACATTTTTTCACCTTTAGTCTTTATTCAAAATATGGAAATGTGTTAATTATCCTTTAATGGTCATATTTTTAAAGTTTTGTTGCTATTAACTAAAATAAAATAAGCACTAATGAACCAAAATACAATGTTGGAAATTGATACTTTTTTCCCTCTGAGTAAAAACTTGTATTCGTATATTATCAAATCATCTTTATCACATGACATTTCACTTACTTCTTCATTCACGCAATTGCCATAATTATTGTCCATTACTTAGATGTTGGTGATCAAATCCCTATAGTGTGAAAGGTCCTCTAAACCTTATATTCTTCCCCAAAAAGATTTAACAACAACTTATCCACGTTTGGTAACTGAGAAGGATTCAAGTTATTTAGTGACTTCCCACGTTTCAGTATTTATTTGTGAAATCATAACTCTGACCTGTAATTTACCTCTCCTTTCACCTTGACATCACCATAAACAGTATTTTTCAACAACATCCCTTTAGAAGCTGTAAATATGAAATGCCATTGAGCTGGTGGTTTTATGACAGTATCCATAGCATATTTCCAATCAAATACCAAAAGGTCTGTCCCCAGATTCATCAAAATTAAGAGCAAATATGTATTAATATTGTTCTGGATTAATGATGGTGTCCTTTTGTTCTCACTATTTTTTTCAATACGTCCAAAGACCCTGTCTGGTGGTAGAAAGGAGTGCCCCACAATAGGGAAAGTAATTTGAACTAATTTAACACCTGAAGCACTTTAGGAAAGCCACTTTGCTAACATGACAATCATGGTGGTGTTTTTATTTTGTCCTGGACACCCATATGCAAATAATTTAATGCATGTAATTTTCTCCAAATTAGTGTTGTAAAGTTTATGGTACAGCATGGATGCAATCTCGTTTGAGCCCTTAGCTCTCTCGTTTTAAGACCAAATGTAAATAAAGACTAGGTTCTTTGGTTGAGGTGAACCAGAATGCCCTTGGCAAATTGTAAAATAGAATTGGTGCAATTGCCTGGAATGATACACACACTGATTTGGTACTTTTGGTAAAACATTTGTTTTAAAATTAAAAGCACGTTTTATAGCATGCTCTTCATGTTTTAGCATTTCATAAAATGCTTTTGATTTCAACTGGTTAACTCTTAATTTTACAAGCAATTCTAATTTGTCATTTGTAGCTGTTGTGGTGGCCAGAGCCTTCATCCTGATACATTCCGAGCAGGCATCAGTTGCTGCTGATCTAACACTTATATTGAAATCACTGACAAAAATATTTCGGAAAAAACTATACTTCACATGGATAGTTTCATTTTAATCACAATAGACCCTCCATATCTTCCCTATACTTATATGATTTTCGATTTCCTTTGACTGGTTGTTTGCGATGTAGTTTCTGCCGATGAGTGTGTTTTATAATGAAATTGTCTCGGTATACTTTAACTGCAGTATGGTAAAATGATAGATGAAATCTTCGAGTGTCCTGCATTGAAAAGTTAAGTACCTCCATAAGTTTTCTTCTTATGCATACACTTTGGCATTTTTGGAAGCGATTTATATTGGTTGCTCCAAACGTTAAAATTACATTGTATCCAATGCCATGTAAGGTTAAAAACACATTGTGCCCTATTTCATGTCTGAATTGCTTTTGGTTTTTCAGAGATTGGTAGACATTGAACAAAAGAAGCTCACAAAAACAATTACTAACTATATTTGATATTATAAGCCAAAACGTCTTATTCTTACCTTGATTTTTTTCAATGTCTCCCTCTTTCATGTGCTAGGATCTTTAGTTATTTTCCTTTCTGTTCCAGATGGTGTGGTTATTACAAAATTTTCCATTTTTCATCAAGAAATTAATTATGACTTAATAGTTTAGTGAATGGATAATGTTTTAACACACATTAACATTTAAAGTAGACAGTAGACAAATTATTCTAATTTCAAGGTTATGTAACATGTGTTGACTTAATAAAATTAATGAATTATTATCATCAGTTAAGCCAACAGCTTATGTTACAAGGAATAAAACATTAAAACACTGAATAATAAATTTTGGAGGGATGTAAAGAGTTTTGAAAATAATTATGTCATCACGCCATTGCTGTATAAGGGATTCAATGAGTTTTGAAACAAAATAAAGGATTTGATTTAACTAGTTTTGAAACAACACATGTCATGAATTTTGCAAGTTTTGGAACTTCAATCACTTTTCAAAGCTTAAATAGACAAGAAAGGAGCAGGTTTTTAATCTCAATAATATGATTAATCAATAGAGGGATAGAAAAGAAATCAGCACCATTGCTAACCATTAAAAAAATTAATTGAACTAATTTTGCAAATACACATCTCACTTATTAATGTGTTAATAACAGGAAACAATGCATTATTTATGTAAGTTCAAGACAGTACTCACACATTAGTAATTTTATTATTATATCCTACAACAGTTACTTACTCTATGCCATCAGGAACTCAAACGATCATTTCCACACTTACAAAAGTACGCCCCCAATACCAATCTTATCTCTATCAGGTCCAATCTAATGTTATTTCCCATCTGCGTCTAGGTCTTCCCAATGGTCTCTTCCAATCGAGATTGCTAGTCAATTCTCTAAACATGGTTTTAGAGTCTCCCATTCGCATGTATATCATATCCACCGTAATTTACGAGACTTAACTACCCTAACAATTTTTTGTGGTGAGGAAAGGGTATATGTAACCCATCATTATGTAACCTCCTCCACTACACCGTGTCTTCATCCCTTTACTGACCAAATATCTTCATAAGCACCTTGTTTTCAAAAAAAAACCTTTTTTTTGTTGTGTAAAGTAAGAAGAATAACTAAATTATCAATTTACAACTAATTTAATGTGAAATTAATTTTCACAATAAAAATACGTAATAAGCGTCTACAACTTTGCTTTTTTTCAATAAATTAAATATGTTTATTTTCATGAAAGTATATTGACATAATCCGACACCTTAGTTCAGTAGGTAACGTGTCCATCTACTGAGCTAAGGATCTAGGATTTAATTCTTAGGTGTCGAAAATTATATATAATTGGATACATGTGGGTTTCACCTTTAACAGTGACGAATTAGCGGCCGGAGGCTTGATGTCGCGTCTGTACTATATTTAAGTTAGTTTGTAAGTCTTGTGATGATATAATAAGTCCATTCAGCAAGTGCATGTTAAATACCTCAACTAAATTAACCAAATTAAGATCAATTTACAGTTGACTTTAAACTATGTTAAATAATCTGTTATAGCTCTACTAAAAAGTAAAAATACTATTTATTTTATCATTTTATATATGAGCTACGTTTATCACATTGCCATAAGAACAATAGTCTTACAACTAAATATGTTGTTTTAAATAATTAAAATAATGCACAAAATATATTTATGAATGTTATAATGATAAACCTATTTAAATTCAAATATTTGATTGCAAGCCTTACATGCCATCTACCTACAGGATAATATCATTTGCTCTAGCCAGGAGTACTGAGTAATTAGTTAATTAATTTAATTTACTTCAAACCCATTTGAAATCCATTTAATGTGACCGTGTGAGTGTGTTTTCAATGAAGGTTACATCTCTCTGGTTTCCAGGCATTTTACCAATACATTATGTCCTACCTTTAGGGAAATAAGTACCTCGGTATATAATTTCTGGGACAAAAGAAATATAATATATTTAAAAAAAGGCGTGCTTATTTAATGTCATTATTAAAATTGACAGTATTATGTTTAGTTTTTACTTGAGATTTCAAGGTCAAACCCCGACAAGGTACTATTTTAGCCCCACCCCTTTTCAAAATTTCGGTTGTGCTACTGAGCTTCTATAAAATATATTTTTTTAATCCTTTTCCCTTCAATTAGATAAAGTGATAATAATCCATAACAATAGAGAATACTTTAGAGGTAATATTTTCCTTTCTTAGTTACAATTAATTGTAATATTTTAATTTGGCTAAACATAAAAATGTATTTATATCTAATATAATTATATTTCAGCGATTAAAAGCCTAATTTGAATTATTAATGATAAAACATATTTATTCCAAGATGTTTATTCATCTAAAGCTTTATATTCATTTTTGATTCACTTTAATTGGTCAAAAATATTTGTGAGAAATCATTTTTTTAGTTAGATATACAAAATAGTAGATGTAAATATATTCACGTGTGGTTATTTGATATTTATAGATATGGTATCGGAGTAAATTAATGTTTTGTTATAGAAAAATGTATAGGAAATATTATAACACAGAAAATGAAACATGTTAATTTGGAATGCAAAAATGTCAGTTAAGGAAATCAGAGATTTATTCTGATGAAATATGAGAACAATAAACAATACAATAGCTAAAATTATACGAATCATTAATAAAATTATAGAGTAATAAATACGTGTCAAGATTATATGGTTTTATATAAGAATATATTATTTAGAGGACAAGTAAATTAAAACGGTTTAAAGTAAACAGTAATTTGATTAATATTTACTACTCTAGGCCTATTGTTTATTGTCTCATAATTTTATCAAAATAATCCCATTATTTCCTCATTCCACTTTTTGGTTTTCAAATTAGCATAATTCAATTATTGTTTTTCACAATTTGTCTATAATATAACGTTAATTAATTAAAGAATCAAACAGCCGAAACTATCATATTTACTTTTAGCGAGGATTTACTTGCATCTATATATCATATTCTAAAATTTGAAAAATGACACCTGGATACAGGAATCAAATCTAAGACTCACGTAGTAATCCACAGGTTCCGGGTTCGATTCCTATGTCCAGCTGTCATTTTTCAATTTTCAGAATATTAACTAACTTGATTAACACATTTTCAAATATCAAATACGTGAATTTTAATATATTATGGATCTCAATTGATAAATGATATTTTATCACATCTGTTTTTCCACTTAATACGAATACAAAATAATGTGAAGTTTTATGTTGGTAAATATACTGTATAGGATTCTATTACATTCTTACTAAAAAATACTAATTTTAAACCCTATTATTAAATTTAAAATTATCCTTAAACCTCAATTATATATTTAAAAATGACCTAGGCTTGGGAAAATGTTAAAAAAATTATTTGACAAATTTGAATTGCTCACTAAATAGGATCTATGTGAAGATCAAAGAGATTTCAATTAATTTTTAAATTGAAAATTAAAAGTTTGAATTGCACATCTCTATGCTAATAGAGAAATAATTTACATAATTTAAACTAGTAACATATTTCTAAAATTGGCTTGCGATCTAAAAAGTGCATCGAACACATAAAATTTAAATATATAGGTGTTTAATAGATTAGAAATACATCGATTACAAAATGTAAATGAAATAAATAGAATTGAATATTGGAATGCGCCATCAATAGAACCGAAGAAAGGCCCGAATAAATTGTTTGCAAATGAAGAAAAGTGTGCGTGTGTGTTGTTGGGAGGGTGGGAGAATAGGAGGAGGAAAGAAATTCTTGCTTGATATGAATGCACTTTTGAGTGCCGCACATTTATAAGAATAGTGGCAACATTCCCCCCCCCCCCCCCTTCCCCTTTCCCTCTAAAGCAATTCTACACTAACACGAATTGTGTTTTTTTTATTCGTTAACAAGGGGAAAAAAAAGAGGTTTGAGAAATTCGCTAGTTTGTGTGAAATTGGATTGTGAGACGGGTGAGGATAGAGAGAAAAAAAAAGAGGCGGATTAAAGGAGGAAATGCAATGAAGATTCTTTGATCCAGAAAGAAAGAAACCAATGAGACGGATGATGAGCATCCAAAATACGTATTCCTTTTTTTTTTTTTCACGGTATATTTTTTTTAATGATGAATGAAAAACATTTGTCATGCCTTCATCTAAACGGGGACTCGTCAATAAAATGAACCCCCTTAGAAACAAATAATAATGATGAAGATTAAATTATTTTCGGATGATAAAGTTATATAATTATTTTGCATTACTACATTTTTGCTACTTTTGATATACCGATATTCGGTCGCTGCTAAGAAAATTAATACTAGATTGAAAATTAAAAAAATAATAATGCAAAAGTAATGAATATATAATAAATTGGTTTTAATGACATATTAGTCCCAATGCCTATTCATCATCGTCATCATCATCATAATCAACTGTTTACAGCCTGTGGCCAGGTCATTCTAGTAAAATGCCTATTTTCCTCTATCTCACTACCATTCTTCTTCCTTAAATTTCTTCCATTCTTCTCCTCTCGCTTACACACTTTCTGTTATCTGTCCCTTCCATCTATTTCTTGGCCTTCTTTGTGGTCTTTATTCTACATACCTCATTTTACAATGCCTGTTAAATATTTAATTTTAGCTTTTAAAAAGGAGGTACTAGGCCTATTTTCTAAAACGCTCTTGCTATGAAAATAAAAGTTTACAATGTATATATTTATCCGATTTAGTGAAACAAAAATAACTGCATTTATTTGAATAGTAGACCTCACTCCCTTCATGATCATATCATTATTACAATTTTTATAGTAGCTAGTAAACAGTTAAATTCACTCCCTCCATGTTATTATCGTTACTACAGTCTTACTAGTAGTTCTGTGACCAGAAGACCTCACTCCCTCCCTGTTATTATCGTTACTACAGTCTTACTAGTAGTTCTGTGAACAGTAGACCTCGCTCCCTCCATGTTATTATCGTTACTGCAGTCTTACAAGTAGTTCTGTGAACAGTAAGACCTCGCTCCCTCCATGTTATTATCGTAACTGCAGTCCTACTAGTAGTTCTGTAAACAGTAGACCTCGGTCTCTTCATGTTATTATCTTATTTTTTTAGCAGTGCTACTATCTGTTCAGGCTATAAACATAAGGGAGCGGGGAAAGTGGTGCGAGAGAGTAGGCAGTCGACTAAGAGTACGCATGTCAAATTTCAGAAGTTGGCTTCTCTGAGAGAGGAAAGGTTAGTGTGTCGTCATTGCTAGTGAGCGCGCACCAAAGATAACCGAGTGTATTTTGTTTCACCATATTCCTGTTTAAATGAGAGGTAAGAAATGCTTTTCTTACTTTAGAATGTAATTTTTCAAGCTATAAACTTAAGAGAACAATATAAATAATAACATTTATTGGGTACATTTTTGTATGAAAACGATTGTATAGTTATAACGTATAGAACACAGTGTGGCAACACAGACTCGATCCGTAATGTGCTGCTAAATAACGTTGATCACGTAAACTAAGAGAGTAGAGGGCAAGTGTGAGCATTTGGAAAGCAGCGAAGAGTATAAGTCATTCACGAGCTAAGTTTACCTGGATGACAGCTCTAAATGTTACTAGAAGTAATCCCTAATATATCACTGCGCCAACAGCTGACATCTATCACTTTGGATCACTGTAATGAAAACAGATGGTAAAATATTAATGTGATAGCTAACCACAGTAATATAGGCCAATATTATTTATATATTTATTTGAGGTTGGACACAAAGTTTATTTATAGTTGTATTCCCCTTAAAAAAATATTAACACCACTTTCACAAAAACTTCTAACGAACATAACTTCAAAATGGCCACTGACGAATCTAAACTATATGATCGAACATAACGGTAAACAAGTTTTTTACAATGATGCAGACATGCATTTTATAAAAATATTTTATTCAGTTAAATATTTCAAAATACGATAAAATAATAATAAAATCATTTATTGTATGTAAAAAAATGACAACAATTTTCTCTTTTCCAAGTAAATACGATGCCTGTATTAAAAGATATTGATGTGTGCACTATAGGCCTATTACACAAAATCAGTAACGTTCCAAAACAAAAAATAAGTACTTTTAATCATGTTTAAAATATTGTTTCGAGTTGGATAAAAAGAAATTATTTAAAAAAATGAAATAGTATGAGAAACTTAAATTTACATTATTTTAAATGTAATATATAACAGGTAAGTAAAGATCTTTACAGTTACAAAAAAAAACTGTGATCTTTTACAAGTGTTGGCAACCTAAAACCTAAACATATGATTTTCGAACTGTCATCCAGGTAAAAACCTATCGTGAACGGAATATACGTCTCTCTTCCAGCAGTGCTATTCTATAGAAATAATTTCACTAACCTTCACTTAGTGCCACCTCATACCAGCCACATGTCACAGCCCATTGACAAAGGTTTCTTTGGTCCTTCAAAATCTGCTCATACAACTGAAGTAGAATAATGGATAGTTACTAATCCAGGACAAGTGGTCACTCAGATGCAAGTCACTGGATTATTCCTAGCTGCACACATTAGCGTGGCTAGTATTCGAAAAGCCAAACGTGCTTTTTCATCAACAGGGATCTAGCCCTCCCTATATTCAGGAAATGTTTTCAACAGAAGATTATGCCCCATCAGAAGTGACTTTCAAAAAACGTTGAGAAAGCCAACAAAAAACTGGATGGCCTGAAAAAGAAGTGATGTAAGGATTTTCTAGTGAAGCAAATGATGTCCAGTCTACATCACTAATAATTCATTCAACAATCGCAACCAAATCACCATGTTTGTCATCAAATGTTAGCCCTGTATCACCTGGCTCAAATAATACAAATACAAAGGTCAATTTAATGATGATTCATCCACTACCAAACATTCAACACGAAAAAAAAAAAAATTACACAGACCAGCACAAAAATCCGATATTGTCATATCGGAAAAACACGTTACAGGAAAAAAAGAGAAGAGATTGGAAAGAAAAGAAAATAGAAAACTTGCAAAATAAAAAAATAAAAGTCTAGAGTCAAAAATAAATTACTTGACTTATCGAGACCATCAACATACAAGAATCAGCATCCACTGCCCCGAAAGGACACATGTTACTGATGAATCTCAGGAAGAAACATTTTGTGCAGGTTGGGGAAAGTAATATGAAGAGGATTGGGTACAATGTGGAGTGTGTGGAGCCTGTTGGCGCGAAGAATGTTCTGATTTTGAGGGTCAAGGCCCGTTCACTTGCGATTATTTTTAGTGCGTACGATTGAGTGACTTATTGCATACTCTTGGATAACTATGTGGATAAGAGTGCGCATTTGCACATTTTTGTTTATACAGTCTTATCTCAATTTGAGATTTTATAAAAAAAAAATTGCTAGTTTTTATTAATCTATAGTAGGTGACCTGGTGGTCTAGGGGTAAGGTGTCAGACTTCTGTGCTGGCGGCCGGGGTTCAATCCTCGGTCCCAGCAAAGATTTATCTGATTACCAAACCCTTCCTTCACCTCTGACAAGACATCTTGTGAATGTGGGGAAAGCCAGGCCTCCACCGTGGTTCGGATTCCACGTTAAACTGTAGGTCCTTCATTTCATCTCACATTCACCCTACCATTACACATTAGCGTAAGTGCGTATAACCCGAATGGGTAGTAAGACGTGGTGCTAATAATAATAATATTAATCTATAGATTGTATTAAAAACACACATGTGGATTATATTTATAAAATAATAAAATATGTTTTATGTCCTTTACAAAGATATGAGCGTACTCATTCCCCCACTCCCTTATGTACTAACTATGCTAATGAATTATGGATTAGGAAGGTTTAATTTAAAGGAAGTGTACAAGCATTAGCGTGGATTGAGATTGGAAAAACCATTTTGTAAAAATTCGCCTTAGTACACCAAACCGGGATTCAAACCATGGTCTCCCTATCATTGACAGTCTAGTACAATACGAGAGTTACACCTTAGACCATGCGGCCACCAAAGCAGGAGTCAGCAAAATATTAATGTATATCATATATAACTATGATAAACAAACATCATTAGCTTACAAAGCTCCATGGACGTTTGTAAAAACCAAAAAGGCATTCGTTTCCTCTTCCCTTCTCCTCTCTCTTTCTAGCCCTCTCTTTCTCTCTCTCTCTCCCAATTTTGCCGACGTTGGCTTGTCTCATTACTACACTCAATGGACCAGCAAAGATGCGGAGAGAAGGCTGCAGCTTTATCACGAATAAAGATAATGAGGCTGTCAAATGAAACAATTCTTTTTGTTTCACATTTGTTACTTTTTTATTTATCTCCACGTTACATATATTCGAAAAAGTAAAAAAACAAACAAAACAAAGACATTTGAAATAAAATGTTAAATTGTTTGAAATGAGATATCGTTTAAGAGAAAACATTCATTATGATTTTTTTTTTGTTAAAATGATAAAATATTACAATTACTTTATTTTATTTTATGAAAACTCTGTTCTTATCGTCAGACACAAAATATTACCCTCCCCCCTTACCCCCTAAGTCCACTCACAGGTTTTTAGTTTATCTTGAGACGAGCACCAAAGATTATGTTAAATTCATTGAGGTTTTAATTTATGGTTTGTGTTTTAAATGAATTAAATTATTTATCTCGATAAATTAATTAATTCTTACAAGCCCTACATCCTTTAACCCCCAAATAGTCTAACTTTTTGAGAGGTTTTTTTCAGGGTTTCAATCCCGACAGGATGTTAGGAGGGTTGTTTTCTCCGAAGTGGTTTAACCCCCCCCCCCCCTATCCCTCTCTAACTCTCTCTCTCTCTCTAAGAAAATTGGATAATTTTGCTCAAAATTATACTTCTCTCATTACTAACATAGTAGCAAAGTTAATTGTGGGTAGCTCGGATAGGTAGTAAGTTACGGTAAAAAAAATATTACTGGGTATGTATATCTGTAGAGTACCTAAACTAGGGGTGTACGAGTTCTGAAAAATTCGAGTCTGAGTTGATTCTTAGTAGCTGTTAAACGTAAATCAAAGATTAACACAAAACTCGACATATTGAAGCTCAGTATTTTTAATCCTTATTTCGAAAAGTACTGGTTGGATTAATTTTACAACTTGAGCTCTACTCGAAGTGAGAAATGCTCGCTACAATATCCCTACTTATGATATACTCACTTATTATTAAAAATACATATGAATATATATTGAAATAAATATATTTATAAATATATTTTATACATATAAATAAATAAATATATACATACATATAAATATATATTTAAATATATTTATATACATATACATGTAAACATACCTTGTCCACTCCCTTACGAAGCAGACAAGAAATTGTGTATATAACTAAAAAAGAAGTCCGTACTTAATCCGTCCTCACTAACTTTCTCCATCCTTCCCTATCCTTGCATACTCCCTTCGCTTTAACAACATCCATACACCGAGTCATGCATGCTCTTATTCTTAAAAATCTTAATGTTTCCCTTTGCCACATACTCGTCAACAACATTTCACCACGTCTCATATGGCCTACACCTCGTTTTGCTCCTTACAATCTAACTTCATATATATTTTCTTTGTCACTCGCGCCACAACCATACTTTCAACATGCCTATTCAATATAAGACAATTATTTCACATTGGCCTATTCGATTCCATATATAGCACAAATCTTCAGCACCCATTCATTAGACTCAGTCTATATGAGTTTCTTCACACATATTTCTAAGATATCTCATTAAAACCACAGTCATCTTGCTCTTGTGTTTCTCCTGGCAAACCCACACCTCACATCCATACAATGTTGGCTTTAACATACTGTTTTATATTGCCATATATACCTCTTTTGATACCACTTCATTCGTTGCATTATTCCACATAGATCCAACTATTCTTAGAGATGCATTCACCGGTTTGTCGATTTCATCAGCTGTCCTTCCATTTTTACTGAATATTCTGCCCAGATACACAAACAAATTCACGTGTTCTAACAGTTTTCCATTTATAATAAGCTAACAATCATTTTCCTATCGGTTTTATCTAAAGCTATCACTTTAGTTTTGGAGACATAGAGACGAAGATCCATTTTGCCTGTTCTATAGTTTGTGTGGAGTATTATGACAGTTTCTAGATTTAATAAATAGTTTGTTACGCATGTTTACGCCATTAGATGTTATTCGGCCCAAGGCAGTAACCAACCAATAATTTCAGGGTGGATTTATTTGGTGGGCACATCTCCCAATTGCAGGAAGCTAGAGAAAATTCTAAATTATTAACAGTTCTAGAAGCTATCTGAAGTGTTTTTTCTATCGCAACATTACCCCTTAACTGCCGAAGGCTAGGAAAAATTCTTAATATTAAACACCTTTAGAAGCTACCCGAAGTATTATTTATGGCAACAGAACCCTTAACTGCCGCAATTTAGTAAAATTTCTACATTTATATAGCTTCTAGAGCTATTAATAAAGTGTTTTTATGGAAACATAGCTCCTTAACTGCTAAAGGCTAGGAAAATTTCGTAATATTATTATTATTATTAACACCGCGTCTTACTACCCATTCGGGTTGTACGCACTTACGCTAATGTGTAATGGTAGGGTGATTGTAAGATGAAATGGAGGACCTACAGTTTAACGTGGAATCCGAACCACTGTGGAGGCCTGGCATTCCACACATTCACAAGATGTCTTGTCAGAGGTGAAGGAAGGGTTTGGTAATCAGATAAATCTGTGCCGGGACCAAGGATTGAACCCCGGCCACCAGCACAGAAGTCTGACACCTTACCCCTAGAACACCAGGTCACCCAATCGTAATATTAAACACCTCTAAAAGCGATCTGGAGTGGTTTTTTTATGGTAACATAACCCCCTAATTATCGAAGGCTAGGAAAAATTCTAAATATTAAATACCTATAGAAGTTATCCGAAGTGTTTTTTATGGCACCATTGGCACCATAACCTTTAACTGCCGAGGGCTAGGGAATTTTCTAGATATTAAACACCTCTAGAAGCTATATAAAGTGTTTTTATGGCAAAATAACCCCTTAACTGCCGAAGGATAGGAAAATTTCCAAATATTAAATAACTCTAGAAGCTATCTGAGGTGTTTTTTATGGTACCAAAGCCCCCTAATCTGTACTTTTATCTTAATTTGGATATCGTTTGAACCATAAATAAAGCCATATATATTTTGTTCATAAAATTTCAGGAGGAGGAGGAGGTTTGAACCCCCAAACTCCCTCCTCCCTGTTACGGCCTTGTTCAACCCTTACTTTGACAGATGGTGTCATTTTAAACCCAGGAAAGATATATTTAGTGAGATTTTGTAAATGTCCACTATTATATGAAAATTATTTATTTTCTATATTCTTTTTAAATTAATATGAAGTATCAGTGCGGGATTATTTTTTAGGTAATAAAAATATTTGGCGAAAATTTTTAAGATAGCAATTTTGGTGATCCTTTCCTACCCAATCTTTGGACATTGAGTGTCCCTATAAGCCCTGATAAAGATGATTTAATAGAGGGTGCAGGTTCTCATGAGTAAAATAATATTTATTTAAAATAGTTCAAAACAAAACTTACAAAACCCTCTTCTGTGTCCGCATGGTCTAAGGTGCTACTCTCACAATATACTAGACATTAAAAGCTGGGGAGATCGGGGTTCGATCCCAGTCTGGTGCTTCGAAGGTGGTTCTTCTTAAACTATTTTCAACTCTTCCTCCACGCAAATTTGGGTGCACTTCCTCTAAATTAAGCCTTCCTATTCCCTAAAAAATTATTCTAACTAGAACATTGGCATATAACCCGAGTGGATAGTAAGACAAGATGCTAATAAAACCTTTATACCAAAAAACACATAAATAATAATTTACATAAAATACTTTGCCTTAATATAATAGGTAGTAATATAATCTTAGAAAAGGAGGTACAAATAACAATATGTAGCCATCAATCAAAATGTGGGAGGTTACAATTTACCCTTGTACACCTCTTTTACCTCTTCCTTGATGGATTACACAATGAATGACCTTCTCTTATAGCCTATGTCCTACATCGCGTAATCTGTCAAGGCAAGATCAAGATATTTCAATGTAAAGGGAGTGACACCCCTATCCATTCATTTGTGCTGGTTGTTTGTCTTAACCTCATATGGCTTTATTTAAAAAATAAAGTTTATTTTGCAAGTAGCAGTACAAATAACCTATAATTAAATTTCCCTGTTCAATAAAATTAACTTTTCTGTTATTTGGATTCTTTACTAAGAAAATAGCAAACAAATTGACATACTTATGTATGAATAATTTGATTTCATTTGAATTGCATCTTTTTGAACTCAGGTTAAATTATAGTTGCCTTTGAGGCATCTAAGACATCAGTGGTGGATAACAATAGAAGATGAATTTAATGAATGTCACTTTTTGATAGAATCTTTAAGTATCTAGTTAAATTAATCGATTCCCAAAGTATTTTTTAAATACGAAGCCAAATTATTAGATTTATACCCCAATATGCTTATGAACACAGTAGATATATTTGACAGCTATAAAAAACTACTATATCCAATTTCACGAATTCATACATAAGGTAATGTGATCTAGAGCTGCTAATTTTGATAAGTATTTTCTTATATATGCTTATAAATTATCATTAATATGATATAAAATGTTTACCTAAATAAATACGTATGCACTTTATATTATAAAGTGTTCCAAATGTTCATTCGCCAGAAAATCAAGATGTAAGTTATATTTCCTAACCTCGTTAATACATAGTTATTATCTTTTATTTGTGATCTAAAATTGCAAGGTTGATTTGACCTACTATCCGAAATCCTTTCTTTGTTGGCATCTTTAAGTCCATAGTTCCATAAACATTAACACAACTTACGTCCATACGATTTACGTTTACGGCCAACTAAGTACGATACCACCCCTTGCAATTTTGCCTGACGTTATTCCTAGAAATATGACGATGGATTTCCTTTAGACATGATTAAGGTGTTTTGGTTGAAGAAATTCTACAACTTTGCAAATAATAAATCCATCAGTAATGCGATATATAACGAGTATGTATAACGAGTTCAACTGTTGGTTTTGTACCTGGAATTCTCATAGCCAAGGAACAGTTCTTGGACCAGATCAGGGGCTTTAAGATAACTGCTAGGGTACAATGAGCAAAAATAGTACAACCCCTATTATTTGCACCGTTATATAAATATGTTAAGGATGAGTTACGGTTAATTTGGAGGTGTACTCGTATTTGCATTGAGGTAGTGTGGAAAATATTTTATAAAAACCATTATCAGTACACCCGATTGAGATTCGAACACCGATCTCACCGTCATCGGCAGTTTAGTCTGTCGTTTAGACCACGTGGCCACCGAAGCGTATTATTAAATGTTATTGTACTTTGAAGTAACGTCTGGTTCGGGCTGTATTTTCTACCTAGGTGAAGCATTATTAGTGTGAAATGAGTTTATTGAAGTTATACTTCTTTAGGCGCGTTATGAAAAAAATGATGAGAGTGAAATTTTTAGATGCGCGCGCATCACTGTAACACAAAAAGTAACAGGTTGAAGCTAAACCGCTCCCTAAGTCTCGAAAAAAAAAAAAGCTACCAACAAAATAGAAATAGAACCTCTGTTAGTCGCGCATGTTGGTACGCTCATAGAGAAATGTATACTATGTTATTCCTTTCTCTATGGTACGCTCGTCGCCTCTGATCACTGTTTTCATATATATAATATTTATCCACATGTTTCTAGTTTCTACATTCACAACACGTGTTTTAGTTTCATACAAGTGCGAATTATATATGTGCTAATAAATTATATTCAGTAGTGATTTAAATTGAATATTTTGATTAATATTATTTACTATTCGTAAATATTAGTGAAAAAAATTGTGCTTATAGACTTTTTCAAGTGCTCCAATATAATTGAGGTTAACTATTCGTTGTATTATTTATTGATATAAATTAAAATATTATTATTTAACATAATTAATATTAAATATTATCATTTTATTGTAATTAATTATTTGCATGCAATTAAAAACTATTTTTTAATGATGCCAAAGAAGTATAACTTCTCGCGCAAGTACATAAGTACACACACCCATTTTTTTTTTTTTTTTTTATTTTGGCTTTAAATTCCAGTCTATGAAAAGTATACAGTCAATGTAACTAGAATGTTTCATTCTTTATTATTACGATTTGAGATGAAAAGTAAATATTTATTTCAGAGAAATTACTCGTTAACCAACTAGTGCACGTAGAGTTAAAAAAAATCTTTAAATACGTCGTGCTTTAAATAAAACATAAACTCCCTTTATTACGAACATATAAATACATGTAAAGTAGTTCTTGAAAGCCCTTACGAAAAGATATCATTGATAACTATGCTATATAACTAAATAAGTCGATTCACCAATACTCAAAGATATATCTTATTGAATTTAAACAAAATTCACAGTATGTGTAATTTATGAGTTTCTTGAACGTATATTTTCAAGTTATTGACCAACCTTTTAAGCGATACCCTAGAAATGTAGTTGACGTTTGTTTGTTTTTCCAGAGGGGTTAGAAAACGTTTTTATGACTGAAAATATAGCTTTAAGGCCTTATGAAAATATCAAGTTAGATTATCATATTCTTGTGGATTTCTTTTTTTTTTTGTTTCCCACTGAATGAAGTAAGAGCAAAATCACATTATATATATATATATATATATATATATATATATATATATATATATATATATATATAAAATGTGATTTTGCTCTTACATATATATAGGGTAGAAGTTTGATTAATATTAAAATTGTGTCTATGACCTTGAATAGTCATGAAATAATAATCCAAGGAATTTTGTAAATATATAAGTGTCACCGAAAAATTAAGTATTTATGTGTTTTTAATTTCTTGTTTTCCACTAATTCGTACTATTCACATTTAATTACACTAATGGGGTGGAAATAAATAATCCTGATTTTCTATGTAATAACTCTAAATCAAATTATTATTATTATTATTAGCACCGCGTCTTACTACCCATTCGGGTTATACGCACTTACGCTAATGTGTAATGGTAGGGTGATTGTGAGATGAAATGAAGGACCTACAGTTTAACGTGGAATCCGAACCACGATGGAGGCCTGGCATTCCCCACGTTCACAAGATATCTTGTCAGAGGTGCTCTAAATTAAAGTGATTGAAGAAAAGGAAACCATTTAGGAAATATCGATCTCAACTTAAAAATACACGGTTGGGATACGAACACACACCTCACCGTCACAATAAATCCAACAAATTTCGAGAGTTATGCCTTAAGGGGATGGCCAGACTGGGCGAGCGAGCGACTAAAATATAAAGTAGAACACTTTGGTTGTAATTAGAAGTGGCCAGAATGGAGCGTGCGCGCGCTCGAACCGGTACAGTCTAGTTTACAGGTGCTAGGCAATATTATTATATGTTGGTTCATTGAGTGCTAGGAAAACTTCTCATTTTGACATTTTTATTACTATCGATAGGTTTGGCACAATTGCTACTAACAGCCTAAGTTAATTGGTAGTATCGTAAACCATACCTATATAATGTAAGACTGACATGTTAAAATACTTCAATATTATAATCAAAGTAGGCCTTTACAAATAACAATAGCATGGAGAGAGGATGAGAAAATAACAACACTAAATCACTTGTCAAAAACCACCCTCAGTTCACTGAGCCAAGATTCGATCCTTTGCCTCCTCGTCAACAACTATCGAGAGCTATTTGCTTATCACGCGCTCGCTCGCACGCTTGTCAGTCTGGCCTAACCCTTAGACCAGGAATGTCAAACACGTGACCCTATCCATGAATTTGTGCGGCCCATGGACCTTATGAAGAGGCATCATGAAATACGACAAGAGTAATATTTTTATAAAAATGAAGGAAATACATTTTATTTATATTAGTGTATTTAGCAAAATTTTTATAATTATTATGGTATGTGGGGCTGGACTCAAA
This sequence comes from Timema cristinae, assembly GCA_039000515.1. Classification (NCBI taxonomy): domain Eukaryota; kingdom Metazoa; phylum Arthropoda; class Insecta; order Phasmatodea; family Timematidae; genus Timema; species Timema cristinae. The sequence continues at coordinate 29,769,084 of JBCFYV010003508.1, read as the reverse complement.
GATGATATTTTAATGGGTCAAGGGGGCAGTTTCAACCCCAATATTTTAAGGATATCAAAAAAATCTAAATAAAAGTCAACAAGCATTACTGTATTCACTTTTGTCTAGTAAATTTCTCGTGTCATTTTTCTGTCCGCAATAATATTTATTTTTAATCTATATTAATATTAAGTTTTCATAATTTAGCTAGAGCCGTGACCACAGGCTATTAATGATTCACTGGCAGAGAGGGCGGGTGATCCATCAGGCTTATTTTTGGGAATCCCGGATATGCACTCACTTCAATCCAGTAATACTCGGTAAGATTCACTACGTGGGACCTCCCTAGGCTAAATGTTTTCCCTCCCCCACACTCACCTACACCCCCAGTGAAAATGCTCACATTCCCTATATGGGGCTGGTGTACCAAATCCATAGTCTTTCTTCGACATGAGCCATTTCACCCCCTCCCCTTAAATTTAATCTGCGCACTAAATATATGTAATATTTTAGAGTATATATTATGTACATGGAATGAAACAAAAAACCGAAGAGATCTCGGCTTACGGGCACGCATTTGTCAATTAAATGTAGAGCTATAGGATTGGAAATAATTTTACTTAAGATAATGACCATACTTATATATTTTTTAAGTGGCCGTCTCAGTATTTTAAATTTTAAATGAGGACTTAATAATCTAATTAAATTGACACACTTTTACGAGCATCAATGCAAATAATGTACTGCTATTTTTTTTAGCACCCCGTCTTACTAACTGTTTAGGCTATGCGCATATATACAATTAAGATAATCATTAAGGGATGTGGAATTTTGAATTATATTAAATGTACCCACATTTTCGTGGAGAGAGAGAGAGAATGGAAAACAGTTTTGGAAAAACCATCTTCAATACACCTGACAGGGATTCAAATCCCGATCTCTTAATCAAAGGCATTCTAGTATAGCACGTGAGTGACGCTTTAGACCATGTGGCTACCGAAGCAGGTATGTACTGAAATTGAAATAAATCAAATATTATTTTATTAAAAATTGCTTTGATATCATAATTTTGGCAAATAAAAGCAATATCTATAGGAATAATGTAGTGGTGTAAAATCCTTTGTATATTTTAAATTATAAAAATAGAAAAAAAAATTAAAATAAGTTTGACAAAATATTGTCAAGTAGTTGAAGTTAAAATGAAACCAATGCATAGAGAGAGCTCTCTCAACTGTAACCTGTTAACTTTAGGTTTTAGCTGTAACGTAACATTAGTACGTACGTAAGTCGAACAGATGGCTCCATTTATCTTCAATATTACCCTCCATTATAGCATTTTGGATTCTACGCAAACACACATACACATAAACAGTGAAATGTATATTCCCGCATTATATATATATGTATGTATATTTTTATTGCAAGAAGGCGGATGAAATGCCATTTCCAAACCATCTTTTCACCCCCTCCCAACTCTTTCTCCTCTCTTCTTCTCTCCTACAGAACCAATCCCCTCTCTCAGTGGCATTCCCTTTCCCGGGAATCCCTTGCACAAACATGTCTTCCAATAAATTTGTCTTTCTAAACATTCCCCTACCTAGCGAAGCCCGGATTCAGACTTGCGTTGTTGAAGGGATTGAAACTTTTTCTCACCATGGAGCAACGATATGAGGACATGCCACCTGCTGGTTCTCTTGACAAATCATTTGGATGTACGTCTCTTTACGATTAATCAAAATGCAAATTAAAGCGTTTTTTTTATTACATAACATCTCAAAACCCATTTGGTCCTTCCACATTTGATTAAATTTATGGTCTAAGGATGGAGAAGGTGGAATATAGAGGGAGTACACCAAATTTTCCTGGCGGCAGTTTAGTAAACTATTTTTAGGGGAAATAATGCCTCAGTAACGAGATTCAAGCCTCAACTATTCCATCTGTAACAAAACTAGGCAATAATGACCATTGATAAATATATTTTTGATTAATTATTTAATTTGTTTGGTTTTTATATGCATATGTTTAGCAATGAGGGGACGCTGGAAAAGGTAAATGTTTTAAAGTGTTTATAAGAAAAAAAAATTAGAAAAAATAAATCAAATAATTATCTAGTAGAAAAATATAATTTAATATTTTTTGCACGTGGTTCCCTCTTCCTTGAATTATAAGTTAAAATATTCAATATAAGTTAGACGGTTATAAAGACGAGGAATGAGGAACTAAATATATTTTTTCCGTCCCGTCTTACCACCCACTATGCAATTCAATCAAATATATGGAATAGAGGGATAGGGAAGTATAATTTAGAGTAACCATACCCGAATTTTCATGGAGGGTGAGTGGGAAAAAACATTCAGTGAAGTTTTTTCCTCAGTATAATCAGCAAATATTCTAATCCTAACCTCCTTGTTATCTGTAATTAGACTAGATGAACCACCGGGTTTGGTCAGTGAATATAAATCTTGATAATTTATATAATCGCTCAACGAAAGTATCTTATTTTTATTCGTCCGTGATCTTACTACGAGGCATAAATGAAGGAGAAAGCTTCAAGATGTCTGCAAGTAAGGGATTGGGGGGGCGGGGGGTAGACACTGCTGTTTCTAAGCGAAGAGCGAACTAATATATACAAATAGATGTATAGTATCTCGGGCTTTATGACGCGAGGCGTCTTCGGGGGTGGGGATTCGATGACAAACTTTGTGTGTGTGTGTGTATCATACGTGCATATATGAGAAGAGGAGAGGGAGGCCCCTTTAAATATACAGTTATTTCAAGCCGAAGTAATGTGTGAATTTTTACAGCCCTTTAAAATAGCCTAATATATTTCGTTCGATATATAGAGTCAATTCGCCATAGGAGTGGAAGGTTACTGATAAATAAAAGAAGATGTAAAAACGATTAAAAGAAAAGCATAATTAAAAATAAATTTGTTATGAAAGTTCTGACTGCCAAAAGTAACAACGAAACAATATACGCACTTGTAATAATAATAATATTTAGCACCGCGTTTTACTACCCGTTCAGGTTATACGCTTTATGTACTAATTACTCTAATGGATTAGGAATTGGGAAGGTTAAATTAGAGGAAGTGAACCAGCATTTTTGTGAGGGAGAGTGGAAAACCATTTAGGTAAAACCACCCCCAGTTCAACCGACCGAGATTCGAACCTCGATCTCCCCGTCCTCAGCAGTCGAGCTCAACACGACAAACGCGTTAGCCAACTACGCCACCGAGGCGGGTAAATCGTTAGAGATTGGTTTGTATGCAACATGTGGTACACGTACACCTGGAGCTACAACAAAATGTTTCTAGTTTGCATACAAACACTACTGAGCGTTATTATACTGTGTGAATTTCTTAAATACTTTCTACTTATTGAGAAAGAGGATAAAACAAACGATTGGATTGTAAATCCTTTTGATACAACAACAGTCACTTCAGCTGAACTTTCCATCAAATTTAAATTGGATTTAATTGAAATTTTCGCCGATAAAATTCTAAAAGTAACATTCAAGACTACGTCAATTAACGATTTCTGGACAGCAGCTCGCCATGATTTCAAGGACTTAAAAGTTACATTTCTATTTCAAATTTACATTTCTATCTACTTATTTGTGTGAATAAGGCTTCTCCCCAATTACAGCAATAAAATCTAAGGAGAAGAATGGTATGAATCCTGAGCCAGACCTCATCTTGCACTCACTATCTCTCGTCCTTGGATTGAACTACTAGCTTCGAGAAACAAGACCAGGCCTCATCCTTATACTCATGAGCTTTCCTCCTTGGATTGAACTACTAGCTTCGATAAAAAAAGACCAGGCCTCATCCTTATAATCATGAGCTTTCCTCCTTGGATTGAACAACTAGCTTCGAGAAAAAAAGACCAGGCCTCATCCTTATACTCATGAGCTTTCCTCCTTGGATTGAACTACTAGCTTCGAGAAAACAAGACCAGGCCTCATCCTTATACTCATGAGCTTTCCTCCTTGGATTGAACTACTAGCTTCGAGAAAAAAAGACCAGGCCTCATCCTTATACTCATGAGCTTTCCTCCTTGGATTGAACTACTAGCTTCGAGAAAACAATACCAGGCCTCATCTTTACACTCTTGAGCTTTCCTCCTTGGATTGAACTACTAGCTTGAGAAAAAAAGACCAGGCCTCATTCTTATACTCATGAGCTTTCCTCCTTGGATTGAACTACTAGCTTCGAGAAAACAATACCAGGCCTCATCCTTATACTCATGAGCTTTCCTCCTTGGATTGAACTACTAGCTTCGAGAAAACAAGACCAGGCCTCATCCTTATACTCATGAGCTTTCCTCCTTGGATTGAACTACTAGCTTCGAGAAAAAAAGACCAGGCCTCATCCTTATACTCATGAGCTTTCCTCCATGGATTGAACTACTGGCTTCGAGAAAACAAGACCAGGAATGTCTTTTAATGTCTATTTGTATTCATTAGAAAAATATTGGTAATTTTCGTTTTTTTAGTATTATAAATGTTGTTTTAAATCCCATATAATTTTCTATTGATCCAAGCAAAGCAAAAAATTCGCAAAATCATTGTTTTATGCATTTATTTAGTTCCCTGATAGGCCTTACCTACTGGGTATATTGTAAAATCCCGTGGAGGTACAAAGCTAGAAAAAAATATTTTTGGGGGTATGCGAGCAAAAAAGGTTGAATTACCACTGTTTTAGATCATATGATTTGTCAAATGGATACGTGAAAAAATAACTGGTAACTTTTGCTAGCTATCATCACCATTACTAACGTAGAGGGTGCATGCATATTAGAATGATAGTATAAAGAACCGTTAAGAATGTTTTTTTATATGCGGTATTTATGGTAAGAGTGTAGAAAACGCGATCTAAGGTCAGAATTTTTATAATTTTTATATCAAAAAAGTTTTTAGTCAAAGGAAATAAAACACTACTTTACTAGAAATATAGAGTTTAATTCTATTCACACGTTGACCACAACAATTATTGTGTATCGATCAATTGTGTTTTGAAAGTTGACAACTTTCTCTCTTGATTTAAAAAGTTTATAATCTAATGCCACTATGCTCATGAAAGATATACAACGACTGGTGATATCATTATGTGAACCAAATTTAACTTTATGTTTGTACTGAAGCAATAATTGATTTATTTTGACCAAAAAAGGCGTTTCAAGTCTCCTACACTCCCAACTTAACGTGTATTTACTGAGCCTACTGAGTATATCAGCACAATACTTAAAAACTAACTTAATTCTAGAACGCACATCTACACATAGTCTATCAAATATTAAAATCTTATTTTATAAACACGTTTTACTACCTGTTCAGTTTATACGCATTTTTGTTAATTATTACTATAATGTGGTAGGGAGCAAAAGGAAATATTTGAGAGGCACTACACCCACATTTGCATAGAAGGAGAGTTGGAAACAATTGAGGAAATATCACCCTCAATAGACCCAACCGGTTTTCAAACTCCCATCACCCACAGGTTAGTCTAACATGAATGTGAATCCTTATATCATTTCGATATTGAAGAGGGTAAGAACGTTAATATAACAGTGCCAAATTTCCCATTGTGATTAAACTTTTATTCCAAGCTAGGAATCAAACCATGGACCTCTAAATAGCCAGATTTAGAACTTAGTTAATGTGTATTACCTTAAACGTAAATTTATACTTTATACATTTTGATATAAAATAATTAATTTGCGACTATATTAAAAAATATATTTCTTACAACTTGTTTAGACTTAGAGACTCACATCGGCGGGCACGTCGATTAAATCTCAGACTCATCTAGTCTGGTTTCTCAATCAAGTGGAGGGTGGGATTAGACTTCTAGCCGTGTGAATTGAAGTTTTTTTTTGTAAGTTTTCTACTTTCCCTCCATTAAAATTATAGTAAATTTTCTCTTAACCATACCTTTAAAACCTCTTTCATTTTCATGTTTTAAATGCGTAAAGCCCAATAGGTTTAAGATTATTATTATTATTATTATTATTATTATTATTATTATTAGCACCGCGTCTTACTACCCGTTCGGGTTATACGCTCTTACGCTAATGTGTAATGGTAGGGCGATTATGAGATGAAATGAAGGACCTACAGTTTAACGTGGAATCCGAACCACGGTGGAGGCCTGGCGTTCCCCACATTCACAAGATAAGTTGTCAGAGAATAGGTTTAAGAGAATTGACCAATGAGGAGTGAGGTATAAGGGAGGGAAAATCTAGATACGACTATGGATACTAAAAAATAAGTAATAGCTTATAGTAATGCGATATCAGAATTGCCACTATTTTCTTATTACCAAATTAACTGTGTTTTCCAGGTTTTCCAGGCAGCTCGGATGTGATAAAAGAGTAATCAATTTAATTTTTTCATCAAACTAAGTGTGAAGTCGTGTAACTTATGTTTAGAAGAGGATTATATAATATTGATAATCTTCTGTCACTTCACAACCCTTGTTTAAGGGGTAGTATAACATTTTTGAATCAGCGTGATTAATTCTTCAGTTAACTCTTGCGTCCATCCTAAGACCTAATATTTTATGTCAGTTAAATACGCTACATTAACAAAAAAATCCAGTAATTTTACTTTATTTCTCCAAATTACCTGTGTTTACCCGGCTCTCCAGCTGAGTGGCAATCTTATATCTAATGTACAGTTAAGTTAGTCCTAAATTAAAGCCTTTTAGAAATATTTTATTTTGTGGAAGAAAGAGATAAACAGGTAGCCCCTATTTAAACATGGCCTTCCCAAACACTAGATCCCAGTTCACGAACTACAATCTAACATAACTTAAAACAGCTTATATCTAAATCCTGGATACTTCCATTTTGTACCAAGAGTTATAGTATTAGTGTTGTGAAATAGCTCCATGCACACACACACACACACACACGCACACACGCAACACTTTAGTAAAGCTTATATTAAAGCCCGCTAACCACGCGGACTTTTAGGATAAACTTTAATGTTACCCTTTTTTTTATCACCGTGTCCTACTACTTGTTATCACAATACGCATATAAAGATAATTACTCTAATGGATTAGAGATGAGGAAGGAAGCATTTTAAAAGTAATCTACTCGCATTCGCGTGGAAGGAGATTGGAAAAAAATCCCCTCAGTTCAAACCACTGGGATTATTAGAACCACAAACCACCCTTCAACAGCGGGTCAGTCTTAAGTGTGACACCCTTAGACTATTCGGGCACTTAAAAGTGTTTTAAATGTATCTACATTATAAATTTGGAAACGCGCCAGTATGAGTATGTGAATAAAGGAAACAGTCTAGTCTTGTCTGGTCTTGCCAGTGACTTGTAGGTCATGTTTCAAACAACAGCATGGTGGATTGAAGACATTTTTTCCCACTCTTTTCCTCAAATACATGTACAGTAACAATAAGCAGATATTCTCCAAATTATACCTTCCTCCTCCGTACCTAAAAAGTTTAAAATAACCGATTCAGTGGTAGAATGGTCTAAGGGCGTGTTTCTCAAAGTTTTGACGATGGAGGACCACCAAATGGAAGCTATGCGCACTGGGGTGCCAGCGGGGCCCAGGGAACCTGAAGGGCTTGGGAGGACTAAATTTTATGCAGGAAAATCTTAATTTTCATGTAATTCCATCTCAAGACCATAGATAAAACAAATAGAATTAAATGTTGAAAAAAATCATATAATACCATTAAATTAGTATGTAGTAAGTAGTTGTTTGATTACTTTTAATATTCAATAAATGATAGTAAATATTAGGCTCGACCTTTGAACTTTTTTTTATCTAGCACCGCGTCTTACTACCCGTTCGGAATATACGCTTAAGTGCTAATTACGCTAATGGATTAATAATTTGGAAGGTTGAATTTTTTAGAGGAAGTGAACCCACATTTGCTTGGAGGGAGAGTGAATTTAATATATTTTAATTAGCTTATTGATGGTAAAAATAGTAAATTATGAATATAACGGGTCTTTAAAGGCTTGTATTAATTCGTTTCTTTATCACAACAACAACCAAAAAAGCCAATAACATGAACGGGCAGTAGGAAGCGATGTAAAATCAATTGTTGCATTTATTTGATAATCCTTTGTTATTTTTACATGAATAAGATAATAATTTTGTAATTTATTGCAAAATTTGTTCAAGATACTATTTAATAATCCTTACTTCATATCTAGTCTTCACTTTCCATTTATTTTGATTTGTTTCGTTCTAGACCCTTCCCTTTTTACCGTATTATCCGACATTTCGGTTATCCTACCACCTGTGAGTCCCATTTAGGTAGGATGGTTAGGACTCTACTGTAGTGTAGTGCAGCAGGATGGTCAGAACGAGTAATAAAATTGGGTGCACCTACCTGCATTACTCGTATCGAAAGTATACTACGTCACACCCTTGCTCTGTGACAACCATTACACAGAATCTCTAAGCCCCAAATGCAAACCATGCCAATTCTTTCTCTCTTTCTTTCCCACTTTGTATTTAAGGGGTGCGTCAGAATGTAAACACTTGAGATAGGTAGAAAGAAAGAAAGAAAGACGCGACGTCGCTCTTGTAATCTATTTGACAATACGACGTGACAAGCATGCTGTACGTACAAAGTAGAAGGAAGAAACGAAGAGAGAGAGAAAAAAAACTACGAATGAAAAAAAAAAAGGTGGTGGAAGAATATCCACATTGAAGCCCCAGGTGTTATAGGAAAGATAAGTGGAAATACGTCAAGAAATACTTGAGGATAGGGATTGTCGAGGGGGATGAAAGGAGAACTCGTAAAGACAGGAGAAGTACTAGAATTTCTGATCTCCTCAAGTGTTTGTTTTGCATTACGGCGTAATAGAGGATTTTGAGATTTATATGAAAGAATGAGATGAAATGAGAGCAACTAATGAGTAACGAAGCAATACGTAGACATTCGCAGGCCTCGTTAGAGAACGAAAAAAAAGAAAGGAGTGAAATCCTCTTTTTATCGAGTTACGATACCTGGTGACAAGAATAATACAACCGGGAAGGTAATTGTTTGAAAGAAGTGGGGGGGGGGGGGATGAGGAAATCGCAGTTATAAATGTAATATGTTTAAGATAATATTGATAATTTGCAGAAAGATAACTATTTGTGTCATATCACTACTTTTACTGTCGAGTTTTCTTCAGCACCGCGTTTTATTACCTGTCCGGTCTATAGGGATATGTATTAGTTAAGCTAGAAGGCTAAGGATGATGAAAGTTGAATTTAAAGTAGTGCATCTTCATTGACGTGGAGAGAGAGTGATAAACCATCTTGGAAAAAACCTCAATACACACGACCAGGATTCGAACCCCAATCTCACACTCATTGAAATCTAGACTAACATGAGAGTGAAGTCTTAGACCATGTGGCCATTGAAGCTGGTTCTTGTAAAGTTAATTTGCTTCACCATTTATGATTTATTTTGAAAATATTGCTATAAAATATATAGTATGTAAGAATTTTATAATATACTATTAGTGTTAGAAAAATCGCGGGTAACCAAATTAAGTAATAGCCGTCATTAATACAATATATTCATAAAAAGACAAATTAATTAAGAGAAAAGAGAATTAAATTCAAAGTGGATTGAAAAGGCATCTCCTTATATCAATCCGAGGAACAGAGAATGTACGAACAGTGGAATGAGGCGTATTGATGAGTAAATGGAATAAACACCAAGTTTGTCTAGTATAAATAATGCTTGTAAAAGGAAAGGTGGTGTTAGAATCACACTCGTGTTTACTAACAGCCATTTTTAATCAATGTTTTTCCACTCTTTTACTATTTATATAAGGTTACATTTCCTTTAAATTCTTCTTCTTACATCTCTATCTCACTAGTGTAGTTAAATGCAGACATTTCAGATGCATAGTAAAAAAAAAAAAAAAGTGACAATGGAAAGAGGAAGATGATTATTAAATCTCAAAGCCCAAAACCCTCGTAGAATCAGTTAGCTTCTATTTGTCTACGTTTTATAAAAAAAAAATACACCATATTTCTCCGATTCTAAGACGCCATTGATTGTAAGAAGCTCCTTAAATTGTCAGTACCACCAACAGATGCTTTGATTCTATGAAAATAAATAAACATAAAACGCTAAAATTTATTACAGAATTAAGTTTATTAACAGTAACTTATTTAACGGCAGGTATGTAATGCATTACTTCCTTCTGAATCAATATGTCTGATTCTTCTGAGCCGTCTTTATCTTTACTATCACATAATATATCGTCTTGTGAGCCATCGAGAGCGTTGGTCGAAAAAAGAACTGTGATTCTAAGATGCCATCGATTCTACGAAACCCCCCTCCCTCCCCTTTTTAAAGACGTTTAGATGGGGGGGGGGGAGGGGGAAGTGCGTCATAGAATCGAAAAAATTCGCTACTTGAGATGTATTGCCCCCAAGTAAAAGATCAAATAAATATCATATGCAGGGAAATATCGCTAAATAAAAGACATGTTATAAAAAAATAACCATTTTAAAGACATATTTTCCCTATATGGCTAGCAGAATGAAGTGTATAGATAGTGTAATAGACCTTTACTTCGGAAAGTGAAGTCTAAATTGGGTCTAGACACGACTATTTACGTAATTTATTCACAAACAGTATTCTCATTAGTTTTCCCAAGGTTAATGTTAGTAAATTTGATTAAAATTATTCATCGTTGGTTAATATTCTTAGTTAGCTTGGTCAAGTCACTAATAACGTTTTTTGCACCAAAACTTACAAACTAGGACCATATCACTATGTTGTGGTTAAACAATTTATTTTTTTCAAAGTGTTTTCTGAGAACTTGATAAGAAATCGAGATTACAAATGTTATTTTGAACTAAATTCATACCTGAATATTTTATGAGCCTATGTTCCTGTGTAAATTCAGTCAAATAAAAGATGTCTCTCTAGATTGGATTTGCGATAGTGGAGAGATCATGGTTCGAATTCCAGTCTGGTGTATTTAAAGTGTTTTTTCCTTAATCGCCTTTACTATTCTTTCGTACCGGTGCATTTAAATCTAAATTTTACTTTACTCATTCTTACTAGACTAGCGTGATTAATAATATGCGAACCGCTTCAGTGGTCGCATGGTCTAAGGCATCACTCTCAAAGTAGACTACACCACCAATGACGGGGAAATCGAAGTTCGGATATCAGTCGCGTGTACTGAGGGTGTTTTTTTTTCAAATTATTTTTCCTTTATATCTCCAAGCAAATGCGGGTACACTTCAAATAAATATAATCTTATTTATCCCTAAAACCATAAAGGTAATTAGTACATAAACGTACAACCCGAACGTATAGTAGGACGTGGTTTAAAAAAAACTAGTGTAGGCCTATAACTCGACCCTAGAGTGAAATGAGGTACGAAAAAAATATGAAAAATATTGATACATTTCAGGGTAAGTGTATTGTACATACAGTGCCACCACTTCCTAGATAATCTGGCAATTCCTAACAAGAAAAAATAGTAGGCTATAGATACATATCATTACAATGTTAAGCCTATTATTTGATTGATTCATTGTTAAATAGTATCAATGTTCACAGCAAAAAATATATTTTTAATTTCCTAAATTTTTTCCCATGGGAATATCCTACTATTGAATTCGATTTAAGATAGTCTGTAAGTCAACATATTTATAGATCATTCCTGTATCTTTCTCTAAGTAGATACCAAACTACAAAGATGCTTTGGTTGATTTACCTGATAAAACGTTATTACTACACACAACTGTTTATTATTTACAAAATGTTTCATTTATGCCAATATTCGTGCTGCTGTTCGTCTAATTTAAGTTCCCCTAATGGATTGAGTTATCGTGCATATTAATTACAAACAAAACTCCTAGAAACCCATCTAACTATTCCACCACATATTCTCAAGTTGCTAATTCATGCTTAATAAGCGTATGATATTTACTGAGAACCTTATATGGTAAGAGCTTTAGTAAATGTAGTGGGGAAAGGGGTTTAGAGGGGAGTGATGGTCTGGAAAAGGCATATCACTCTAATTTGTGGTTTGACTCTAATGTGATATGCGAGAGATGTTTTGACATCAGAGTATCAACCGAAAGTGCAAAACCTTTCCTTTTTCATATCTTTCTATAAATGCTTTCAAACGCTTCTTAAATGGTCTAGCAACTGTTTTAGTGGCTACCATTCGCGAACAAATTGCAATCAAACTTATTTTTATTCTAGTTCAGTATCTTAAGTACATTAAATGCCATGTCTTGTATCTGTGTACTTGAGATATGAATCAAGAAAAAGTTTATTTTCTTTTAATACTCACTTGTTTGAAGTAGTTTCTGAATTTTATTATGTAATGTTCCTAATAAGGGTTATTTTTTGGCACCGATTGTTTAGTTTTTCCCTATCGCAATAACAATATAAGAATCTATATACAGTGAAAAGCAAAGCTAGTAACCCGTAATACCATAAAATAATTCCCTCCAACGACTGAATTGAAACAAAAAAGAGACAGTCTCATGTTTTAATTCGGAATGACGCAGCCATAAAGTCAAAGGGTACGATTGATAAACTTATTATTTTATGATACACTAGATAGCTGTTGCCCGCGTTACGTTGATGACCATAACTTGACCTCAGATCAAAAATAATGCAAGTCCGATACAAACTTTCACCCCCTTTTTCATCCCTTATTAATTAAAATTTCCAAAATTCCTGAAACACGTATTTATTTGTTTTACGTCATTAACCGAAATACAAAATTTTGTTTATGTAACTTTCAAAATGACGGACTTTCATACATATTATCATACATATTATCTACATATTATCATCCCCTATTTTGACCCCTTTGGGGTGTAATTTTCTAAAATCCTTTCTAAGTGGGTGCCTACATAACAAAATAAATAACAGTCCGAATTTCATGCTTGTAGCCTTGATAGTTTGCGCTCGGCGATGATGAATCAGTCAGTCAGTCAGGTACAATGTTATTTTATAAGTATAGATTTAGTTAAATGATAGAGGAATATAATTTTATGATACATTTAGTTAAATGATAGAGGAATATAATCTTATATTGTTATTATCAAGAACAATAATCTTATTTGTTACATGCCACGATTAAAAATGAATAGTTGGTTCAAAGTTGAATAGAGTTATTTTTAAAATGGACTGGAATACAAAATAGTATTAAATTTGAATAATCAAAGAAACAATATACTTGTATATGTCCTTCTTGACCCCAACATTAAAAAAACTACATTAATATGTTCACCTAAGCCTAAACGTGAATCAATGACACTTATTTTGGACTACATAAGTTATGCCGTATACAACAGTAATATCAGATTTCAACACTATACTTATCCATTAGCTGATAAATTAGGGCTAACCCTTATTTAATTATAGGGATATTCAGTGGATCATATAGTAAACTAATTTCTTTAAAATTATAATAGTCACAGTAGCATCTAGCCCTGCATTTTTTTAAACATCAAATGCTTACTAATAAACTTTCAAAGCATAGAAAGCCAAATAAATAATTGGTATTAAATTTGTATAGGATGAATTTACCTATTTTACCCGTTTAAGAATAGAAACAGAGCTCTCCAACAAAGTTTTTTTTTTATATACAAACACAAACTATATTAATCCTTAATGCCCCCTTTCCAAGCATCGACTAAACCCCTACCTTACCTCTCCAAACACATCCTTGGAGAGAAACAACCTACAGAAGTTCATCTATAATTCGTGTCCATTGATGGCTTGGGCCCATCCCTCACCGTTCAAGTTACGACAGATGAAGTTACATTATGCATAGTCTCCGTGTACGTGAGGTCCATTCAAGGAGCGCATGCGCGAATTCACGAGAATACGTACCTCCCCCTTTTAACCCAAATCCATGTAATACACATGGCAAAAGGTTCTCTAGGATCAGCGTGGGTTCAATCAAACCCCTCCTCTCCCTCAACCAACATTGATTTAAATGGTACGATTGCTGTGATTACGACGGTGACATTGAAGATGAGTAGGATAATGTCCTGCTAAGAGAAAGTTATATATTATGTAAGCCCTAATGGCAGGGTTGACAAGTGATCAATCAGCCTGACTCACGAGTTTAGAAGACAGCTTTCTGGCTTAAGGTTGGATGAAAGTGAAAGTGAGAAAAGATAAGTTCCACCCCCCCCCCCCCCCCCCCAGTTTTCCTTTCAAACAATTATTTTTTGCGTAAATAAATCAGGTATTTCCCAAATAGAAACATAAATAATTTTTTGTTACAATTAGTAATCTCAACAGTTTATGAAGATCTGTCATGAGCATAGTGGAATTTGATGCTAAGTTTTTTAAATGAAGAGAAAAGGTTGTCATAAAATCCCAGGACATCATTGACAGATATTCAAAAATTGTTGAGGTAATCGTGTGTACAAGATTAATCTTTATATTTCTACTGGAGAAATATTAAATGTATTTTTTGCAAAATATTTTATTTTGCTATAAAATCTTCAAAAATACTATCCGATGTACGCAATCCTGTTTTAACTGGAACATTTGACATATTGTCTATCTATCGGGAATCTTTATTTCACAATAACTGTAAAATGCATGGAATAATTTTAATAAAAATTTTCATTGACAATCTCTTAACCTGGGCCAAACAATGTATGCACATTAAAAAAAAATCTGTTTACCTGCTTCGGTGGCTACATGGTCTAGCACATCACTCTCACAATATACTAAACTGTTGATGATATGAAGATTGGGTTTAAAATCCCTCTTCGGTGTACCAAGGGGGAGAGGGGTTACCTCGGGTGGATTTTCCTTGATAATTTTACACTTCACCCCCAAATAAATAAGGGTACACCATGTAAATAAGAGTACACATGGTCTTAAATGAACCTTCCTAATCCCTATGTGTGCTTAGTACAAAGACGTATAACATAAACAGTTGTTTGTGTACATATATACTCACTTTGCTCGTTGAGGGCTCCACCCCCAAACTCCCAGCGAGTTTTCTTTGCAAGTGGATGTAAGCTAACGTAATTTCAGAGCCTTTTTTGATGGGTATTACCGTTTAACCACAAGAAACCTCAAAAGAAAGGTCCGCACCGACTTTAAAGTTGCTCCTTCATTTTGATTTCTTTTCGGGGGTTAAAATATATATATTTTTAACTTTTTGGAACTTTTCCGTCGGTTATAGTCTAGAAGCTATAAGTTTGCCAAATTTAAGTTTCTAGCTCATCTGGAAGTGGTTAAACATTAATGTCAGGGAGTGAGTCAGCCATGTGGCTTTATCGTAGTATAGTATAATATAATAATATAATATAGTGACAGCTTAGAAGGGTTTTAGTTAAATAGCTCATCTCAATTCATTCGAATTTAAAATTCTAAGTTTTGGATTGAGATCTATGATGTATTTTTTTCTAATTTCCAATATCTATTGTGACATTGACTTTTTAAATCACGTGAATAACCAATGAAAATTGATGCAATAATTTAGTTTATGAAACTAGGTTTCATAAACCATTTTTGGAATCGGTTGGGAAATAAAAATGTCATTTATTTTTAAAATCTCCTTTTCGAATTTTTTTTTTAATGGTACTGAATAGTAAAATGGTTTCCAGACTTCGAATTTAGAAAAGCAAGAGAGTAAAATAGAGGTAAGAACGCGATATATTTTTCAATCAACTTCCTGTAAATCTTGTTTTATATTTCACCGCCATTTTAAATGTTTGATTTACCAGTAAAACCTTTTACGGTAAAAACCAACGTATCACGAGGGTTTACATGAGAAGATCCGAGGTGATAGAAAGAATCCGTTAAGCCCCCATTGTTTCGAAACGAAATAAATGAATTATGTTAAGCCAGTACATACTCTAACATGAATGATGGAAAAAAAAAGTATATCCAAAGGGTTGGGGGGAGTATCAAAAGAGATGAATGAAATGCATCAGTTTGAGCTAACGTCGACAGGATTCGACAAGACCCCCCCACCCCTTTACCATCCACCCAACCCTCTTTCCTCACCTAATACCACGAGTTCTATTCTTGTCCTTTTTTCGAACGGGGGGAAAGTTTTCCTTAGTGTCTTTCTTAGTGTTTTTTTTCTCCTATCTTCTTTCTTCTCCTCATTCTATCTTTCGCGAGTCTTTCTTGGGATAAATCTCCTGGAATGACTCCGGAGAACCTTTACGTCTACTTCCGGGTGAAATGCGCAGTCTTACGTTAACCTCGCCACCCGGATTACTATACGCCGTCATGTGTATGAAAGGATATTCTCTATTTCATCTTAGTTTCTCATACAAAAAAAAAAAAAAGAAGAAGAAAAGAAATAAAAATGTAGGTATCTGATACCTACGGAGACATCTATGTTTAAAATCAATGTGGATTTTACCTTCCAACTCTTTCCTATTTTAGGTAGCTTGGATCTTTATTATTCTTACTATTAATATTATATTATTATTAATATTATCATCAGACCACGTCTTACTACCCGTTCGGGCTATACGCACTTACACTAATGTGTAATGGTAGGTGATTGTGAGATGAAATGGAGGACCTACAGTTTAACGTGGAAACCGAACCACGGTGGAAGCCAGGCATCCCCCACATTCACAAGTTGTGATTAATACAACTTCTTGTCAGAGGTGAAAGAAGGGTTTGGTAATCAGATAAATCTTTGCTGGGACCGAGGATTGAACCCCAGACCCCAGCACAAAATTTAGACAACTTACCTCTAGACCAGGTCACCGACTTGGATCTTATTGACAAGCTTCAAATACGTAGTATATATTAATTAGCTTCAGTTTTATAGTATACATATTAATTAGCTTAAGTTTAATTAATATGAAGCCTATATTCATCCCTACCCAAACAAAGTGAATTAATACAAAAATCTCGAATGAATAGTAAAACGCACTTTACCACTCATCTGAGTTTATATTATAACATCTCATTTTAGAGTTTTACAGTATGTTTTTTTAAAAGGAAGTATGGAACCTACCTCATTAAACCTAGCCAGGATTAGATCCCTGACCTGCTGCGTCACCTGATAATAAGATGAATACATTTTCAGCTTAGTTCGTGTGCTCACTGGTGTATACCTCAATAAATTCTTTCTCCAATTAGTTTACATTTTTAATAACTTTTTTCTAATCGCGATTAAATAAATACCACTCCAATAATTTTTCGGGGAGGGATGGGGGGATAATAGTTCAACAAAAGGTAACCAAGTAAAATTGTTCTCAACATTACCTTCAACTTAAAGAGTACCAATAAAATCTTAGTTAATTTGGAACTAATTTTAATATTATTTCTGAAAATATTTTCTATTTCATAATAGTATTTTTTTTAAAATATGAATCAAACTTTGATTCATTAACTCACATATGAATAAAATTTTTATTTGGAGTAAGGGCTGTGCATTTTAAGTAAAACTCACTGAACCGAAATTTAGTTGGAGACAATAAAAAAAATAAACGTAAGATTCAGCATCCCTCGTGCAAACGTTAGGGGCTGAAGCCTTGTATTTCATCTCTGAGTGAAACAGCTCTATAAACTCTTCCCAAAATTTTGCTCAATCATTTTTCTGAAATAGATTACAATTTTCATAGAAATTTAATTTTATTAAATGCAAAGGTAATTTTTCTGCTGCTAACAAATAACATGTTATTAATTTAATAAGTGCTATTTCTTGAGTGTTGGAAGTATCTACCTGAAACCATAGATTAAGATCCCATGATTTGGCGTAAGAGCTCGTAAAAGTAGATCTAGTAACGTTTCTAACCGTCAGATAAGATCCTTCCTATGAAAAATGAACTGTACCAATAATGGTGGAATACTTTGAATGAAAAAAAAAAAAAAAAGTAAAGTAATCAATTTTTTTTAAACATAAAATTTCTCACTTTTACTATATGTCTCTTTTGAAAGAATACATTATAAGAACTACCTTTACTTCCCCTCCACCTTCCACCATTTTCAAAAAACTCATTTCTTGGGCAGATTATTTGTTTTGACGTTACTAGATGTCATGCCGCGAACAGCAGCAGCAATACACTCCCAATTACCTGTCAGTCGGTAAACCTCATCCATCACCTTGGTATATATACCCAATGTTACTCTTCTCACCCTCCCTTCACCCACTCTCTCATTTCAACCCCCTCTCCCACCAAACCACCTCCACCTGTCTGCGTGTCCGCCTGTCAACAAAAATATTGATGGTCCACCAAACATCAACCGTTCCGAAATGAACCTGTGGCTTCTCCCAGAAAAGTGGCAGCAGAAAAAAAAAAATTTGGATAGTCAAAAATGCACAGATTTTTTTTTTTTCCAATTTAGTGAAAAATTAAAACCTGATTGCGGGAATTGTACCCGGGACCTTTAATTTGGCGTGTCTATTCTCTACCATTGAGCTATTCTGGTTAGTTTTTTTTTAAATAAATTCATTATTTTTTCTACAACAACATTTTCAAATAGAAATCATACTTAGGGCTATCAAATGGTATAAATTTCAATATTGTTATATTCTGAATAAACGAAGCAAATATGAAAATATTGTAATCTACGTATTACATTTTGCAATCTTCAGAGTGTTTACATACAAACATATTATACATATCAAAGATACCTGCAAAAGGCAAACTTTTTTTAGTTTTTTCTTATTTCAAAATAAATTCGATGGATGACAATTTTTTTTATGCATAGATTAATTAAGAAAATAACAAATACACGAAAAATCAGCAGCAGAATTTTCTTTTAGATGTAAAAAGAGAATTTCCACAATTGATCACACGTGAAAATTTGCCTAGCAAATTAATTCCGTAGCTGTGTGCGGACGTCTGTACGGAAAAAACAACAGTGAAATAATTTGATATTATTATATATTTATACTTTAACCCCTCTTAAATTCGAACCTCGACTTTTTCATCGACGGTAATCAAGTTCTATCCAAGTCTATGGTCTCAGACTTCCATACCATCGCTTGTGATGGATACATCTTTCGTAAATGAAATAATAGTATATCCAATAATAAACCTTACATCTAGATACGTCTATAAGTATAATTATTAGGTGTTCTGTCTTACGACAGGTCCATTCCTTTTGCCAGTGAACTTAGACCACCAATGTGCCCTGTCCTCTGCCTCCTCATCAGCTTCCAGAATTTTCTTCTTTCTTTCAAGTCATCCAGTATATGAATACTTCTTACTAAGCTATTCTTTCCCCTAACCGTTCCTTCTATGACGTCATGCAGAAGACAGTTTCCTCCAAAGGATATGTCTGATCTAGTTTGCTTTGAGCCGAAGAATCACATCCAAAATGGTTTTCTTGCCACCCACTCTTCTTAGGACTTCTTCATTTGTCAATCTGTCTGTCCAATTGATCTCTTCAAGTCTTCTACAGCACCACATATTCAATTATTTCTTTTCCAACTTATAAACTAGATACATCAATAAAAACAGAATCAGAATTGTTTCTTTGTCAACACGTCTCACTTCCCGTTCGGTTTGTACGCATATGTACTAATTGTGTTAGTATGTTAGGTGGTAAAGGTTTAATTTGAAGGAAGTGTACGACCATTAGTAGAGTGTAAAGCCATTTAAAATAAACAACTCTCAGTACACCCGAGTGGAATTCAAAGTCTTATCTTTACGTTATCAAAAAAACTGAATCAATTGTGAGACCATTCGACTAGCGAAGAAATTAAACTAAACAATACAACCATTAATATATTAAATATAGGTGTTTCAGAATCCTATCTCAAATATTTTTAGATCTACTCAATTTTCTTTTAACATTTCCCGTATTTTCACACAGTTTCGTGCTTTTACTGGCTTAAGTTTTTTTTTCCCCAGTATTTATTATTTCTAGCTAACGTCCAAATATAACTGTTGATATTTTGTTAATGTTTTTGTTTCTGTAGTGTCAGAATCGTAGCACCTATACCAGGGCAAAAATAAAAATAAAAGTTTAGGAAGCTAATTGCGTAGCGCGGTATACCAAACTTTATACAGGAGGACGACCAGAAAAAAAAAAGTCAATGAAATAATATGATACTTTTAAATATGTATACGCTTGGTAAAACGCTTTTATCTAAAGTAATTTTGTTGTTTACTAACCAAATAAACTATTGAATTGAATTAAACTAATTTTTAAAGTTTTGTTAAATTAGCTAAATTTACTTTTTTTTATATTAATATCTAAAATATCTAATATATCTAATTTGAATAACAAAAATCATTTATTAAGTGTAAATTATTGTGTATCAACTCAATTTTTCTCTTGTGGAAATATTATAAAACTGAACTTTCAAAGTATCTTTAAAATTGAGAAATTTTTGAAAAATCTAAAATTAACATAGCTAGAATGAAATATTTTATAAATCCATGATTTTAAATAAATCTTATTAAATGTATGTTATAATCTATACTCTGATTAATTAATAACAAAATGCTAGAAAAAAAAGTACTACAAATTAAAACTAAATTTATAATATAATAGTTACAATCGTTTTACAAATAATTATATTTACCAATTATGAGTTTTGTGAGTCCTGGGTAAATACAATTTTGCCAGGGTCACATTCTAGGTGAAATAATATGCAACCAACCATCACATTATTCTTCCTCTAATTACGTCACAGTGTGTTGTCATAATCCTTAGTATCTTTGCGTCGAGGTATGATATGTGAACAACTAGAGCCCCGGTATGTTGACATTCTAAACATGCTCTTAATTAGATAATTAATTTTTAAGTAACGTGTTGTGTGTAGTAGGATAGACCATATCAGAGCTACAATATAAAGAGAGTGTGCATTGTGTATTGTGTATTTTATGATATGCCTGGTGATCAAATTCACTGTGCATCTCCAAGAAAGCAACATAATTAATTAGGAAAGAAACGCTTTAATTCCTTGGGTTTTTATAATTATTACGTTCTAAAACAACATTTATAATTTCCACCTGTACCAACCATTTAAACTCATGTCAGAATGGATTGCCTGTAATAGGAAGGTCGAAGTTAGAATCTCAATCAGCTGAAGAAGGGAATAGGTTCCCCACTTGTGATTTATAAATAAGGTTTATTCATCCCTCTCTAGGCTAATGCATGTCCGTTTTCTCTAAATTAAACTTCTCAACTCAATATTTTATATAAAAAAAAACATGGTAATAGACACGGTATAAAAGTTTGACAAACATAAATATTTATTATTTAATATATACATTTGTAATAGATAAATGTACATAAATATTGAAGTGTCCGAAACCTTAGCTCTGTCGGTAACTTGACTGTCTACAGAGATAAGGGTGCCGGGTTTCAATTCTTGGCATGGCCGAAAATGTATAATTGAATCAAATATAGGTTTACCCTTTCACATTGATAAATTTACGACCGGGGACTGGATGTTTTGCCTGTCCTAGTCTTGAGTTATATTATACGGCATATGAAGCTACGACAGACTTAGCCAGACGGTAGTGGGAAAATATATGGCTAGAATAAAAAACTGACTCAGGTCACAGGCTTGAAACACTACTGGATGGGAAATGTCGAGGTCTGAAATATATTTTCTCATATAATTAATTCCTGCACTTCCCTATTCAAAAATCCTTAACCATGAGGGGAGAGGGTGGGGGAGGGGATTCTACTGTCCCTTTCCGACTTTTATCTAATGATATGGATTGAAATTATTATTAGCACCGCGTCTTACTACCCATTCGGGTTATACGCACTTACACTAATGTGTAATGGTAGGGTGATTGTGAGATGAAATGGAGGACCTACAGTTTAACGTGGAATCCAAACCACGGTGGAGGCCTGGCATTCCCCACATTCACAAGATGTCTTGTCAGAGGTGAAGGAAGGGTTTGGTAATCAGATAAATCTGTGCCGGGACCGAGGATTGAACCCGGCCGCCAGCACAGAAGTCTGACACCTTACCCCTAGACCGCCAGGTCACCAACTGATATGGATTGAAGAATGTTCTGTGAATCACACATGGTCAAGACAGATATTGATTACAGTTAATCCTAGTTTGATTCATGAACCAAGAAGATTTTTTTAAAAGATTAATTTAAGTCAATTGCTGCTTTTTGTACGGATTGTAATATATATGAAAAGATTTCATGGAGTCGGCCCGTTATCGAGCTATACCGACCGAGGGCTCAGCGTCTGTTGGCAAAGATAGTGGCAGATTCTGGTATGGAAGGTGTAATTTTGTCAGCAGTATGAACCCTATGGCCGTTAATCTCAGTTATATAGATCAGATCTGCCACTTTTTTCCTTCTAGTAGTACCCTATTTATCCTCATGAGGCTGATCTTACTCCGCTCTAGATCCATAACTTTACAGAAAATACGTAAGTGCTGGGGATCGAACCAGGGACCTGTATATACGCAACCAGGAACTCTATAAGCTCTCACTATACCACAGACGTGACAAATCTCAATAGGTCTATACATCTTATTTATAATTACACATTAATAATATAATTTGGCCAAATTTTGTTTATATGTAAATTATTATAAGTACAATATAATTATATATAAATATAAATGCGCTACTCTCGCATTAGACTAGGCTGCCGATGACGGGGAGATCGAGGTTCGAATCTCGGTTGGATGTACGGAGTTTTTTTTTTCATATTTGGTTTTACACTCTATATTCATGTAAGTGTGGGTACATTTCCTCTAAATATAACCTCCATAGCCACTAAAACCTAGTGTAATTCGTACATAAGCGTATAAACTGAACGGGTAGTAAGACGTGGTGCTAAAAACACCATTATTTTCGCTTTTTGTCTCGCCGCCAGTTTGACTTTAAAGTATTTAACTACACAAATTGAGGAGGAAGGAAGAGATTAGAGAATATTTACCCGCATTTACTGACAAGGTAAATGGAAAGCTATTTTGAAAAAAATAGCTATCAGCAACCCGGTTGAGATTTGAACCGTTACTTAGCCTTCACCCGCAAACCAAACTAGATGGACCCGACTTTTTACCACTTTACCCACCGGTGCGGATAAAAAAATAATAACATATATTTGGTCATCATATTTAATACATGTAAATTAACAACAAATATTCTACCTATTACTGCTCAGTTTGTTAAATATGTTCAATATCCATACAGGTTTATCAATAAATAAAGCCATATCCTCAATAAACTATAATATTCTGAACGTTACTTTTAATCTCCACCCAAAATTTGATAACAATTTTTTTTACGTATTACGGTTAAATATTTTTTACCCTTTATCCATTTGCGGAACGACTCATTTATTCAGACAATATGTCCAGAAAACCGAAAGTATTAATCTAAATTTGATTGCACACAACAGAGTGAAAAAAATATTTATAACAAATAGAACTATTGAAAAAACCTACAATTATATTTTTTCAACTTGATTTATATGGTTTACATCATTTAGATGAGTATCCTTTTATTTTTAACTTAAAGAGGAATTTTACAGATAATATAATTTTTTTTGCACCACATAATATTTTTATCTTTCCGGGCTATTCATATATATATATATATATATATATATATATATATATATATATATATATATATATATATATATATATATATGTGTGTGTATGTGTGTGTGTGTGTGTGTGTGTATATACACAAATAAAGTAGGTCTGAGGAAGGTAGAATTTAGAATAAATATATTTATTTTTGCGTGTAAAAGGGAAAAATATATATTAAAACTATCATGAGTGTACATCTAGCAAGGATTTGTATCTCAATCTCCTCTATTATTATCAAACAAAGCCATATTAAAACACTGTCTCATTTCACATTATTGCTCAAATCATTATCTAAATTCTAGGGTATACTAATATGCTACAAGAATAAATAAATAAAAAATTATATTCTTACAAAACTACTTAGGATAATAACTAAGTAGCTTGTTTGACTTTATATTTTAAGAGGGCATCCTAGGTTGTTGAGATATTGCCAATCAGTTGTTTAGTCAGTGTTGACTATTGATAAAACCTTCAACAGTAGGCATAGATAGATTTTCAAATATGAAACGTCTAATAATTAACATATTTTTGTTGACCATTAAAACCAAAGTGTCCAGAAAACGAACGGTAACAGGTATAAAAGCAAAGTATTAAAAATATTGATAGATATTTGTGAAACGAATTATATAATTTATTGAGGAGGGGGAGGGGTTTTACAACACATTTTATTGTAATTTGCACTTTTCTTCATCCCTTGTTTGTTCTCCTACTGCCAGATAGCTCCACCAAGTAACATACTCTCATTTGATTTCTAACTTCTAGAATTTCTTCGGCTGGACTTTAGAACCTTTAAATACCTTTTAACTCAATAGTGTGCCACTGCTCCCATTGACTTTTTTTTTTTATTAAATGGGTTGACCACAGACCTATGGAACCCATGTTCGAGCTTAGACTACACCTAAGTAAATCAAGTATTTTGTCCTTGGGTAGCTCTAGTATCCAGAAAGTAGCTACATTTCTTTCAATCTGGTTGGTTGTGTAAAAGGTTTAAGCTACTACACCAGATAATCAATAGTGTTAGAAATTAAATAATATATACCCACAGTTAGAAAGTTTACGGTAATTTTTTTTACACTAGTCCTAGTATAGATTACTTTTCTACAATGCTTGACTATCTCAAATATTTACAAATATTTCTTTTCAATACGCACCAGATAAACAAAGTAATTTGTAAAACAATCCAAATATTATTATTTATTTATTACTAACGCATCTTACAATCCGTTTGAGTGGTATTAATTACTATGATGTGTTAGGGAATAAGAAGTTTTAATTAAGAGGAAATTTCCCCTCATTTTCTTGGAGGTAGAGTGGAAAATCACCCTCAGTACACCCGACCGGGATTCCAACTTTGATCTCTCCGTCATTGGCAGTCTAGTTTACGGCGAGAGCAGATCCTTAGACTGTGTGACCACATAAGTGTATTTTGAGTGCCATTAATTATTTGGCTCAAGCCTCGTTGAGATCTTACCTGTTGATGGTCTGTTTAAAGGCATTGTAATTTATTATCGTTGATGGTGGACATTTTGGTTTCAATCCCGTCCAAGAGTGCTGGGGAAGGGGAGGGGGGCACGATCACCTCGTGGGGATTTTATTGTCACCTCTAAACTCTAGTGCAGGTGCATTTTATCAAAGCCACCTTCCATAATGCTTATATCAAGTCATTTATAGATCTTGTGACCTAATTGGTGGTTGAAATAGAATTGATGGCCTATTTATTACAAGGTGATTAGAGTTTGTACCTTAACTAGGTGTGTTGAGTGTGGTTTTACCTTAATAATTAACCAGTATTTATAGAAGCATTTATGGATATATTTCCTTTAAGGTGTACCTTTCTAGTCCTTCATCTAATTTTTTAACAATTCAAATTTAAATATATTTTTGAATGGTTCTAATTCATTGTACACAAAAAACAACTTGTATTTGACCTATAAATAGTGCGGATAACAGCCGGTTGAAGAGGTCTAAGTAACCCTCTGGAAATATCAGTTACTAGGAGGTCAGTGCTTGATTCTCAGTTAGGTGTCCTGATGGGCATTTTTTACAAACTGTCTACCACTTTCTCTCACCACTATTACGGGAACATTTACTCTAAACTATACCTTACCCATTCTGATCCACGAGTTGAGATATGTTGAAAGTCCAAACGAGTAGTAAAGCTGTGTTCGAAAAAAAAATACTACTTTTTTGTTCAAATTATAAACAATACAAATAACATTCCATTTGAGAAGAATTTTATCTTGGTTTTTAAAGTTATTGTGAAATCTGGTATACAAAACCCAAATTTCTTAAGAATGGCCTTATCTATCGGCTAGAAAATTTAATATTTTCACTTTGTCAGGTCATATGATGTCACTTTTTATAGATATCATTGCCATTAAAATAGTAAAAGGTTATCGATTTGGACTGAAGAAAAGGTTTTTTCTATAAAGAAACCTTGATATAAAATCTAAATATAAGAGTTAACTAGGTCGAGGACTAGCTATAATTCTAGTCTTAATTTTAACCGTCGTTAGTTAAAATATCGATTAGGGGGTTAGAACGCTGGTAGAGTCTACTAAGGGTTTTTGTTTTAAATTGATCCCCGCTCCCCTTCCACAAACATGCGGGTAGATTGCCTTTAAATAGGTGTATCCATTCTTTTCTCTGCCAGATGAGAGTAATTAAGATATATGTATATATTTAATTTGTTTTGAGTTAATAAACATACACTTTCTGAAATGATTGATTATGTCAGCACTCCACTTATAAATTTACTTAAATTCAGAACAGACACAACACCCAGACACCGATCATTAACTCATCACTATGAAAGGGTAATTCCACATCCCACCAATAACTCTCATTTTTGCCATTCCAGAAATAGAACCCAACTCCCTTAGTTCAGTCTACTGACATGCTAGTGACTGAGATAAGGTTTTGGACTAAATGCGTACAACCTGATCAGGTAGTAAGAAATGGTAATAAAAATAACTTGAAAAAGTTATAAACATCGATATAAATTCCATTGAAACGAAAACGATAAACTTGTTCTAAACTCAAAAAATATTAATAACAGTGACAGGAAATATAAAATATTTCCCTCAAATACGACACCGCAACTGAAATAATACAGTTATATCTCCACTACCTAAAAAAAAAAGCCCTCAGGAACGTTAAGCTATGATTGGATTAACCCACCGGTCAAATTGAGTCAAAATACCGTTTGTAACCCTTTACGAACAGACACTGACAAAAAATTCTCTTGGGTCTTAAATTTTAATATCAGAATTTATTTGGTGTCTGTCGTCATCGTCCATAAAACCATGAGGTACTGAGAACGACCCCTATGGGAATGTGACGTCGGATGAGGTGGTCGAAATATGAGAGGGTGTCAAATGGAATCGCTACGTTACCGTTGGATCGATATCCTCTGAACTTAACACCGGCGGTCACTCTCTCTTTAGACTGAACTGATGATGAGAGAAAAGTTGGTGTTTGAATCCCGGTTGGGTGTACCGAAGATGCGGTTTTCTCCAAGGTGTTTTACATTCTCTATCCGTGCAAATGTTGGTACACTTTCTCTTAGATACACCTTCCTCATCCCAAATATACTAGCGCAACAAGAACGTATGCATATGGTTCGAACAGTTTTGTTCTATAAAATATAATATTAAGAGTAAAATTATTTTTTCTGACTGGCTGATGGGGCTTTCTAAATTGCGTATGTACGTAATGTATAGTTATTATAGTATACATGTATGCATGGACAGTAGTGTGTGTATACATGTATGCAAGTATGTGTGTATTAGCATTGTATGATCAAGTATGTGTGTTGTATGCAATGTATGCAAGTATGTGTGTATACATGTATGCAAGTATGTGTGTATGCATGTATGCAAGTATGTGTGTATGCATGTATGCAAGTATGTGTGTATACATGTATGCAAGTATGTGTGTATACATGTATGCAAGTATGTGTGTATGCATGTATGCATATGCATATATATGTATGCGTGTATGCATGTATGCATGTATGTAATGTATGTATTAATGTATGTTTGTATGTATGTAATGTATATGTATATATTAATGTATGTATGTAAGTATGTATGCATGATTGTGTGTGTGTAGTGTATGTATGTAATGTATGTAATGTATGTATATATTATGTATGTATGTAATATATGTATGTATGTAATATATGTATGTATGTAATATATGTATGTATGTAATATATGTATGTATGTAATATATGTATGTATGTATTATGTATGTATGTATGTATGTAATATATGTATGTATGTTTTGTATGTATGTATGTATGTATGTATGTATGTATGTATGTATGTATGTATGTATGTATGTATGTATGTATGTATGTATGTATGTATGTATGTATGTATGTATGTATGTATGTATGTATGTATGTATGTATGTATGTATGTATGTATGTATGTACAGAGATAGGGTCTTGGGTTCAACCCCTGGTGATTGCAGAATATTTCTGTGAAACAGTGGGTCTAGGACAAAGTAAAACTCAGCTTTATGAGGACAAAATGTGGAGATAATTTAATGTAGAAGTACTGAATCTGGTCTAGAAAACTGAGACTAACTATGGTGAGGGCTCACTATGCTCACCACATGACATCCTCTCTCCGCAAATGTTGTATAATTGCTGATGGTAGCGGCCTCTCGATTGGTATAGCTCGCTTGCGGTCTTACACCATTGAGTGTGTTTTTTTTTGTAAGAAATGCTCGAGTACACTATTCTATTAGTATGATTTGGGATCTGTTATTTTAGTTTTTTTCTATGATTTTGATGGACCTAGCCAACAATAAGTATCTATGACACAGATATCGCTTACACATTTGGCTTATTTTTAGATTTTTTTAGAATCTCAAACATTTCAAAGGATTCGAAATATTTAAAGATTTTAATGACCCTTTATTACTATATAGGAAAACCATTTGTTCCTGAAACAATGTCAATTTGAAAGAAAAAAATATATATACATTAATTTTGTGTATATAAATACATATATTTTTAAAGCTAAGGCATATTTTTTTCGTTGGGAGTGCACGTGCTAAAAGGTATCGAATAAACTATAAGAAAATATTTTTAGGCCCACACTTTTCTTTATATCTTAGTTAATCCTACCGTCCTTCACTTATTATTCTCTTTAAGTCTTAAAAAGTTACTCTTATGGAATCCTCTATATTTCTCCTTTACTCTTTTATTTCCTTATTTTATTTAACATTACTTCACTTTGTATGTTTTATATATCTTTGCCTTATCTTTAAATTACTTATTTTTTCTTATATCCTTATCTCTCCCAACCCTTCCTCCACACCTCTTTCCCTCAGTAATTCTTTATCATTCCAGTTTTTATTATCCTTTTCTTCTGCTCTTGTTTTCAATTCTCACCTTTTTTTTGTCTCTCTCGCACTATTTTTTTAACTCATGCCTCACATTATAAATGTATTATTTACTAATTTTTTTTTTCTTCGTATCTTAGTTACATTCCTTACGCCTTTTGTCTTATAATTTTCCTCCGCCACCGTTATCTTTATGTTTCCCCATATGCTATTTCTTCAACCTTTAAATTTTTCGTGCCTCTCTCTAGGGATAACTTGAAAACTTACTCAACGAAGTACAGATCTTTATTCATGCGGACAAAACGTTTATATTGTTTAGTGTGGTTTTTAATATCATTTTCATTCCAAGAAAATTAGGGTTTATTTTCTCTTAATTACACCTCCCTCAATTATAACGCATTAGCGTAATTAGTACATCAAAACCGAATGGCTATAAAGAGTAAGTAAGTATTGTGAAAAAAAATCATATAAAATTGTTTCACAAATATTGTTAAGTTTTTAACTACGTGAACATTAAATATATATATATTTACTTATAGTTTAAAACTATGTAGTGTTGACCTTGATAAGCATATGCATGAACAAATCAAATCATTTAATCCTTTAACCTTGCTATTATTCTGGAACATATCCTTAACTCAAACTCAATCCTCAGTGCAAATTCTAAAATATAATGTTAAGGCCCTAAGTTAAAAAAACTCAACACTAATTACAGTTTGTTATTTTTTATTTTACTATAAAAATAAAACAAATTATTCAAGATACTTATTTGTCTTTTCACTTTTTTCGGTGGAAATTTTTTTTGGGATAATTTTTGTGAAAAAGTTTTTAGAATTAAAAAAATACATGTATATACACATACACAAATAAATTATCTTTAACAGAAATAATTTCTTAAATTAATTTTAAAATATTAAAAGATCTCCTTTTACAATTTTAATCTTTCAAACATGTGAATACTTTTGCCATCTTTAATTCTAAAACTATTACTATCACAAACAATCTTATCTTTCTTTCAATATAAAGGATTTAAACCTGTGTTCATCCTAAAGGAAAGACATGGAGTATGACTTATTTTTTGTCAAAAACACCACGGTTCTGAGAAGTGACAGACTGAGTATTCATGTTTGTATGCATAAAATATGCTGACAAGAAAGAAGAGTAAAGTCAGCACAGTGGCGATATCATGAAAAATAAAAGATGCGGAAGCTTTAAGGTACCAACCTTTTATATATGTTCTTGTATTCTTTTACATAAACCTTGCTTGCAAACGAAAAACACAAGATGAAGATTATGGAATTAATATTAAAAGAATATTTAGTAGATTTTACTATAATAATTTATTGAAAAATATTAGACGTACTAAGTGGCATTTCCTTGAGTACATGTTCTTTTGAAAAACATTTTTAACGTGATTTGTTTCAAACTCAAGTTAACATACATATCATTAACGACTAATCAAAGGTAGTAAAAAGGACTAGGGTAACTTAGATAACATGCACCCACATTTGTGGGTTGAGAGGATGGGACAGCCACCATGAAAAATACAATCCAAAAAACAACATTTACTGCACCCAGCCGGGATTCCAATCACTAGATACTTGTGACTGGTTATTTTGAACAATTCGAGTCTATCTACTTAGATTGAAAAGTCGGTCACAAGGGTGATGAGTAAAACACCTTCTCAGTGCATTAATATTAAAGATATTATTTTCAACACTTCGCCTTAATATGCTGTTATATGCAAGACGCATTTCAATCAAGCTCTACAGATAACATATCTGTAGTGTTTCAGGCTGAACAAAAAATGTTATCTGTAATTTTATTCCAATAGAAAGGAAATTTTAATAGTTATTATTTATTTTAAATAACATGATATTTACAACCAATTTGATCAATATCCCCATTTTTTTGAGCATCCGTAAAAGTGTATTTGCTAAAATTATATATTTTTATGCTATTCGTGTACTCTTCCAAACCTTCTGTTTCATTAATTGAACGTAATTTCATTATATCGTTGATTAAAAAATTAATTTACACATATATTACGCACTTAGAGTAACAACAATTATTAAGAGTAGAATAAAAAAACTAAACAGAAAAGAAAGTTGGGTTACTTCCAGCGTCAAATCAAAATTAATGAAAAAAATAATGGATCAAATATTGTCGACCAACAAAAACCACGAAAAGGGCACAAAATATTTTATAAGTTACAAGCCATAGAAATACACAAAAAAAAAAAGTTAGAGAGTATAAGAAACTATTGTAGTTACAAATAAAAAACTCATTAATAAAAATAAGTTAACAAAAAAATGTTTGGTTATCACAAACATTTAACCATGAACTTAACAGTAGAAATAGCAAGTGAAATCAATAAAAAATGTTTGGTTATCACAAACATTTAACCATGAACTTAACAGTAGAAAGAGCAAGTGAAATCGATAAAAAATGTTTGGTTATCACAAACATTTAACCATGAACTTAACAGTAGAAAGAGCAAATGAAATCAATAAAAAATGTTTGGTTATCACAAACATTTAACCATGAACTTAACAGTAGAAAGAGCAAGTGAAATCAATAAAAAATGTTTGGTTATCACAAACATTTAACCATGAACTTAACAGTAGAAAGAGCAAATGAAATCAATAAAGGTATAAAAATATACAATACAAAATAATTACGTTTCGAAAAATGGGATCTAATAAAGTGTTATGTCTTTGTATAGGTTTTTTTTTTTAATTTTACTTCTTTCTAGCGCTGTTGTTTCTCTTTTTTACTGTCATATTCTGGTGCTCGTGTGAGTTTCCCGAAAATTTCTCAGCTAATAATTTGTTGGCTTTAGCATACTCTCACTCAGTAAAATTAATTATTTGATTATTTTTTTATTTCTAGTTATTTTTTTACACAAATATTGCGCTGCTTTAATTTATTTACGATTGTTTAAACTTTTTTACCTTAATTCGTATTTATTAGACAAAAATGTCCAAATATATTTCTTTAAAATACCTATCATAAAAAGTCAACACTTCTATATCCCAGAGGTAATGCTTTTTTAAAAATAAATAATAATTTGTTTTTATTATATACATCTTTTTAGTAAAAGTATGTTCTTATATTAAATATATATTAGTTTTAAGCATAAATATACCCATTTTAAGCATAAGCATAATCACATGATTAAAATGTGTACATATTTAAGTAGAGAAAGACCAAACATCTAACTACTTTTGAGTTAACTTTAACAAGTTTTTTTAATATCTTTTGCTTTGAAACAGATCACTTCTCTAAACCTAAGAATGTTTGAAGCATTACAAATGTTAATTTTTGATTAAATAACTTTAATATAAATACTTTATTAATTTTGTCAAGTAGTATATGACAAGTATTTGGGCAAAGTTCCCCAGATCATTTTGTTTTAAAGTTTTAAATTATTACTCTACTAAATAGTTTATACAAAAAATAAAGAGGAAAATATACAAAATAATTAAACTTTTATTGATGCAGTTTTAACTGACAAGAGTATAAGATTGAGAGAGTGATTGCAAAATTAATTCGAATACATGGTAATTAAAATAAAGTATTATTAGAAGGAACGAATATAGAATTTAAAACAAATTATAAGTTTATATTATTTTATAGGAAAAATTATGGCAGAAATAAGTCAAATTGAAAGGTAAGTGAAACGAAACCATAGAGGTAAAAATAGATAAAATAAAAAACTGGAAACAAAACCAAAATGACCAAATCAGAATGATTGAAAACAGCAACGCAAGAGAGAAACTAAAAAAGAAAACCATAGAAAAAACAAACACAGACAAGAGAGAGGAAACCATAGCTCACGTTGAGTGACAAGACAGGGTAACATGTTCCCAGAAAGGCCACAATCGTTGTAAAATGTTGGTATTGTTGTTTTTCTAAGGTACGGAATAATAGGGTGGAGTTAAGGGTGGGAGGGTTGATACAAGTGACTGTTGACCAAAAAACATCGTTCTGCTCTTAGCAAATATACGCTAGAGAGGTGTAGGAGGCGTGCGTTTTTCGTTCCTCGCCATGCTTGTGGCCAAAAGTTGATACTGGGGTCCCCTACACCCTCTTTCCCTCCCGCGGTGCCAGTTAATCGGCTTACATCCTCAAGTCTCGGTCATTTCGTCCTACGACGTCCCCCTCCCACCTCCCATCATGACGACGCCGCACAAAACAATCTAAGAGAAGGAGAAGCGTTCAGAAGGGTGTTAATAAGAGACTACAATGGCAAGCTGCTGCAAAAATACTTCTTGTGGAGAGTCTGCCCCCCCCCCCCCACACCCTCCTCGAATCACATTCAAGACACCTTGCCGAATGAGGTTGTATTGTCGAGAGAAGTACAGATAGAAGGAAGACCTTTTAAGATGGATTATTTTACCTAGGAATTAGACTTATAGGCTCATAAATATATAAGGATATTTTATAAATCTTAGTTAAACATCTTCAGCCAAAAAACAGTGGTTTACATACAACCTGGTGGTCGTGGTATATTTCAGGTGGGTCACAATGCTTATTAAGTTTATGGCTTTAAATTTACTCTTTTAATTATTATATGAAGGTGCATAATTCAAATAAAAATGTAAATGGTAAAAAATAATATAAAAACTGTTAATTTACTTAATAGGATTATTTTGGTTTCTCTGACTTAGTTTACTGAAGCAGGCTCAGGTTTGGTCAAGTGAAACTGCTAACAAATAACACACTAGACTGGTTGATTTTCTTCTGAGAAATTGTATTCGCTTTCGTATATTAATTATATAAAAAAATCATAATAATTAAATATAAAAGGTGAATTTAACGTCAAGCCCGTTTTATTTATTGGGGATGAGGTCAGGATTCTAGTTCCAACCAAGGGTACTGGGGGTGATTTTATTATAAACATTTTCTACCATTTTCCCTCCACGCAACTAATGGTACATTCTCCCAAATTTCTACCTACCCCACAAGTGTAATATAATTCGAATATCCCGGATGTGTCGAAATATTCAGCGAAAATAATAATTTAAAAATTAGGATATGAACGCATTTAGTTTAGCAAGAGGTCGAGATTATATCAAAGACAGAAATTGGAACAAAACTTACAATGTATGGCTACCACTAACATAAACGTTAATTGCGACAATAAGTTTCATTTTTAAATAAAGGGCCATATCTGACAGAAAAAAAATACAACATATATTAGGTACTTTCATGCAATCATATGAATAATATGATCTGCTCGGCACCTCTGAAATAAGTCTTGCGATCGTAAAAAAAATCGAACTCGAGCTTTGTTGACGTTTCATGACCTCCTGAAGCTAAAAAAAAAAAGTGTTTTTTGCTCAAAGCCATCTGTCTGCACCTCGGGCTAAACCCGAAACTTTTAAACTGATTGGGCTAAAACTTGGTACGTGGGGTTAAAGTATTTTCGGAAATAGATTTCTAAACCGAAATTTAAGGGTACTTTACTGAAGGGTAAAAAGAGAAAAAATCTATATTCTATTACTTGGTCTAACGATTTTGATGAAATTTATTATCTAGAACTTTTTATCATTATAAATTTCTTATGAAAACGGCTTACGGTACTTTAAATGAGGAAAATTTTCTAATTTTCATCCTTTCTCCGAAACTATTTGAGATAAGAATTAACTTATTAGTGTAAAATTGTGGTACTATTAAACACACTAATCTTTTATTTGAAATATATTTTTATAAAACCAATTATTTCTGAGCTATATTCAAATTTATATACTTTTTAATTCGGATCTTTAAAAATTAATTAGATTCTTATGCTCTTTGGTGAAAAAAAGATAGTTCTCTTTTCTAAATTTTTCCGCAACCGTGTTCCTAGTTCTATAGAATAAGTAACAGTATATATTATGAATTAGAATGTTTTCTAAAATGTTAGTATATATTATGTTGTTTATAATCTGTGGTGTAGTGTTTGTACAACACTTTATAGACCTATTACTTCGTTTCACAAATCTTACAAGTTCTTAGTAAATGTGTATTTTTAAGATAAAAGTGAGAGAGTCAGTGTGGTGCACTTTATCATTTTTTTTAGCACCGAGTCATACTTCCTGTTTGGGTTATACTATTTTGTACTAATTACGCTAATACTTTTAGAGCTAAGGAGGTTATATTCATAGGAAATTTTCCAGCGTTTTCGTTAACGTTGAGTGGAACACCATTTTGGAAAATCCACTCAAAGTATATCAAACCAAGATTCGAACCTTGATACCCCCGTTATCGGCAGGCTCGAGTAGTGCCTTAGACCACGTGGCCCCAAATTGGGTCTTTTTTAATTATTGAGAATCCATTTTCTATTTTCTCGTAGCTAGAGAAAGTATTTTTACGGTGAAAAATCTATATCGAGAATGCGAAAAAATGTTACATTTTCTGTAAACACGAAACCAAAAAAGTGGATTTTACAATCCTATATGTTCCCCTGTCAGTCTATCCCCATCCACGTATCCTAAACGATTTTATGGATTTTGTTCAAACTTAATATTATATATTTTAAGGCTACTCCACAAAGCAGTTTTATTTTATCCTAGCCCTTTAGCTACTGATAAGTAATCTTTTTGAATACCAAATTTTTTGAAAACGAATTTATCGATTTTGTTTAAAATGCAAATCTAGTGTGTTTGACATAGGAAACACTATTATATAATTAGTTTTTGGTCAAAATTAATTGAAGATAGTTTATTAAAGACTGAAATATTTTATAAATTGCTCTAACGATATGTTTTCAAATGGGTTTCTTGGTAGTGTTTGACATAAATTTTACTGTTTACCTGTTTTTGGGATAAATATTATTTGTGGGTAGTTAACTGAAGACTGATTTTTCAAAAACTTGCAATGTTTTACAAACGAAACCAATAATTTGGTTTAAAATTGATATTTTGTTAGTATTTTACGTGGCAAAGAGTGTATTTTTTTTTAGGTAAACACTCATTTATGGACAGTTCACTAATGACAATTGCTTTTAAATTCTATTATTAAAAAATGGCTTCAGTGCTTTGGTTCAAAATTGGTTTCAGAGGATTTTTTTTACAAATCAATTAATTAAGTGGTAGCTTAGTTAAAACCAACTATAGAAAATTTAAATATTTTAGAAATTGACATTGAAGATTGAATTTAAAATGTGAATCTATAAATATTATTTCATGATAAATAATAATAAGTATTAATTTTTTGAGTAAAACTTATTTAAGGTTTGTTTGCTAAAAATGTAATTTTGGAAATTGTCTTCGAAATTATAAAACATAATAATATGAGAAAGTTTGAGCAATTGTGTCGTAATATTCATTTTTTAATAGAGCAAAGTTTGATAGTCTAGAATTAGAATTAATTTAAAATTTCATTCTTCTACCAATCATAGATGACCCAACTTTATTAATTAAACTAGTTTTTACTCTTCTGGTCATCAATTGGTTTGTTGGGAAGTTATAAGAGCCATTTATTATTTTAAAAGTAGTTGTTTTCATTTCGGTAAAGTGGGAATTTAAAATATAGTTAATACTTTATATTTGACATAAGATATAAATATAATAATATTGCACCTCGTATCATAGCTTTAACTTTTTTTAATTCCTTAATATTTTTTATTTCTTTAAGAAATATAGTACTTTAAATTTATTCAAAGTGATACCAAATATAGATTAATTTAACACATTTTTTATGTGTATTAAAAAAATAGATAAATTACAAAAATTAATATTTATAGCTTAAAAATTGTGCATTCTAATATTAAATAGAACAAACAGAATGGCCAAAATTAGTTTAATTATTAATATCTAGACCAAACACTTTAAGAGTAAAAAATATATAAACCATTGGAGGCGTAAGATGTATCTACGAAAGAGAAGACAGCGCCACGACGCTACGTGATCGATGCTTCTAAAGGATGCCCCATGTTTCTAGACGGTATACTTTTATCAGAAGGTCACAGCCTACCTCCTATTTCAAGAATAAACCTGTATTTTGTATTAAAGAAAATATATATTGTTATATAAAATAACATGTCCTGATTGACTGACTGACTGATTCATCATCGCCGAGCGCAAACTATCAAGGCTACAAGCATGAAATTCGGACTGTATATTCATTTTGTTATGTAGGCACCCACTAAGAAAAGATTTTAGAAAATTCCACCCCAAAGGGGTCAAAATAGGGGATGATAATATGTATGATAATATGTATGAAAGTCCGTCATTTTGAAAGTTACATAAACAAAATTTTGTATTTCGGTTATTGACGTAAAACAAATAAATACGTGTTTCAGGAATTTTGGAAATTTTATTTAATAAGGGATGAAAAAGCGGGTGAAAGTTTGTATCGGACTTGCATTATTTTGGATCTGAGGTCAAGTTATGGTCATCAACGTAATGTAATATTTTAAATTAATCTGTAAATACATATGTATATTTTCGTATTTGTATATAATCAACTTCCACGCGAGCAAAGCCGCGGGCAACAGCTATCTAGTATTGTTATATAATGGTACTTCGCATACAATATTCAAACCTTATGTAGTACATACGATATTCAAACACCCGCTTCGGTGGCGTAGTTGGCTAACGCGCTAGTCGTGTTGAGCTCGACTGCTGAGGACGGGGAGATCGAGGTTCGAATCTCGGTCGGGTGAACTGGGGGTGGTTTTTCCTAAATTGTTTTCCACTCTCCTTCCACGCAAATGCGGGTTCACATCCTTTAATTCAACCTTTACAATTCCTAATCCATTAGCGTAATTAGTACTTAAAGCGTATAACCCGAACGGGTAGTAAGACGCGGTGCTAATATTATTATTATTTATTGATATTCAAACACTATGGCATCCATACAATATTCAAACATCATGGACTACGAATCAAACCTTGTGGTCAGAATACAAAATTCAGACATTATGGTCTTCATAGAATATTCAAACAATGGCCTACATATCAAACCTTGTGGCCTAAATACAATATTCAACCATCATGACCTGCATATAAAACCTCGAGGCCTGTATATAATATTCAAACACTATTATTTGCATACAATATTCAAACATTATGACGTGCATTCGTTGTTCAAAGGTTATGGCATTCATACAATATTCAATAATTATGACCTGCATAAAATATCCAAACATAATGGCGCATATAATATTCAAACATTAAAACCTGGATACCAAATCTTGTGGCCTGCCTAAAATATTCAATCATTATGACCTGCAAACCACTTTTTTTTTTTTTTAAATTGGTCTTAACACAGTGCTAAAATATTAAGCCTCTCAACTGTATTTACTTCTTTATGTCGAACGAATTTTGACTTTTCATTATTTCTTTTTTAATTTTAAAACAAAGTTTGGATGTATTGTTTTACGTCAGTTCTAAAAAGTTTTGGTGTAGCCTATTTAAACTTCAGAATATAAATTAATAATCAAACAACTAAACAATGGGTACTTTTCTCAAACAATTAATACTTTCCAATGAAATTTAAAAGTTTCCCTCTTTACAAAATTCGATTTTTTTTAAAAAGTGGTCGCTGTTCAGATAGTATTGTAATTAAAAAGGACCAAAGTTTCATATTAGATAATAATGTACGTATCTAGAGCGAATGCATTTCTTTTCCTTGGAAATATCTCTGAGTCTCGAAATGAAATATTGGTTTTGGGTTAATAAGCTTGTTCATTTTCTTTTGTAATATTTTTTTTTATAGATGTAAATTTTAAAGTAGGTTGCTTGTACCATTGGTTTAAAAGATGGGGTGGTGGTGGGGGTTAAGTATCATTGGAGTTGAACTATTCTCATGCTAAGTTAAATAGGATATATCCTATTCTATTGAACAAAGCCAACGTTGAACCAATTCATAAAACATCGTTCGCTTACTGAAATAACTCATTATGTCAATAAATGGCACCTCAACTTGTGAAATTGTAAGGGAAAATTGATCTGGAATGGAATGAATCGTGAGTCAGTACTTTTGTAGTTTTCTTTCCCATGATAAGTTTTTTTTTTATACAATAATCTTACTTCAGGGAATAAGTTTGGTTTAGTTTCTCACACACAGCTATTTCAACGGTTCTGGAATATTTGCTATCGATACCAAGGATTTTTTTTTTTTTTTTCAAAATTTATTTCTTTTTCTTTGTCTCATTTATCATAAAATACTACTATATCTATGACAAATTTTAAATAACTGTTGATATTATTAAATTAGGAAAATTAAGCTAAATGTATTTAATAGGGATATATTTTATTTGTTTTAATCAATTATTTTTTAATTTTTTTTCAAAAATAATTCTTGCAACTAAATCTGATCTCATCTATCTTACATCCCATATTAAATATATTTTTAATGAGTTGATAGCTAAATTTATGCGTTAATAAATGTGTAATTAAATATAATGTAATTTTTCATAAGTTGAAAAAAATTCTTAAGGTTTATAAAATACCAAATAATAAAACTACATATTCGGTGACAGCTTTTTCATCGTCCAAGATCTAACCCAAATGTGTTTGTGATAGAAGATTCAAATTAACTATCTAAGAATTAATATCAACACACAGTTTGCAAAACATTGGTAATAAGGCAAGGTCCTTACGAAGCGGTCCACATTTCAATTAATTTATTTGTTAAAGCTGTGTTATATCGTTTTATAGGAAGATTACGTGTAACAAGACTATTTTGTTTTATTTCGCTTTTCAAAAACATTATAAAACATATTTAAAACTATCAAAGGAAAAAGTACTTGATTGCATCTTTGTATGAAACATTTCACTTTATATTGTCTCACCATTTTAACGGGGCTCTAGTTATACGTGTAAGTACTAATTACGTTGATGGGTTATGGATGAAGAAGGCTAAATTTAGGAGATGTGTATCCACATTTACATAGAGTTAGAGTGGAAAAACAATTTTGGGAAAACTACTCTCAGCATACCTGACTGAGATTCAAACCCCAATCTCTCTGTCATCGGCAGTCTAGTCCAAAACGATAGACCATGCAGCTACCGAAGCAGACTATAATTTATTACTAAGAATAACTATTTTATTCTCACAAATAGATTCTAACAAATCGATGCAATTTGACAAATTAATGTTTTATTTTTTAAGGTTATATTTTCTAACTACATTATATTTAGATTAATTAAAAACTTTTATTTACATGTTGAGAGAGAATTAGCTCTAAAGTTTATTTGAAAATGCACGCAAATTTTTTAATTAATCATATAAACTAATCTTGTGACAATTTATACGAATTGTTTATAAGTATAAAATAAAATAAAATGTAATTAAGGGTGATTAGGAATTTTTCGCAATTAAATAACACTTACTGCATGTAAACGAAGATTATAAGCTCAAGGTGAATCAGTACTAGAGTTTGTTATTGGAGTCTTCATGTTTAAAAATGTGTAACGAATATTAAAGCACATAATGATAACTACCAATATCGTGAAACGTCACATATTGAGAAAACAACATTTGGTTGCAATATGAAAAAAAAAAAAAAAAAAAAAAATGTTTACAATAAACTATACAGTAAATAAAGATGTCACAGATATATGCTGATATCCAATACTATTTTCTCAGTGAATATTTAAATTATTTTCCAATGATAATGCTTTTTAAAAATGTAACTAGAAAGTTATTTCAAAGGGGCATAAACTAATTTTTTCATCAAAGAATATTGTATTTATACACGTACTAGTAGTTATAATATATACTAAAGTTCACTATGCTTGTCGAAACCGTGAATATAATTCCCTATGTGTGTAAAGATTGGTTTTAATTCTCTCTTCACGCATCAGAGGGAATGCAGACAAAACTACAAGCCTGTCAAGTCCGATTTATCGGTGAAGGTGAGGTTCGAAATCCGTACCGAGAGTGGTATTTACTAAACGATTTCCCACGCTTCCTCCAAACAAATATGGATATACTCCCTCTAATTTCTAAAGTACTCATCCCATTATTGTAGTTAAAATGTATGTAGCCCGAAGGATTAGTAAACGGAGGTTAGAAATAACAACATAATGGATGATGCAAACTAGAGTATACAATGTTTGTTGTTTGGTCAAGTGGTGAGGTGGGCTAGTACAGTGTTTCTCAAACTGGGCGGTAGGACTACCAACCCCACCTCCTCACAGAGTGATTTTTTGGTTGTTTTTCTTCTTATTCTTATTCTTATTATTATTAGGTGTTCTGTCTTAAGACAGGTCCATTCCTTTTATCAGTCAGCTTGGAGCACCAATGAGCCCTGTCCTCGGCTTCCTTCAGCTCCCAGAAGTTTCTTCTATCCTTCAAGTCATCCAATATTTGAATCATCCTTCTTCCTAAGATACTCTTTTCCTCAACCTTTCCTTCTATGACGTCATGCATAAGACAATTCCTCCTACGGGTGTGTCCAATCCGGGTTTGTTTTCATCAGAGCGGTAAATTTTAAGGGGGTGGTAGGGAGGAGGATATTGTGTAAGTTTTTATGGATATTACAGTCAAAGTTTTATGGGGGAACAAATTTGAGACATTTGACAGATGATACCAAATTTATTTGTTTTTTTTAAACAAACTATAGGCCTATTTGTTTTTTGTTTATTTTAATGAAAGTGTGTGACTTAATTTTTATTTATATTTTACGTGGGTACTTATATTTTCACTAGCAGTTATTGAAGAAAATCAATCAAAATATATTTTATTCACTTATATTTTTTACATAATATTACTTAGTTTGGAATAATTGGATATGACTGTACACTGTAACGTGAATTTTAAGTTATTATCGCTGTTTTAGGGGTGTGTGGAGAGGGGGGGAGAAGGAAGGAGGGATGTGTCCAATGTCCACTACTCATAAGATGGTGCTAGGCTAATCAAAGGTCGGGAACCAATGGGCTAGTACACAGTGATATTATCCTATTTTTGTAGAAAGAATCTTATCTGTCAGTTAGAAAATTTATTATATCT
Organism: Timema cristinae; assembly: GCA_039000515.1. Lineage (NCBI taxonomy): Eukaryota > Metazoa > Arthropoda > Insecta > Phasmatodea > Timematidae > Timema > Timema cristinae. The sequence goes on along the minus strand of JBCFYV010003508.1, from coordinate 29,727,290 downwards.
ATTATAACGTTTTAATACGTCAGGCCATGCTAGCTGCAGCTATAACCTTGATAGATATTATAAATAGCTAGCAAATAGCACTAATACAATATTAAAGTATTCTGAAAATTGAAAAATGACACCTGGACACGGGAATCGATGATAGCTTCGGCTATCTGATTCATCAATATTAAAGTGTTACACATTTTGGCTACAAAGTAATTTTTTTTTACTAAAAGGCCTTTCTTAGAAAAATTTGTCTTTGTGATAGTTTACACAAAAAGAGGACTTTTTTTTTTTAATTGAGAGTCAATACAAACAATTGTAACGTAAATATTCTGGATTCACTTTTGTTGATTTCATAATGGAAAGCATTATATCATGCGTTTCCAAAAACAAGACTGGATATAAAATCTGTTGGGAACTGTGGAATTCACCTGCGCGACATCCCCTTGAGATGCGCGAAGACAAAAGGGTGTGTTAACACTAAGATGTGTTGATTTATTTCACAGGTGCAATTAATTTGTTACAGAACCACCGAACACAATAAAACCATTTCCTCCACAAATAATATCACTTTTTACAAGATATTTCCAAGATTTTTTAAAATTAATCCACCTGCACCGTAAATTAATTTTTTTCTACTTTGATTTTAATTTATCTGTCAATACATGTATCATTAGGTTGACAAACAGTTACCAATATATGGTTTGATTTATTTTGGGTGATCTCTGTTTTCAGATTTATAAAAAGTAAGATAATACAGTTTTTCAAATAAAAAATGTGATATACATGTTTAAAAAAAATGTGTATGAGTGGTTGATTTAGAGCTTGGAGTTGTTTAGTAACATTTTCCTATAAGTTACACTTTTCCACTTGTTTTGACATATAATGAATGCTTAGTCAAGTCGTAAGTTGTGTGCTAAAGTACATTTTAAAGTGTCTTACTAGTTGTATATAATTGTAAAAGTAGTAATAGTAATCGTAAGATTCAATTTTAGAAATATTAGTACGCTATTTAAACGATCTGTTTATATCTGTGTTGGATATCGCTCATATCTTAAAAATGTATCACCTTCATTTTTTTTTTTGCGTAAATCTGTACTATCCCAGCTGTTTTTTTTCAAACTAATAGGAATACCTGTGATTCATAACGGCTACCACAATCTTTCCACAGTTATATCAACATCTAGTTATGAGCATTAATCAAGTACTGTTGTGACCAATATGTATTTGAAATAATTAAGTACCTTTTTAATTATTAGGTGCGTTTAGCCTTTCCTTAGGGATTGTTATTAATTAGATACCATGCAACATTGACAAACCAAAAACAATAATTTATATGGTAAATACAAGTTGCCTGAAGTAAATTATTTAAAACTAAATCATTACAATTTAGTTATTATTAAAAATATTTCAGTCAGAATTGGAGCTACTAGAGAAGTAAATATTGTATTTCAATCACTGTTAAGTAAATTTGAAATTTGAGAAAATAATTCATGATCGTATATAAACACAATATTAATTTTCAGAAGCACCAGGGGCTAAAATATAATTTTCAATTGGTTTTAAATGATTGGAATCAAATCGCAAATAGTTTCTTGAGTAAATTCAAATGTAATCACTTGTAATTTAAAAACCAAATACATTTGTAAATTTTTGAAATCGATTGTAATTTGATATACTTTTTAAATAAACATTTTATGTTTTAATGAAAATATTATTAATATAGTTCTAGTAACTATTGTAGACAATATTATTTTATTTCGGAAAGGAACTAAAAGCAGCCAAGAATGAAACTTCTTTTTGGTGAAAAATTTACACAACGAATTATATATTTAACTTAACATATTGACAGCGAACTTATTATTGGATACCTTATTAGCAGCACACCTGACTTTTGTTATGTGTATATGTTAAATATTTACCCTGAGCTACACATCCTTAATTTTCTCAAACCAAGCCGATTTTCAAATTTTTATGTTTATTGTATTTTAGCCATCTACCATATTGGACCAGCAGTATAAAGCATCAGGCCTTCAAATTTTCTTAAATATAATTTGATAAGCTTGTTTACAGTGATAGAAATTAAGAGAAAATGACTGAACAGATTTTGACAAACGACCAAACATTTTAACGGTTAGGAATTCGGGATGTCGGGAAAAATAGTAGTTTTCCAAAAACTCATGCTTTCACAGAAAATGTTATGTTTTTTTATTCTTCGTTTAGTTACCTTAGAAACCGTTATTTACTGCATGGCTGTAAATCTCCAAATAAAACATATGTTTGGCTAAAAAATAATGACACAATTTTTATTTGTTGGTCCAAACACATCACTATTTTCTTTTTGGATGCTGGTCATCATATCTAAATAGAGATCCCTAAACTGGGGAACATTTATTTTTTATTGGAAAGTTGTTATCGTTAATTCGCATTTAAATCAATAATATTGAACAAAACTCTAAAATTAAAAGGTAAAGTTGTTAAGTTCATGAAAATATTGTCTACGTTTTGTTTTGCGCATGATAAAATGATTTTTAAATATGTTTTGATATGCAAATATAAGCTCTAAATCTATAAAACGATGTTGAATAGTGTTTAAAAATCACCATTTTAACATCTAAGTATAAGCTTTGGTGCACATTTTTTTTTCAATTAAGGGGTTTTGATGTTCATTTTATTCAAAAAATGGGTTTTAATTTTAATTTTAGCAATTAGTAACACATTACAAATACACAAGTTAAACTATATTTTCATTTTACCGTTTAATTTTGAAGATAGGATATTTAAAAGTAATGTTTTGTGCACCCCATCTATCGTTTCACATGCTTACAAATACAAAGTTCAGCTATGTTTCCATGTTGATACTTCATTTCGAAGGAATGATATTTCAAAGAACCGTAATGTTTTATGTACCAACTCGACCAACTCTGTATTTTTACATTCTCTTTCTCTCTGACACTACCTCACGCTTACACACACACTCTCTCTCAAACTATCTCCCCCATAACCCTCACGTTCACCCACACACTCTCAAATGATCTCCCATAAAATCCATAAAACCACTATAGTAATTAATACACAAGCGTATAACCCGAATGGTTTGTAAGACTCAGTGTTAAAACTAAATTAAAGATATTCAGTTCTAGTTTGATCTGACAGAGAGAGAGAGAAACACACACACCTAAAGCGAGAGAGAAGAAAAGAGAAAGAGAGAGAAGGTGGATATAATGAGATTACGTCACAATGAAGTGCTTGTTACCCAAACATTATATGACGTGGCAGTGTTTGTGCTACCCCCAGTGCCGCTGTTGACTTGGTTTGTTTGTTGAAGAGCAACACCGCAGGTGTTGGAGATGGAGGTTAAGGGAGGATGGGGAAGGGGTGATAGTTGGTGAAGGAAGGAGAAAAGAGTGTGGGAGGGACCGATAAAAAGTCGATAACTCACTTAATTTCAAGACATGAAAAATATTAAGGTCATCATTCATTTCCTCAGGGTTCATTGATATTCATATTACTGAAGACCATACCATCCTCCCTCCCCTTACCTTACATCATCATCCTCATTAATGGTGACCTGGCGGTCTAGGGGTAAGGTGTCAAACTTCTGTGCTGGCGGCCGAGGTTCAATCCTCGGTCCCGGCACAGATTTATCTGATTACCAAACCCTTCCTTCACCTCTGACAAGACAACTTGTGAATGTGGGGAATGCCAGGCCTCAACCGTGGTTCGGATTCCACGTTAAACTGTAGGTCCTTCATTTCATCTCACAATCACCTTACCATTACACATTAGCGTAAGTGCGTATAACCCGAACGGGTAGTAAGACGCGGTGCTAATAATAATAATAATAATAATAATAATAATAATAATAATAATAATAATAATAATCCTTATTAATATTTATTTTGGAAAAATAAGCATGTACTACTATTTATTATATAAGAGAGACCACCGATACAAGTTTAAATCCAAATCGTTGTAGCTTTTTTCGAAAATATTTCAAATTAAAAAAAATCAATCATTGGTAAAACTACCATAAATATATTTGAAAGAAAAACAAATATATAGAATAGTAGGAATATTGTATAAAAAAATGATACCAGTTTTGAACCAAAATGTTTGTCATTTTTAAAATATTTCAAAATTGGAAAATAACGACATCAGTCAACTAATTTTACCCAAATATTCAATTTCATTTCCTTTTTTTTAAACAATTTTTTTTGTTGCTATTTTCAAAGAATTTGAAGTTAAAAAAATCACTCCAATGTAATCTACCATTAATTTTAGAACTACGGTAAAAAAAAAAATCACGAGGTAATAGCCATTTAATGTCTAAACAAAACCTGTGGAGGCAACATGGTCTAAGGCGCTACTCTCGCAATATACTTGTCTGTCGATGACGGGGAGAATATGGTTTGAACCCGGTTGGGTGCATTGAGGGTGATTTTTCCTAAATAGTTTCCCACTCTCTCTACGTGAATGCAGGTAAACTTCATTTAAAACAATCTTTTTAATCCTTAACCAATTAGCGTAGTTAGTGTATAAGGTATAACCTGAATGGTTAGTAAGACGTGGTACTAAAAAATAAAAAATATATAATACTCGTGGGTCGTTGCAGAATTGGCTGTAGGTTATTGCACTAAAATGTATTTTGCACTAAAATGTATTTTAAATCTTTTATTGGAAAATGATCTATATAATAAACCTTCACTCACCTTTTAGTTAAAAGTTTACTCGCCAAAGGCTTTCCACTTTACTTAGATATTTAGTTTTCGGTGTGTAATTTGAATAAAAGCTTATATTTTCCCTCTTCACGCCCAGACGAGAACATTAAAATGACCCCTCTCCCAAATCTCTATATATTCGTTGCACCAAACCAAACAATCAATTCAAATAATGATTGAGTGGAATTATTTTTAAACAAAAATAAATATTTTATTTACCAATATACAGCTATACCCAAATCATGGTTTTCATGGTGATGGATACAAAGAATAATTGTACAAATTAAACACTGCCCAAACAGAAGGAAAATATGGAGTGTAAGTGTATGGGTTTGTGTGAAAATGAGAGTGTGAGTGATAGTGTCAGTGTGAGTGTGAGTGTGAGTGTGAGTGTGAGTGTGAGTGTGAGTGTGAGAAAGTCAGTGTAAGAAACTTAGAATGAGCAATTTAGATAGATCGAGTGAGTGTGAGCGATAATTTGTGTATTTGTTAGAGTAAGAAATACTGGGAGAATAGAAAAAGAGATTATGTGTAGGAAAAAAAGAGTATGTGTAAGATAAAGTGAGAGATTGTGTGTGAGAAAGAGAAAATGTAAGGGAAAGTGCGTGAGAAAGTGTATGTGTATGTGTGTATAAAAAAGAGAGATTGTAAAATTTTGGGAGAGATATTTAGAGAAATTTAGAGAGGGAGAGATTTATTTATAGAGAGAAAATTAGATTGCGAGAGAAAGTTAGAGAAAGAGTTAAAGAGAGAAATTGAGAGAGCGAGTTTGATAGAGTGGGTTTGAGAAAGAGAGGAAGTGTGAGAGTTTGAGATAGAAAGAGTGAGATAGAGAGCGTTTGAGATAGAGCGAGTTTGAGCTAGAGGGCGTTTGAGAGAGAGAGAGTATTTGTTAGAGAGCATTCAACAGATAGAAGTTCGATGAGAGAGAGAGAGCGTTTGAGAGAGAGTATAATACGTAAACAATATCCCGTCCAAATTCATGTGTTCATGAAGAGCGGACATCAATTCGTTACCTATGCTGCATTCTCTGATGAAAGCTTGAAATAACTAATGCCATCCATCCTCTCTATAAACCTCTATAGTTTTGCAACTTATATGTTTTTTTTGTTTGTTTTGGTTACCATGGCAATCATTGTTAGAAGAGAAGGGAGGAGGACTCTAAGAAAAAAGAAAAGAAAAGTGACGGGCTGGTTTTGAGACATGAAATAAATGTGAATGTAAATACAATGGATTGAATTTGAGGTACGAAGTTTTCCGTTCCATCAGCAAGCGCCGGTTAGAGTCAAGGACTGGACCTCAATTTTCTCTCAAACGGGGAAGATTCGTGAGATGAATGAGCGGCTTTGAAGATCTAGAAGTGTGAGTGCTGCAGCCATGGTCAGAGAATGGTATACAACTTATGTTTGGCATCATCACCTCAAGTACTACAGGAAAACGAGTGAGATGTTTTATTATTATTGACAGTTCAGGACCACTAATTCGCGGTTACCACCAATTAATATATGTTATTTTACTTAAAGGCTCTTATGCCGCAATGTTTCACGGCTTAGATTTATAAATTATTCTGGTAACGTATAGGTAGGACTTTCTTTTAAAATTACAACTGCCACAATTAAAATAAATAAATAAATAAATATATATATATATATATATATATATATACATATATATATATATATATATATATATATATTATATATATATATACTCTTTGAGTATTTGAGTCTTAGATATTTAAAATTTCACTATACCTACCATATGACCTTTTCTTTTTCTTTACTTATATTTTGTTACATTTATGTTCCACCCTTCTGATGAAATTGTTGTTCCCTTTTCAAGCTCATAATAAGAGTCATTTAATTTGTGAGTATCACTCAACTCACTGGCGCCCACCCTTTTATTTCACTAGTATTTAGAACTTCGCAACGAGCTACAGGATTACCGTGGATACATATCAGAGGGTAAGTTTAACTGGTAATTATGTCTATCGCTACTGGGCCACATTAAAGCCACAAAAATATCCTTCCTTGCTACATCACCGCGGATACCTCGAGAAGTTAAGAGTCTCAGTTTTTTTTTAGGTGCTCTACCGACTGAGTTTGGTCATTGAGGGAGCGAGGTTTTATACTACCCCCCTATAAGGTTACAATACAGATAATGTGAGAAATTGTGTTATAAAGAGTGTGTGAGGGTAAAGAGTGTGTGAGGGTACAGTGTGTGTGAGGGTAGAGAGAGTGTGTATGTGTGTGAGAGAGAGAGAGAGGGATAAAGTGAGAGAGAGTGTTTTATAGAGAAATTGTGTGTGTATGTGTGTGTATATGTATGTATGTATGTATGTATGTATGTATGTATGTATGTGTGTGTGTGTGTATGTGAGGGGGGAGAGTGTGAAATAATGTGTGAAAACGTGAGCGAGTCTAATAGAGAGAGAAATTTGAAAATTTAGATGTGTTACTCAAATATTATGGTACTTTGAAATATCACTCTTTCAAAATTAAATATCAACATGGAAACGTAACTGAACTTATTGTATTTATAAGATTGTGAAAAAAGATATATGGGGTACACAAAACATTACTTTTAAATATCATATCCTCAAAATTAAGCGGTAAAATGAAAACATTTATTAATTTTTGTATTTGTACGTTGTTACCAATTGCTAAAATGACCATCAAAACCCATCATTTGAAAAAAACAAAACAAAAAAAACCCACTAAAATTCATACCTAGATAGTTAAAATGGATATTTAAAAAATATTATTCAAGATCATTTTAACGTTCTTGAGCTTATAATACATACCTAAACATATTTAAACATCATTTTATCATGTGCGAAAGAAAACGTAGATAATATTTTAAATAACATAATAACTTTACATTTTAATTTTAGAGTTATGTCCAGTATTATTGATTTAAATGATAATTCACGATAACAACATTCCAATATAAAATAAATGATTCCCCAGTTTAGGTATATCAATTTAGCTGTTTTAATACCAACATTCAAAGAGAAATATTCATTTAAAGAAAAAATTGTGATATGTTCGGACAAGACCATCTACAATACTCAGACCTTAATGCATGATAAATATGGCCGCCGTATAGGTTAAAAGAAAAGAAAATACTGTTTGCCATCGAGTATATATAATATATAATAATATAATCAAAAGTTATTATTATATACTTATTTATATATTTATTATATTACATAATGTATTATTTATAAATTATATACGCACTAGTAATATATTTATGTGTTATATGTCAATAGTAATATTATATATGCATACTCATGATGCATTTAAATTTAAACTAGTGGACATTTATATTATATATTTTTGCACTAATTAAGTATTTATAACCATATTTTTGCCTTAATTAAGTTATTCCAACCAATCACGATTACATAAGATAATGTTTAAAATTCAGTCATAATACCAGATCGATAGAAGGAATGTGATTAAATAAAGTGCACCTATTCTATACAGCATTATCAATACTAGATACGGCATCGTCAACAGATTTAACACAAATTATTTATCAAAGGAAATATGACCTATTGGCAAACAAATAAAAAATTATAATGATAATGCTAAATTACAAGGGTTTGATGCCTACTTGCTGAATTTCAACTGCATACGCTTCTTCATTTTCTCACGAAGTACATTATCACAGGAGTCCCTCGTTTTCCCGCTAAGCTTTTTAGACAATTCTTTTGAAGTGTTCTTTTCATTTAACATTTTGGTGTAATTGTTAATGAAAATATCACTTATTAATTTAACGCAATTTTTTACTAATACTTTCAGAGACTCACCACACCTGCACGGTTTTTCAAGATCACTAGCACTGATTTCACAAATATGAATCCCCATTGTTACGATTGAATCTTAATGATTTTTTTTTTTCAGAAATTCTGGATCATATTCACTGCTGAGCAAAGTTTGAAACGCGTAAACATTTGAACACAGGGTAGTCACAAAGGGAGAAGGACATTTCAGCCCAACACGATTAAGTTCAGTGAAATAAAAAAAAACTTCTTTATCACAAACCAACTACATTTCTTCACTGGACTGTAACATTAACCTACATTCATTACAGTTTCCATGTTTATTCAATTTTTCAATCACTTTCTTGCTGGTGTAACTTGCAATACATACCAGAATTTTCTGCATTTCGGGATGAACTGGAACTTGAGACATGTCATATATGGTAGGTTCTAGATACTCCAAGATTATCTGCTACAGTTTCCTTGATATTTTTTTTAACTGTCGTAGTAAAATCATTCAAATGTATTTCTCCAAATTTTGCTGATTTGAGTTTTAGTACACTCAATACCTTCAGTCTCCTTTCAGAATCAAGAACTTGTTCTACGGAGACATTATAGCTACAGCCAATCAGTCTTTTATTGGTATCAAATCTTCATTCTAAATTGTCAGTCTGTAATTTGGCAGTCAGAATGTAGGCTCAGCCATACGTCTTAAATACATATTTGCATAACTCAACTACTTATTGAATAGTGTGGGTCATAGTACTGTAAGTATCATTAGTAAGTTTTCCTTCTGTGTCTGATAAGTGCCAGATATATATAAATAAGTTCGTAAATTGTGAAGGAACACCCGTTTTGAATCATTATTTGCTAGTAATTGGAGTAGCATCAACATTTCTGGTGTACTTCTCCTTCATTGGGTGTTTAACATTACTAATTGTCCACCACTTAGCAAATAATTTTAAAAACCTGCCACTACTAACATCACTACCTTAGTTTCTCAATGTTTCAAGAGCCACTATATTCTTTAAACCAAAAATATTAACAGCTAAGGAAACATTCTGACGAAGGGTATAGAGCTTTTCTAGATAAACTTGGGGCGAGTTTTAACAACGTATTTTTTTCTGAAAAAAATTAATCTCCGAGATCTGTAAATTCTACCTAGGTTGTTATATATTCACCAACAATGCTTTTGCCTTCAGCAGAGTATCTAAAATAAAATAAAAACACCTGTTCCACATTTGATATAGTAAATGTCTCATTACATCTGTTCAACCAGGTATTACGGATTCACTTAAAAATATGAACAGTTTCAAAAATAAGAAAAATTGACCTTAAAGGACTAGATGGATTTGGTATACAATTTTTAAGACTACCACCACACAATAGTTCAAACAGTTTTCTATTTATTGTCAGAAACTAAACATACAACATTAAACCCAAGTTCATTCATCATTCAATACTTCAATCGTGAGGTTATATAATGTTTTAGTTTGTAGGCTTTTTAAGGGAAAATACCAATTACATCTGTTTTGTGAATGCAAAGACGGAGACTTTAATACTTGCATAGTCGTGACTGCATCTACATCTACACCGTTTCTTGCCATTCCCAATATCTTTCCTCCTTTATATGTTATTTTATTATTAAGATAAATATCATCTAGCATAACAGACACCACTCTGTCCTGACTCTGAAGAAACTTATCTTTTTCTTTCAAAAATGATTTATGTGAAGCTCCTATACCTTTGCTAATGAGGCCAATTTTACCTAAGAAATGTTTCAAATAAACATGATGGGGAAAATTCAAAACATATGTCTCTCTGATAAATTGATATGCAACAGGAAATGAATAAGATGTAGTTGCAGCCCAGATCAACATTAATGGGGAATATCTTATTTGTTTCACGAGTGATAGCTCCAATTGCTCCAGAACAAATTTTATTTTAATAATGTTTGCTGCGTCAAAACAATTTGAATTTAATGCTTATTTGAAGAAGTTTATAAGAAGCTTAGCTCTATCACTAATATCAAAGATCTCATCACTATAACTCTGAAGATGAGTTAGCAAATTGTCTAATTTAGTCCATCCGTCACACTTAAGATCAACTTGCCCTTCTGATTCCAAGATACGTTTGAAGTTTTCTGGAGGCAAACACATGATTTTATAGAAAACTTTAACATCCATATCAAAAGTAATTTTAAAACCTACAGTAAGAGATGGAAAGTTAGCCGATGTCTTGTCGTTTACTTAAATAAAAATAACATCGGCTTCATTGATTACCAAAATATATGGTTTAGTTTCCCGTTTTAGAACTTAAATTTAAAATTTTAAAAACTAGAAATGATTTCTTTGTCACACCATTCTCTAAAATCCTTTTCTTTTATAACTAACAAACTTTCTGTAGAAACGGCTGAATCTTTTCTATCCTTAAGGACCTTCACTGTGAAATATGAAGGCTGACTTGGAAATATACTGGGGTAGGCATCATCCTGAAGTTTTGGTTTTTTATGGGGAACATTTATTGATTCAACATTAGCCACAAGAAATACATCCTCACTAATGATAAGTTTGTCCAAGAAATGTTTAATACACACTAATATATTATTATCTGTCACTACACATTTATCACGATGGATACATTTAATCAACTTCTCTCTCAGAACTCTATCTTTATGGAATCTAAATACTGAAGTATCTGTGGCACTGAAACTGGATTTACATCCAGGTACACAGCACGACCGACCCATTATAACAGTTAATACCACTTTTAAAACACGGGAAAAGAAGATTTAAACACACAAACTACACTAACTTAACGAAACTGACAAAGCAGAAACTATAAAGTTTAACGGGTACAGTCACGTGTTTCCAATTATAAACAACCGATATCGATGCCATTTTGACTACAATCGATAGTTGCGTTATAGTCTGAGTATTATAGATGGTCCTGGCTCGGACCATAAAATTAAGATCAAGTTATTATTTTTTATCCAAATAGCTATATTTCATTTAGAGATTTACAAACATACAGAAAATAATGGTTTTCATGGGGTTCAAACAAAGAATTTAAGTTTAAAATTCACTGCAAAAATCGTGTTTTAATGGAAAACTAATATTTTTCCCGACATCTTGTACTCCTAACCGTCAAAGTGAGTGGTCGTTTGTCAAAATATGTTGCGTCATTTCCTCGTAATTTCTATTACCGGAAATAGGTTTATCAAATTATATATAGAGATGTATATAATTGGAGATGTTTTAGAATGTAAAAATAATCGTGTGTGTTTGTCAACGAATAATTAAATTTCATCTAATCGATGACAATTAAAAGCTGTTTGATATCAATTTGACAAATAACGTTTAGTGTGTTCATTCGCTTGTCAACGCCAAGACACCATCCTTATAATTGAAGGGTTTCTCATTCATCATTGATCCCTTGGGGTTAGAGGAGGGGTAAGTACAACACAGGGAATAAGCGTCATTAAAAACATACCAACTAAAAAGTGACAGGCCACGATTCATTCACCATCAACTTACATAATCAAACCGTGAGTACACTTGAAACGCACTCAAGTTAGTGTGTAGATGTGTGAATATGTGTGTGTTTATAAAGTCCACAAGATGTTTTTATATTGCTTACTCAGTCGTTTCCAGTTTAATGAGATATTTATATTTGAAAGAAAGGGGGGGGAAAAAAAGGGAAAATCCTAACATGATATGCCCATTGAACGGAATAATAGATAAGAGACACGCTTATGATATGAAGAAAACCAAAACTTTATCCTTCCTACTCTCTTATATATACGTTATATATATTATATATATGACTCTTTCTAGAAAATAAAACTTTCTTACACTTTACTGAAGGACTTTTTTTTATATCCAAGATAAGGATAAATCCTTTACTAGTTTCCTCTTCCATCCTTAATTCACGTTCTAACGAAGTGGTTCATCCTAAAAAGCACTATGAGTTTGCTTTATGACGAGGTGGAAAAGGGATTGGGGATGGGGTGGGGGGGGGGGAGGAATACTCTTGGGAGGTAAAAGTTATATTTGCATATAAAGAGCTTTTGTTGGACTACCTTTTTATATATTTTTTTGGTCGGGATTTTTTTCAGTATAAAAAAGTATAGTTAGATAGAAAGAAAGAGTGCTGTATAGTACTCATAAATACCCCTACATACGTATCCATCCCTAGCCAGGATTTCGCTGATACCAATCGTTTGACTTTCCGCAACGCGTAATAAACTGAAAAAGAAAAAAGAAAAGAAAAAAATATACCAATGTGGAACAGATAGTATGAATCTCTCGTTTCTCGTATGATTGTATCCCAAAAAAAAATTTAACCACCCCCTTCCCTTGTTCCTCCATCCCAAAACTTCATCCCTCCACTCAAGGCCCTAACTTACTACCTACCCAAGGGTTTAGCTCCAAACCCAGCGTTTATTTTTACCCCCGCCATTCTCCGTGATCCAATTTATGCACTACAAATATTTTCCAGTCGCGGCCGTTTTGGTCACACGTGAACAACGACCCAAAGTGAGCGATCAACCGTAAAAATTGGACTTGGGTTATCCGAATATCTATTTGGACTCTCAATGCAAACATTAGCTTTATTATCGGTCAGGATTAAAGAGAGGAAGAGAGGTAGATAGAAAGAAAAGGTCTCGCGATTCGTCGAAACCTTTTTTACTGTTCCGGTTTATATTGTTTATGGTGTGAATTCTTTTATTTTAAAATGAAGGGGAAATATTTGTAAATACAGGAACCGTCGCATTTTCACGTAAAAGTTTTATCCTAAGCCAGTAAATACACTTAAAATACGCTTATCCAAATATCGATTATCCGGAACATTCTTTCGACTAAATAAAAACAAAACTCTTTAATATTAACTGAAAAGCTGCGTAAATATTCATATCCTAAAAACGGGGGAGTGACGTTAGTGTTTTGTTAATATGTAGGCTTTTATTTTTAAAGCAAGTTGTAAATGTATTTATTTCTTTGTTTGTAACAAAAAAATCCCATCTTGTCTCTCACCTTGTATCATATCCTAAATAACTTTATAATTCCCATAACATATTGCATATGTACAATTTTTCACATACCTAAATGGGAAAAAAATTGTAAAAATTACCAACAATCCGAATTGAACCTGATCGCATCAAATTCGGATTTGCCAAGTTTCTAGTGAATACTAAATAAAAAAAAGTGTTGGGTAAGCTTACGTGCACCATGTCTTACTACCCTTATTGAGTGAGGTATTTAACGTGCAACTTATGAGCCAAATGGTTACATCACCCCATGACTTACACTCTAACTTAACCCTAGAACCGACACAACACCGATCTCCCTGTTTGGTCACGCCAGGAATCGATCCCGGGATCCTTAGCTCTGTATGCAGACATAATAACGAGTGAACTAAGATGTCGGACCAAAAAAACCTTGCTTTTATGGCGGGAGTAAAAGGAACGTATTGTTTTTACATTTTATATATAAAACAAATATTTTGGTCAAAATAAATCAAATATTGTTTCAGTACAAATATAGTTTAATTCTCTTCACATGTTGATATCAGTATCACCATTTGTTGATCATATTTCAAGGGTGTCCTGGAATTAAATGACACCTTTTTCTCTTTATTTAAAAGTTTCTCATACACATCTTCTATGCTCTTAACAGATATTTAACAAACTGTTGATATCATCTTGAGAAGAAAATTAAACTATGTTTCTAATGGAGAAATATTTTATTTTGGTCCAAAAAAGATTTTGCTATAAAATATGAAGAAAATACTGCTCTTAACTATCGTTCCCAACACCCCCACATTAAGAATATAATATTATATATATATATATATATATATATATATATATATATATAAATAAAATATATATATATATAATATTTATATAATTTTTTATTATAGAGTTAGGGTTACTGTAAAGTAAATAAGTTGTGAAAATCTAGGCTGCCCTCGATAGTGTAATCCAGTCCTAAGTTCTAAACCTTGTCTGGCAGAATACAAGTGAGTGGGGAATACACGACGAGAGATCTGTCTACGCAGACCAAAGCTGTTACAGGGGGCGAGGAAGGTGCAAAGTGCTTGCTACCTCTAATGGAGAGGTAAGCGTTACGCTGCCTCGCGCACTTTTCAAAAGGACTGGTGGGGAACGAGAGTCAGAGAAAGAGCCGGAGGGTAAGGGGCAAGGGTAAAAGGGTAAAGTCGAGATGAAAAGGTTTTCTCGAATTATATGGTGAGATGTGTTGTTTTAAGAAATATATAAAAGATCAACTTTCGTCCATACGATTGAAGGGGAATGATAATGATCATTAATAATATTAAGCACTGCGTCTTACTACCCGTTTGAATTATATGCTAGATTGATCACAAATCTATTATGTAATTATTAATAAGAAATTAAATATAAATATCGGATTTTTTAAAATCAAATTATTAAGTTTTACCATCCTTACCAAAACTAAGAATGTTTTTTAAAATCACTTACATGTTAGCTCGGATCAAACCCATAAAAAAATAGATTTTGCATGGAATTTAATCCTATTTTAGCACCAAATCATACTACCCAACCTGATTACACGCTTTACGCTTAAGAACTAATTAGACTAATGGTTAAGGAGGCATAATGTTGAATTTAGGGAAGTGTACCCGCATTTACGTGGAGACAGTGAGAAAAAATTTAAGTAAAACCCCCTCAATACACTCAACTGGGATTGAAACACGATATCTCAGTCAATGGCAGTCTAGATTATTTAGAGAGTAGAGCCTTAGACTATGAGGCCAACGAAGCGGGTAGATTTAATTATGACACTAAAAAAATAATGGCTGATTAAGATAAGTATCAATTTTGCTGTCCTAGGTTAAGTTAGCCTTTAAGAACCGCCAGCCTAAGGGATCAGCTTTCATAATGTAGGCATGAAATAGTATGTGGTACCTACATCGGAGGCACAGACTATACCAGAACAACAACGAACCAAACATGGCGGACGGTTTCCGAACATTTCTTTGTAACAACATTTTTGTTCGTTCTGTTCGGACCGGATCCAACAGTCGTTGGGTTTTCTTCCCGTCACATCTAACGATGTCCATGTTCGGGTTAGTAGTATTTTGGACGTCTCAGCTAAATTTTTCCACAAACTTCCAATCATTGTCGGAACAGCAGCCTAATCACAAGCGTACTCAACTCACCAACTTTATTGAAGCGTAACTAAGCTAGATAGGAGAATATTTTTGTTATTTGTTTATTGTTTAACAACTTGTAGGAATACGTTGCAAGCATGTTCGCGAGCATATTATATTCAAGTTTGGACACTACGGCCACAGCGAAAAGAACAACGAGCATGATGTGTTCGGTATTGTGTTCTAGTCTAGAAACGGCTTAATTCATCGACCTCGTCTTGTTCGGTTCTTCAAAAAAGGAAAGTTTGTGGTTATAATCCTTGTTTGGTCTGCTGAGAATAATTTATCCTAAATCGTTTTCAATTCATCTTCCAAGCAAATATAGAGTAAATTTCCTCTAAATTTTACACGATATTAAATAAATTATTTGAATTTCGTCTTGACAATGTATAAGTCCCCTAGAGACATAAACTAAAATACAACAATTTGTCAAAACATAGAACGAGATTAATTCAATTATATTTATATTTCCTTGATCTTTTTACAGTATTAAAAAAGTATTTCAATAAATTAGAAAAATATTTCAATACAATTTTCTTTGTAACAAATTATCTGTATTCCCTTTAAAAGCCAAATATAAGTCATTTGGCTTTAAAAAAATTTGCTACTATTTGCAACTCTAAAACAAATTGCATATTTTAAGGAAAATACAATATAATTTCAAGAATTACTAATGAATAATAATTATGTTTTCCTTTACTTTAAATATTTACCGAAGATAAATATAATCAGGTTCATATCGTACCTTAATTACTACCACGATATTGGGTGTAACAAAGACGGAGAAAATATTTTTGGTTATTTAATTAATTTTTTGCTTGGTTTAACAAATATCTTTCATAAACATTAACATCTAGGGAAGAATACCACAGTATGTGTAATGGAATATTTTTTATTGGAAGAAGAGAATCAAAGAAATTAAACATTTTTTATAAAACCTTTTATTGAATATTATAGAATAAAAGAGAAATATCCTAAACTTGTAATAATATTTCAAATATTTGTTTACTAGATTTGCATGATAGACATATTTTATTTCATTAAAACCCTCAAAAGTATACACGGTGACGTGAAAAAAGTGTCAGTTTCATCTTGAATGTCTTCGTTTTTGTGGTATGGGTTAAAACTTTGGTTCAGTACACTTTGTTTGGCAACGCGTCTTACTACCTATTAAGGATATACGTATATTTACTAACTATGCTAATGAGTTAGGGAAGAGGAAGGTTGAATTTATAGTACGTGTACCCAGGTTTGTGTGGAGGGAGGATGGAAAACCATTTAGGAAAACCCCATTCTGTACATCCAACCTGGATTATAATACGATCTCCATGTCATAGGCAGTCTAGTCTAACATAAAAGTGACGCCTAAGACGACTTGGCCACTGATGCAGGTCAGCTGGGTATACTGAAATGAATATTTTTTTAAATGTATCGACTATTCTTCTATTTCTTTCCCTACTCTATTCCATCTGTATGAATATAGGGATAGTCTGGAAGTTTATATATACCCCGTGGCTATATTAATTTTAAATTATTGAACCTTTATTTCTTATTATTTATCAGCTTTAAAAATTAATGAGGACCAACCTCATTAATATAATATGGGATCTACATTCGTATAAAAGTTTTTATAATAGGATAGATTTGGTTTTTTTTAAAATTTCTGTTCTTAATCAAAAATTCTCTGTATATGTAAGTTACTCTCTGTAATACAATTTTAACCTAAAAGATGTCTGATTTGAGGTTCTAAAAGGGTACCCGCTTCGGTGGCCACATAGTCTAAGGCGCTATTCTTGCAATATGTTTGACTTGAAAAGATGGAGAGAGTGGGGCTCGACCCCAATCGGTTGTACTGAGGGTAGTATTTCCTAATCGGTTTCCCACTCTCCTTCCGTACATACACCAGTAGGCCTACAGTTCTTCTAAATTAAACCTTCCTTAATTCAAACACATTAGTTTAATTAGTACAGGGGTTTATAACCCGAGTGGGTAAAAATATGCAGCATTAAGAAAATAGTATAAATTGTTTTTGTGTCCTTGATACTAATGAAGAATGAAAAACTATTGGGTATAAAGCTAGCTACTGTCTCAAGCAATGGTCAACATGACAGAGGAAAACATGGTAAAATTCTCGGTAAGTAGTTCTCAATATTTTTCTTTTTCACTTTAAACTATTATTTTTTGCGAGTACTCACGCAGACTGAACATACAAGTTGGCGACAGAACGAGGATTCTGAAATGTACATTCTAGAGACCTCTCTCAATTAAACAGGAAATATATGTGCATTTGTCCTCTATTTGACAACGAATTGAAATTTTGTGTAAAAAAACCGAACAGCTCAAGTTCATGATTGTTGACCTCGGTGGTATGGAGGTTAATTTCTCGCCTCATGATCTTGGGATCAACCCCAGCTGAGGTCGATGTACTTTTTCTCTAGCGGTAAAAATCCGTAGTACAGCTATCTTCAGAAGGGACGTAGAGCCATCTGTCCCATTTTGATTGTGGCATGTTAAAATATCCTGGAAGGGATGTGAAAATACCTTAACCGGATGGGTGGTAAGCCTTCTCTCTCTCGCTCATAGAAATTGGGTTGTAAGACGCGGTGATAATAATAATAATCTAATATCACGAGCTATCAGATAACCCAGCCATCTTCGACTCGGTAATTGAATCATGCGCCACGTGTATAATTATTATTATAATTTTTTGGGATGCATCTTATTAAGAATCAAATAAACGAAGTTATTATGTATGCATTTAGTGAGGGTTCACTCCATACAGATATTATATTCTGAAAATTGAAAAATGACACCTGGACACACATTTGTAGCCGACGTTTGTTCAGAAATTGCACATTAAAAACCTTAAATAAAAATAAATTACCATAATTAATTACTCAACCATAAATTATCTGGAAAATAAATGTATTATTTTCAAACATTTTTTTATTAATTTAAAAAAAATGATATAATTAAGCTACTTTTATTTATTTTAAAAAAATGTCAAGCATTTCGTGGCCCACTGGTGTGCCATGGAACAGACTTTGAGAACCACTGTTCTAGATCGTGTAATTAACTAATGCATAGCAGAAGTTTGTCTCAAATTGGCAATTTAAAAGGAGTTTTTTTTTTAAGAAAATGAGTAGTGAAAGGGTAAAAATATTTTTTCATTGGAATATTATATTACTGAAAATTAAATACTTGCAGCTATGCATAGCAAATTAATACCTAAACGAAATATTAGTAATGTTATGAACAAACAACAATCATTCATAGATTTAAGCATCGCTTGGAAATGTTAAAGTTAACACCTCCTCAGTGTTAAATCAACATTTGTAAATGTACGCACCACAGAATTCAACGTAAATATTAGACTATCCCCATGCATATTTTAAAACACGATAAACAACGAGCAATTATTGAGAACATCGCAAGTACAGACCATGTTGAATTATTATAGTGTATCAAACATTTAGTTAAATTTTAACCTTTATTTAATTAGACATACCTTTTGATTTACTAGATGAGATAGTAATGACTTAAAAGCACGGCTAGCTAACCGGTAAATTAAATATACGATTACACTCGAACTGGAAATCACATCCAAGTGCGATTATTCACTTAAACACAATGTCATTTAAATGAGTAAAGTATAATGTTTTAATTCTGATTTTTGATTTAACATGGTAAACTGATTTCATGGTTTCAATTTAAGTTTTTTTCTGAGATAGATTACATAAAACTTTATCATGTTGTGATGTCTGGTTCAAGCGGTATTATTTACCCTGGTTACCTACTATTCATGGAGTGAGATGGGTGGGCTCTTTAAAGTACTTTAGATAGACTATTTATTTTAAAATTATATAATTAAGTAGCCATTGATAGATGTACATGCCCTTATTCATCACCCATTCCTGCTGTTGTTATTTATGTTATTTATTTAACAGCTCTACTTATAAAGCAATTGCTACATTCAAGGCCTCTATGAGGGCCTCGCTAGAAAATGTAACTACTATACCTTTAGCATATAAAATATGTGGTGTGAGTATCTCTACCATCTCACCAAATTTCAGTTTTTTACCTCACCGATAAATGGTTGATAATTTTAGTTTTATACATTTCTATCCCTAACCATTTCCCGTACACCCATTTTAAATTTTAAAAGTTCCGTCTATTCTTCTTATTTGAGTTTGACACTTTATATTTTATAAAATACTTGAATTTTCTAATTTACCTACAAAACATTATTTTTTGTAGTTTTTGAAACTTCGAGGGGAACCTCTTTCTATTTTAAGTTCCTTCATTTTAAAATCTATAATTCTCAGACCTTCATTACGGTTTGGGGTTGACCTAACACACACCCGGCGAAATTCAATCTTGCACCATATTTATAAATAGTTTATTATTTTAGTTTTGGCAATTTTGACCCCTTTCGTCCATTTGGGTATTAATTGAGGATGAGTTAATTTGAATTTGAAAAACCAATAACATAATCTTGTTTACCAGCTTTTAAAACCCCTAGATGTAAAATTTCTTGAAAATTAAACCTGACATAACAAATTTCAAAGTAGTTTTTATACAATTCTAGAGTCAGCTGACTGAAATTCTTGAAAAAATTATGACAAGGTTTTATCAAAAATATTAGTAGCCACCAAAAAATTAATTTCGCCGTGATTGGATAAACTTGAGTTTTCGGCTCATGGGAAATTTTTGGGACCACATATTTGGCCCCTAAGTTAATTTTTGAGGTTTTAGATTTTTCTCATCATTCTCGGATCCTTAGAAAACTTCATGCCAAATTTAAAACTGCTAGCACACTTGGAAACAATAAAAAAAACACACTCTATAATGAAAAACAGACATGGCATGAATTTCGTATTATAGATGTTGTCCCCTCTTTAAGAGGTGCTCAACAAATTCCACGGGGGATGTTTGAGCTATGTTAACTAGAGACCTAAGAATCATGGTGGTCATCATGTCAGTAAATCACACGTCAACTAATGTGTCAATGTTAGATACTTAAATTAAAAACTGTTTTTTCTCACACACGACGCTCGGTACCCATGATCACACATTACGTATGAACCAACCTTATAAATATCGCTGGATCTTAGAATAAAGAACTTTCCTAAAACTATTTCAAACGTAAATTTGAATAATGTCGTCCTTCATTCCACTTAGTTGTTATTTCCTCTTGACCAATTAGCGAGAAACAGACCCTTCGAAAATCAATAATTGGCAACTCTCCACTCTAAAGGAGGCTTGGTCAGCACTGAACTACATTCAATATGGAGTTTGCAATCAATAACCCATTACTTAGCTTACTGACAATATAGTACAGCACAACTTTATCGATCATTACACTACACAACCTAACTATGACTACCAGAGAATAAATGCAACCAATCATAGATTGCTACAACTGTCATTTTGTTTTTAAAGTTTACCAACACTATTATCATAATCGATTTTGTACTCTCTGAGAATTTAAGAAACCGCAACAATTAATGTATAAAGAGATGATGAAAAACTACTTGGTGAAATAAAACAATCCTTACTGCCTCTGGATGGGAGAGCTCTCTTGGATAGGTGTGAATTAACGATGTATGATCATATATTAGCTCTAGCAAATTTCAAACATAGGTTTTATGCCGCATAGTAAGTGTCTGGTTTGGTCAAGCATTAGGATAGATTACCTTAACTAGATTCAGCTCAGAGGTGAGGTGACCTGGTGGTCTAGGGGTAAGGTGTCAGACTTCTGTGCTGGGGTCCGGGGTTCAATCCTCGGTCCCGGCACAAATTTATCTGATTGCTAAACCCTTCCTTCACCTCTGACAAGACATCTTGTGAATGTGGGGAATGCCAGGCCTCCACCGTGGTTCGGATTCCACGTTAAACTGTAGGTCCTTCATTTCATCTCACAATCACCCTACCATTACACATTAGCGTGAGTGCGTATAACCCGAATGGGTAGTAAGACGTGGTACTAATAATAATAATAATAATAATAGCTCAGAGGTAAGTTTAATAAAATAGTTTTGGTGACCGGATGGTCTAGGGGTAGGGTTTCAGACTTCTGTGCCGGGGGTCCGCGGTTCGATCCTCGGTCCCGGCACAGATTTATCTGAATGCCAAACACTTCCTTCACCTCTGACAAGACGTGTATTAAATCACATCTTGTGAATGTGTAGAATGCCAGACCTCCACCGTGGTTCAGATCCCACATTAAACTGTAGGTGCTATTTTTTCATCTCACAATCATTCTACTATTACACATTAGCGTAAGTCCCTACAGCACGAATGGTTATTAAAACTCCGTGATATTAATAATAAATAATAATATTAATATATATTTTACTAATTTTTCCCAGTTTCATCCATTAGATAATATATAAGGATGGGTCTGGCGTATATGAAACACTGAGATATTCATAGCACAGGCCTTATCTGAGGTTCTAGACTTTCTCTAATGTATTCATATCTCAAAGTCATGTTATTGGCGGCTATCACTTTAGAAGAATATTTTCGCTGCATAAAGAATAACTCTAATGAATCAAGAGTGTTTCAATAGATAATATAAGTAGACCTCTCCTGTTTGATCAAATCAAGTGCCAAGACAAATTTACAAACAGCTGCGTATATATTATAGTGTTATCAATGCTAACCTAAAATTTATGTTTGTATATATTTTTTTAAATTATTATTATTATTATTATTAGCACCGCGTCTTACTACCCGTTCGGGTTATACGCAATTACGCTAATGTGTAATGGAAGGGTGATTGTGAGATGAAATGGAGGACCTACAGTTTAACGTGGAATTCGAACTTCGGTGGTGGCCTGGCATTCCCCACATTCACAAGATGTCTTGTCAGAGGTGAAGGAAGGGTTTGGAAATCAGATAAATCTGTGCCGGGACCGAGGATTGAACCCCGGCCGCCAGCATAGAAGTCTGACACCTTACCCCTAGACCAACAGGTCACCTTTTTTTAAAAGAGCCTTCCTAATGAAATCAGACTTCATGCTAACATTGTGGTTTTTGGTGTGCATCTCAATTAAGTATACAAGTAATGCATAGAGTAAGAAAGTATACATATATAGAAAATAGATCCGTGTTTTTGTGGTAGGAAAGTTGGAAATAATTTAGTAATAACCACATTAAGTAAACCAATCTGGGATTTTAATCCCGGACCCGCCTCGGTGGCGTAGTTGGCTAACGTTCTTGTCGCGTTTAGCTCGACTGCTGAGGACGGGGAGATCGAGGTTCGAATCTCGGTTGGGTGAACTGGGGGTGGTTTTTCTTAAATGGTTTTCCACTCTCCTTCCACGCAAATGCGGGTTCACTTCCTCTAATTAAACCTTCCCAATTCCTAATCCATTAGCGTAATTAGTACTTAGAGCGTATAACCCGAACGGGTAGTAAGACGCGGTGCTAAATATTATTTAATCCAGGGTTCCTTTTCACAGGCAAGTAAGGTTATATGATCTTGACGTTTAGTCTGTATACCCACCGAAGAGTGTATATAATAAGTTAGTTCACGTTATATAATTAAATAAATATCCAACTTTCATATTAATATGTTTCATGTATGTAATAACACATCATTAAAATACACTTGTCAAATAGTTCACCATAGCTTAAGAAAAAGGAGAATGATTTCTTAAAACTTATTGAAATCTACTGACATGGGTATTGAAAAGATGAAAGCTTTATGTGTCTAGTGACCGACTAGAAGGATAGAAAGCTACGAAATGGAATCGGAACGATTCTTCCTTCAGAAAATAAAATAAGACGGGGAAAAAAAATCGTTCGCTTTCTCTCTCGATTTGATGGAACTCTTGGATCATGGTAGTGCGTCTTTGATTTCTTAAGTGGTTTTCCTTTGGCCCTAGGAGACTGCTCTACCAGAAAATGACTCCACCACTTTCTTAGGAACCTAAGAGATAGAGAGAAAGAGAGAGAGAGAGAGAGGAAAAAACCTTTTGTGAAGCAGGAACTGTGATTTAATGATCGCTCCAGGATAAGACGAAAGAGAGAGATGGTAGATGTGGAGGGATAGCGTAAGGGGTAAGTTCGTTGGTGGGTGTAGAGGATAGGAAGTTGTTGAGGAACCTTCAGCCTTTGAATCAAAAGGTCTTCTCCTCACTCCCACCCCCACCCCCCTGCCCCCCTAACTTCTTGAAGTGGGCCGTGTGAGCTTGATCCGACGGCATTCTCGTGTGGAATTAGATATCTTACCCTCTCCCACACTTGAAAAAAAAAATAATAAAGCTAGGTACTTACATATTAATTATTTGATGGATTTATTTTAAAATTGGATTTGGACCCAAAACTTTTTGAGTGATATGGACCTTTTTTCTTTCGTCGCAAATTTGCCTTTTTCTGATATTTTCCTTGTCAACACGGTTAGCCAAAGGCAATTAATTTTGTTAAGTTAGGTATAGATTAATTTTTTTTACATAATTTTAATCGTATTTCCTATTTTAGATCCCAATCGAGTGCAACATTATATTATTTTCAAGAATGTTTTCTCAGTATTCATCACTTTGAATGAGGGATGGGTTTTTCCCAATAAAATCAATAATCCTTTTCCTTTATTAAGGCTAAAGTGTTATTAAGGCTTTATTGGCACTAAGAAATGTTAATAAAATATTATATAAGTTTTCCCTATTAGTATACACAGATACTTATTAATTAATAATCATCCATGGATTTTTTTAAATACACATACCATTATTTCAGCAAAACGAGGGATTATTTAATATTAGGCTAAATATACGGAATCAAACTAATCAATGATGTTTTACTAAGGAATTAAGAAATATACATTTATATTGTAAAATTATGTATTACTTTATTCACACACACACACACACACACACACATACATATATATACATATATATACAACACACATATATATGTATTACATGCAAATTTTTTATAGTCAAAATTGATAATAGTTTACGATTGAAATAGTGTTAATTTATTGACTTTGATAATATCTACCAAATGCGACAGCCATAAATCGCACTACCTAAAGTATGAATACGTGAAAATATATCTAATAGTTTTTATAAATACCAGGAAAAGCCCTTCTTATGAAATATTTGATTGTACCTACCTACGCATGTTATATTTTACATTTCGATTTGTTTTTTTCCCTCCTTTCGGCTTGTACGCAGATGAACTTATTAAGATATTGTGTTAGGGATAGTGAAGGCTATATTCAGAGGAATAGTACACACATTCACGTGAAAGATGAGTGGAAATATATTTATATAAACCACTCTTTCTACATACGATAAGGATTCGAGCCCCAATTTCCCTGTCCCCAGTAGTACTGTATATTTTAAGAGCTAAGCCTTAGTCGATTAGACCACTAAAGTAGGCTTTATTATGATATCTTGATAATTATAATAAATAACTGGTAGGTGCACCACACAAACTTTCTATTTTATCTTAGATACATTTACTAAAAACTTTTAAGATTTGGGAAACTTGATAATATATATTGTTGAAGAACGACTCCAACAAAGAGAATAAATGAAATAATATACACTGTTAAAGAATATTAAGAAAAGAGGAACCTATCTATCTACAAAAGAGAATATTAATCAATTTCCCATTTCAAAGTTTTCATTAAAAAATATTATTTTTATAGCACAGAAACTATTGGTTTTATAAAAATAAAATAAAATACATATTTATATGTTTAATATAAAAACATATTTTCAATAATATCTCAAATATTTGAGGAGATATTATCAAACTCGGAAATTTTCGTCTTGATAAAGTCTTCTTAAAGACATTTTTATGGGAAACGAAAACTGCCAATGTATTTATATTTTTAAACAGTACATAGATACAAAATTGAATCAAAATTGTTATAGCGAATTTGAATAAAATCGATTGTATCTCTTTTTGTCCCTAAGTAAGCTACCATTAGCCTTAGGGTTTGATAGCTAATTACAATATCCTTTGGGGGGGAGCCTCATGGTAACTATATTTACAAAGATTTAGCCCGATCAGTAAAATAGTTTCAGATCTAGGCTAGAATATAGTCTCACAAGCAGCATAACAAAAACAACTTTAAATAACATCTTAATCTGACTAAGAAAATCTAACGTTCTAGGTCTGAGCTCCAGTGGATTGTTAACATAAATGTGCACCCTTATCGGTTGTCACGTGGATACAACAAAAAAAATCAGTCTCAGTCTTGTCCAGTTTGATAGTGTCAAGGAGATTTGAGGGTTTATATCCCGGCCGAATGTATTAAGGGATTTTCTTTAAATATTTTCCCACATGCGAATGAGGGTGAGCTTCCTCTAAATTATATCTTTCTGTTAGTGTAAGAGTAGATAAAAAATGTATACCTTACTAAATATCTTGATTTTATTTTAACTTGTCAGAACTACTGTCCACCATATTTTGGGTTTGATAAAAAAATATATAAAAAGGATAACTTTTACTTTTGTCACCAATGATGTCCTTGGAAATTACGATCTGTATATTTTTATTTCTGTACGTTACGTCTTAAGTACCCACCCAAAATATTCACATACTTACACTAATAAGGCAGGGGTGTGTGAGATATGGTCTTAAAGTAAGTGTACCCGCATTTACTATGAGTGAAAAAAAAACACCACCCAAATTGTATTTGAATATGGACCTACCTCTTCATCACACTCGAACCATAACCAATGATTTCGACGTCTTATCCCATCGATGTGGGATGAACTTTACTCTCACCCACTTCGGTGGTCCACATGGTCTAAGGCGCTAATCTTGCAATAGATTAGACTGCCGAAGAAGAGAGGATCGGGGTTTGATCCCGGTCGGCACCGCTGAGGGAGGTTTTCCCTATAATATATTATTATTATTATTATTATTAGCAGCACCGCGTCTTACTACCCGTTCGGGTTGTACGCACTTACGCCAATGTGTAATGAAAGGGTGATTGTGAGATGAAATGGAGGACCTACAGTTTAACGTGGAATCCGAACCACGGTGGAGACCTGGCATTCCCCACATTCACAAGTTGTGATTAATACACGTCTTGTCAGAGGTGAAGGAAGGGTTTGGTTATCGATAAATCTCTGCCGGGACCGAGGATTGAACCCCGGCCGCCAGTATAGAAGTCTACACCTTATCCCTAGACCACCAGGTCATCTTCCCTAAATGATTTTCCACTCTACCTCCAAGCAAATATGGGTGAGCTTGTCTAAATTAGAACTTACTAATCCCTAACACATTAGTTTAATTAATACATATTAATTCGTGGTGCTAAAAAAATAATTTTCCATCCTTAAAATATGTACTGTAAGGTTTCAACCACCTATTGCCGTGTAAATGTTTTTATGACGTGTTAGCATAAAGGGTTGATGAACACACACATTTTTATCTCCCTGTGGTTTGGTTTACGACTGTCGAAACCTCTCAGCCAGTGCTTCGCAATACATTACGTAACACCGGTTATTGATTAACTATTTCACTGGCGTTACAGTGGCGGGTTTGCATGAATGGCATGTTTGTGCCACATCACGACATTGGTGGCACGGTTTTATATCACACAAAGACAATTCACATGTAAAATTGATATAAATAATAACCTGGCTGTAGTAGGTTTTTTTTGACACGTTATCAAGATTTGCACGTAACTTAACTAAAGCGTAGGTAAAGAACCGTCAAACACAAGTTTCACCTTAATTTTTTGTTAGAGTGTACAAGTTTCTATTTTTAATTTTTAATATATATTTTTGTAAAACATCGTTTGGCTATCATATGGGGCTATTCACATTTAACTATACTATTGGGGCAAGAATGAGTACGGTAGATTTCAGAGAATTTGTACAAACATCTACGTTGATAGAATGTGTGAAACAATTGAATATAACACCTTAAACCTAGCCAAGATTCAAACCCTCACAAAGAAATCACACTAATTAATCTTGAATTTGGATTAATGACGTTGATAAGTTTACATTCATTTAAATGATTTTAAAATAAGATTTAAAGGTGTGATTTAAAAAAATCCTTTCTTTCATTCATTAATATTTTCTTTTTAATTTCAATAATTTGATAGCTATATAATTAACATTTTATTAGCATTAAAGTCTAGTTTTATCAAAATCAAACATTCATTGACAAGTATAATAATTTAAGATAATAAGTTAAATGCAAAATAATATCCACTATCAAAATAATTTTTAAACGTATTCTATTTAACTTATTATCTTAAAAAAAAAAACACTGTCTAGCTTCGACTACTTGATGCGAATCAAACTATATAGTAAGACCACACACTATAACAATAAAACATTTTATTTCAATTCTAATAGAATTATTTATGAAAAAAAAGTGGTTTTTGGCAAATAGAATTATGAACTTTAAAATTAGATTATTGTCTTTCCCGGCTGGGACAACTAATCCTACTGGTTGACGGGGTTACTTGAAGGGTCTGTTATATTAAGAAAAGTATGTCAGTGTGTAGTCAAAAGGGACGTAGTACAGTCAACAACAACATAAACTTTCTTAAATCAAAAGAAAGTATTTTAATCATGAACATTTTATACTTTGAGATTATTATGAATCTTGATGTTTTAGATGTGTTTGAACCCAAAAAGTGGATGCATGCTCCTATATCTTGTCTGTCTGTCCCCGGCCAAAGATATGAAACGTTTGATGGATTTTGTTCAAATCTCATATAAGCCACTCACTATCTTGGAAGTTTACTGACATGCGATTTCTTTTATTCAAAAATTTTCAAGAATGCATGCTTATTTTTTAGAAATGTATATCTAGGGAATACTCGACATGAAAAAAACTATAATGGTTTTTGGGGGGAAATTTTATTCAAGGGTAGCTTACCAATGTTTTTTTTTTTATTGTTAGCAATTTTTAAGAACTAGCTAAGGAATTTGCTCAAAATTTATTTCTTCTAAAAATTTTTACTTTAAAATAATTTTTATATTTAGTTTTCTTTGAAAACAAATATTTAATAGTAGCTTAGTGATTAATAATTTTTGAAAAAATTAAATAATTAAAAAATACCAACGATTTTGCTTAAAATTGGTATTTGGAGACAATTTTTCATAAAAATTAATAATATTTTTGGTTTAATATGAAATGTATTAATATGAGTTTAGTTTATTAACGATCAAATTTAAATTGTTTTAAAGATTTCAAAAATAGCCTTTAAGATTTAGTTCAAAATGTAGGCCTACATTTGGGAAAATATGTCAGATAAAAAACTTTTTTTCTACAAAATATAAATAATTTATAAATAACGTATTCTTGAAAATATTGTTCCAGGCTATATTATATTATAACGTTTTAACAATTTTATTAAACAATTTATTTTAAAAGGTTTATAAGTAGCATTTACACTGTTTTATGAAAAAAAAAATTAAATGTGTAAATTTACATGCAATGTTCGCTAGTTTTTTTTATACCGGGACAAGTCTCTCTCCCCTCACACATCCCTTTTGTCTATTTCGTTGTTTTTTTTTCTCCTCCCCTACCTTATACCACATCTCACACTTTCACAACAAAACATCGTTTAACCCACAACACAAGAGATTCAGCACATGCACGATTCTAAGAGAAAACAATTGAGTTTGGGGAAAAAAACAAAACAAAAAAAATAGTCCAGTTAAAATCTTTTTATTCTTATCGTATATTCGGGTGGAGGTAGGGGTGGAAGAGGCTGAGGGGTTGTGTTTTATTTTAAAATGGGCAATAAAAACCTTACGTCCTTGTCAACGATTCAGACAAATTTGCATACTTTTAAAATCATGTTTGTGTTGTTATTTTTAATCCCCCACTTACATATTCCTTGTGGCCTCTTGTGTTTCTTTACTATCCTTCTAGTGATTAAATAAATAGATGTAAGCATTTCATTTGATAATTTTATTCCTATAAATATAATGTTGGAATTTATTCAATTAATAATTTGTTTTATTATGATTACGTTTAACCATAAAGTTTTTATTATCACCGCATCTTACTACCAGTTCAGGTTGAATATATAAATGATAATTACTATAATGGGGTATGGCTGAGGAAGGAAGCATTTCATAAGTAACTTACCCGCATTCTCTTGAATGAGAGTGAGAAACAATTTAGTGAAAACAACCCTCAGTTAACCCAACTGAGATTCGAACTCCGATATCCCCAGCATCAACAGGCCAGTTTAAAGCAAGAGTGACGCCTCAGACCATTCGGCCACTGAAATGGGTCTGAATTTATTTAAAGTCTATTTTATTTTATTATGGATGATTAGGGTAGTTTGTAGGAAGTGCACCCGTATCCTCATGGGAACGGGATGGTATAAAAACTCAGTAATATAAAGCTACGTATAGAAAATCCCCCATAGTCCAACCGATTCGAACCTCAATCTCTCCACAACAAACAAATAATCTGATATATTTTGAACATTATGCCCTGGACCTTGCTACCAACAATCCAGATAATAGTAATAATGTAATCATAAAAATGATTATTTATTGTAAATATCAACCATTTGGATTGCTGCGTGGTCTACTCTCGCAGTAGACTAAACTGCCGATGACGGGGAGATTGAGATTAGACTAGAATCTCAATCGGGTGTACTGAGAACGGATTTTCTCAAAAAGGTTTTCCACTCTCTTTATTCATGCAAATGCAGGTAAACTTTCTATAAATATAACCTTCATAATCACTAAAACCATTATTGTAATTAATATATAAGCGTATAAGCTAAACTGGTAGTAAGACGCGGTGCTAAACAAATTAAAATATATTGTAAATATCTATTTCAACTAGCTCCTTGTTTACTTAGCAGTACTACAAATAATACTATAAACATAGAGGGTGTCATTTAGTCAGCACAACGATACCTTCAAACGCTAACCTCAGTTTTCTATACCAGAGCCACTACTGTTTCATTCTAATAGCTCTTCATTTGTCATCACGAGGCCGAGTTGACCCCGTTCCAGATGCATTGCTTCAAAGAAAATCTGTAAGCACCAGGGATTGATCCCGGAATTTCTCTCTCTGTGGTCAGGAGCTCCAGTATCCATAATTAAGATTTACCTAAATTATTTAACGAACAATAGCGCGTTACCTCTAAGCTGACATCATTGTCCCTTCTCTCCGACTAAATAGTTAATAATAAATAATAATATTAACAATAGTACTTAAAATTTTAAAAATAAATATTACAACAAACTCGTTAATACTATCTCACAATTGTCTACTGTATATATGAACACATGAAAAATACAATATATTTATATATCATTTAGAATGTATATATACATATTAAACAAAATCGTAAATTCAATTTTCGGAAAACTTTGAGGGTTTCATATTAGAAGACTTAGAACTATTTCAGATGTTTAAAAATCCTGGATTATTTATTAAGTTTGTTTATATTATTTTCACCAGAATGTAGACAAAATTTGTGATTAGTTAAATAGTTTGAATTTAAAGCTAAAATAAAAAGAAGTGTGATAACTTACATAAGACTCTATAAAGTATAAAACAATCCCAAATTTTCTTAAAATGTTGTGTTGATACCAATCAAAACATGACTTTATTTTTGCTTTAATTCTAGAGGTACAAATATTCGTGTAGATCTTCGTTAATTTTTTTAAATCTAAACTAAAAATGCTAATGTTTTAACTCGTCAGAAGCCCGCCTGTGTGTTTCACCTTCATTTTATTGAAAATGATATTAACAAATATCAAACAACTTCTCTAATATCCGGACTTTGTAACTTCTGCAACACGGTTCATAAGCCTCTTAGGAAAAAAAAATTATTCACGAGTAAACTACCACGAGATGAAATTTTTTTGATAAAATAGACATATATGTAAAACATTATTATAAATATATCATTTCAATTAAAATTGGAAAAAAAAGTTGCAATATCAGCTATCTTTAAAGAATCTTTGAATCAATCTTTCAACAAAATACATGATTTGAGGGTACTGTATATAATATAAAGTACTCTTTAGATATCCAATTTGAACTAAACCATTGAAGTAATCTTTCGAAAAAATTTAAATCTTTATTCAAAAATCACTCATTAATAAATTATCCTTAACTTTAGAGATCGAGTCCTTATTATAACATGGCATTAACAATTTGCCCAAAATTTATCTAAATATAAAGTTTGAATGAAATAAATCAATAGATTAGACTGTAGTCCAGGTTACAGACGGACATATATACATACAGACAGAGGGACTAACAGACAGAATTGTTATACCCATTAGAAAAAATCTGTGGAATATCTTAATATCGATGTTAAAAATATCCAAGTTTAATACTTTCTCAAATTGAGAAAATTAAAAGGAGTGCCTTGACTTAATAATAATAATAATATAATATAATATATTATTATTATTATTATTATTTTGTTATTAGCCCTACGTCTTACTATCCGTTCGGGTTGTACGCACTTACGTTATGTGTAATGGTAGGGTGATTATGAGATAAAATGAAGGACCTACAGTTTAACGTGGGATCCGAACCACGGTGGAGGCCTGGCATTCCACACATTCACAAGATGTGATTAATACACGTCTTGTCAGAGGTGAAGGAAGGATTTGGCAATCAGATAAATCTGTGCCGGGACGAGGATTGAACACCGGACCCCCTGCACAGAAGTCCAACACTTTAACCCTAGACCGCCAGCCCTGATTACTTTATTATTATTATTATTATTGTATTGTATGCCATTACTGACTGGGAAAGAAATAACATTTAGTTAAGTCGCCTGTATGTAGACTATTCGTGGCTCTGGGGGCACAGAGTTTTGCCCAGGGTTCACCTATTGAGGTTGTAACCCGCAATAAGATGATATGATATTGAATATGGAGGTGTGGGTCAATAGGAGTCTTAAACCTAACTTAAACCTAATTTACCAGCCACTGGTGATTGTTGGGATTGTTCGTCTTAATAGAAAGTTATCCAAGGTACCAGCCGAGAATCAGACCAGGGACCTCAAGGCTCGTAGCCACGTACACTGACCACTACACCACGGGACTGGTTGAGCTATCAGATAACACATACAACTGCTACTTTCTATTTTATGCTTTTGCCTACCATTATTAAGGTAAAGTGTAACTAATGTATGGGGCCAAAATCTAGTATACATGAGGTGTATACAATGAGATATTTATAGTATTAAAACTATTATGTATTGTGTATTATTTTAATATATAACATAATATTATAAACCAATACTAAAAGAATATATGATATTATTTTTGGAAAATATAAATGACCAGCATAAATATTTATAATAATATTCTTAATGTTAATAAATACGTATTTCTTATTTTACTATTAAAAAAAGTGCCTATATTATAACGAATACACAATGACTTAAATATCGCAGAAACCTTACCCACCTAAAAAAAAAAATAGAATGGACAGGAAGAAAGGCAGATCTTTATGACTTCACCAAGTCAAAACCCAACTAACTGTTTAATGTCACGATAGAGCACTGAGCAAACTAATACTGAGGTTATCTTTGAAAGCAGGCATTGCATACTACTCGTTAGATAGAGAGTAAAGAATAGATGTTTAGTCCATGAAGTTCTACAACTTAACTTTCAAACAAAGAAAGATCCAGAATGGAGAAAAAAAAGATAGGTCTACATACATTGATAATTTGTATAGTGGCTAGACTATCACGTTTGGATAGTAAACGTTTTAATATATAAATATATCCTATCAATAATCAAGTATCCATCCCCGTGGCTTAGTAGTTGGTGCACCTAGCTACGAACCTAGTGGTCCCGGGCTCGTTTTCCGGTTGGTATCTTGGGTATATTTTCTCCTAAGAAGAATTATCCAACAATCACCAGTGGTTGGTAAATTAGGTTTAAGTTAGGTCTAAGGGCCAGTTTCATAGTCAAATTTAGTACGACTCAAGTGCGGCGCTACACTAAGTACATGACGACACCTACCTAAACCAGAATGGAATGGGCCGTTCTCGCATAGGAAACTGGCCCATTCCATTCTGGTCTAGGTAGGTGTCGTCATGTATTTAGTGTAGCGCCGCACTTGAGGCGTACTAAATTTGACTATGAAACTGGCCCTAAGACTCCTATTGACCCACACCTCCATATTCAATATCATATCATCTTATTGCGGGTTTACAACCTCAATAGGTGAACCCTGGGCAATACTCTGTGCCCATAGAGCCACGAATAGTCAACATACAGGCGACTGAGCACGATTACATATCCCTCCAGGTCGAGTAATGCCACACGCTAGAAGAAAATAAAAACTGATAGTTCACGATTATCTTATTTACTTATGCAACCTACAATTCCACAGATCCAGGACCAACTCAGCCTTAAACTATGGGGCCAACATGACACTGGGCACGGAAAGAATCCTGGATAGCTCAGAGGTAAGGCACTGCGGAGTTTCATTCACGTGTCAAGCTATCATTTTTAATTATTTAAAATTAATTGAACTATTTTCATACAAAATATATTCAGTTAGATATATCAAGATTTGTATAATATGATGACGAGTATATAATTTAAACTAAATCCTTAATACAGTGTCCCTCATTTAGAAAGTTAGCATCCACCTCGGCGGGGTAGTTAGCTAACGCGCTGGTTTCGTGTTGAGCTAGACTGCCATTCCGGGGAGATTGAGGTTCACACCTCATTCGAGTGAACTGGTGGACGAGGGTTCCTAAACGGTTTTCCAATCTCCCTCCACGCAAGTGCGGATTCACTTCCTTTAAACTCAACCTTCCCAATTCCTAACTCATAAGCGTATTTAGTACTGAAGCGTATAACCCGAATTGGGTAGTAAGACGTGGTGCTGTAATTTAAAAAAAAAACAGTGGCGTAACCAGGAAGGGAGGATATGTATTTTAGCCCCCTGTGCCCCATATTCAATTAACTTTTCCGTGATTCGAAAATAACGCATTTTATTGCCATACTTTAATTTTTCGACAAAATGACGTATCGGAGAGCTACAATAATACACAAAATAGAAACATCAAGAACATTTGTATGGTGGACATTTAGATAAGTGTTTGAAATTAAAAACAAGCACCAACCTTGTTCTTCAACCCCACCACTGTTTGTTTCTCCATACAAGGTTTTTAGCTTAGCCATTGCCTTAGAACATGTCAAGAAATTTGTCGTTCAATATTTAGAAGAGAAAAAAGAATGTAAAAGAGTTTGTTTTCATCTCTCACTACTACTACTCTTGAGAAAGTTTCTCCTCCCCAGTAAAGTAAAAGGCGAGAGGGGTATCTAACGAGGAATGTCGCAAAAAGTCTTGATGTACGTGCCTCTTGGAAGTGTTGCCACCACACCCCACCGACGTTTCCCTTCTACTCCTCAAGTCAACCATGATTTACCGACAAACTTTAAATCTTGTGTAAGACAGGTCAAGTTTGGGTGGTAAGGGAGATTGGTACAAGGTAGGTAACTAGAGAAACATGGGGGTTTCTGAAACCTGCGGTGCCATGTGGCTGGTTCCCTCCCACCTCACCACCCCCAAGATCTCCCAACACCCACTGCCTTCTTCCAACAAACCCCCCTTTTCCTCTTTTTTGAATAACTCCTCAAGGTACACTCTGGTCACCGAACAAAGGTACATTTGTTTGGTATGAAATTATGAAGCTTCGTGATATAGTCAAGTATGGAGTTCCCACCTATCTAAAATATTATTATTATATTATTAATATAATTAGCACCGCGTCTTACTACCCGTTCGGATTATACGCACTTACGCTAATGTGTAATAGTAGGGTGATTGTGAGATGAAATGGAAGACCTACAGTTTAACGTGGAATCCAAACCACGGTGGAGGCCTGGCATTCCCCACATTCACAAGATGTCTTGTCAGAGGTGAAGGAAGGGTTTGGTAATCAGATAAATCTGTGCCGGGACCTAGGATTGAACCCCGGCTGCCAGCATAGAAGTCTGACACCTTACCCCTAGACCACCAGGTCACCTATCTAAAATATTGTTTTTCTGTTTTGTTTGTAGCGCACCACTTATTACTAGTCATTTGGCTATCTGCATAATTATACTAATAAGGTAAGGATAGATAGGATAGAATTGATTGTAAATATACCTTCATCTTCGTGGAAAGGAAGAATGATACACCATTTAAAAGAAAAAGTAGGCACACGAGCAGAATTTCAGTCCCAATACATCCCCGACAAAGACTTTTCAGTTTATTGAGGGAGTGACGTCCTATATAACGTAATCACTGGTCTGTTTTTTTAAATTTAAATTGAAGTGTTATACAAGTCAGTAGTTAATAATTACTTTCATACATCCGGAAGCCGTATAGTTACATCGTTGCACGATGATATATTTAGGACATAAAAAAAATATTTTTCTTTTCTGCCAACGTTGACCAAATAAATGTTTATATTCTATAATTTTTGTATTTTCAATGACTACTTTTTCATGTTTCCCATCAAACTACCCATCAAGGCTATCCACTTATGTATACTAATGGGGTAGGTATGATTTTGAGGAAACGTACCCGTATGTGTGGGTAAGGAGAGTGGATAACCATTTGGGGGTCAAAAAAACACACCTCAGATTACGTGACTGGGACTCAAAACCATGGCCTCCTCATTAACGTTAAACCAGGAAATGATAGGCCGGCACTTTTGACCACCATATTCAACAGTATGATTTAATAAATTTATTTATAATTTAATTAACTATTTAGCACCGCGTCTTACTACCCGTTCAGGTTATACGCTCTAAGTACCAATTACGTTAATAGATTTAGGAATTCGGAAGGTTGAATTAGAGGAAGTGAACCCGCATTTGCGTCGAGGGAGAGTGGAAAACCATTTAGGAACCCCCCCCCCCCTCCCAGTTCACCCGACCGAGATTCGAATCTCGATCTCCCCGTCCTCAGCAGTCAAGCTCAACACGACAAGCGCATTAGCCAACTACACCACCGAGGCAGGTAAATTTATTTATAGATTATACATTTTCATCACTAATTTAATCAGACTGTATTCCCTATAATAGGACTATATTTACAGTATTTACCAAATTGGCTAATGGATGTGTGTTTATTCTAAACAAGAACGTGGCCCATCTCCTTGCTAAGTTGTAAACAAAAGCTAGTGGACGTCAAAATTCACACGCTCGTTCTCTATAAAGATTAATAATAGTTTATTGATGTACTCGGAAATGCCCGCTACGAGCCTACCACCAACCCACGATCAGAGCTGCACTTAATTAAATACCACCAACCCGTTGTTAAAACAGTGACGGGGATTTGCTTATTCAAGCTATCAGATGTACTTGCGTGGAGCACAGTTTTGCTTAGTTACTCGATTTTACAGCTACACACAAGTCCGGTTAGAGGGGTTTGTGCACCCTTAACTTTTGTTCTCAAGCACTATTGAGAGCTTAACTTCGTGAGTTTGGGAATAGTTGTGTAAGTATTAGCTGACAGGGCCTTAAGAAAAGTGGCTTAATTAATAATAATACTTAGCACCGCGTCTTACTACCCGTTCGGGTTATACGCTTTAAGTATTAATTACTCTAATGGATTAGGAATTGAGAAAGGTTGAATTAGAGGAAGTGAACCCGCATTTGCGTGGAGGGAGAGTGGAAAACCATTTTGGAAAAACCTACCCCCAGTTCACCCGACCGAGATTCGAACCTCGATCTCCCTGTCTTCAGCAGTCGGGCTCAACACGACAAGCGCGTTAGCCAACTACGCCACAGAGGCGGGTAAAAGTGGCTTAATTAACAGAGAGAATGTGATAATAACCTGCATTGTGTCTACATAAAATAAACATAAAATAATAATAATTGCAAGAAATAGTTTTGATTTATTTAACTCTTCCTATTTTAAGGTTGTCATTATATTATGAATACAAAACGCTCCGTGATTTCCAGAAGGAATTCCTATGTTTACACATACTCTATTAAATAGTCTACAGCAGTGTTATTAAATCCTGGGTACGCGAAAACATCACAAGAGCTACTTCAAAATAGATATATATTGAAGAAATCTCAAGAGCTACTTCAATATATATATATATTTTGAAGACATCTCAAGAACTTCTTCAATATACTTATATATACATATATATAATCATTTAAAACCTATTATTTAAGACCTTATTTTGGGTTTGATTTATTGTTTATATTTTAGATGTGGATTACAGAATTTTTTTTCACTATGGATCAACAAATTACGGGGGTAAAAAGTTGAAAGATATCTAAAGGGTACGCAAACAATATATTTGAATACCACTGGTTTAGAGCAGACATGTTAAACTCATCTAATCGAATGGGCCACATTAAAAAAAATATACATTTCAAATAATATAATAACCTTCATTTAAAATTTAAAAAATAATCCTTACTGTTAGATAAATTAAATTAAAACAATACACAGTTTTAATCATTCCTCTCCCTTTTCACTTAGCAATAGGAAGTATTTCATTTTCAGAAACGGCGTGTGTGCTAAGCTTAAACTCTTTTGTTTAAGTCACTTTTGTATAGATGAACAATGCGTGTTGGTTAAAGTAATATTTCTTTTGTTTGTTCGTTTTCATAGGAGAAAACCAATGTTCAGTCAAACATCGTACATAATCAGCGTGTAAATTAAACAATTTTTTGGAAACAATATCTAGTGACAAAGAATACAAATTTGTTAAAAAAAAATCACTTGCTAGATTTTCTCCAAATAATAGTCAATCTCCAAAATATCATAATATCAAATTGACTATTTCTTCAACGTTTAATAAAAATAAGAATTGGATCACATTGTATGTTGTTTCATCAAAATGACCCAAGGGCCCCACAGAATCATGGGTTAGCCTATAAGCTTGACATTCCTGCTAAAGAGGAATGAAATTTATTTAATTTTGTTTAAAATAATATTTGAATTATGAGAAGTCATATTTATAATACTTTAAAGTTTGATGGGAATATGTAATTGTAATAAAACAGAAAATATATTGAAAGTGAAATGGGTGGATAATATTAGTAATGAAGTCTCCAGAAGAATAGTTGAAAAACGAATCGTGTGAAAGATGTCAACTGTAAGTAGAGACGTACTGGTTGATCACATCTTACGACATGAGAGATTGCTACAAACTATATTAGAAGGATGTGTGGAAGAGAAGATAGGCATAGAAGGACCCCTACTACGCTTCATTGACCAGATAATTGAGCACATTTGTTGCCAGACATGCCAGTAACTGAAGGGGAAGGCAGAAAGAAGATCAGAACGGAGAACTACTGCAAACCAATCTTCAGATTGACGAATATAGAGAGATAGACGCAAATAATAGTTTTGGGAGGGGGTACTATGTGTTCAAATCAGGGTGTTAAAATATTCGCTTAGCTTTTTTATCAGTTAAAGGAATCAATATTTGTATATTACAGATACATTTTCAAATTCGTTACTATTCACGTATTTATATATTTTATAAGGTTAAATTCTCTGTGTTGTACATGGGTTTTTTTCCAAACAAAAGAATGTCCCGATGATTTTCTCAGATTCACGGTTTGTATGTCAATCCTGTGATGTATGGAAATATGAAAATTAGGGCGTTATCTTAAAGGGACTAATGTTCCATCAGTGTGGTTAAATAACCAGAGTGGTCAACAAAATAATTAAGATACCCTGAGCATATAAACCGAACGAATAGTGACACGCAATGCTAAATTTAAAAAAAAGATACCCTGGTTGATTCAATGTGACGGAAGATGTTTACTAATAATCTATAAACGGATTTGGTGACCATGTGGCCTAGAAGTCACTATCGCAATAGATTGGACTGCCGATGACAGGGAGATCGGGGTTCGAATCCCAGTTGGGTGTAACAAGGGTGGTTTTCCCTAAATGGCTTTACACACGCTTTCAACACAAATTCGGGTACAATTCTTGTAAATAACAACCATCCTCATGCCTAACTAATAAGCATTATCAGTACATATACGTATAACCTGAGCAGGTAGTATATATGTGGTGCTACATAATAATATATACTTGTATATAACATTATTCGCTTTGCTCGTTGGGGTTCCGCCCCCAAACCCCCAGTGAGTTTTATTTTAAAATGGATGTAAACTAATATATTTCCAGAGCCGTTTGATAGGTCTTACCGTTTAGCCACAAGAGACCTCCAAAGAAAGGTTCGCACCGACTTTAAAGTTGCTCCGCTATTTTGAATTTTTCGGGGGTTAAAAATTAAATTTTCCAACTTTTTGGAATTTTTTCGTTGGCTACAGCCTAAAAGATATAAGTATGCCAAATTTCAAGTTTCTAGCTCATCTGGAAGTGGGTAAACATTAATGTCAGTGAGTGAATCAGCCATGTGGTTTTATAGTAGTATAATAATAACTATAGCTCAATGGTTTTCAAAACCTTCCCTATTGCGTAGTCCTGAGGGCGCATTTTTTCTGGATTATAACTTCTTCATTTCTACTTCATAACTGTATTTGGATGCGAATAGCCGAGTAGTAGTACAAAGGGTAAGAAAAATATTATTAAATGTATACTCCCCTTACACTAAAAGGTATAACGCTTACTTTGAATTTTTCACTGTGAAGTAGCTTAGGGCCATAGTTTAATCCGTCAAGGTAAGAATACTATCATTCAGTGTAAACTAAGTGAGCTTACCTACTAAGCGTTCAGTTTTGAAACTTTTAGTGCTCACGTGCACTAGGCGACCTAGTAGCGCAACCGTCTCGCCTAGTGCACAGTACACCTTAGTTTCATAAATATTCTAATGACTTAAAATTTACTTTTGTATCCTGGATGAAAGAAATAAATGTCCTCCTGATTATAATTAGATCTGAGACCTACTTATAAATATGATAAATACCCACTGTAGTGTTAAAAATAAATTTTAACACAGGACTAATCTTGAACAACGCGATACTAATATTTAAAGTTTGCACGGTTATGGTAAAACTCGAAACAAATTTGATATATTTACTAGATTATCGAAATTTATTGGGCTGTAATTTGATGATTAATTCTTGTGCTTTACACACAATCAATAGTTTGGGAAAAATATTATAAGAAATACAGGGACTATTATGAATCTTTTCGGTAAACAAGCGGTTCTTTCTAAACGTATTTAAAAAAATAATGTTGATTTTTGAGTGGTTTTAATGTAAACATTAATTGCAAATAAAAGATTATCTTTCTTCTTATTGATTTGTTTCATCGGCGTAGAAGAAAGTTTTGATGTATTATGTTCAGTTTTATATCATTACTTGATAAGTGAGTAGTAAGGTTAATATTAAATTTTTCATTTTATGGATTAATATAACATCATTTTGTACAAACATCTTCATAAGACGGAGTCTCTAAGGACCTATAATGTTAGTGTTTGCCCGGTATATTACACAGGTAAACTCATGTAATATTCATTGATCGATGTACCTATTCTAGATTACAAATATAAGAGAAAGACACGACTGCTCACAAAGTAGAATAAATGATAAATATTGTATTACATATCAAAGTTAAAAGAAATAGAGAAAAGCTTAAAATTATCTACTTTAAGTTAAATACATTAGTATTTAACGCGTAGTTCTGAAAACAGAAGACCTATCACTCTTCCATGTTCTTATTGGCTTAACATTTCTCTTTGGAATTCAAGTTGAAATATCTCCTCTAATTTCTCCTTGCATTTTTAAGTTGATATTTCTCCTTGGTGATCAAGTAAGAGATTAAACAAATGAAAACTATGTACAATATTATACTGTATTCATAGAAAATAGTTGTTCACGCAGTTAATCCGTCAATTGAAGCATAGCATATATTTCAACAGGATTTTTGAGTTTTAATGAAGGACGTATTGGAACATCACTTGGTCTCACTTAATAAAATAAAGGTATAATATACATATTGAGGTTTTTTAGTATTTACGATACTTATAAACTAGCAGTTAAGTACGGGACAAGTTTTTAAAGGATTTCCCTAAACCCGAGGTGTAGATTTTTAAGTGACAGTGAAAGCAAACTTGGCAAACTTTAAGAATGGAAGTCATCCAAGTGGACGCAGTGACGGGTTGTAAGAAGCCCTCATAACAATCTTTTGAAAAACACCTGAGATCATGCCATCATAAATATCGGACGTGTCTTACTTACACACTCGTGCAGTAAAACCAAATCTACTTTCATTATTTAACCAAAGTGTTGAATAAATTAATACCAATATTTAATGTGTGATCTTTGATTTATATCATCTTCCATTCGAATCAAACACAGTCTTAGGGAATGCGAAACTATCTGGCACTCAAACACAATATATTTAAATATTTAAAACTATCGCTGGGATATAAATTGATGCACGTGAATCCAGGGTGATCAGGTTACTTACCAACCCGGTCAGAATCCGAACCAAGGTCAATGGGACGGATACGACTTCATGCCTTTAGACAGTCTCAAAATAACGTATATGTCAAAATAAAAACAAAAATCATCCTAACTAATCGATATATTATTTTGAACTTTAAATCCAAATTCTTTGATATGAATTATTATTATTATTATTATTATTATTATTATTATTATTATATTAGCACCGCGTCTTACTACCCGTTCGGGTTATACGCACTTACGCTAATGTGTAATGGTAGGGTGATTGTGAGATGAAATGAAGGACCTACAGTTTAACGTGGAATCCGAACCACGGTGGCGGCCTGGCATTCCCCACATTCACAAGATGTCTTGTCAGAGGTGAAGGAAGGGTTTGGAAATCAGATAAATCTGTGCTGGTACCGAGGATTGAACCCCGGCCACCAGCACAGAAGTCTGACACCTTACCCCTAGACCACCAGGTCACCGATATGAATTATTAAACGGGAAAATAATTGAGATACGCATAACAGATACGGATAACCAGATTGAAAAATAGTATATACGTTAGCGGCAATGTGTGTAAACCAGGTATTCTATATAATTCCTAGGTGGTTTTAGAAAAGTATGAAATAAATTAATTTTGCTGTCGTATTTCTTACTTTTCGTAGGAAATGTATAGAATAACCAATCATTATATATTACCGAGAACATAGCTAACCTAACCTAGCCTAACCTTACCTAACCACCCTATTCTAAAATAACCTAACTTGACCTTAAATCTTAGAAATTAGTTCAACCTGCAAGAAAAAGGCACAAGACTTACATATAATTGGATAAAATATTTGATAACATATTCCTGGACTTCAAAAATACAAAGAACTTGAAAATAAGTAAGAAATACATCGTCAAAACTCGTTTATTTCATACTTTTCCAAAACCACCGACATTATATAGAATAATAATAATGAATCAGATAGCCGAAGCTATCATCTATGCATTTTGGTGAGGATAGCACCTCTTAGATATCATATCCTGAAAATTGAAAAATGTCACCTGGACACGGAATCGAACCCGGGACCTTCGGCTTAGTACGCCACTGCTCTTACCACTGAGCTATCCAGGATTCGTCCCGTGCCCATGGTCATTCTTCACTCATATTTTAAGGCAGAGTCTATGATGGATTATTATTATTATTATTATTATTAATATATGCAATCCCGGACAATTATAATATATAATTGTCCAATGGCTGCAAAATTGCCAACTACCGAGTCGCAGGTGGCTGCGTTGTCTGATGGCTGTGATCTTATGTAATCACGTGTTTATAAGCTGAAGACTTATTCACGTCCATCATAGACTCTGCCTTAAAATATGAGTGAAGAATGACCATGGGCACGGGACGAATCCTGGATAGCTCAGTGGTAAGAGCAGTGGCGTACTAAGCCGAAGGTCCCGGGTTCGATTCCCGTGTCCAGGTGTCATTTTTCAATTTTCAGGATATTTATATAGAAAGCCTAGGAATTTTATAGAACGCCTGGAAATCACACATTTCCGGTGACCTATATAAATTATTTGGCAAGGATTCAAAGAGAATTCCTACCAAAGTTAGATTAAATTTAATCATGAATTTGAAAGTTATCGAGGAACAAACACCCAGACAGAGGGATGAAATTCCAAATGGTCAATTTAAATAATACATTTGCTATGTTTAGTTAAAAGAGTTAAAATATCTTAATTCTTAACTATTAAATTAAGACCCGCCTCGGTGGCGTAGTTGGCTAACGCGCTTGTCGTGTTGAGCTCGACTGCTGAGGACGGGGAGATCGAGGTTCGAATCTCGGTCGGGTGAACTGGAGGTAGTTTTTCCTAAATGGTTTTCCACTCTCCCTCCACGCAAATGCGGGTTCACTTCCTCTAATTCAACCTTCCCAATTCCTAAATCCATTAACTTAATTAGTACTTAAAGCGTATAAATCGAACGGGTAGTAAGACGCGGGGCTAAATATTATTATTATTATAAAATTAAGAAAGAATTTATAAAATTAAGGAATAATTTAAAAAAAAGATACATTCATGAAGTTATTTTGAGCAAATATCATTATCTGTTAACCGTATATCATATATACATCATTTAGCAGGTTAAAAAGTTTAAAAACTCACAAAAACCCAGAGCCACCTCTTTTCCCCCACTATTTCTGACTATCATTTCGGAATATAAGCAGCGACACCTAGTTCAAGGTGCATTGCCTTTTTAATTAGCTAAATTAGGCGTGGAATATCTGTGATTTTAAACCAATTTAATCTTACATATTATCTTTGAAATGGCCAATAGAAATATTTTAAAGTGGTTTGATATATTATAATATATTTAAGGATAAAAATATTAGTAAATTAGACAAGATATCTATAAAGGAATTAAAAAATTTATACAAACTATATTTTAAAAATAACCAGTCTAAATTAAACTGTAGACAAACATATTTTTCATCCAAATGTTATTAAAAATCAGCATTTTTAACTGAAATTATGAATTACATTTTTAAAACCGTTAATAAATTAATATTCAAGACCCAGGCCAAAATAAGTTTAACAGATATTTTTTTCTAAGAACAAAGAAACTAGCTTAAGAGATATTTTTTTTTAAATGTATTATGATAAAAGAAGTAAGACCTTAGCTAGGTTTTTAACAGCGTCCACTCATATTATCAAGTTGTCATCTTAAAGACACGAAGAGAAAATACCAAGAATCGTATAAAATAGGTTATGACAAATATATAATAAAATTGACTTAT
Organism: Timema cristinae; assembly: GCA_039000515.1. Taxonomy (NCBI): domain Eukaryota; kingdom Metazoa; phylum Arthropoda; class Insecta; order Phasmatodea; family Timematidae; genus Timema; species Timema cristinae. The sequence goes on along the minus strand of JBCFYV010003508.1, from coordinate 29,682,481 downwards.
AAGTGGGCTATGGATCAATATTGCGTGCTTTGGAAAATAAAAAGTAAAACGATTTGGAAATGCTATCATTTTGTAAGTGGTCTGCCATTGTGAGCTGTTCAAATAAGCTAATATTATGGACTGTAAGAGGAGATATATCCAATTAATTTCTTATGTTTTGAAGGATACAATATAATATAGGGTATCTAATGTAATAACCCACCTCAAGTGATTTAAAATTCTAGGCATTGATCGAGTATATAAGGAATATATTTTATAAAGTTTGACATATAGTGCAAGACTGATGTCTTAAACAACGCAAAAAAAAAAAATATTATTCTCTACGAATATAATGTCCTGTTGTTATGTTGTATATAGCTCTCATTTGTCTTCTGTTTAACTCAATCACCAAAAATAAAGTATCAACTTCAAATTCAAGTAAAAATTATAGGAGATATTTAAACTTGAAATCCAAATAGAATGATTAAGCCTGTAATAACGATAAGATCATGACATTTCTTATGGAAGGAGTGAAGTATACTTTTCATATAACTTCTAGTCTAATTTTTGGGTTAATAATTAGACTTGAAAACATATTAAACCCTTAGATAGCATGATAGTTCAGGTAGAAACTAGCTTTTATAAAATAAAAGTTATTTTTCTGTTAACTTTGCTATCATTTTACGGAAAATTAAGTATATTCTATTATTGATAGTACCTATCAAAAGTTACGGCTTCAGATCACGTGATCTGACATATGAATACATGAAAATAGACCTATAAACTCTTTTGATTCTGGAGGTCAGTGGTGAATGAATATTACATCAAGAATACACTAAGCCAGCAAATAAAGCTGATAGTTTTTACTGTCTAGAAAATATCTTTCCGGCAGGAAACGTTAACAGTAATTCTGAAGGCCATTAATTTTTACAAGTGGAAATGTCAAATAACTATCTCCGGCTCCCTTACCTTCAACCTTTTCAACCAATGGCGACATTCTTTGTCTGGCGTACTAGTGTTTTTTAGCGGTGAGATTTTGAATTAATCTTGCAGCCTTTATGGATATTATGGGTATCTATGTTCATTTGCTGGATATACTTTATTTTATGTTCACATTTAACGTCCCAAACTTATGTGTGCTGGAAAAAATATTGTAATTTGTAATTTTACATTCTCTTCAGTTGATAAAATAGTTGGTTTAATTTAATTTCCCATATTTATCCTATAATGAGAATTTGCTGTCTTAGGTCACGAATAACTCTAACAAAACACCTATCAGCTAAAAGTAGGACAAATACACAAATATTGAATTTTCTCAACACGAACATTGTAGCTTAATGACGTGTACTTCTCGCTGAGCACTTTTCGACGCGGACAATGACAATAAAAGGTAAAAAAGGAGAGCCAGTCACAAACTATTAAGGTGGGAATGTAGGAGGGAACTCCATGAAAGGTCAGTGTTTCAGCAGTTTTTATAGCAAAACTTTTTTTTTGGCCAAAATGAATAAAATATAACTTCAGTACAAAAAAGAGTTTAATTTTATTTACATGGTTATATGAACAATTGATGAATATCTGTCATGAACATAGCAGTATTATCTAACACCATTTTTAACTGAAAAGAAAAAGTTGTCATTAAATTTCAGGACACCCTTGAGGGATATTCAAGGATTATTGATATCACCATGTGAAGAAAATTAAACTCTATGTTTGTACTGAAGCAAAATTTTATTGATTTTGACCAGAAAAATGTTTCGATTTAAAATCTTCAAAAGCCCTTATCTTTTCTAGCGTTCCCTCCATCCTTAATTTATTTAACTCCTAAAAATATAGACCCAAACCAAATATATATTTTGTAAATATTATTGCTATTTTAAGGATGTAAATAATTAAAGTAAAGTGACTGAACACACATTCCTACTCACCGGGAAAAGTAAAAATGTCAATATTTTTTTAAAACCAATATTATTTAATTTAGAGTATTTTACGGAATCTTTCTGAGCTGCTTTCTTTATCGCTGCTTTATGAAAATCGTGCCTTTTTACTGCTTATGTTATTTGATGAGCCAAACTTAAAAGCATAACCATTCATTTTACTATGTAAAACCATTAATTTCCCATTTAAGTCTTAAGATATTAAAACACATCAAATTTACACTTGGGAGTATACCATTTATAAAGGTTGGTGGGAATAGCAACAAAATCGGAATAAACAACATTTGTAGAAAAATGCAATAAGCAGGAAATTTTCACGATTTCCTTGAGGCTTTGGAAATAGAAAGGGTGAATAAATAATAAAAATTTCTAAGCCAAATGATTGTATCTGCACATAGTTTATAAACTAGATTAACTATATATCTGTCGGTGACCTGGTGGTCTAGGGGTAATGTGTCGGACTTCTATGATGGAATCCGGGGTTCAATCCTCGGTCCCGGCACAGATAAACCCTTCCTTCACCTCTGACAAGACATCTTGTGAATGTGTGGAATGCCAGGCCACCACCGTGGTTCGATTCCACGTTAAACTGTAGGTCCTCCATTTTCATCTCACAATCACCCTACCATTACACATTAGCGTAAGTGCGTATAACCCGAATGGGTAGTAAGACGCGGTGCTAATAATATATATATAGGTCTTAATCGCTACTCTCATGTTAGAATGGCTTACTGAAGAAGTGTGGAGTGGCCGGGGTTTAAATTCCAGTCAAATCTACTGAGGGTAGTTTTTCCTTAATGGTGTCTCACTCTCCTTCCCCGCAAATGCGGGTATATTACCTCTAAAATGCTTCCTTCCTAATTCCTACCACATTAGTTTTTTTTAACGTATGGCATTATAGCCCGAGAGGGACATGACATTCAGTTCGGTCGCCTGTATGTAGATTATTTGCCTCGCTCTGGTGGCACAAAGCACTACCCAGGATACACCGATGGAGGTTAGCTACACGTACGCGCAATGAGATGGTGTGATGATAGTGATTATGTAGGTGTGGGCCAGTAAGAGTCTTAAACCTAACTTACGTCTAATTTACCAAGCCCTGGTGACAGCTGGGATAATTCCCACTTAAGATCAAAATGCATAAGGTACCATCCGAGAAACTAGTCAGGGACCCTAAGGTTCGTAGCCAGGTACACTGACCACTACACCAAGGTGCCCTATCCCATTAGATTAACTATCACAACTGGGTACAGTCTGAACAAATAGTAGAACATGGTGATTTAAAGAAAAGGAAAATATAGACAACATATCTGATCGTCTCAACGTTTATATATCACAGCCTTTGTTTTCAGACTGATAAGGTATTTTCAGTTTTATTGATTACTAATACAAAGGGTGACCTGGTGGTCTAGGGGTAAGGTGTCAGACTTCTGTACTGGCGGCCGGGGTTCAATCCTCGGTCCCGGCACAGATTTATTTGATTTCCAAACCCTTCCTTCACCTCTGACAAGACATCTCGTGAATGTGGGGAATGCCAGGCCTCCACCGTGGTTCGGATTCCCACGTTAAACTGTAGGTCCTCCATTTCATCTCACAATCACCCTACACTTACACATTAGCGTAAGTGCGTATAACCCGAACGGGTAGTAAGACGCGGTTCTAATAATAATAATAATAATAATAATAATAACTAATACAAACCCGTTAATAAGGTTTTGTACCCTAAATATAAACATTGTTTATCCCGTACCAGTAACTTCATTCTCTCTCTCTCTTTCTCTATCAATTTGAGCGAAGATATCTCGACGAAAAGCGCAATATCACCCAATTGACATTTTCATCACTCCTATTCCTCGTGACCACCTTAAGTCTCACCCCTCCACCCCTTCCTCCACCCACCCAAGTCATCAGTACAGAAAAGAGCAAACTAAAACGGTTACGTACGTATACCCAACCTACCCACCCATCTTTCCCTTCCATGTCCTTGGTCTCAACATTTCTAGTCGACCTCAAAGGCTTTCAAGGGAGAAAAGGCAGCTTTGCACAAAAGTTTTCTTCGAGTCAAGTGGCGCAATCACGGAAAGGCGTGATGTTGGAGCGATGTTTTTAAATGCAGCTTTTGTACAGTAAGAAGAAATATACACCTCATTTTTTTCCTATCACATTGATTTTAAGGATTAGGAAGGTTGAATGTACATGAGGTGTAGCCGAATTTGCATGGGAGAAGAGTGAAAAGCTATTTAGAGAAAACAACCCTTCCTCCACGCAAATGCAAGTAAACCTGCTATAATACTAATAATAATGGTGATAATAATACTTAGCACCACTTCTTACTACCCGTTCGGGCTATACGCTTAAGTACTAATTACACTAGTTGGTTAGGAAAGGAGAAGGTACAATATAGAGGAAGTCAACCCATATTTGCGTTGAGGAAGACTATAAAAACCACTCTCAGGTCACGCAAGCAAGATTTTAACCTCGTTCTCCCCGTCCTTTGCAGTGTAGCTCAAAACGAATCTAGTGCGTTAGCTAACTACTCCACCGGGGCAGATAAACATACTGTAAACTCAACCTTACTCATTCCTAACACATTATTGTAATTATTACATAGATAGCCCGAACGGGTAGTAAGAGGTGGTGCTAACCGAGAAAAAACAACCAAAACAACCACTTTGATTTGTCGAGTATATTTCTAAAAAATAACGATGTATAAATGACAAAGTGCACTTTTAACAAGAAGAAATTGCTAGTAACTAACCAAATAGACCTAGATAAGAAGAATAATCTTGAGAAGTGTTACATATGGATCATTGATTTATATAAATTATTATTATTACTACTATTAGCACCGCGTCTTACTAATCGTTCGGGTTATACGCACTTACGCTAATGTGTAATGGTAGGGTGATTGTGAGATGAAATGGAGGACCTACAGTTTAACGTGGGATCCGAACCACGGTGGAGGCCTGCATTCCCCACATTCACAAGTTGTCTTGTCAGAGGTGAAGGAAGGATTTGGTAAATTAGATTAATCTGTGCCGGGACCGAGGATTGAACCCCGGACCCCCAACACAGAAGTCTGACACCTTACCCCTAAACCACCAGGTCACCGATTTCTATAAAGTTGTGACATAAACCTGATAAAAAAAATAAAAAACACTTAGAATACTTTGAAATGTGGGCCATGAGTAGAATATAGAGGTTAAAGGGGAATGTCGGATAGCTAAAGAATAAGTTTAAGAAGAAGGGAAAAGAATCTACCATTTCAATGCTTAATGAGTGAAGTAATAAAGGCAAAAAGGAAAACAGAAAAGGAACAGAAAATTACAAATACCACAGAGGGCTGAACTTAAACAAAGAAATAATATGAAATCTCTGGTTGTAAAAAGGAATCTGCTTACACTTTAGTAGGACTCAAAATGAACAAGACAACAGTTATGTCGAAACCCCTAGTAGTATTAAAACGTTACATATTTGGTTGACTATACCCGTTAAACTCTATACCTGATTCTATACCTGCTCTACCTCACATCCGAGTCTGGAACAAACTGAAACCTTGTAAACTTCCAAGTCTCTACGCTTCAGTTACGTGACCAGAAAGTTAACCAAGTCAGTCCTCGACAGAACGAACACCCCTTCTACGAGCAAGTTCCGCCATTTCTCCCAAACATCTACCAGAGCATTGAGTGACAGAACTCATGGATCAGAATACAAATGGTTTCGTTCGAGAGATCAAGAGATATGTCCCCATGTGCCTTTTCTTTAAAAGAAACAAACGCTTACCACGTGCAACGAGAGACAAGTACAGTCTTAGGGATCTTGATGAGAGGTTTTTTGTTTAGATTGAAAACACGGCAGAACCTCGCTAATCCTAACTAATTTGAACCAAAGCTTGTTCGGATTTGATAAATCAGGATTGAGTTAGAGATTACGTAATGTCCTGGGGCGGAATCTGGGGATATAGTGTATTTTCACAAACTTTACATTTGAGTGAATTATATAAAATAAACATTAATTTGAATTATGTATATCAAACAATATATACTGTAACTATTTTTAACTACAATTAAGATATTAAGTTTACTATCACTGTCGATTAAACATATTTTAACTTTGAGTTTGTTAATCAATAAAATACATTTAAACTGACTAAGTTTATTTTTTCACACCCCTAGAAACGCTTAAATTGAATGGTTTGCATAGTTTCTTAAACTTTCTGCAGTCACCTACCACTTTATGGATAATATAACCAGCAATCCACTTCAATCTCTCCATTTTAAATAATACTTAGCACCACCTCTTACTACCCATCCAGGTTATACGCTTAAGTACTAATTAGGCTAATGGAGTAGGAATTGGGATGGTCAAATATAAAGGAAGTGAAACCGCATTTGAGTGTCGGGGGAGTGGAAAACTATTTAGGGAAAACCACCCTCATTTCACCCGACCGAGATTCGAACCTCCATCTCCTCGTCCTCGGCAGTCTAGCTCAACATGAAACCAGCGTGTTTGCTAACTACGCCACCAAGTCGGGTAATTTTAAAGAAAAAGAAACAAATTTTTACTATTTTTTTAAAGTAAAAATTTTTCAAAATGTAATAAACATTTATTGCAAGGATAAGAAAAGTCATAATAAAGGGATATAAGGATTTATTTAGATCTATGACATCACACCAAAATATTTGTAAATTTATTTATCAGACATACTATTAAAAGATATGTTATAATTGTAAAGAAACTAGGTTTTCCGTTGTATATCCTCTAAAATCCTTCAGGTACCCCCGTGGCACATTGAAGTATGACCATATTCTCCTAATACATTTCTTCTTCAGTCCAACCCGGAATCAAACAAGGGTCTCTTAGATTTGTGGTGGACACCTCGACCACTGAATAAACGTGACAAACAACTTACACACTAAAAATAAATGGTTGAACAAATTCTTTTAGGAAATACAAATAAGATTATATATTATTATATTATTATTATTAGCACCGCGTCTTACTACCCGTTTGGGTTATACACTTATGTACCAATTATGATAGTGGTTCTAAGGATTAGAAGGGTTTTATTCGCAGGAAGTGTACCCGCATTTGTGAAGAACCATTTTTGAAAAGCCCACCTCAGTAGACCTGACCGAGATTCAAACCCCGATTTACCAGTCATCGGCAGTCCACCCTATTGCAAGAGAGATGCCTTAGACCATGCAGCCATTGAAATGAACCAAAGTTGAATTTGTTCAAAGTAAGATACAATGTATTTATGAAACTTAACCCACATCTTTGCTCGCGATGTTTATGGTGGGACCATCGCTATGGAATGCATTATGGGTGACGAGAAGGATGGAGATTATAAATTCGTCTGGGTGTTCTTAGAGTGCATTTTATTACTAGGCCTACTATTGGTTTCCAACTCTCCCTCTATTAAATGCGGATGTATTTCCTCCAAATTAATCCCTTATCTAACCTACCACATTGGTGGGAATGTGTAAATAGCCCAAATGGGAAGTAAAACGCAGTCCAAAAAAAAAAAAAAACGTTAAATAATATTTCAGACAAAATTAATTTTACACATTATAATCAGGGTTAAAAAAAATAGCGCTCAATTCCTTAGAGAAATGTTTAAACTATCTGATGATGCCTCCAATAGGATTTTACTTTGCATAATGTAGCTAAAATGTTATGTATTCTAAATCAAATAAATAATGTATTGTATTTTAATGGAGTTTGAACATATACCGATAGAAAAATGCTCGCTTCAGAAACTCTAAACGTTTATATAAAGAGAGGAAAAAACAAACTTAAAATCGTATGAATAATTTTCTATTATGCCTTAGGGAAAATATTTTAATGGTTTGGTTCTCTGCTTTTTTTTTATTCTATAATATTATTTTCATATAGTGAAATTTTTTTTTTACAGGTTCCAATCTATATTATTTATATGTATCATTTATATTACTCTCTATAATAAAACTATTAATAGGACAAAATACATCCAGTATTGTCAAAATACCAAAGCAAAAAGTACTAAAACAAATAAATAAAGTAAAATAAACAGAAAGCATCTTCTCGACACGTGAAAAACAGAAAGGGAGAGAGGGCGGGGGGGGGGAGGGGGGCAGGAAAGCTTTGCTTGCATCAGAATCGAACTAAGCCAGTATGGTAGCTTTTATTATATTAGTGAGACCACCCGTTTCACCGCTACGGCCAAAAGATCAAAGGTACTTTTTTTTTTAGTTTGTTTACGTTTTAACTAGGATACCATTTCAGCTCTTGGACTTTGTGGGGTGGGGTTGGGGGTGGTAGGGACGAATGGGAAACGCACTGCGGGTCCAACTGACTAGAGGAGTGGTTTATCGTGTAACTATCGCTATTGCGCGAGGTTTATTATTCAGCAGGGAAATTAGTGAGTGGGGTGGGGAGGAAGAGGCGGGCTAGAGAGAAAGAGGAAGAAAGGGGATACTACGCTTGTTTGATAAAACAAGAAAGAACTTAAGAGGAAAAGAGAGAAACGTCGTGTGAGGTTCAGACACTACAATAAGTATAGAGAACAGATGGAGTAGATGCGGAAAAGGAAAAACAAAAAAAAAATTGTTTGGTAGTAAAAAGGGAGTGAGATAGAAGTATAAGATGTATAAACTGGGAAATAGCAGTATACCAACGGAGGCAAAAGATAATAAAAAAACTGGGAAAAAAAAGTCAATGTAATAAAGGAAGCTCACACACACACAAAAATAAGGCAAATTACAAAGATAAGGTTAAGCGTAGATAACGAAAACACATAAAGAAAGGGAGAAAAGATGAAAAAAAGTAAAAAAAGAACAGTGTAAACATAAGACTTATAAAACAATAAAGTAGCATACACATAAAGTAAGAGGTACCGTAAAATTCAAATAAAAAAACCAAAAGAGTAAGATGACAGAAACAAAACGTTTGATGAGAAGAGACAAACCGTAATAAATAAATTAACGGAAGTCAAATGAAAGATTAAATAACGGGAACAGACAAACGAAAATATAAACTAATATTTTAATAAGTATTAAAAGTATCGGTTGAGTAAATTTTCTTATGAAATTGCCGAAAGTGTTCGTTTATATATTAATATTAATGTTGAAATCACAAACAATTTACCAAAAGAGTGAAGCAGCTAAATAAAGACGCGGAGGAAAATGATCATTCGATATTGTATCTTCAATCAAACCAAAACTAAAATAAAAACTAAAAAGTACGGAGAATAATGATGAGAAAAAGAGAGTAAAATGGCGCTAGAAAGGAAATAAAAGGACGCTTATAGCGAGAATAAGAGACCGGAGGTGCATGAAAAGAGCAAAAGAACGCCATTTTCGACCATTCTTACCGAGAGGAAAGAGATAGACCTGGCTTTTGAAAAGGTCACGCCACGTGATGGTGAGCGAACCCAGGCGTTGGTTTATCTAAGTCTAAATGTTAATTGCGACTATTGTTAGCTCAGACCGGCTATATCCTTTATTCTCGTCCACGGTCAACGTAACGTTAGGAAGACGTTGTGGTCTTCCGTTAGCTACACGCTTCAAGGGTTCTCTAGGGATGAAAACACTTTCTAGGACCACCTTTTATAGGGTACATCTTTCCCTTACTGAATGTGGGTTGGTTCTGGTTATTAATATTTCTACTCATATGTTTCTAGCTAGACCGACCAGCACGCGAGTGTAGATTAAACTCCCTAGACCATGGTATGTATCGATGAGTGTTAGATCAAAGGTGATTATCACATACTCAAAAACAAAATAGTCACTCACTGTGGGGATATAGGAAACGGGATTAAATTACAAAACTTTTGCATGTTTTTGATAGCGGAAAACCTTTTTTGACCAAGGTAAATCAAATATTGTTACAGTAAATTCATATAGATTAATGTGATCACATGGTGACCTCAACAGTTCTTACATATCTGTAAAGGATGTCCTGGAATTTAATGACAACTTTATCTCTTCATTTAAAGAGTTTCTCATCTAATACTACTACGCTCATGACACATATTCTAGAACAGAACCACCAATAACTTGAATTTGGTTAAATAATCAAAAAATGTAACATTTATAAAGAGCCATCTATCTGTAGTCAAAGGTTTGTTGTGATTTAGTTCATAGGTAGAACACGCAACTTTATTATTTCACAATAAAAATTAATACAAACATACAAATAAAGCTTATTTCTACTAGGATCTTTGTCATTTTATTTAAAATATTTCTCTAAGCAAAGTCTCTTTACAAAATAGTATTCATCACAGTGTGAAAAGAAAGACAAGTTTTCTTGTTGTAGTTTGGGCATACCTAAATCGTTCCTCAACCCCTAATTTCTTAGCCTTTTCGATGACACATGTAGTAAAAGATTCCACGTCGAAAGGCATTATCACGACGCAAAGGCGTCAGGACGCGTACCTAAGACCCTCATCACTGCCGCGAGACTTTGACAGGTCGTGCTACAAAGCTTCGTAGGAACTTCTTAATGAAGTCTTCCCCTGCAAGCTGGCATTTGGCATGTTAATAACGTGAGACACGTCCGTCTTAACCCCCCACCTCCCGCTAACAGTCACCCACACAATGTGACTTGTGCCGCTGGGCTAGTAAGGTGCCATCTTCTTGAAGTGAAGTATTCCTCCTCAAACTAAGATGTAAAACGGTAGTTTTAAAGCAATCCTCAATAATCTTTCAGTTTGGATTATGATTCCTCAAAACAAATTAGCTTATTCATCTTCTAAAGGCTTGATAATATTAAAAAAAATATATATATATATATATATATATATATATATATATATATATATATATATATATATATATATATATCAATTCACTTCAATCTCAGCACTTTGACATTTCAATGCAAAAAGTTTGTGAATGCAAGCTAATAATAACCCGCCTTGGTGGCCACGGGATCTAAGGCAACGTTTTTCAAACTGGGATCTGTCATAATTATTTCAGTCTACGTGAGACGATTTTAGAATAAAATGTATTAATTTTTCACATTATAAATTAGCATCAGTAGTTTAAACATTACCATTTTTTTTTTTCTAATATGGGGGAAAAAATGTTTGCCGAAGGAACAACCAGAAGATGTGATGTTTTTACATTTGTTTTATACTTTTAAAATTTAACTGTCGCTATTGAACGTTTATAATATTGGTGTGAATAATTTTATAAAGACCTCAGCATGTTTTCTTTTTCTGGCACAAGGGCTCCTTTTGGTCAAATAATTTGAGGAACCCCTGGTCTAAGGGAATCCATTTAGAGTTTCTTTCATTTGAAATTAAATATTATCGTGGACAGATAGTGTTTGGATTGGTAACTGGACTGTTGTTGATGAGGACATCTTGTTTTGGTTCCCGGTGAGGTATAATGAGGGTGTTTTTCCATAAATAGTTTTCAACTCTCGCTCCATGCAAATGCGAGTTTACTTCATCTAAATTAAACAATTATTACCCCTTAAACCTTAGCGTAACTATTACACCTGTGTGCAATCCAAGCGGGTAGTAAAGATGTAGTCCTATAAAAATCTAATTTGATCTTTAAGTATATTTTTTTTAACGGATAACTTATAATTTTACAGCTTTAAATGTAATAGGAACGTATTTGTAGCTAAACTAATCCTTCATTTTGGCACGAGCCATATTTTAAAATAACGAACCCTTTCATTAACTACCATGATAGCCGCTATGGAGGCCAAATGTGCTAAAGAACTACCATCACAGTGATTAGACTGCCGATGACGAGAAGATCAAGGTTTGAATCTCGGTTGGGTGTCTCCCTCTACGCAAATGCGGGTACACTTCCTCTAAATTTAACCTTTCCAGTCCCTAAAACCAATAACGTAATTATTAGTACATAAGTAATACACAAGCAGACATCTTGTGAATGTGAGGAATGCCAGGTCTCCACCGTAGTTCGGATTCCACGTTAAACTGTAGGTCCTTCATTTCATCTCACAATCCCCTACCATTACACATTAGCGTAAGTGCGTATAACCCGAACGGGTAGTAAGACGCGGTGCTAATAATAATAATAATAATAATAATAATAATAATTAATAATAATACACAAGCATATAGCCAAAGCGGTAAGTAAGACGTAGAAATAAAATAATATTAATACAGCCAAATGTAAAAATTGATAAAAAGGAATGATTTTTTGTGTTAAAAAACTTACCCCCATAACCAGGCATATATCTCCGACACTAAGATAGGTATCAAATTGTAATAGTTCTTTTTAGTACCGGATTCAACAACCGGCAGCGCTCCAATTCGTCTTTCTCTCTGGCACCAAACGATCTCAAAACGTCTTCGAACGAATGCCTGACACGTGAGAAGGTGTATCTTTTACAGTCGACAGATTGGTGAGACGTTCCGTTGACGTAAGGGTTCACGGAGGACATTTTCCAACAAGTAAAAAGAGGAGGACGAAGAGGGTAGATAAAGAGGAGGGAGAGAATTAGTAAGAGCAGGGAGTAGGTAACATTCCCTTGAGACGTTACGTGACGGTATAGAGGTGTAGGAAGGGTAGGGAAGTTTTCGTTTCTAGAAGGGAAAGGCCACAGAAGTTCCAGTTTCTTGGTTTAAAACTTTGTTTCGAACTAGTTTTGCATCTTGTCTCATGTCGTGTAACTGAGAGGTGAATTCTAGCCCGGGTAGTTTCCGACTTCAAGATTCCAAACGGTTGATGAAAAGAAAAAAAACATACATATATATTAAATATAAAAATGCTTGTGTCTAAAAAAACAGAGAAAAACTCATTTACTTTTGTCAAGTCATCCTTTTACTACTTTCCTTTCATTTTTAGATTATTGGTATTTGGTGTATCTGTATTAATTTTTAAAATAAAAGTATTTTGGTAAAACTTAATTATATCTTTGAACCGTAAAGTTAAATTTCAATTTAGATAAAAAGGGACTTATTTTGACTGTTATTAAATCAACTTTTATGTATTTAAACTTAAATTTATGTAATTTGTAGATAACAAATTTCATGGATAGTATATAAAATTATATTATTATATTATATTATCATATAAAATAAACTACATGGCTCTAACCTGCAATCGAGATATACCGACCAAGTGGGCGCCGTCTGCTGGCAAATATGGTGCCAGGTTATACGAATAAAAGGTGCCATGTGGTTAGCACATTGAACCCTCTGTCAGTTATTTCTCAGTCTTCTAGACCAGACAAACTACTTCTTCATTCAAGTATCTCCTAATTTTCCTCACGAGGCTGATTTGACCTTGTTCCAGACCTATTGCTTCACAGATATATCTGGAAGTACCAGGGAACGAACCCAGATCTTTAGATCCGTAGCCAGGAACTCTAATTACAAAAGCGATCTAGATAATGATTATTATTTCATAGTTATTGATATTAAGATACAAATTTAATCAGTGTTGACCTCAAAACCAATATGACTTATATCTATATTTTCTTAATATTCCCTCTTGGTAGAATCATAATGTAGAGAAAGTCTAACAGTTTATGTAACATGGATTTACTAATCTGACTTTGATGGCCATTATTATTTTTAAATGTATGATTCTTTTACCTTATAAGGAAGGAAGATTATCTTTCACTAATCCACCATAGTGTAGCTTATAAGATGGCGTCATAGTGTAATCCGTCAAGGTGAAACTGGTACCGTTTGAGAATACAAGGAATTTATATTTAAATAAGTCCCATATAGAATTTAATCCAAAGGTTTGCGAATATTTTTTGTTTATTTTTAGCACCGCGACTTACTATTCATTTGGGTTATACGCTTATGTACTAATTACGCTAATGGCTTTGTAGATTGTAGAGGTTATATACCTAAATAAATTGTACCCTCATTTACGTGGAGGGTGTGTGAAAAACTATTTTGGAAAAACAACCCTCAGTACACCTGACCGAGATTTGAACCTTGATCTCTCTGTCATCGACATTCTAGTCTACTGCGAGTGTATCGCGTTCTAGCACGCGACCAATGAAGCGGGTAATAACATTGTTAGTGTGAGAGAAAATTCATCTGAATTAGTTTAGAAAGTATAAAAGAGAAGACTACACGAAGGAAAACAACTCTTACTTCACCCAGGCAAGAGTCAAAAAACCTGAGTTCCTCTCGACCACCAATCCTGAATGTAGCTGTGTGACCATTAGGGTGGGTGTAGTACTGTGGTAAAATTAAAACATATTAATTTTGCAAATTATTATATGAATATTCTTCAAATAGCACAGGTTTATTGACATGTCTCCCTACTTATTACTCTACCATAGGTCACCTATTTTCAAAACACAAAGAAACATCTTTTATCCCATTGGATGTTCAGCCACAGTATCTAAGAAGTAGGTCAATTTCATAGGGCCAATTTTCCATCCTTCTTGCCTAAAAAGCTAGCAATAGTAAAGTAGTTGATATGTGACAAAATAAAAAGAGGGTATAGCTTTTTCTACTGTTTTTTTTTACTAGAACTAGTCTATGAATAAAGATCCTATTTTAGTTTATCACATTAGAATTAATTTTAATAGGGTTTTATTGAATTAAATAGCATTGCATTATATACGAGAAGGATTAGTTGTTTCCATTTCTATCTCGTATACATTATTTTTAGCACCACGTTTTACTAATTAATTAGGATAATAGGTTAAGGATCACTGAGGTTGAATTTATAGGAATTGTTCCAGTATTTGCATGGTGGTAGGCCATAAAATAATTTCACAAAAACAAGCCTCAGTATACCCGACTGGTATTCGAACTCCAATATTCTTATCCTTGTATATTGCGAGAGTGATGCCTTAAACCATGCAGCCACCAAAGAGGATTCTTATACATTGACGGTCCATATGTCCTCCATTTTGAATGCGTAACAAGGGTTGAGGGAGACTAGCCCTAAATACATCGATCCTTAAAGTTACGCTCTAAAAAGAAGTGTTGAAGAGAGAAACGTAAAAAAAAGGTGGGTTGGAAAGAAAATAAGGCTGTGAAAAGTGGTGGATGAAGATAGACAAAGCTAGAAAATAGAATAAAGACTGAGTGAAAGAAAGATGAACGACTAGGATTTCCTGGAAAGGAACCAAAAGAGGAAGGGGATGGAGAGAAATATCTCCTACTAACACCTTTGACCACCTTCGAGATAACTACATTTCATTTTATAAAATGTATTTTTTTATATTGTATGACACGATTAAATGAAAATAATGGTGTTTCTTCTTAAGTCTAAATTTGTAAATACTAACCTTTAAACGGAATTATGTACACAAACCATTGTATTGAATAAAATAAAATAAATTTTATTTTGTAAAATTAAAATGTGTTCGTGATACTCGCATGGGGGGAAAAAATATTATTTTCAAGATCAACACTTAGAGTGGGTGTTTCTGGTCCCGTTTTTAAAATCCAAAATTAGTTTTGTGGTTAGATTATTACAAAATATGAAAAATGTATTTAAAAAAATTTAACGTGTAGAATAATTATAATAAAATCAAAATTTCGATTACATTTTCATACCGAAGTAGTTTCTTGGATAAACCACTTCAGTGGCCGTATGATCTAACGCACTACTCTCGTACTAGACTAGACTGCCGATGAAGGATAAATTGAGGTTCGAATCTCAGTCGGTGTACTGAGGGTGGTTTTTTCATGATTGTTTTCTAATCTCGCTCCACGCAAATCTGGTTAAATTTCCTTAAAACATAACATTCCCAAACCCAAAAAACCATTTGTATAATTAGTATATAAGCTTGTAACCCAAACGGTTAATAAGACGCGGTGTTAAAAAAATATAATCTTGCCTCTGATAAAATAGAATGTTATTAAATTATCAAGATTAGGTATATATTAAGAAAATATATTATAGGCCTAAATGAATAAAAATAAACGTAAATTGTGTTTCATCAAATATAATACCTATATTTATAACTATCAAATAGTAAGTTAAATAAATGTAATCGCCAATTTCTCTTAGACGTCCACGTCTTACTAGCCAAAAAAGATGTCAAAATTGAATCACACTATTAAGGATAGGATGTTTAAGGTGTACTTTAGAAGAAGTTTAATAAAATTTTATGGGGCAAGAGAAATAAATCATAAACGAAACACCCTACAACTATATTTGGCAAGAAAATTAGCATACTTAGTGATTGATTGAAAGTTGAAAATGTAATAATAACACGAATTTAAAAACAAAACACAAATCTTAATGTTTAGTGCTATTTCCTAATATAAAAGATTTTTTTTAAGTATCACGTCTTAATACCCGTTCGGGGTATGTATATTATTACTAATTTCACTAAACTAATGTGTTAGGGATGAGCTAAGTTATACTCAGAGAAGGTGTACCCGTATTTGCGTGGAAGAAGATTGGAAAATTATATATGAAAAAACCCTCTCATTACACCTGATTGGGTTTTGAACCCCAGTTTTCTCCGTCATCAGCTGTTCAGTTTTTTGTTGTTGTTGTGAAAGTGAAGTCCTATAGACCATTCGACCACCGAAGCGTTTGACTTACAAATATCATAATTATTATTCTTAATTTTCACTCATTATTCAACATAGTCAATAGATTTGTTTAGTTTACAATACAATATTTAAAAGAGTTTAATGTCGATTAAACATTCACTTTGATTCAACTTTTATTTGACTGTTAATAACAACCATAGGTCTCATAGGAAAACTTGCTTTAAATTCTATATAATTAAATTTAAAGTGATGAATATACGCGTTCCGACAACATGTTTCTTTTTTTACTTAATTATAATATAGTTTTTATATATATCGGGGGTTTTATTTATTGAAGTTTAATTTTATCATAAAATGTTGTGAAATAGTTTTTAAATGTGAAATTATGTTATGTATTTTATGTTGGCAATAATTGATATAGACCTATATTTACGTGCGTTAATAATTGGCAATTGCTATTGTGATGGATTAAATAACTAAGTTATTATGTTTGTTGGTTACGGTTTTATCTGCTTCTAAATATCATATTCTTTAAATTGAAAAATGAAACCTGTCTTTAAATTTAATGAATATGAAACTCATATGTGGCTATAACCGTAACTAATATATACATTATAATAGTTTGGATATTTAATCGATTGATATGTACATTCGTAGAGTTGTAATTCTACTATTTATTGGCAACATAAAACCCTCCAGAGTAGAAGATGGCTGCGTTATTTGATTGCTCGTTGATTTTAATAATGATCACTCATAGGTAGTTTAAGAATTTCCACATGTTCATCACAAACTATAGCTTAAAATATGAGTGAAGAATGACCTTGGGCATGTTATGATTCTTGAATAGCTCAATGGTAAGAGGATTGGCATACTAAATCAAAGGTGCCGGGTTCGGTTCTAATGTCCAGGTGTAGTTTATCAATTTAAGTAATTTAAAAAATGTATTATGATACAAATTTTCAACCACAGATGAACAAAAGTCACAATCTACAAGCCTATATTATGAAGATAACTATAATTGTAATTATAAAAAGAGATAAAAGTCTGGATGATTATGAGTCATTGGTCAATGAACACACAAACCATTTTAGACGCTACACAAAACGTTAGAGGCTGCAGAGAATGGATTAGTTATATATAGATCATAACTTTTTCTCTTTTTATGATTCATCTTGCCTTTCATTTTTCATTAGATTTATCTGTTCAAAAATATTTTTTTGTCCCTTTAGAATTCTATTTAATGCCTTAATTTAATTATTTATATATTAATTTATGTTGCATTGTCTTTGTTTTTAGGCCTACTTTTTCTCCTTTCCCCCCATTTCTTTTTTTTTCTTTTACAGGTTTATTTATCAGATATCCTTGTTTCCTTTTCTTATATTTCATCCCTTCATTAAACCGATACCAATGTAGCTAACGAAACAGGGGAGGGTGGAAATGTCTAGAGTTCAAAACTGAAACCTTAGTTAACTTCCTTTCTTTATTACCCTCTCTCCCTTAAACATCTCCTCTAACCCCCTTGGCCCCCTTCCCTCCTCCCCCCAAAAAAGTGAGATATAAATTACTTCAAGGATTCTCGCCATATTTATCACGGCCTCTACGTACTGGAACGGAAATTTGCGCGAATATTTCACCGAGGGGGTAAGAAGGGATATGGTTAAGGGTAGGTTGTGGGGGAATAGGGAGGGTTGGAAAATAAGAAGAACCCCCCTGTCAAGGAGATTATGTTTCACAGGTGTGCTGTAATAATACTAAATAGTTGTTTCTAGTTGCCGGTGGTAGGAATTGCACGAGCTGGTTTAAGTTGGTCTTGTTCACACAATTATAATGTGTGTGTGTGACCGAAAACTTGTTTGACAGACGATGTCATTTTATATTTGAAATATGCGGTCAAGTTGGTCTGACGTGGTCGTTATGAGCTGCGCTTTACTTGGTAGAGAAAGGTTTGACAAGAGGCTGAAATCAAGGCCAACGTAGAACTACTACAAAACAGACTGAAAGAGAAATACATATATCGAGAATAAATCAAACAATTTTATGATTGAAAGAGTGAATCACTTTTGAAATTTAATCATTTTAATAACATGTATTTATGAATTATATTTAGATCCATTCTTAATTTAAGATATTTTTTTAATCCCAATTAAAATATTTATAGAATGTGTTCTAAAGAGACCTGGAGTATCTCATCACGGAAAAATAATTTCTATAAATATTAATTTAAATATACATCGTTTTAAAAAATTATCCACAGTTTTATGAATTAAAAAGAATATGTGTATGTTTTCCAGGTTCAAAGGGCTATTAGGGGCTGCGACCACGATTACAGTGAACTCCAAATATCAGTTCTGTACTACCAAGCATTAACATTATATATAATTAAATATGGTTTAGCTAGACGTTTCATTTTTTTTTTTTTTTTTTTTGCGTTTTGTCCTACTACCCGTTTAGGAGAATGGACCCATGCAACTGTAATAGAGTATACTAATTAAGAACAACTATAATGTGTTAGGGATGTGAAAGATTGAATTTATAGGACGTGTAATCAATTTGATTTTTTAAATCTATTTGTACACCCGACCAGGTTTCAAAGCCTGAACCCCCAAACCACCTCTCCCTCGTTATCGGCATTCCAATCCGTTACAAGAGCGATTCCTTAGAATTAGACCATTTGACCACAAAAGAGTTTAACCTTTTTTTAAAAATATATATATTTATGTGCTGCTCATGTAGATTAATATTTACATTTTAATAGTGACCTGGCGATCTAGGGGTAAGGTGTCAGACTTCTGTGCTGAGGATCCCGTGTTCAATCCTCAGTCCCGGCACAGATTTATCTGATTGCCAAACCCTTCCTTCACCTCTGACAAGACGTGTATTAATCACAACTTGTGAATGTGTGGAATGCCAGGCCTCCACCGTGGTTCGGATTCCACGTTAAACTATAGGTCCTACATTATATCTCACAATCACCCTACCATTACACATTAGTTAAGTGCGTATAACCTGAACGGGTAGTAAGGGGATAGCCAGACTGAACTGAGCGCTCGCGCTTGAAAGATATACTGGTCTAATTTTCAAGCGCGCGCGCTCGACCTGGTACAGTCTAGTTTACAGGCGCTAGCAAAATTAATGTATGTTGGTTCATTGAATGCTAGGAAAACTTCTCATTTTGACATTTTTATTACTATCGATAGGCTTAGCACAATGGCTACTAATGGGCCTAATTTAATTGGTACGATCATAAACTATATGTATATGTAAAACTGATATGTTTAAATACTTCAATATTATAATAAAAGTAGGCCTTTACAAATAAGATTCACCATTAGCTTGGAAAGAGGATGAGAAACCACAAAATTAAATCACTTGTCAAAAACCACCCTCAGCTCACCGAGCCAAGATTCGGAGCCTCCTTGTCAACAATTATCGAGAGCTATTTGCTAATCACGAGCTCGCTCGCACGCTTGTCATTCTGGCCGGACCCTTAGACGCGGTGCTAATAATAATAATAATAATAATAATAATAAATGTTACTTTCTGTCTTTCAACCGTACGTTGACACTTTATTAAATTATTTATCCCTTTCTTGTCTTTATCCATACCTCTGATAAGGTGCGAACCAATCCTCTAGACTCATAGGTGGATGATGTTAATTTCTATTTCTACGAGAGTCTACCAAGGGTAGCACACTCTTAAATTTAGACTCTGCAAGATAGAACAAAGACCACGAATTAATGGAAATTTTGTACATAGTGACGTCATGAATCACGTTGTCCTGAAGCTATCAGTGAGCCTACATCAAATTCAAGCATCGAGTCTCTCAACCCATCTGACATAATATATTTTGAGCCTTGTTTTTTTTTTTACAGGTGACGTAAACGTGTTCAATCCTGTCTGGTAGTTGGCCCCTATGTTGCAATTCTGTCAATCTTCGCTCCATATTTATAACGTCACAACCCTGATGACGTTATGATTCATTTAGGGAAAGATGACTGGTTCTTCTTTCCAACCCCCACCCCCTCCCCGACGACGTAGTAATTTTAATTGTTCCATTTCGTTCCTGAGGTAGCTCACACCAACTCATTTTGACTCATTCACCCCATTTGAATATTTGGTTAGATTCCCTGAGAGAATGTTGATGTTATGTTGGGGCCTAAAGCCTCATATACACAGAATGCTAATCTATGCTAAGACATTGTTAGTTTGGTTTCGCACTCATTGCTAAGCTAAGCACTCTTTTCCTCCAGAATTCAGTGTTGTTTCTTTCTGGTCTGCTCCAGTGAAGTTTAGTTCTGATGGTGTTCTCCAAAATGTCTTGTTTGAGTTCAAGTCATAGTACTGAGGAAGAGAAGATGCTTCTGTTGGCAGCTGTTTTGGAAGATGAAGAAAATTTAGGAGTTGGAGGTTCGACTAGTTCAATTTACGCTTCCATTTTAATGTAAAAACATTTATTAAATATAAAACTTAGATAGAATATTACTTAAATACACGTGAAACCAACTGAAAACCAAAACTTTACAACACTTCTTTAGTTATTTTCACCAAACCAGCACTGCGTCTGTTCAACACGGAGCCCAAGCTGTGTTATGCGCCTAAGCAACGTAAGATGCTCATGATGGGAGATGGAAGAATTACCCGGTCAGCAATCGGGAAAAACATAGCTCGGCGTAGCTTAGGTTAGCTTAGCTTTCTGTGTGTAACCGGCCTTTCGTTATTAGGTATAGAGTGTTATTATTTGCTACAAATATATTTTGTTTTTTGACAAGACAATGTTATTACATCATATTATACTTAACACACATTTAAAGACTTTTTACGCGTTTGTCTAATTTTTTTTTTAAATACTCTAGTTGATCCTTATAATAGTTTGAAAATCAGTTTTACTAATTCATAGAAAGGTTTTAAAGTCCAATATTTTAGATTATTTTCATAGCTTATAAAATTATATCTACTTTTCGTGTTGAAGTTTAATAGCATTATTAATATTATTCTTGATTGAAAGAACCAAATTCTTGATACAACATAATAACAATGGACATTTTACAGAAAAAAAGATCCAAGTTTTATAAATATACAACTAGCTAAACAAACAAACAAAACCAAATCAAAAAAGTTTGTTTGTTTCATTCTAGCCTAGATATATAGTTGTTTGCTCCATGGTTTATTAAAAATATTTTGCCCATCATATCTTGTGAGTGGAGAGGGGGTGCGATGAAGAGGGGTGTAATACAAGTAGGCACAATAAAAATTAGAGAAAGATAGAGTTGTAAATGTGTCAATATTTCGTATAAACCTTAAATAATTACAACTATGTTAAGAGACAAACAAGCCATCAAACTACTGTGAGTGTAGAGGTTATTTACATCAAGTCATGAGAGTTGGTCTACGAAATAAAAAAGATACAACGAAATACGTTTTTTCATAATACTTTTTCATCTGTAAAGTTGACTTTTAAACGTTTTGAGTTTAATTTGAGGAGGTTGGAAAAAAGGATAATGAAATTGCATTAAATTTAACTTTGACGATAGTATATTAGTAATGCAATTACGACAAAAATATCTGTTTGAAGGAAACATATATAATTTTTTATATTATACTAAACAAGAAGGATGATTCTTAAGGTTACAAATTAAATAATATGTAGGCCCTATAATCTATAAATTACATACAAATATGTGGTTATATTTATACGAGGTAAAAATTATTAAAATATGTTAACGGTTATTTGAATAGCCCCCCCCCCCCTTACCCCAGTAGTCAATTGGGCTAAGATATCAACTAAAACTATGATGTACCTTAGGTTGATTGTATAGGATATCTAGTTAATTTAATTTTGTGTGTATGATTATTTTGACATTTAATATAACTTCTGGGTTTCTGGTTGCAATTATATCTTAAATTGGCTGTCTTAGGCTAGGTTTGATTGGATAATTTATATTGATATAACCTTGGGCTTAATAAATGCAATTAAATAACAATAATAATAATAATAATAAAATAATAATAATAATAATAGAGTAGTATCAAGGATTTCCTGCTAACAATCACCAGAATGGCATGGGACTTGCAAATTAGGAGTATATATATTGTTGCTTTTATAAAAATGTTTATGTAGTTAAAAAAAATGTATTTAATAAAATTCAAACGAGGATATTGCTTTGTATAACGTAGACATAGCGTAAAATAATTTGAATTGTTTATTAGTATATTGAATTACAGCTTAAGGCGATTGACCCTTTTCATTTGTTGTGGAAATTCAGAGCCACGAGACCAAACTGCTATCTTCCAGCATTTTTATTGTTTTGCAATTTTCTCTTCGGAAACAGTTTGTTCAAGAATGGAAGAACGTTGATTAAGTTATAATTTTTATATACACACCTCCTCTATAATTTTAACAGTGACCAAATATTGATAATATTGACATTTTTAAATAAAAAAAAACTGCCGGCTTCATAGCAAAAATAAGAAATTGTAAGAAATAATAAGCAATGAAACATTATTTTAGAAGGGTTTTGAAAATATTAACATAAAAATTTGACTCGTTCACGAGAAAACTGTTATTATTATCATCATCATTATTATTATTATTATCATTATTATTATTATTATTATTAGCACCGCGTCTTATTATCCGTTCGGGTTATACGCATTTACGCTAATGTGTAATTGTAGGGTGATTGTGAGATGAATTGAAGGACCTACAGTTTAACGAGGAATCCGAACCACGGTAGATGCCTGGCATTCCCCAAATTCCCAAGTAGTGATTAACACACGTCTTGTCAGAGGTAAAGGAAGGGTTTGGTAATCAGATAAATCTGTACCGGGACCGAGGATTGAACCCCGGAACCCAGCATAGAAGTCCCGACACCTTACCTCTAGACCAGCAGGTCATACACCCAAACGTATGATTTTTCCGCGAGACTTGCACGGTAGCTAGCACAATCTACTGTTCCCTTGATCCGTTTGTTCTTGTTGCCGCGGAAGGATACTTTGGTTGGTTGGTAAACCACGCCACGCCTTTCACCCTCCAGCCCACAAAATAGGTTTTAGACTTGCAATCGACAGGTTAAAGGGCCTTAAGTTGTTTCGTCGCTTTTACTTTAGAAAACATATCCTCTCTTCTCACACCACCCTTTACTCGTGCGCCCTCATTGTAAGTATATTAAACCCTTTTACTACTGTTGACACCAAAGGTAGCCGTCATTGCATTATTTCCATAAAGGTCACTGGATGGCAATATCTACGTTCAACCCGTGATTTAATAGCTCACTTTGCCTCGTTACCCCTAATTTAATTAAATAAAGGATTGATTATTTTAACTGTAGTGAACTAAATTTAGGAATACTATGTGTTGAGCTTACTTTATAAAATCTTTTTCTTTTAATTAATCTGTAAGTATTTTGATGTGAATAATTTAATTAAATAAAAGATTGATTATTTTAACTGTAGTCACTTAAATCACGACCCCCTCTAGAATCATCCTCCAACCCCCTACCAACTTCCCTTTCAACCTATACCCACCTTACCTTCACCGCGTGTTTAGTAAATCCATTCCCCCTCCACATCCTATCACTTAAGACTATGCCCAGGCCAGAGGTGGGCAAATTTTTCTCCCTAAGGGTCAAATTGACATCTGTAAGGTCTCTAGCATTTAGCATGTGACAAAAATCTAAATCTACAAATAATTATCTTTGTTTTAACACAAATATATATTTATTATTCATTTAACTTTATTACACTGAGAACGTAGCAAATAAAGTATAATATGTGATATCAAATAAACATAAACATGATTCTTCTTAGCCTACCTAAATGTTATTTAATAACTACTTAAACTGCTATCGTTAAATTGGGATGTTTGCAAGTGTCCAAAATCCTGCGGGCCACACAAATTGTCGTCGTGGGCCGTAGTTTACCCGCGGCCGTCCTAGGTGCTCAGCAAGCTTACCGTTGACACCTGTCCTAATGAGTATAAGGTATTATGACGTAACAATCTACTCGCTAGCGGCTCAATCGATATAAAGATTATCATTTGACTGAGCTACCATTAAAAGGGTTGAAACATGGAAGTTCCTCAGATTAATGTTAGCGAGTCATTATTTAGAAAACATTCTAAAGAAACAAATTAATTAAGGAGCGTAGTCTAGGTCTATATTAATAAAATTAATAGTTTGTGTGTTTGTGTATGTGTCTGATATGACTCATGAGCAAAGCGCGATATCGAACGCAGGCAAATATCTGAAATTTAAAAATTAGTACCCCCTGTGTACGAACATGTGCACCTAGAAACAGGTATTTTAAAATATGGACTAGATATTTTTAATTAATTAAAAACTGGGTAAGAAGAAATAAAATTGTCAGGCAACGGCGGTTATTTCCGCTAGTTTAGTTTAAAATAAGACTTTGATTAGAAAAAGTAATATTTATTGATTATTAAGATAATATAAATTTGTGAAACAATATTGATAAAAAAAGTATTCAATTTTTACGTTTAGAATGATTACAAAAAAACTGATGACACAGTTAAAATGTTATGAAACAAATTAACATCTCACTTTGTCTCTGAAGATTTTTAAAAATTTGTTTCCTGTCATTTTAAATGTGTTAGCAATATTTTTTTTGTAATCAGTTTAACCATATTAAAAAAATTTATCAACAGTTATTTAATATTTTTACTACCTCAAATTATTATTATTAAAATCTTGGTTCTTATAGGCCTCGCCTATACGGTTCGGTAAATATTTGTATAATAAACATTTTCATTCTCCATTACAGGTAGGCCTACTTTATATACCCATGTTTTAACTTTCTTATACCATAATATTGAATTATTTTGTCGTATAACATAAACTTTATCTCTGTAAATTTTTATTTGTTTTATGTAATTTTAACTGTGCCATCACTTTTTCAGTAATCAATTTAAGAATCTATTTTTTATTTTTTTAATCAATTTTGATTCACAAATAATATTAATTTATCAGTTAATAAACATTACTTATTCCAACCCAAGTCTTACTTTATATTAGTGAGTAATTCTAAAATTAATACTCAAAATAATTTATTCATTTGAGTATCAACATAGTTCTCGAGAAAAATTATTTAATTTAAACAATATTTGAGTTAACATTCTGAGTGAATCAAAACCCTTAAGGAATATGATTAATTTTGTGCTATTTTTATAGTATTAGAGGTTTATTTTTAGCCCTACCTCTGATAATAAAACGAAATATTTATGGTGTATGTAATACACATAAAAAAATTATTAAAAGCTAGAATATGAATCCCCTTTATACATTTAGATTTTAACGTGATATTTTTCCATGATTTATAGACTATTTTTCTAATGCTTTTTCGTGTTAGCAGCTATGTCACTCAAATAATATTATATTTATCTTTAACGTCAACCAAAACCTGTTTTATATCACCTGTATTGAGAAGGTTGAGGTTTTGTGATAGATTTAGTAAACGCACATCTTGCAAAAATTAAAAAACAAAATATTTGTCAAGAGTATTTATAGATTATCTTGATGGCCTTTTCATTAAAAGCTTTATTGGTATTTTAACAAAACATCTATATCGTTAAATTTTTGTCAGTCATCTTACATTTATAGTGTTTAGGATGATAAATACACGTGTATTAATCGAATATGTAAGTAAAGAAAATAATGAGTTAAGTTTTAGATTTAATTCAAGCGAACCTATGTTTTTGGTGATAATACATCTATAACAAATATAGTAAGTCACACAATTATTTATAGTAACAATGATGTATGAGCTATGTAAAAATTATACAAAGTATAGTAGGTCATTTAGCTATTCAATTTCAACACTATTTTCTTTGACAATTAGCACATCTGATGGAAATCTAAAATGAAAAATTGTTTTAATGTTAACCCAACATATTATCAAGAGCTAAACTTTTGTTTTTAAGAAAACATATTGTAACATATTATATCAGAGTTTGTTAAGAAAAATTAAGAAAAAATATAATTTAAAAATGTATTTTAATGCAAAAATTACAGGAAATATAATTATTAAAGAAAATTAGAAATCACTAAGTGTGCTAAGCCTCTAAAAAAACAAAACAAAAAATGAAGCAATAAGGTTTTTTATATATCTTGAAAAGTTAGAAAAATAAATTGAATTAGTTTCTTACTATAAGCACTTATTATATTACATATTCACATTAATTGACTAACTAAATACATTCAAAATGGAATGGATCATAAAATTCACAAAATTAAACCATCACTCCACTACATTTTATATTTAAAATCTGATATTCTATAGGACTTTGGGGGAACGATTGATTACGTAACAAATTCTTTTTAAATAAAATCATTTTTAAAGCCATATACATCGATACGTAATCAATACTCTTCATGTAAACGAGAAGTTTTGTAAAAACTCTGATACCCCCAAGTTACAGAGTTATGCAAACCACTTTTCTATGGCTAGAGACCTCCAAAACCATGGCCAATATGGTACCAACACGTTGTAGCTAGTTTAAAACAAAACCACACAATGTTACCCTCCTATATTACACCTAACTCTCGTGTCGAAAATAAAATGTCCCTTAAATAACGTCGAAACCACATAAAAGTTAAATGATCAATACAGCTTTAAAAAGTATTATGTGTTGTTGTTATAGAGCTGCCAAAACGATAAAAAAAATCGTGGCAAAAAAACAACAAAAAAAGAGTAAGATGTAATAAATAAATAATATAATTATGTTGCAAAGACATGGTTGTAAGAATGTTAAAGAAGTTTGTTTAGCCTAAGAAGATAGGGAGAGGAATGGGTGTTGAAAAAAAAACTGGGGGTTCTATAACACAAAAACAAAGTTTGTTTTGTTATGTTCAAAGTTACTGTGCTAATTTAGTGCGACACAATGCGACAGATTCTGTAGGCAAGAGGGTCACAACGTAAAGAACTAACAAAATGAAATGCAAGAAAGAAAAAGGAAAGGAGAAATAAGTGAATTGCAAGTTTGAAAGAAAAGAAAATATGATGACTAGAAGAGGATGATATGTAGATGCGGGTAGAAGAAGATGGAAATAGGTTCAAGGAATGTGAGGAATAACATAAAAAAAGAGAGGAAGAATTTGCAAGGTAAATTTAAGTTTATAGAGAAGAGGGTGCATGGGTATTGGATAAATGTAACGGTTCATAGAATTCTTCTGTCAGATCTTGAAGCAACCCTCTTGGGACATTGCTTATGATCTTTCTCTCTTTCTGTTTCTCCTCTCTTCCCCTCTCTCTCCTTCTTCCATGAGTGTTCAGGCACCACGGACTTTTTTTTTAACACCCCACAGAGCCGTGTGGAACACAGTATTGATCTCTTCTTTGTGGCCTACTTTTAAGTCATCCACTTCTACAATTAATTTCCCACTCTCTTTCCGGAGTAAACGCAATGTAAACTATTGCAATATTCATGTTGGGTTAAAACGAACAAATTTACAATCTTTTTTTTACATATTAATTTTCAGGATAGATTTGTCAAACCTGAGTAAGATAATCAAATTAAAAAAGAGCTCAACTTTTTTTTATTACCATTTTCTCTAAGAATTTAGTTTGAAGTTTTAAATCGATACCAAAATATAGACTACATAAAAAAATGATTGGGAAATATTTTGACAAAGATGTTTGGATGGTATGAATAAATTGTTGGCAATTTGATTTCTAGAAAAACATTACACATATAATATTATGTTTTAATTCATAGGAATTTAAAGTAAACATTCTAAATCAAACAATACATCAGTAAACCACTTACAACTAACTTAAACTGCGGTCGCATAGCTACTAATACAAAGTAAAAATGACTGATTTGTGACCGATATTCTAGATTAACCAATAATGATAAATTTTTAATTTTTTTATTATGACTGTATGGACACTCTTACAAATTGATATTGAATTATATATTTATTTTTTTATGCATATATTTCTAAAATTAACTCAAAAAATGCATTTTTGAAAATGGTTTGATTTAAAAAAACATACCATCTTGAGTTTTGTGTGTAATCTACAAATGTAATTTTTTAATCACGTAAACCTATTCCCTCAGCTATAAATCGGTCATTAGCTACATAAACATAGGTTTATTACATGTAGGGGTAGAAACCCCCAACACAACTACTCAAGTAAGAAAGGTGAAGTTTATTGGTAGAACCGAGACTCAGTAGGCAGTAACCTATTGTTCGATTGACAGGACAACACTAGTGACCTTGACACTTTCTAGAGAACGAGTTAAAATATTTTCGATGTATATTTTTTTCTGAGTCTTAAAAAAATCTTTTCAAGTTAGAAAGTGAACCTACATCAATAATATTTCATAACATATATAACTTAAAATAATTTTTAATGGGTATTTTTAGTGTGCAATTTATGAAAACAAGGATTATATCTGCACATGACTTACAAACTAGCTTTTAGCTATGACATAAATAAAAGTTTGTTAAAGTTAAAGTAACGACTCTACCTGGTATCAAAACCGGAACCCTTAGTATAGTAAGCACAAGTGCTATTGACATAGCTAAAGTGTCGGTTAAAATATAAAGAGAAATGTATTACGTTAAATATGATAAACCACTTTAAATAAATGTTAAAAAATAATATAACGATAAAAGCATAGCTATAGTAAAATAATATTCAATACCAAAATTGGATTCAATTGGAATGTTGCTCAAGTTGACGAACTTATGATGACTCTCGACACATAAAGTATTAAATTATTTACATTTATTTTGTATTGAAGACTGAATATTTTTCTAAAAAAGCACAATTAATGTTATGCTTTTATATAATTCACTTTTTGAGGTCAGCGTAGCCTTTCGAATTGTTCGGAAACTATAAGCTATTCGTCAAATAGACCAGGGTTGGACTGGGCCCTCCAAAAGGACTTGAAACTTGTATTTTTAGAGGACGTAAAATATTATGAAGAACCAATTTTTTTTTACCTATTTACTGTAAAATAACTATACGAGTGCTAATAAAATTCAATAATATTCATTGACAGTAAAATATATTGGTAGTTTATGGAAGGACTTTAAAAAAAATTGTTTTCCCCATGTGTATCAAAGCATTGTTTAATATTGTGAATTGTATAGGTTATGTTTAATAAATATAGTATAAATTCATGAACTAGGTGAATTTTATTTCACAAAAGTGAAAGAACACTAAGCATTTAAGGAACAAATTGTACAAGATATTATGCTATATACTTGGCAAGGATCCTTGAACTATTTGGCTACAGCCCGTCTCAACAACATCCATCCTGAGCAAAGTGGGTTCGTCTCGAAAAAAAGGAAGTGTAAACATCACACACCCAATTACCCAACTAAGTCTGACTTGAATCAGCGCTGAATACAAGTCCCTTCAAAGCAACACATTACAAAATAAATGTTCATTTTCACGCCAAGGCCAAACTCTTACAAATTCAAAAATTATTAAATGAATTCAAATTTACATATTCAAATAATGAGATCATAACACAACTCCCTCCCCCTCCCTGAAATAAGTTTTGATCACAACGTTCTCTCTCTCTCATCCTTTTCGATTTCTAATTTCTCTAATTAACTTACTGTGACTAGTAATATTAAATTAACATTACACGTATTATTAGGATATTAATGGGATCTATTTAGCTTCCTTTCAAAAATATAAATATTATTATCTTCACTTCACACAGCGAAAATACTGTTTACTTGTCGTATGTACAAAAAAAAAGTATGATAGTCGAAAGTTTAGAAAAAGATGTTTTCTAGAAAATTCATGTGGAATCAAAATTAACTAGATTTTATTAAAATTGCATATTTCCAGAGCGAATAGATCCTAAGACGCTAGAGCCATGAAAATAAGAAATCCAGAATATATGTTGAATGCACAAAAGACTAAAACAATATAGCCAAAGATTTTGGAAACAAAAATAATTATATAGACTTTTATTCTTTATTTTAGAAACTGTCGTTAAAATACCATTATTGATTAAAAATGTATTATATTATATATTGAAAAAATGTGTTTTATTGTAATGGCACTTGATATTTATATATAGTACTGTGTTCATTCAGTAAAAGTCACGACTCTAAATTGGCCATAGTAGAAGTTGGTTGTTTTATCCATGTTCCTCAGTTAGTTAGAATAAATTTCAAAGGCAACGGCACATCAAACAAGAGTTAGTAAGTTCTGACTCGATGTGGGACTTTCACAAATAGGTCTATTTTTTTTTTGTCACGGAACTTAATTTATTTATTTGGAAGAACCGGACTCTTTTTATGTTTTCCACAACACGATGTAGTCCATGAGCAAAACAACTTCAAAGCACTTGAGATTTTCATTATATATGCCGTGGCATCCAAATATAACACCAGGGCTTTTTTGACGTGAGCTCAACTAGGTAACACACTTTCAATTCATCATTCACGAATCTTGCAACATGATACGTATGTTCCAGTACTTCTCAGTAAATCAAATATGGTTTGGAAATTACCTTAGGATCTATCTTACCTACCACAAGGTTCACAACAAAATCATTTCATCCACAGTGACCCATATGAAGGCATCTCCCATTTAGTTTATTATCCTATCCATTGTTTCTTCATAATAAACGTGCAGATAATTCTTTCTGGGTATTGATTGATCAGGAATTTGTCGCTTTCATTAGTGTCACAAGAAAGATGCAAATTCAGGCCCTTGGAATTTAAAACATGGGATATTCACAGCGACCATTGCACTACACAAGTCCTTACATAAGTAATTTATTTAACTGGAAGGAAGGCACCTCCTGCATCTTTGTTAAAAAAAAAAAAAAGAAGGATTCTTCGAATAATTCAGATATTTTTAACGTACAAAGTGTGAGCCGCACATGTTGCTCCAATTGTGATTTTAATGGAACGTCGCATTCTTTTTTGTTGCAAGCTTGGCACATTATAACTTTACTGTCGGTCCTGAAGGAGTCTTTAATACCAGCCCATTTTTTAAATTTGTATTCAGCAAGACTCACTTGGTGTCATGGTGAACAAAATAAAATATCTTATGGTAGCTTGTTGTTTCACTTTCACTTTCAACCGGTCATGTGAAACTAAAATCATTTGGAGATATTACAAGAGAAGAAGGTAAGTCGTTGGACTAGTGTGTCGGAAGGGAGGGAGGTTCCAGACTAAAATTACTTATCTGTTTGCTAAATTATTTAAAAAATGCATCAAAGTATTCATTGTGAGGAAGAAGGCCTGTACTTAGTGGACCACCCGAGATGGATTTGGATTTTAGACTTTTCAATATTTCATTGAAAAGTTCCTTTCAGCTGATTTATACAAACCAAACCAAATCAAACCATGTTTAAAAACACAAAACTAATTTGAAATAATTATTAATAAAAAATAGATTAAATAATCACAAAGCAAGTAGCTTTATGTAAAATCACTTGACATATATAAACATGTCAAAATATATAAAATAAAATCAAATAATATTTTATTTTCATTTTATATATTATATCAACCCTAATAACGTGGGCTTGCTGTAAAAACTCACTTCATTTTTTTCATGTTTTTAGATTTTGGTATCATTATAAAGGTAAATAATTGCTCTTCATTTTGGAACAACTCACTAATTCATTTGATGTTATTTGAACTAACAATGAAATATTCTGGTAGTCTCACCAAGTCAATAGAAACATTTTATTGTCAGGTAAATCTCATTAATTCATGTCAACTGAATTAGTGAATTTTCCTTAACATAGTTTTGGTCAATAATTTAAAAGACGATAAAAAAAAGTTACTAACTATACAGATGGTTAGTTAAATCTATCCTGTAAGCACTTATTTATTCAACATTATCAATGACAACAATAGTTAGGAAATATTTTCTTACTTCTTAGACTATTTTGTTTGTTTTATTTCTCACTTGTATTATTTAACCATCTATGAATCGGCTTCCCCTAATAAGGCATAGAGGACTAGACGTAAAAAGAGGAAGCTCAGAAATAGGTTCATGCTTGCTACAGTGGAGGAATCAACTTCCCTCTAATGTGAAAGAATTATCACTTTTCTATGATACATGTGGCGGTCAAAATAACAACATATATATATAAACATATGTGCCTTTATGCTATACATTATACAGAACACACATATAGACATATTTGAGCATAAATTTATGGAGCGTGGCCACACATACATGGAGGTGGTCATGTGGACTCGGTTCATAGTGCAATAGAAAATGGCAAAAAGCGTTTTCCAGTATATTCACCTCTTGATTGTCTGACAATTTTTAGAATAGCGAGATCAATGAGGAACAGAAACAAAAAGAGTGGACCTTATCAAATAAACGAATTGAAATTCACAGATTGTTTTGATCTAAAGAACCTGGCATCAAAGAATGTTAGGGATACTACTGTTGATAGTGCTGGTAATAAAGTTTGTTGGCTAAAGATAAAAGTTTTCATTTCTCAAAATACTGCCCAAATATAATAAAATACAGGTACGATTACTCTGGACAATATCAAGAAATTGATGTAGGGAAACGTGGCAGAAATCATCTAGATAGTGAATAAACTTTGAAAAATCTGTATAAAAAAACAACTTCATATAAGCAAGGAGAAGAAACAAGACCTATTCTCTTTGCCAAAAGAAAGTTATTCCAAAAAATACCATGCTTGGTATAGTTCCATCCCATATTGCAAAATAAATGAGAGGGTCCCAGAACCAGGGATTCTAGATTCTGAAAATGAAGAAGATGCTTGGATAAGATTAGACTTTAAACATGCACTTTGTAACCTCACTATATTGTTTATGGATTTTCAATGTAATTTTTTCTAATCTATTCAAGTTTAAATTGTAAATAAAATTAATTTACTTTCCTATTTTGACATTTAAAATGTAGGCATTATGTCATGTACCATGACAGAGTGTTTTTTAAAGTGATTAATTAATATAATATTATTTATTTTTTAATTGAACGACTGTCAAAATGCCTTTTTATTTTTGAAATTCAACCAATAGATTTTATGTAATGAACATGAGAAAAAGTTTGTTCCTTTTGTTGGTTTTCTAACTGTACTCCAATTTTAATGCCATTTATTTTACATTTGAATAAGAAAACATTAAAATGTAATTTTAAGTAGATATAATTTGATCAAATCAGTAATAAATCTTGAGTTATGATTCAAGACCTTTAAAAATAAATGGATTTGAATGATTATTAAAATAAATAGTTTAAAAAGTATTTATCATGATTCTAAAATAATGACTGTCACCCAATCGACCTTCTATAACACATATTTTTAATCAGGAAAATATCACCAAGTTAACCTTTAATTGTATATTTTCTTATCAGTTAAAACTAACTAAGTCAAGAGAAAGTAATTGATTAATTAAATTTAATCAACACAAGAGATTATGAAAAAAATTATTGTCACTTAATGTTTTAAAAGTATGTTCCTAATATTATGGGAAACAAATTGTTTAAGTTGGATTTATGATTTTTGAAAAAGAAAAAAAGTAAAAGTATCATTCAGTAATAAACTAATAATTGCATTTCTCACAAATTTATAATTTTGACTTAATGAGTTTCACCAGCAAGTCCACGATATGATGAATCGTTGAGATTTCTATTTCTAAACAACTAAATGGCGAGGAATAGAATATACATTTACATATAAATCCCAGCTCTAGTAATGGCTTCCAGAATTTTGCAGCTTTACACTTTTGCTACATTAAAACAATTAAAAATGTAACTAGAGCGTGCCACTCCAAAATGTGTTCAACAGTAACGCTTTCTAATAAAAGCTATGATAAAATGTGTATTTTTACACAATAGGGAAAGACTTAACCCAAGCACAAACTACAATAAAAACTTTTAAATCAGTCCGATAAGTGTATAATGTAAAAAAATAACTTCTTCCATTGGTAGTTCAGGTGGTAAAGGGCAGCTACCCCTTAAAAAAATCTCTTTCCAACAAAATACCCTCCCACATTAAAAAATTAAATCATACCTAAGTGCTTGGCTCACACCGTTTTGAGAGTAGCTCCTGAATATACTATGTACTTTTATCAAATTATGAATATATGAATAGAGACTATACCTTTATATTTACGCATTTATCTAAACTCTATAATCGTTGGTTCCCGAACTTGTTAAATGGCGTACCACCCAAATAATTTCCGTATTTTGGAGTGCCACCAAGATCGTTCTGAGTATTTAATATTTAGGTAAATTTTAATGGCCCCCAGAAATATAATGACACAACACTATTTATAGATTAACAGTTTTTATTTATCATTCTTTAACATTTCTACTCAATCAATACGAATAATAGGGCACAGGTATCAAAAGAAATATTTAAGAAAACACTTATATTTACCCCTCCAACAACTGTTTATAACTATTTTCCTTTTGGTTTGACTTGGTCGTAATATATTTATGTTATTTGATGAGACATTATCTTTTTACAACTTAAATTTGCTGGGTTTGTTTGGCTTCTCACGGTGTACTAGCTGGAATAAGTGTACGTACCACGGTTTGGGAGCCGCTGCTCTAGATAATTAAGCCGAATACTTAGCGCGTCCTCTTACTAAGCTAATTGTTTAATTCACGTTGGGGGAATAATATTTATTATAGTTTGATTAATTTACATCCTAGAGGTAGAACCTGCATGAATAACTTTCCAATTGATTTTAAAAATCTAGAGAATCATTATATTATATAATTAGTCATATTTTTATTGAAACAACATAGCAATAAGCAATAGGCATAAAATAATTATGTTTTCATAAACGCAGATTTAAAACTGTTTCAATTTACTGGAAAAATAAAGCAGTTTTCAAAGTAGTGTATATTAGAAACTAGCAATTCCACACGGCGTTGCCCATGATTATTCAAAAATTTGTTAAAAATAGGCTAACTAAAGTGCTAATTATAAATTTAAAATCCGTCTTTGGGGTGCATTCGAACCCCCAATGGTAAACATTTTCAGATCTCGGCATGCCGTAGCTTTGACTGAGCATCACACACAAATAAACAAACACACAGGCAAACACTTCCTTTTATTTATATAATATATATTATAATATAATATATATATATATATATATATATATATATAATATATATATATAGGAACAATGCTTATTCAATGTAGCCTGTTTATTCAAACACTTCGTGAACCCAAAACTTCAGGTAGAGGCGGCCGACCGGTCTCTGCTTTGTTTGTATTTCAGAATATAGAAAACCAATGGCTCAAAAGAGTGACGCACGCCCGAATGGTGAGGGTATTTCCTCTCCTCAAGCAGGTACTGAGTTCGAGAAGGAAGATAAGACCCAAAAGGGAATTTGGTCTTTTATTCTTCCGCACCTTGAGATGGGGATTGGGGATGTAATAAACGAGAGTGAAGTGCAGCGTTTTTGCCACAAATAATAAATAATAATAAATATCTTAAATATTTGTAAAGGTTTTCCTGGAATTTAATGTCCACTTTTTTCCTTCATTTATATGTTTCTCTTCTAATGCCACTACGCTCATGACAGATATTCAACAAATGTTGATACCACAATGTGAAGAAAACTAATCTATGTTCCTACTGAAGCAATATTTTATTTATTTTGGCCCCCCCAAAAAAAGTTTGTATATATAAACGCAAAAAACACTAATCTTAACTCATTTTTCCTACACCCCACTTTAAATTTAGAGCGTACACACCACTAAGTCCTCTGGACGTTAATTCTTCCCAATGAAAGAGGTCTCCCCAATTTACACAATTTTACTATAAAGGTTTCTTCCATGCCAGGAATAGAAACCCAACCACTTGATTACCAGACAGACACTATCAACTGAACTAAGGTGTATTAATAGATCCTAGTTTGGAGCTATTATAGAATCGGTTGAATGGGAGGGAGTGAAATTAAACATGAAGCAAAGTTTATCCTGCGTCCTACGTCTACGTAGAAAATTAAGAAGCTTACCTTACTTCTTTTCACTATGGTGCAGTTTAAAAGATAAGATAAGGACGCAGTGTAGCAAGTGAGCTATTATATGATGTATTTAACGTGTAGTTTATGAACCGATTGATTAAATCAGCAAATGACTTAAGAACAAGCTTAAATCTAGCACTGATCTAGCACCCAACCCCCTGCAGTTAATTCATCACCGTGAAAGTATAACCCCAATTTCAATGCTGATAATATGTTTGGACATGTCGGGAATCGAGCCAGAGATCCTTAGCTCAGTAAGAACATACACAACCAAAAAAGCTAAGTCAACCTAACTGTAATGAGAGCATGTAAGAGGATAATTTATTATTTTTATTATTAATGCGTTTTACTAACCGTTCGGGTTATACGCGCTTACGCTAATGTGTAATGGTAGGGTGATTGTGAGATGAATGTAGGACCTACAGTTTAACTTGGAATCCGAACCACGGTGGAGGCCTGGCATTACTCACATTCACAAGTTATGATTAATACAAGTCTTGTCAGAGGGAAGGAAGGGTTTGGAAATCAGAAAAATCTGTGCTGGGACCGAGGATTGAACCCCGGACCCCCAGCAGAGAAGTCTGACACCTTACCTCTAAACCACCAGGTTACCTATAATATACCATTTGTTAAACGTTACTAGCTTTGAGCTTCAAACTTACCGAGATCCTCAACTTCGCACGGTAGTACCAAGGTATCACCAATCACAGCTCGGAAAGTTTGACCACGGGATACAAATCTTGGTGCAGAGGTGGCGTCCAGTGAAACACCTGCAATTAATATAATGAGAACTAATTAACCTTCTGATATTATATATATTCTTATCAGTCGGTGGAGTAAATATTTAGGAACATTTTTAACTAGGAATAACGATATTAGAGTAGAGTAGTATTTAGGAAAATAAAACTCGAGAAATGCTTGCTAATACTTATCGGTAAGCTATTGAC
The DNA here is from genome assembly GCA_039000515.1 of Timema cristinae. Classification (NCBI taxonomy): domain Eukaryota; kingdom Metazoa; phylum Arthropoda; class Insecta; order Phasmatodea; family Timematidae; genus Timema; species Timema cristinae. Next base: position 29,645,192 of record JBCFYV010003508.1, on the reverse strand, counting down.
ATCTTCACTTCTGTCAAGGAATATGAAACTCAGAATATAAAAAAACTATAATTTTTACTGGTTGTTCTCTACGGGTGTGAAACTTGGTCTCTTACCTTAAACGACGAAAACCAATTTAGGGTATTCTAAGATAAAGTTCTTAGGAATATGTATAATCCACAAAGGGAAGAGTATACTGGGGAGTGGCGGAGGTTATATAATAATGAGTTACACACCCTGTACTCATCACAAGATATTGTGAAGTTAATCAAGTCTCGTAGATTTCGGTGGGGAAATATGCAGCGCGAATGGGAGATTCTATAACCTTGTTTAGGTTAATGACTTGAAATAAGGGAAGAGACCATTGGGAAGACGTAGATGCATATGGATTATACTAGAATGAACCAAATTGAGGTGTAATGAGGTGGACTGGACAGAACTAGCTCAAGATAGGGATAGATGGCGTACATTTGTAGGTGTGGAAATGAACTTTCAAGTTAATAATGCCATAGAGTAGGCCTAAGTCAGTAGTAAGTTCGTAGAGCAAAAGCAATGGTGTTATAGTGATTGACAAAACATGCGTGTATTTAATTTGAGAAATAATTTTCAGTATGTCAAGGATAATTATTTAAATACGTTTTAAGTTAGGGTATTCAAATCTCAAAGGATACTGTGGACAGGACATTCAGTGTGTATGGAAGAAACTAGAACCATCTTGAAGGTAATGATTGGAAAACTTGAGAGTTACTAATGCCAAAAAGTATGTTTTAAAGATTTAGAAAAATAGTTCCAGTTACTATGACACACGGTCACCAGTTCAAGACTTTGGCAAAAATTTGTTAAATCGTTTCAATATAGCGCCCTTTATTGAGTGAGGGATGGAATTTAATTTAATAAGGATTCAGGGTAAATACACTTTTGGCTATGGGACTGGTGTGTTTTTTCTTTAGTATTTTGTGTCTAGTAAAATAGATGCTAAAATTTCACTATATTATTATACTATCAAGTCATACGGCTGACTCACTCGCTGGCATTAATATTTACTCACTTATATATGAGCTAGAAACTTAAAATTTAGCAAACTTATAGATTTTTGCCTGTAACCAACGGGAAAATTCCAAAAAGTTAGAAATTTTAATCTTTAACCCTTCAAAAAAAAATTAAAATGGCGTAGCAACTTTAAAGTTGGTGTGGACCTTTCTTTGGAGGTATCGTGTGGCTAAATGGTAAGCCCTATCAAAAAACGGCTCTGGAATTACATTAGTTTACATCCACTTTCAAAGAAAATCACTGAGGTTTGGGGCGGAGCCCTATACGAGCAAAGGGAGTATACATATTCAAATATACTGTGATGGTTCATGTTTGTTGGCAAATAAAACCAACCTTAGTGGGACTCTATCTATAATCCTCCCCTTTCCCAAATGTTAATTTACCCACCTCGTGACAGAATGGTCTAAGGCGCTACTCACGCAATAGACTAGACTGTCAATGACAGAGAGATCGAGATTAAATATCTAGTTCGAGTTTATCGTGGTTGTAGTTTTTTCAAAATGGTTTTCCAATCTACCTTCATGCAAAGGCGGGTACACTTACTCTTAATATAACCTTCCTAATCCCTAAACCATTTGCTTAGTTAGTACATAAGTGTAATAAGACGTGGGGCTAAAAAATAAAATAGTACAAAGCTATCTACTTGATCAACACCTAATTAGGTAATGTGCCAATGTTGGACATATATTTTGATTGGTAAGCTTATTAAGAATGGAAGGAGACCATTTACTAAAATATAGTTGCATTGGTGAGTAAATAAAGTGTGTATTTTTTCATTTATAGGATGAATAAAACCATCACAGTTGATTAAAATGAAAGATTATAAAATGAAAGTACCCAGAGGTCATATAAAACAATTATTTAATTGAAAAATAAAATCTCCTTTTTAAAGCTCTTTTCAAACCATACTTCTACTATCCCATATATGACGTGCAAAACAATAATAAAATAATTTAAAAATAATCTATGATTAAATATGAATATAATTAATAATCCCATTGGTGTAACCAGAGGTAGGGCTTAGGGATTATGACCCTACTAAAAATAGAGAGTTTTATTCGTAATACTTGAGTTAAATGACGAAATGTATCGGGGCGTTAGTTAAATACACACATTCAAATATATTAACCACCTATCTATCACCCGTATCAGTGGGCACGCGTACTAAATGTCACACCCAAAAGTCTGGTTTGATGGTGATGGTTGAAGTCAGGCCTCGAATCCCGGACAGGTGTACTGAGAGTGAATAGCCCAAACAGGTTTATTTATTCTTACTCGCGTAATGGATTATTCTGTTTAAATTATAGCTACCGTATATCCCAGTACTCCATTGATAAGCTAATGGCGTGTAGCCTGGATGGGTAGTAAGACGTAGTAAAATGTAGTAAAATATATTTTTATCATTGAAATTTAGATAAGGTTAAAAACATTAAGTACCTAGCACATCCTTGCTTTGCAAGGTTTCTATCCAAACCAGTTAATAAATTAACAACTTACCCAATTCGGTGGTCGAATAGTATAAAGCATCACTCTCAGAATAGACTAGATTAGCGATGACTGGGAGATCTGGTTTCGAATCCTGGTTGAGTTTACCGTGGCCGGTTTTTCCTAAATTGTTTTACACTCCCCTACCACGAAAATTTGCTACACTTACTCTAAATTCAACCTTCCTCATCCTAAACAAATTGGCTTGGTAACACTGTTTCTAATCGCTTAAGGAAGTGTATTGTTATTGTTGGGAAAAAGCGTTGTCATTCTCTTGTTTTTGTGTGGTCAATCTCTCCTCAAATATAAGACAAGTTTCGCAACGCTGGATAGTCGAGGTTGCCAGTAGCTCCCTTCTTTAAACAAATCCCAAGAGTTTTAGCTTACCGACGCTGTCAGAACAGGTTGACTTTAGAACTTGAGCTTTCCTTTTTACTTTCTCTCTATTTTACAGATAGAGAAAGTATTGTGATCGTCAAAAACTCAAACTCGAGATTTTGATGAATCTGACGTTTCATGACCTCCCGAATCCGAAAAAGTTGTTTTTGAATTTCCGTCTGTCTGTCAGTCTGTACCTCCAACTAGAGGCTAAATATTTTACTGATCTAAGATTTTCATAGGGTTGCCCCGAGCATTTGGAATTAGACATCCAACCCTAAAATTAAGGGTTGTTTACAAAAGGGCAAAATGATAAAATGTTGATTTTCTCAAAATCGGCACACACGATTTTGATTAAATTTAATTTATAAACATTTATAAATATTACAAACAAAATGGCTACCATCAATATTTCGGCAAAATGACTTTAAGAGATCTGATCTGATGCGTAATTATCTATTTTTATCATATCTCCGAAACTATTTGAGATATTAAATTACTTATCATTGCAAATATGTAGATTTATATTACAAATATTTTATTCGAAGTATAATTTTATAAAACTGATAAAAAATAAATGTATTTGCGTATAGATTTAAATAACTTTTTTAAAACTAAAGGTAAGGTATTGCGACCGTAAAAATAATATAACCCGAAATGTTGATGGATGTCGACGTCTCATGAGCCCCGACCTTAAAAATTGTTTTGGAATGACGTCTGTCTGTGTGTCTTTTTAAACTCAAAATAAAGAGTAGTTTATTAAAAAACAAAAAAAGATAAAATCGATTTTCTCAAAATAGACTAACGATTTTGATTAAAATTCGTATCCAGGCATTGATTAAGTTTATAAATAAACTGGCTATTTCATTTTTCCAAGAAAATTACGTTTAGAATAGTTTACAGAAGCAGAAACTTCCGTTCTCCGCAACTATTTGAGATACTAAATACCTTATCATGGCAAAATTGTAGTAATATTAAAAATAACAAACTTTTATATTAAATATATTTTTATAAAACCGACAGTTTCTGAGATATTGGCAAATATATTAATACAATTATGTGAGCTTTAATCGTAAAGAAATACTCAAGTTTTAGCGCAATAATTCTACAATGCCATAGAGTAATTAAATATAAGTAAGTCTCTAAAGTTTATTTTTTTTTCCTTAAACCTCTTAGGAGAAATGTTTGTACACAATGATCTATATCCTTCATTTTAGACTTATTTACATTTTTTATTATTCAAAATTTATAAATTAGAAAGTGAATAGCAATGCGATGACCTGAAGATGTGCAACATCTAATAAAATGTTAAAATTTTAACCGAAAGTCTAATTTTAATACGAAGTGTTGACCCTTCTAGACCCAAAATCAATCTTTTTTTATTGTTACAAACATACAAATGAGGATATTAAATGAGGGGTTAATTTCAAAAACTGGACAAGTCCAAAAAAGTATAAATTGAGATAATGGCATCAATGTATTCCTGAGAGGTAAGGATACATCTGGGTGAATAATATTCCGTTAAAATTGGACAAGCCTCTTAGCAAATTAACTGTTAAAATACGATATGTCTGCAAAACCAGACTAGTCCAACTTACTTCTCGCAAAAACCAGACTAGTCCATCTTCCTTTCAGCAAAAACTGTACTAGTCCAACTGTTTGCAATAATTCTCACGCGTAGCGCTAGAGTAGACAAGCTACTTTGTTGTCAGCTGTATCAGGTGTGTGCCTTTCATCCTGAGAAAGATGAGCTTTTCTGATATTAAATATATTAGGACAGGTATTGAACCCATTCTTCTTGAAAACACCAAAACCTCCACTACAACTCAAGGCAATCAGGATGTTACAAATCAATGAGAGAAACAGCTTTGTAAGAACAAGAACTTACTATTATGGTCCATGGAGTACGAGTATATTTAGGAAAAAGACACCTCTCCCAAGGGAACTAAACCTACCCAACTTTACTTAATAATATTGAATATCACCAGCTAAACAAAAGGATTTGAGCAGCCTTTTGGGGTCCTTAATTTCATCAGTTAATCGAGTGATCTACAATTATATTCTTGGTGATAACACAAATACAACCGAAGAAAGTGGCGTAAGCAATATTTATCTAGAAAGTGACGACAAAAGCAGTGGCTGTTACTAACTGTAACATTGACAGAACCTGTATGTTTGTATCATATTCCATAATTATTTATCAGATTGAAATAAAATAAGCATTTTTCCAGAAAAAAACCCAACTCAAGTCCATATTTTTTCTGAGAAGACAAGTCCATTAGTTTTTTTTAAATTCATTGCAAAATAATGAAATTATATTAATATATACAAATGAAAACAAAAGGGTTGGGGTACATTATGTAAAAGAAATTATATAAGCTGATGCAATCAAACTGTGCTAGACAGTTTTTTCTTGTTTCCTGAAAAATTATAAATTTGCAATCAATCCTTCAATTATTTAAAAATTAAAATTATAAAATTAAAAACTGGGTCTCCGAATTTTTTTTACGTAAGTATAGTGGAGTATGCCAGTGTATATTATTTCATTTCACAAATACGAGTTTTGAGTAAACATCTCCATTTTTAAACAATGTAATGAGAAAGTCCGTGTGAGGTCCCGTACCATTTATTTTTATGCGTGACAGAATCAGTTTGATAGCCCCCCTTAAATTTCAAAACTGACTGACTTAATAAGTTCGCATACGCCTTAAAATTGAGATAATGGCAGAATGTTATGCGTACTGTTGTGAAATGATTTGAAATAACTATTAAGATAAAAAGCGCGTGTGTTGAACTTTTTACGTTTTGATATTTTTTTTCACGACACAACTAAATAATTTTAAAATATCCATTGTGATTTCGTTTAACAATGTGTCCCACTACCCATTCGGGTTATACTTATATTTACTATAATGTGTCAGGTATTAGGAAGGCTGGAAGTAAAGTGAAAAAATAATTTAGGAAATAAAAAAACCTCAGTACACCCAACAGGGATCAAAATATTATATATCTAGTTCGGTCAGTGTAGTTTATTGCGAGAGTAGCGCCTTAAACCATGTAGCCACCAAAGTGGGTCATTGTGATAGTAATCAAAGATATGTTTTTACAATAGAAAATATAATATGTTTGGAACCAGATGTTTCTAATTTGTGTTATAAGGTACGCCAATATTTTTCTGTTATCGTGTGAATAGTTGAGCTACTCAAACGCATCCATATTTTCTTTGAGCGTGTGAGTCGAGCTTTAAAGCTAGAAATTCTCCTTATGACTCACTCAACTATGACAAGACATCCAAGCCTATACCGAGCAGTGAGTTTAGGGACGCGAGAAAAAAGTGATTTGCAGTTTTTATATCAAAATTTTTTTTGTTAAAAAGAAAGATTATTTCTCCAAAAGAAAAAAAAGTTTAATTTTCTTCAGATGTTGAATGACTAATTGTCAAGGGTGTCCCGGAATTTAACAACAACTTTTTCTTTTCATTTAAAAAGTTTCTCATCTAATGTAAATACGCTCATGACAGGTATTCAAAAACTGTTGATATCTCAATGTGAATAAAATTAAACTCTTATGTTTCTACCGAATCAAAATTGTATTTACTTGGGCCTAAAATATTTTGCTATAAAATTTGCAAAAAAACTTTCCTCTTAACGCGTTCCTTACAGACCCACCTTAACATTTAATTGCAGCGCAGTTTATTATCTGTGTGCTGGCATGTTTCTATCAACTTGAGCTATTTTTTTTATCTCTATCCATGTATTTCTTGAATCCTATCTTACGTTTCTCAGTTACATCCTAGTTATCATTATCACTCGATCTTTTACATTTTTTTACTTTTCTCTTTTATTTTTTATTAATAAAGATTTGTTTTCTTTCTGATCTGCATTATAAAATCTTTATTTCGCTCTTGACTGCATATCCTCATAAAGAGATAAAGGTGTTCTCCACAAACCAATGTGTGTTATCTTTGTCACGTGACAATGTACTGAAACTTAGTAAAAATTGAGATTCGCATCTGTGTGCACGCGTATCAGGATGTTAGTCACGTAATGTATAGTTTGTCGGGTTTCAAATCTTGGACAGGTGTGCAGAGGTGTTTTATTTTTCCAAATAGTTTCCAACTCTCTTTTTCCGTAAACGCAAGCACTCTCTATTCAAAGTTAGGCATGGCCTTCCTCAACCATTATAAATTAGTCTAAATGCTCAAGAGAGACATAACTATGTTGGATAATCAGTATAATAATCTAAGTGTTTTTTTTTAAATTAATGTTAGTTGTAAGTTGGTATGATGAGAGAGAAAGAGGATGAACCAAAATACATGCAGATTATTTTCGTATTACAAAGAGATAACAAATAATTAAACTATTTTGATTATTCGGGTTTCAGATGTGTGTACATCTGTTTAGAAGTTTTTATAAAATCGCCTCAAATTTTGTTTTGCTAGTTCTTCAAAAAGTGTAAAAAAATCTTCTGTATATATATATATATATATATATATATATATATATATATATATATATATATATATAGATATATACACACACACCATTATAAACTATTGGTATACATTATATATATAGTTAAGTAAATTTGTAAACATTTACGTTCCATACAAGCATTGTGAATATTAAATGCCATTTAAAATTTGAAAGGATTTCAGTGTAAGTTCAGATAAAATTACAAATTTAGATCATCAAAAATCACATTTTTCCCTTGGAATTTGACTAGTTTATTTGCAATACACTATAAATACACACACACAAATAACTATGCTTCGAAAGAAAGTTTTACATTTATTTTAATTGAGATTTGAGTGGTCAGCCTTTTAAAATTTGACCTATAGAAAAGGTTTACTGAACTTAAAAATAATATACAGCTATTAAACGGACACGGTAACAGCACATTTAAAATTTGAGTTTACCCTTTATCTGGGCTTAGTGGGGGTGAGTACGGCCCACTCACAATTAACACTGAATACTGAATATTAATACGTCACATATGAATGCAAAGAAAATAATATAGAAAGAGAGATAAAAATATGAACACGGTCCAAAGAAAACTATATCCTAATGTGAAACTTTGTTCAATTGATGAAAATTTAACTAAAATACTATATAGATCCTATCCCATACCCTTGTTTCAGAAGGTCTTACAATTTAACTATCATGTGTTTTACTAATGTTTGCATAGCAGAGTAGTTCTTAAAATCCCAGTAAAGAACGATACAAAATTTGCATGATTGCCACATATCTTTTTTTTTCTTTAATTTAAATATGTTAATTACTTTTTCTAGAATATATTTGAATAAATGCAACAAAAAAACTTCGTGTTGTCGTTTTGTCAAGATAATAATTAAAACCTCTTTTTGAAAAACAATCTTATTCCCAAATGATTGCATGCTTGTAATTCAAAATTTAACTTATTTAAATCAATACAAATTAGGAAATTAGCATATATATAATAAGCTGTCGGGCTTAGTGTACAAGTTTTAGGTTCAAATCATGATCCTGTGTACTGTGGATAGTTTTTCCAAAATGGTTTACCACTCTCCCTCCACGCAAGTGCGGGTACGATTCTTATCAATATAACCTTCCTAATCCCAAAAACAATTACCGTAATTAGTACATAAGCGTAAAAACCGATTGAGTAGTTGGTCGCGATACTTAAAAAAAACCTTAATTTTAAAATTTTATTGTTTGGAGAATGACGCCTGTTTCACCGGTACGGTTAACAAAAAAGAAAATATAGGACTCCATATAACCTTAGCGCTTGACTTTGGGACGAAATTTCTTAATATCACAAGTTGTGAGCCTGATGCCTTAGACCACGCTATCACTAATAGTGGTATTGTCTTTAGCATAGACAGATATAAACAAAATTAATTTATCATGCGTCCTTATGGAAAGTTTGAAGGTGAACAATGAGACGTATTTCTTTTAACAATGACAGCCATTGCGATCTTGACGACTCAGACTGTGTGACATGATGGTCGGGAAAATTTTATTCAAAACTAAAAAAAAACATAAATAAATATGAAACCTAGCCTAGCTTTACATACGTTGTAGACCTAGATCGTATTTAGTTTGTATTTTACATATATTCACCTGCAAAGTGGTCATGTTGCTTAAATATTAAGCTTATTTATTTAGGTTAGCTCAGATTGGGTCAATCTCGGCTGGGAGTATTCAAGTGTTTTTTTCCTAGATAATTCCCCTCCCTTTCTTACAGGTAGATTTGGGTACATTTTATCTCAGAGTGTACGTTACTCATCCTTACTCCATTAGCTTGATTATTATGTATGCGTATGTCCTGAATAGGTAGTAAGATGCAGTGAAAATACATAAACATATTATATTTAAAGCTGAAGCCTCAGTCACCCCAACCACCAGTGGCGGAAAATAAAAAACAAATAAGCCTATAAAGATTAAAACTTACATATATTTTTTTAGAAAACCTAGGGATGTACAACTCAAGACTAACTTTGTGCCTGTATAATATTTACAGGATGAGTTGTAATTCACAGATACGGACAGTACCATAATATTAGGTGGATACATGTGAATCATAAGCACTCTTTGCCAAAAATCCCTTCCTCCCATAATTTTTTAGGCCTAAACAATTGCCGGTGACAAGACGTTTTCACAAATGCGAGGTTCAGTATAGTGTAGGCAGCAAGGAACTACACAAGCAGAATAATAGGATATAGCAATGGTCATGGGAAAACCTGACAGCAGAGCCGGACCTGTGGTGCAGCTGTACGATGATCGCCTTCTCTGCAGATATCAGAGCGTGAATATGTTTGTTTGAAACTGCGTTCTAGGGAGACAAATCGAATGGGTCCAGTGCTACGAGTGGATGCAGGACGGCCAAGTAACATACGGGCAGTAGGTGTGTAAGATGATTTATTAACTGCCTTTCGACATGAGCCAGCGTTGCATCTCCCGACACGTAGCACATGCTATACACATGTCACAGCGGTCAATTATGCAGGTGTGTCACTCGTATAGCCTCGTTTATATTTTAACACAACATGTTGGCCAACAAGCTGTGTTACAATATAAACGCATTCCCAACATGTTGGGGATGTTGGCCAACATGTTGATGTTGGGAGTAATGGTCAAAGCCAACAAGTTGTGTTGTGTTGTGTTGTGTTGGATCATTTGTTGGAGATAATAAACGACCAACCCGACATGTTGGATGATTTGGGAGGTTTTGCGCATGCCCTATAGAGTCTAGTTAGTCTAGTCTTGGCAAAGCACATGTTTTGTGGCTATACATAAGGTTCCCATAAAGGTTAGAATTGTAGAAAAATTTTCTCCCGTAGTCACAATATTTTCCCTTTCCACTTTACCACGTAAATGAGGATACATAAGTGTAACTAAGCATTCAAAGTCCACCTATGACACGCGTACAAAGTTATCAAATCCACTTTTCAAATGTAGGTTATTCATTATTCCCATGTACGCACCTTCAATTTGACGTTTAGACAAAAAACAAAAAACTTTAAACCCCCCCGGTTCTTACGTTTCGTTTTAATCTGCAAGTGTACACTTCCTGTCAACACGATAAATGAAGAATGACAAGTAGTACGATGCTATCCATGGCTAGAAATGTGTAGAGTGATTAAAAAACAGTGGAGGACCCAGGATGTTGGTCCAACAAGTTTGTGATAGTAAACGCAGTTTACTTTTCCTCATGTGTTGGCTCTCAACATGTTGGGTCCAACTTGTTACGTAATAAAAGAGGCTTATGGAGCAACTTAGCATCTGCTCTGACTGACATGCTTTGCCAGACAAGTTTTCCAGTGGATCCAGCAGATCTAGACTTTATTGGGATCATTCTACGGCCTTATGAAGCCTGTTTCACATAAGAGGGAATGAATGACTCTCATAACAATCACCTGTGGGCGAGTACTAAAACGCACTTCACTCACGTTCTTGCATCTCAGCAATGATTCAGAGTGAACGCATGGGCTGGCATTGTTTTAGATGCGAGCATTCTACCAAGTCGTTTGGATTTTCAAGATACCTTCTGTTCTTTGACACGGTTTTATCTGAGATGTTGGAGGACAACACATTGATTTTGTGACAGAGGATGTGGTATGTGGCATATGTGTCCAAGTCTAACCACCAACGATTGTAAGAAATTTCAGGCGTAGCGTTGCAACATCAGCCCCCTCTAACTTAAATGTTTTTTCTCATATACGTTCGGGTTATAAGCATATGTACTAATTACTTTAATGTTCTAGAGATGAGGAAATATGAGATTATAGGAAGCGTTCCCTAATTTGCGTGGAGATAAAGAGTAGTAAACCATTTAGGAAAAAATACCCTCATTACACCCGACCAGGATCGATCCTCGATCTGCCAGCCATTGGAATTCTAGTCTATTGCGAGAGTGACGCCTTAGAACATGCAGCCACTGTAGTGATTCTTTACTTAAAATAAAAATCTATGTCAAAGATAAGTGGCACATTCATTAAAAAAAAAAAGAACGAATATATTCTACTGGCCGCTATACCCCTTATATTTCGAGTATTACAACTCTTTAAATTACAGCGTCTTGGGATTCCATTAATTTAAATTTCTTTTTTTTTACTCTGTTTTATCCCCTCCCCTTTCCACCCCCCTTTTTTTTTGTCCATGCATGTTGGAAATTTTCAACGAAGAATAAATGAATATTTTGATAAAACACAATCCCAAAGAAAAAAAAGTAAGTACTTCCTTTTATTCGAGAAACGAGCAGCCGTGGCTTTGTATTTGGTAACGGGTACGTCGCAGCTTTACTGATACCAACCTACCACGCCAAAATATATTATTTATTAGGACGTTAGAAAACCAAAGCTGAAAGAGATAGAAACATTTTCTAACATAAAGAAAGTTAACGGTTTTGCAATATGAAGTTGATATGTTTGTAGTAGGCCTACTCATTAATCTATTCTGATATTTTTGTTTAATTATCCATGTTTACAAATTTATAAAATCAATTAGGGCCTTTTTATTAAACTTGTAGAATAGTTAGCTTGATCATTGAGCCTTAATTGGCTGAGCCTAAGAGTGGAGTTCACTCTCAAATTGTCGCACTGAATATATTGTTCATCTAGTAGAGTTAATATATTTAAATAAGTCTCCCTTCTTTTTTTCTTACCCTTTTTTTAATTAGCACTACGTCTTAGTACCCATCTGGGTTGTAAGATTATTTACTAATTAAGTTAATTGGGTGGAGATGAGTAAGGTTGAATTTAGAAGAAGTATAACTGTGTTGGCAGGCAGGGAGGTGGAGAACCATTTACGAAAAACCACCTTGAGTAAAAAAAAACACATTGGGAACATGCGACTGGGATTCAAACCCCAATCTCTCTCTCATTGGCAGTCCAGTCTATTGTGAGAGTGAAGCCTTTGACCATTCGACCACTAAAGCGGGTACGCTTTAAATTAAGTTCGCAATAGTAAAATATAATTTTTAATAATAATCTGAAATAAGTCCTTAAAATATTTGGATATATTTATAGTTTTATTTTAATATATAAGAATATTATTTCAGCTCTAGTATAAAATCACTTCTTTTTTCCGTATCTTTCTAACATTCTTGTGTTTATATGTGTCACTCCCTGAGTGTTTAAAGAAAAGAGAATAAAGAAAAGCGTGATATTACTCAGTTTTGGTCTGAAATGAAAAAGAGAGAGGGAAAAACCACAACAGTCAAAGCTGGTAGGCAATTAACAATGAAACAAAGCAGGATTCCGACAAGGTTTTGAAAATTAACATATTCATTATGACTAACGATACCATACTACAGTGTGACTTAATCAGGAGTAACATTTTTCCTTCCTCTTCAAATACTTTGTGCAATTTTAAGATAACATACAATTAAGAAGGTTGGAAAAGAGAAGTGTTTTAAATTATATATTTTTAAAAAAAAAGCTGCACACCATCATACTGAGAGAGGATTAAGATAACGTTTCGTAACGACTTCATTCATGAACGACTCTTTGTAATTATTCACTATTGTTTCAGGAAATACGGGATTTCCTGCTCAACATTTTCACTGACCGAGGTCACAGACAAGGAAATAACAGATACACAGCCTTACGGGAGATTTGTTGCGCTCCTCGAGTCAGGTAGAACTTAAAATATCCAGTGATAACAGCGCTTCCAAGTGAGAATTCTTTGAAACAACTCAATTTCAAAATTTTTCTGATGAGAGAGACAAACCGATAGAGTGAGAGCTAAAAGTTGCTGTCTTGTCTCTCCTAGTACAATAGATCAGGTAGAGGCAATCCCTTACCCCAACTCACCCCCTTTCATTGAACAAAACTTTGCAAACAATGGGGAGGGTTGGAACCAAATATACAATACCAGTGCTTCTACAGTGTTGACATGAGTCTTGGAAATGCACTTGTAAATGAATTATTAAATATTTTGTGACCAGCTTCTGCAGTCACAATTCTTTAGGATTCACTTTTTCGTTAGACTAGACTTCAAATAACTGGGATATGTGTTCGAATCCCGATCGGTTGTACTGAGAGTGTTTTTTCCTAATATGCTTATAATTCTCCTTCAACGCAAATACGGGCACATTTCCCAAACATTTTACCTTCCTCATTCCTTATCCATTGGATTAAATACGCGGATAGCTGTAATGGGAAGTATGACACGTGTACACAAAATATGTCAGTAATTAAAATTAAATACTTATGTTGTAAAGGTTGCATTTATTTTTTACATTTAGTTGTCAAATCAATACAAATTATACAAGGATATGCTACTAATTTTTTTTAAAGTTAAATACATAGAAAATATAATAAAAAGAGTTTCCTAGGTATATATTGGGTATCGGTAATACCGTCTTATTTTAAACACTGGAAAGATTATATTCAACATTATTTTATACAGATGTGCAATGAGAGTTAACAAATCGGTTTTAAATCAGTTTATAGTAAAATCAAGACTGAAAATGAAGCTTATTTTCTTAAACGCTCTTTTAGGATCACCCAACAAAACGATCATAATGTTTTGTCCAATTATTACACTCTTCCAACACCTTCTCGTGTCTGTATGGAGAATTAAATATCTCTTAATTTTATTAAAGGGGAATAGAAATAATTTTTTTTTACTCTGAAAACTTTTTCAAAACAAGATTATTTTACTATAAAAGAACAATATTTTCATACATTTAACAATCGCAGATTTTCTTAAAAATAACTATTTACATCAAAATAAAATATAGTTTAGTAAAGTGAGTAAAATTGTTGACAGTACAAGTATATATAAGAATACTCTTAACTATACCCAAATATTGTTTTAATCACAGCCATAGTTACAAAGGGTTTTGTGTAAAAAATATCTATTAAGATGTAAAATAAAGTTCTGTTTATATAGTTTGGACAGGCTCGAGACTAAAATTATGATCACTAGCATTAAAAAATCAATACAATAATAATAATAATAATAATAATAATGCAAAAATATGATTTAACAGAAATTTGATTAAAATATGTGTCAAATAAATTTGGACATTGATATATTTCATAATATTCTGGTCACTTTGATTTCATATTGTACTAGATCAATCTTTGACATACAATCCTGAACCAACCATGGCAATCACAAACTAGTTATATCAATTAATAGATACGAAATCTAAGAAAGAAAATATTACTTAATCTATTAACTGAGTTTTCAAACGAGCGCAATCACAGGGTGGCCGTTGTGCCCCATTGACAAAGCAAACTTTACCTAAGCAAGATCATAGAAAAATGTTAGAAAAATTAGCATCACATTTCACCAAAGAACATAAATTAAATAATATACTCGGTTACCGAAACATATTAAATATGAAGCATCATGATTTTACAAAGATAATCGTGACCACCAAGTTATGCCGCCTGAATTAGTTTATTTTAATAGTTATGCCGCTCCTAGATATGCGATAACTGCTATGTATTTGTAAATCTAATGTATCCACTTTAAAATAGTATTTAGTTTGCGTATTCATTTACTTTTAGTACTTTATACTATTTCCTCTGCCTTTACAAAGTTAGTGTTCCACCATATCAAGTTTTTGGTGTTTAGGGAACTTTAAGGACCCCTTCCATTTCCCAGCAGTAAATTTTAGAAATTACAAACAACCCAACTTGCATGGTTATGTTGGGTGGTCTTTTTGCCAACTTGGCAAATTTAATTTTTCTTTTATGCATAAAAGTATATTCTTTTGGGAAGGTGGCAGTTTACTCTCATTTCCAAACACCTCTCTCTCCCTCCCCCTTCTTAGCTCCCACAATTCCAATTTGAGTTTTTAAGACGTATTTGATTATCTTATAAGCTATTTCAATCTGACCACATCAAAAAGAGTGTTCTATATTGGTTGTATACATTTTAAGCGCTTCCATTTCTTGGGCTTCAAGTTTGCCGCTTTATTTGGCTATCCGGGAAGGTCTATTGAATTACATGGCGATATTTAAAGTGTCTACCTCCACAAGAATTGTATTTATATATCTTTGGAAACATTTTCAGGGGAAATCCCTCCCTATTTTCCCCTCCTTCATTTTGAAATTTAAGAATCCAGTCTTTGATACTTTTTGAGTTGATCCTTATATCCGCCTGACTAATGTTAATTAGTTAATTAGTTAACCCCCATATCACCACCCTTCTTAGAAATAAATAATATTTGAAATGTGTTTGTGGTTATTTGAAATTATACCTCTACACTTATAACAAATTTTAATTTTCTACCTCCTACTTGTGATGGGGTATCACGCGCCACCCCTCCCCCTCCTTACCTATTTCCTGTAGACTAATTTTGAAATTTAAAATGCTCAGCCATTGTAGTTAATTTGATTGGTCCTGTATTTGCTGGACGAATTCCAATTTTATATCACACAGAGAAATAATTTATCAACTGGCTTTGAAAATTTTATCCTCCTGCGTCTCATTTCTTTAACTACCACAAAATCTCAAATTTAAGATTATTTGGTTATTTAAAGCCGTACTTCTACAAGCATGTCAAATTTAGTTTATCTACCATATTTAATATTTCTTTTAAGCTCCCCTTTATTTCCTGGACTACTAATTTTAAACTTTTAAATGTTCGGACTTTTATAGTTATTTGAAGTGGTATCTTTGGCTAAATGCAGAATTTTAATTTTATAACACACTGAGAAGAAGTTGTTTACAGTAGTTTTGTAAGTTTTTAACCACTCAACCACTTTTTACAACCCACTCTGACAAATTTTAAATTCCACTACTCATTTGGTTACCTGAAGTTTTATTTCTAATTGTCTTTCAAATTTTAATCTCTAACCTCATCTCAAAAGTTATTTCTGGCTGTAACTAGCCCCTCCCCCCAATTCCCATTGTCTAAGTTAAAAATTAAAAATTTTCAATTTTTTATATTTATTTAGAGTAGTCTCCATACCTATGAATTTGAGTTATCTACCACACAAAGAAGTAGCTGAATGTATAAGTTATGAAAATGTTGAGCACGTCGTCTTCGCCTACCATTTCTTCAACTACCGCTTAGAAATTTCAAATAACATTAAGATTTATTTGGTTACTTGTGAAAGCTCCTTCTTCCTACTTGCCAAATTTAAATATTCTATCACATTTAAAAGTTGTTTTTATTTATATAACCCACGCCCCCTTCCCCATATTTCCCAGAATCCCATTTAAAATTAAAAATGTATATACTGAGTTGTTTAGCAAGGTTCCTTTACTTTACTTCCAAATTTCACTCTTCTACCTCACTGGAAATTAGTTGTTTCTATTAGTTTTGTACATTTTAAAACTCATTTTTCTACCCTTAATCTAGATTTTTAAGATGTGTTTGGTTAGAGTTGTCCTCCTAACCGACTGTCAAACTTAAATTTTCTAGCACACATTAAAGATTTTTAGTCTGTTTATATCCCCTACCCTATTTCCCAGGGTCCTACATATTAAATAATAATGTTCATAATTTATAATTATTTGGAGTGATCCCATTGGTTATTTGCATAATTTCAATCTTTTACCACCCTGAAAAGTAGTTATTCATATTAGTTTTGGTAGTCTTGACACCCCACCCGCTTTTCTCCAACGCACCTCAGGACCCATAATGTGGATGCCGTACATAAATTAATTTCATATTAGTACTCTGCCACCTGATAAACCTCTATATATAACATTTCATGATTGGAGTATATGGAATTTACCACCCCTTTTTGCCCCTTTATACCAATTTAGGCGATGAAATTTGAAAAACCCTAAAGTTGTTCTCACCCAATTCTATAAAGAGACGTTCATTTTAAATTTCAAGGCCACCATTTAAAAAGATGTGTGGTCAGTGAATTTTGAAAATTTCAACGCCCCTTTTACATCCCTTACTGGGTGAATTTCACAAAATCCGGTCCTATCTCTGGTCTAGGGCCGAAAAGGAACCTTTACTAAAAAATTTAAGTTTACATGTTTGAAACCATTAAGCTCTTCGAACAAAACCACAAACTCCCCCACCTCATTTATTGTCTCTACAGGAAAAATTGGCCTTGTAGTTTGGAAATCTAAACAAAATGTCTCATCCCCGCATATCCACGCTCATTTTGATATTATTATATCAATATTTAGTTATTATAAGAGAGAAAACATAATAAATCCTCAAATTTGTTTCTTTAAGGTCCTCGCACACCAGCATAGTATCGTATACGTACGGTGCGTGGTTTTCCATTCCGCTTTGAAAGCGGAAAGACACGTAGCCTGCGATACTGTTATGGCAGCCATTGCCTACCCCCACTACACCCTTTCAAACACTCCTCTCACACATCACTAAGTTTTTTTCAGCCATTGAAGAATCATTTCGACAGGTGCCCAAATAATTTCAAATATCTGCTAAGGCTGAAATATTTAACTTGGTCTCTCGGTATGAGATAAAAGTATTATAATGCGAGTCCAGCTATTACCCTGGACATTTTCTTTTTTACCTTCAACAAGCATTGCAACCCCATACATCCAACGATCAGCTACCCATGATACTTCTACCACATCAAAATGTTCCTTAGTCACTCCCTCAACAATCAATGTATCATCTTGCTTCCCATCATCAACTTTATATGTCTCATCAAACAGCTCTTGATGTTCCTCAACAGCCACAGCCCTACGTGAGGGGGATTTGGGAAAAACCTAATGAAAAAAATCCTTTCGTAATTTATGGACAGCCCCTTGTTGGTTTTATAAAAATATATTTCAAGTAAAGATTTTCTAAAATTATAATATTACTACAACCTTACCATAGTGAGTTATTTCGTGTCTCAAATACTTGCAGAGATAATATTGAAATTTCTGCTTATGTAAAGTTGCCTTAAAATTATTATCATGAGATGATTAGAAGGGCCATTTAGTTGAAAATGATAAACAATGGCCAGATACGACATTTAATATAAATCGTTAGAGCAGATTTCAAGAACTTGTTTTATCTCTTTTTTTTTACCTTTAGTAAGCTACCCTCAATTTAGGGTAGGATAGGTAACTCTTAAAACTCCTTGTGGGAACCCTATAAAAACCCTAGATACTAAGTTTTATTTAGCCTGACCAGTAAAATTGTTTCGGCTCTAGGCCTAGATATAGACACACAGGTAGACAGCATAGCAAAAAGCACTTATCAATCAGTTTTGGGAGGTTGACATTTATCAACATTTTGAGCTAGATTTTTTACGATCTCAATACTTCCTTCTTCAAGTGGTCTAGAGAAAGTAAAAAGTGTCTATTTACGTAATATGAGCACAAATCACTTTACATTTTAGTAGTGAAAACATATTTCTATACATTCTTAAAACTACTTTCAATGGCACTATGGAGTAAAATAATCACAATTTAAGAAGGAAAAAGTAGTTGATATTACATTGGCCACTTATGTAAGTTTTCGAGTTCATATTGTCATCATGTCCCATTATTTGAATACCGTATTTATTTTTAACTTACCAACTATAGTTATATAGTCTTATGAAGAATGTTTGGCTAGATACAGTAAATATTTGAGCTTTTAGAGACTAACAACTAAAGTGTTTTATTTAAACATACTCCTATCTAAACCTAATATTCAAAAGTCAAAAGTTTTTAACCTAAAGTTTAAGCCAAAAAGCTGGTTTTGTTTGCAACACAATCACAATTAATACAAATTATAAAGTCTTAAATTATTTCAACGTTTCGAAATGGAACACGCTACAAATCTTACTTTAGATAAAATAGTCTAGATTCATAGAAATATGTGAAAAACACAGTTAAGCTATTAAATTTAATTGGGCTCAAAATCAGCTTAGTCACAAGTACTCAACTCTCCCAAATTCACTCAACGAGATGCAATTATTGGTGTAATACGTTCTTCATTTTTTGCGTCGGTTTCCCTAAACAATGAATGTTCACCTTTGCAGTCCACTGCAAGTGTTTGTGGATTCTAACTTTAAGAAGGTGGCTTAGTGCAAATAGCTTGTGTTTTTTGCATTGTTTAAGCCAGTGAGGGTATATTAGCCTTATTTTCCTCAATGCCTTTCCTAACATTATATGTACAATACCTTCTTGGTGCTGCACATCAGGAAATAGCTCAACAAAGGTTTCTAGGACAAGATCCGTGATGTGTGTGAACATATCTGTAGGGGATTTGAGATTCCCTAAGTCATCTTGCCCTTTGTTAAGATATGCTCTATGAAAAATTAAATAATCATGCCCTGACTCCATGTTGGCATCACACTTTGTCAATGTATTCTTGCAGAGTTTACAATGAAATTTCCGCTCTATCTTATAGGCAAGATACCCAGCAACATATCTAAGAGATCGAACAGATAAAATAAATTAATATCGAATATTAATTAGTGGTGATAAATAACGTTAAAATGGTATTTGTAAAGTTTTATATACATTATTTTCCATTTAAAGTACTATTCATTAATAACAGATGTAAGATAACAATTAGGAAAGCAGTTTGAGATACCTATTTATTTTGTATCTCGCGTTTCAAAATAATATTTATGTAACCTATAATTAGTTTACACTGTAAGGTGACACCAATACTTTAATGGACTGGACTAGATTAGACAATACTAGACCAGACTAGACTATAGTCTTATATTATAAGCTACACTACTACATCATAGTAATTAATAAAATAAAGCTTGCAAACTTTTAAGATAAATTAATGGAGTGTAGGGTATATAATATATTGAAGAATTGCTTCAATAAACTGCATATAAATGTATTTATATGTATGGGCCCTTTATGATTAACTAATGATAATGTAATAAATAATTCATCATTAATTGATCAATATATAAGGTATACAAGTCTAAAATACATAAAAAAACACGTTAAAATGTTTAAAACTTACAGATACCAAAATAGGTTAGACAAAACAAAGTTCAAGTACATGTAATTTCAGAATTCAAACTATTAAACTTTTGGGTTAAAAGGTTAACATCTGTAAATAGGTTATGATTAAATGATTGAGTATTAATATACGACTTTAAGATATACAATATTTATTGAAACAATGCTAAAATTATATATAAATATTAGAGTTGACACGTATAAAATTTTAATTCATAGGTTAACCAATTTGAAACGGATATAATTGATTTAGATAATTTTGTAATATTCTAAGTGCTATCTGTTATTGTTTGTCCCGTTACTCCTTTTGAATTTACAGCATTGAAAAAAATACTGGAATACTCAATCCGACATGTTTCGACAGATAGGTGTCATAATCATGGTTATTATTATTATTATTATTAGCACCGCGTCTTACTACCCGTTCGGGTTATACGCACTTACGCTAATGTGTAATGGTAGGGTGATTGTGAGATGAAATGAAGGACCTACAGTTTAACGTGGAATCCGAACCACGGTGGCGGCCTGGCATTCCCCACATTCACAAGATGTCTTGTCAGAGGTGAAGGAAGGGTTTGGTAATCAGATAAATCTGTGCCGGGACCGAGGATTGAACCCCGGCCGCCAGCACAGAAGTCTGACACCTTACCCTTAGACCACCAGGTCACCCATAATCATGGTAACTGTAAAACGAAATTAAAAAATCATGAAGACAGAATAATATTAAAGAGTTACAATAAATGAGAATTACTGCTGTCCAATAATAAATTCATGAAAGGAACAAGAATCATCAAACAAACTTACAAAAGTCATTGTGAAGGACACTAAGTGTTGGTACGACAGCGAGATGTTGACTGATTTAGGTGTAGTCCGAGAAATTACATTTTGATCTGCTATTTTATTTTATTACATCAATTAACTTAACAAATTGTATCAATTAATTCTTTCTATATATATTTGAGCAATATATCTTAAGTCTTAAATTCTAAATAAAATCCACTCCTTACTTTCAACTCGCTTAGAATGTTTTCTAAATGGTATTGGTTTAATCTGTTTAGAAGTAGTCCTCAATCGCTAAAATGTAATGTATTATATTCGGTTTAGGTTTGACAAAGTTTTGATATAGTTGGTTTTGGATTAGTATGTAAGCTTATATTAACGTTTGGAGAACTTAAAATTTTTCAAAGCTTATGATTCTAATTCTTTTTTCAAATGATTGTTTAAGTCATTTTATTTATATTCAAACTTTCAACCTTATCTTCACAGGATATATCATCACTATTTGTATGTATTGGCACTAGAATGTACTATAAATATAAACAAAAGTAACTTTTAATGAACACATTTTTAGAAAATTATGTTTAATACAGTTTATAGAAAAATTACGAAAACTATGGTTTCTAAACATATATGTATGGTTTTAAAACCATCAATATCTTTATTTTCAATTAAAAATGTGTTTTAATAAAGATGTGCTCAAAAATCATCCCAGTTCAGGATACTCAAAGTTGGGCACTAAATGGGAGAGCACTTAGACCCACGCACCCGTTTAGAAATCCCGGATATTTTAAAACATAGTTTTCTACAAAATCCTGGCAAACATTATAAGAAGGTTTCTCTGATTGGCTAGAAGGCTTGAATTTAGAATTTAAAGTTAAAAAAAGAAAGAACCTTTACGTGTAAATGTGTACTTCTAAGATTAAAGCAAATAGTTTGACACCTCTATATAGCCTTCCTCTATCAAAAATAAAGTCATATTTTTATAGGGTCACAAATTGTGGAATTGTTTTACGCGATTATATATGATGACTCCCGATTTTTTTTTTAACTTTAGAGTTAAAATCTAAACCGTTTAACTGGTCAGAACTATCTCCCTCATTTTGATGAAAACAATATTTCAAAATATCTAACTACTTCTTAAATAAATTGGTATTTCTAAACGTCTGCAATTCTTCTCAATGCTCCTTAATAAATAATTGCAGTTGACAGCCAGTCCCTTAGTTTAAAAAAAGGTCCATCGTGTTTCAAGTTTTCTTTATAATGTGCAGTCAGAGTAAACTTATTTGTGTGGCAGGATTAGGGTACTTTATGACGAGGGGCTGGGAGTTAGAGATGGGGGCGGGGGGAGGGTGCTACCTGAAGCTTGCTAGGTGACCGCCAGCCGACCGGAGCTCATATTTTGTATCTGCCTTTTAGTACATTCGAGTTTAAAGTGAGTCGTTTCAAAAATGCTCACTTGATTGCGCTGTAGTCACTGGGGATCGCACCTAGCGATCCCAACGTTGAGGGAGTAAAGCCTCGAAAAGGAGTGCAACATTTTTAACCTAGGGGCTGTGTATCTGTTATTTCCTTGTCTGTGACCGAGGTTCATTTCTATTCACCTTTCAGACAAACGGTTGGTTGGGGGGGGAGGGGGTAATTTAACAATACATGAAATATGATTCTAAGAGAGAGATAAATTCCTATTACCTTTTCGTTCTACTTAAATATAGTCACTAAAATAAAGAAGTAATTTAAATTCCCTTCACTAAGGATGATATGATATTATTATTATATCTAGGCCTAGGATTCATTTACCCTATAAGGTGGCAAGCTTGACTTGCATTATTACACTATGGTACAGCTTATAAGATAGGATCATAGTGTAATCTGTTAAGGTAAGAATGCACTTATGTACTAATAATCACGCTAATAGTTTTAGGGATTAGGAATGTAGATTTTAGAGGAAATGAACGTATGTTTGCTTGGAGGGAGAGTGGAAAACCTATTTGGAAAAACTACCCTCAGTTCACCCGACCGAGATTCAAAACTCAACTTCCCAATCATAAACAGTCTAATCTAGTGCTAGACTAGCGCCTTTGACTATGCGGCCACCAAGGTGGCTTCGCTCACTACTATCCCTTCAACTAAATGTGGGTACATAGCTCTAAATATATGCTGTACTTATCCAAACCTCAATAGTATGATTAAATGAGTAAAGCCTAGACAAATAGTTTTTATTATTATTTACCACCGCGTCTTACTACCCATTCAGGTTATACGCTTTATGTACTAGTTACGCTAATGGATTAGGAATTGGGTAGGTTGAATTAGAGGAAGTGAACCCACATTTGCGTGGAGGGAGAGTGGAAAAACATTTATAAAAAACATCCCCAGTTCACCCGACCGAGATTCGAACCTCGATCTCCCCGTCCTCAGCAGTCGAGCACAAAATGACTAGCGCGTTAGTCAACTACGCCACCGAGGTGGGTTAGACATATAATAATATGCGGTGTGAAACAAAAGCATCAATAAGTAATTAAGATTTCTAGTTAATGCAGACTA
Source organism: Timema cristinae (assembly GCA_039000515.1). NCBI lineage: Eukaryota > Metazoa > Arthropoda > Insecta > Phasmatodea > Timematidae > Timema > Timema cristinae. The sequence goes on along the minus strand of JBCFYV010003508.1, from coordinate 29,621,634 downwards.
AACAAAAACTTAGCAGAACAATACTATAAGCTACATCTAAGATTTAAAGTCAACTCTGTAAGTTGCATTTGCCTAATCACATAGTGGGGAGTTAGTATAAGATATTTTGTAGCAGTATCCTAATTTTTAATTTAATAATTAGAGGTGAATATCCGTAAGAATGTTTTTTTAATAAAGAAGTATCATTAAAGATTTGTTCACAAAAATATTCCACATAAATATCAATTTTCGCTTATTTTAAGTCAATACGTTGTTTCGGCTAACGCTTTAAGGCTGATATCAGTATTTTGTACGGTCTTTGTACTTACAACATTTTGGTGCAAAAAAAAACAAACATGTTTTTCTTAATTAGAAACGTCTATTTTAATTTTCTACACATAGTAATAAAGACAGCTCTGGAATTTTATGAGAGTAATTACATTTGAACAATACTTTTTCTCTTATTTAAAAAAGTTTATGTTCAAAACCCATTATGCTTAGGGAAAATATAGAATATATGTTTGAGAATACTACGCGTAGAAAAATTAATCTTAATGTATGTACTGAAGCAAGATTTCATATTTTGTTTTTAACAAAAATATTTGTTTGCAATTAAAAAACCACACAATTACTGACCTTGCATTGCATTCTGTTCCATACCACATCAAGTCTAATTAACCGTGATTTTTGTATTCGTTTGTAAATGAAAGAAATGTTGGAAAACTGCAAATATTTATCTAAAAATTTAATTAAGTACTAAGTAAATAAACTAGCCTTTTAGACTAATGCATGTAAAGAAGAATTTATGGGGAAGTAGGCCTACTATTAATTTAGTAAGAATTCGTAACTTGACTTTGGGATGTGTGTTTTGTTGATCTTTTTATCACTTAATTTATAACAAAAATATATCTATTCCGTTTGTTTCTAATAATTTGTGGTTTGGGAATTGAACTAATTTAATCTAAAAACCAAATAATGAATATGTATATCAATAAAGATATGAGTGAAATTATCTGTCTAGTATATTACCCCATTACTGAATTAGATAATATTAAATCTATGGGAACCATAGCCCTAACCACTAAATGTATATGTCTAAAGATAATGTAACATTCAAAATAATTTCTTTTTATGTTAATAAAAAAAATTCTAAATACACATTAATAATAAAAAAATAATTTCTCTTATAAATATTCGTTTAACATACATATATTGTTTTCTTATTTAAAAATATGTATTATAGTTATATTAGATACTTACACAAATCGTTACGTGGACAAAGGCTTCAATCGTGTCTTGTCTGTTTTTATCACCGACTTAAAAGTCGTCGTTCAAACTGAACTGAAGATATTTTTCTAAATAATTTCCAATATCCTTCTTTGCAAATATGGTTACATTTTTTTTCTATATTCTAGCCTTCCTAATCTTATCCCATAAGTGTAAAAAGTGTATATCTCGGACGTGGAGCCAAGGGGAAATATCATAATGATAAGAAATTGAATAAAACCAACTCGGCGTATGTAAAAAAAAGAAGAAAGATTCAAATTTGCTTTTAAAATATTGGGTTTAGTATGTTTTTTTATGACACAGGAGAGCAGAGATAGGATTTAATTTAGTGGATCCCCCTATTGGGTGGGGCTTGGAAAACCAAGGAATCTCTACCCCACCCTTCTACAAATCATCTCAAAGATAGCAAATAATGTTTTAGTAAAAATCTTTAACATATAATAAATCTTCAATTAAAACACTGGAAGTTGTATAAAGGGCATAGTCCTAAAGCAGCTTTAGACTATATTCCTAAAAAGCATAACGTTATACATCTTAAAAGCCCCCCTTAGAATTTCAAGTGTAAAAAAGTCCAGAGGCAATATGAAGCGTAGGCCTACAGGGGGAAATGAGGTGAGAGTCAAGTTTTAACTCAAATTTAGACAGTGCTGCCATATATTAAGACAATCATGATACCTTTCTAAAACACTTTAGATTATGGTTATCTCTGTCGTATTTAAAATTAATTTAAAAACATGTACTTGCATTGGTCCTTATGGTGTTTGAAAAAAGTTTGATTTTAATGTACTTTCCTCCTTTTTCCCTTGTATCCTTCACATTCAATATATACATCCCCCGCTCACCCAGGGTACGCCACTGCTTAGTATTATCTCCCCATATTCACACCCGCCCCCTTGCGCCTTATCACGCGAGAACAGGAGATTGATGTCCGATGCCTCAGCAAGAAAATCCCCCAAAACGGAGAGCGTTGGAGTCCTAGCGACAATAGGCTCATTTCCTGACGGGGAGTCCCTCGTCAGCGCAGTCTACTCGAGCGAGAGGGTAACTACCAAGTGTCAAGGGCGCGTGCCTCTTATTACTGGGCTTAACCAAGGGGATATCTCCCCCCCCCTCTCTCCCAAGGGTTTCACCAAATTTGATATAAGGGGCCACGTTACAAATATATTTGAGGATACTTCGAATACAAGGAATATAATTGGCGCACATAGGGTGGAGGGCTGATTAAGATTTACCCAACTATTCATAAAATATGTTAAAGATAATCTTTAAGAAAACGTGAGAAAAGCCATTGTTTTTACACAGTTTTTACGGCATTTTTTTTTTTTTTTTTTTACCAAATAATAAAAATATTGCTTCAGTTCAATCATAAGACAATAATTTAATTTTCTTCGTATGGTGACCTTAACATTTAAAAAAAATTTAAAACCATGTTTTACTACCTGTTCCGATTATACGCATATGTACAAATTACTCTAGTAAATTTAGGGATGAGGAGAGCAATATTTAGAGGAAGTGTATCTGCATTTGCGTGAAGGAAAAGTGGAAAAACCATTTTGTAAAAACTACCATTAGTACACACGATCATTTACCGTCATTGACAGTCTAATCTAATATGAAAGTAGCGCTTCATACTTTACGGCCACTGAAAAGGGTACCAACAGTTGTTGAATATCTGCCGTGAACAAAGCGGCATTAGATGAGAAACTTTTTAATTAATACAAAAAGTTGTCATTAAAATCCAGGATATCCTTGAAAGATATTAAAAACTGTTGATATCACCATGTGAATAAAGTAAACTTTACGTTTCTATATAAACAATATTTGATTTATTTTTGACAAAAATAAAGTGTTGCTATAAAAAACTGTAAAACACTATCTTTTCTAACTTTTCTAACATCCACACCTTAAGTATAATATATAGAGAGAGTCTTGAATGTTTTGAGTGCCCATCTAAATTTATTACCAGCCTTATATTTTTTAATCCATGCAGATATCCAAGAGTTGGCAGTTGGTCTATTACTATCGACCGGTCGATCCGTGACAATCTTCATTCGATCGCGTGAGAAAGCTGCATCATCATTAAACATCAATACACGCGTCTTGTAAACTCACACATACATCATCAAGTAATTTATAATACTAGTTTAATGTGATCAAAATAACCTCTATCTGTCACAATCGATAATATTATGAAAATATTAGATATATATAATATTAAAATGTACCATATATATTTATATTTTTTAGAAGGATGGGGTTATAAATATTTTTAGGAAAGTTGAACTTAATAAATAAATGAATAATATAGCCTATTGAAAAAAACAACCAAATGTAGGATGTAGAAATTATGGATGGTCGTGGAATCTTTGATAAATAAACAAGCCAATTGGGCTCCAAATAGGTGTTTGACATCTCACATATACACATTTATTAACAAAAGAAATAATATAGTTTGGAAATGGATAAGATTTAAAGGTATATTTTTAGTGAGTTGCACATTAATATATATAACTAAGCTCCTTATTACATCATAACCTATAATGTTTTCTTAATTGTAAACTATAGCTCTACTATAATAAATAAATATATCACTTAGCCTTCCCATTTATTAAGTGTCTGAGTATGCCACTGAAGGAAATGTAGGTTGTAAGGGGCTTGTTTCATTTGATACAGTATTTACCCCCTTAGTAATTAAGACTTGTTACTTAGTTTGGACATATTATGTCGATATAAAATAAACACTCATCACCATACAAACTATTCAGAAACTAAACTATTTATAATATTTAATATATATTTATAGATATAGTAATAATATAAAACTTAAAAAGTAATTTGAACACTATTTTAAACTATATTAGAAAATAGAGAGAGATTACAATATATTATGTTGCCTATATAGAGAACGATTAAGATATGTTTAGAAAGTTCTTATAAGAATTTTATTTTCGGAAATATTTGAAGCGTTTATGAAAAGTTAAAGTATTTATCATTTTATTTTAATATATGTTTGATTTTATTTATGCTTGATTCGATTATTTATGTTTAAACTACTATTTGTATATACCCCTAACAATATTTCCAAAAATATCATAAAAGTATCATGAGTGATTTCTCATATAAAGGATATAGTATCATAGGGGAGAAAGGCGGTGAAATCAGGCTGTTTGGTTCATATTTCCGATTTGGATAAAATACTATGTTACTTTTGTAAGAATTCATTAAACATAGTTTAAGTTAAAAATCATTACAGTGGTAAGATAAAATTACTCTAATTTAGTAATTAAATGAAATGTTGATACTTTATTTTCATTTAGGCCTACACTCATTCATTCTGAATGGAAGTGTACTTTACTTTACAGATTAAACTATGACCTTATCTTATAAGCAATACCATAGTGGAATAATGGAAGGTAATTTTGCTATCTTTCAGGGTTAAACCAGGGGCACTTAATTTAAATATTATGTTAAGAAAATATAATAGATAAAATATTATTAATGTTTTTATTTATTTTTTGTTAAAGAGAGCACCCAAAATGCCATTGCCTTAAGACCTTCTGCTCGTCCCCAGTTAAGATATCACATCGAAGGAAATGAAATTCAATTTTATGATATTTAGGCCCTCTTATTAAAATGAGTCTTGACCTCTAGATACTAACCTAAGGTTGTCACCGAAAAGGTAGATTTTAATTAAAAGATGCAACGTCTACCGAGTCCTTCAGAAACATTTAGCCTGTTGAATACCTTTCAACAGGTGATGTTGATAATTTTCTATTAAAAAAACAAAACATGATTTGATCAGATACAAATATTGTGTAACCCTGTGATAGGACCATGAACAAGACAGGAGATGAAAATATTCCCCTCTCACTCTGCCAACCCTCCCCCTCTCCTCCGCCTCGTCAACCGACACCACCTACTCTCACTACAGTGCTTGTAACAACACTTGATACACCCTCCCAAAGACCAAAGGGGGCCTGAAGACCGGAAATCACCACTTTGTTACTGGATGACGTGGCAGAGTACAGCGGAGCCGATGAATGGTTTTGCTTGTGCAAGGGATAGTAGACTGACTGCCGGCCAGACTTACCCTTCACCCCTTCCTTAAACACTCAACTATCATAAGATTTTTTTTTAAGGCAACTTTGACTCTTCCCGCGTCGTCTCCCGTTTCTCGTCCGTTTGCATAGTGGAGAAAAGGAGGATGAAAAGGAAGAGGCAGGAGGGGAGATTATGAGACATTGGAGGTCGTGATTGATGAATTCTCATTTTTCACACATGATGAGTTTTGGCTTATATGAAGACAGAGCGTGTTTGAAACAGGAAATTAACCCCCTAAATTAGATGTACAGATATGGGGAAGGCATCTTTAAAATACCATCTTAATTAAGTAAATCATAGAAAAAAGCTACTTAGGATTAATAATATACTCCTATTTTCCCGTATGTCACGAAATTCTAAACGGTAAACCTTTCCTAAATTGTTTGTTTATTAATTTGTGGATAGGTATTTAGCGATTCTGTATTTTTTAAATAATAATTATATATTCTACGTTTTATAGATTTGTTCAGTATTTTAAGTGATCTAACTTAAATAATTCAAGTTGATTCAACATCCAAAATAGTTTATTTCTAAATCGTATATTTTTTACTATGCCAGGATTTAAATGTAAAACCTTAGTAACAAAATGCATGAGCCAACAAAAAATGTATTTTGTAAAACTTCACAAATGTGTTTAAATATCTAAAATAAATCATCAAAATTATAGCAAACTCATACAGACAAAATACACCAAACTTCAAACACTTTAACTCATTCAAAGGGCTTTTGGTCTGTTGGAAAGACTCATAGTCGTATTTGTCCTGGAACTAATGAAGGGTTGTGAACAATAGACTGCGTGAAATTAAATGATTCTAAAAAATATATATATTTAAATAACATTCTGGCATTGGTAGCTATTGAATTCAATGGCCATTTCCAGGACATTTTGGCAATGTTCAGTCTCCATTCATAGCACCATCTTCCCCCAGATAAGTTATCTGCCGGTTCCACGTTTACTGCCACGTGACCAGTATAATTAGTCAGGGCTAGCAGCTCGAATCCATAGAACCAGTAATATGTTTGATTTCCCCTTGCATCGCAAGGGGGGAGGGGGAGAGGGAGGAATAAGGGGCTGGTGCGTTTAATTGTATTGAGTAGTCACAATGAGAATGGTTGATCCAGAGAAGGGGAGGGGAGGGGTTTAACCCCATTCGAACATATCGTCTTGATCATCGTTGCGGAAATGGAACCAAATAAAGAAAGTAGACGGGGAAAAAAAAAGAAATCTTCATGACTTCAAACGAATCAGATGGATGGTAGGAAGTTGTTGGAGAAATATACGCTGACTGAATATATTTTTATGTGCCCGAATAATTGGAAGGGAAGAAATATGTAATTTACTTTTATCAGACAAACGTATTTAGTGAAGAAGAAAACAACGAAACCTCCAACGGAATTGCTCTCAGAAGCAATTATGTTTGTTCTTAACAGTACTTCAAATTATTTATAGTCTTTGTTTACTATAAATGCTCATTTTGTACAAACCTTCGAAAGCTAATAGCACCCTATCAACGATGTATAGTTTAATGACCTCTTAAGTATTTGGGTAAGAATCACAAAATTTTCAGGAGCCTACAGTCACATATTATTCTTAATACATCCATCTATTAAAGGGTATTTCAAAAGTCCATCGCTGAGCAAGATTGTGAGAAATTATATTTTCACGAAGAAAGTATAATTAATTGCCAAAAATTAGTTATAGGCTCCAACATGTATTTATGTATGGTATGATGAGCCTTTTATTCAGTGTTTAGATAAGAATCCCACATTATAATAAATACACCCATCCATGAAAGGGCATTTTAAAAGTCTTATTTACTCTATACATAACTGTGCAAGAAAGTAAGAAAATAACTTTTCAATTAGAAAGTTGTAGTACTTAGTTCAGAATAGTTTTAATTAACTCCTTTGACACTAAAATTTGGCTAGATAAAACTTAATTTCAAGATGGACTGAAGTTCAGTTACATTTAATATTCAGAAAGAGACTAAAGTATCATACTTCACTCTTTTTTTGTTGTTCCCTTCTTAATACCAAAGTTGCTCTCCCTTCTATTCATACATCTTTAGATTTGTTTTCTGCCACTATTCTTAACGAGTAATTTTCCTCTATTATTTCATATTCACTTCCTTTCTCCATCTCTTTTCTCAATCTTCATATACTTACCTTTATCTTTCCTTACGACCCTACATATACATCGTGTTACCTCAGTTACTACATTGAAATCATAGCAAAAAGCAAAAACATTAAGCAAGGTACCTGATTCTACTACACAATGAAGATGATGGTATCTCCAAGTTAGATATTACTCTCCTCCCTCCAACCATTTTGTTCCGTATCGCGTAGCACACTAAAGTTTTTGGAGGATAAAGCTTTTTTTGGGGGAGACGGTGAGAAGGTAAGTAGGGTTGAACTTGGCCAGAGTTACTTCTGCGAGAACTGCCTTGGAACGTTTCTCGACAAATAACAGGAAATGAAACACTATAGTCACGGACGTACATCTTCATATTCGGAGCGTGTCATAATGTGATGGATTGAAGTGTTTACCTTGCTCGGTGTTCCTGTCTTGGGAGATCAATACGTCGTACTTATGGAGAGTGGAAATGAAACTTTAATGAATGGTCTGTTTCATTGTATGACAAGAGCCCATGTGAGGTTTTTTTTTGTAAGGTTATTATAAATATTGTGGGAATTTTTATTTCCCAAGTAGTTTTGTCCATTGTGAAATTTTAAGAAATTCTTTTAAGTTGGGATTTCCTCTAGAACCCTTGGAGAGAGAAGTATTGTGATAATAAAAGAAGAAAAAACTTGAGATTTTGGAGTCGAAACTATTTTAGTGATCGGGCTTAAACTTGGTATCTAGTATGTCCATAAGATTTTATCGAGGGTTTTTTTGGAATAAGATAGCTAGACTCAAAATTAAGTGTTGTTTATTTATGGGCAAAAGGAGAAAAAAAAATCTTTTTCAAAATCTTCTTTAAAGATTTTGATTAAACTTTGTATCTATACATTATTTTAACATAATAAACAGATTTACAATTTTTATTTTTCCCTAAAATGACTTTGAGGGTACTTCATTTCGGTCGAAATTTTCAATTTTGAACATATCTCCTTGAATGTTAAAGATGTGAAATAGCTTATCGTTGTGAAGATGTAGTTCTATAAAAAATATAAATATTTTAACTGAAATATATTTTATAAAACCAATAGCTTCTGAAATATAAGCAAACATAATTAATATATTTTAAATGTAGAACTTTAAAATATAAAATAATATTAATCTCTTTGGCGAAAAGAGATGCTCCTATTTTCTCAATGTATATTATTTCGTTTCACAAATATCACATTATTTCTTTTAATGTATCTGCCTTAAGATAAAATGAGAGAGAAAGACTATGATGCACACACCATACTTTTATTTTTTATTTTAAACGCATTAACAGTAAATTCAAAATCTACAAAAAATAAAGAGTCATTGAAGGTTTTACGATGAACCTTTTTTCTGTATGAAAATATTTTGTAAAATGTTTGATTTGCACTCCGACTAGTTTTACTTATAGAAAAATGTATTTCTAAAGTTTGAAGATCCAACCTGAAGAATAATTTATGCAATTTGCATTATAGAGAGATAAAATTAAAACAAAGCTAAAATTTAATGAAAACTTAGTTACGAGGACAATCGTGTTAATTCAAGATATGTCAAGTAGTCAAGTGTTTTTATGAGAATTTGTTTTAAAATACAAAATCGAGTTAAAGAAAATATGTGAAGCTAGCCACACGGGCATAGTGAACAACGTACCTTTATCTTTGAATAAAGATTTTTGGTGTTTTTAAGTTCCTGGTAAAAGCCAAATCTCGGAATACTTAAAGATTTTACCCCCAGAGCTGAAATTTAGGACTGTTCTCCATTTTCATGGTTTTCCTGAACAATGACTTGCGAAATGCTTCATAAAATCATACACTATAACGAGATAAAGTTGTTATCTCTTATCATAAAATTGAGCATATTGATTGAAATAATATTTTATCAAATGCGTTTAGTATTTTTTATGTAAAAACCAAATGATTAAAATTAATATTGAATATAATTTTAGTTTCAATACTTAATAGTTTCATCGAAAGAGAAATAAATAGCCAAGCGATTGATGACATTGTAATAAAGGAAAGCATTCTTCAATAAATACAACAATATTTCAAGGAAGCCTAAACTCGTTTTTTCTGGCTGAATGACAGGAAATAAGGATGACACAAATGCATTACCAAGACTATTGGCAATCACACGGGTTTCCCTTCTTTACTAAAACTGGGAGACTTCTTCCAAAAAGGAAATTGCCCCCTTCTCCGAAAGTCCTCCATTACTCAGTAATGAAAAGCTAAGAAGGGGTGGCTGTAGAGAGGTTTTGAGGGGAAGGGTTTGGGGGAAGAGAAGAACTAAGGATCTAATCGCATTGCTTTTCTAGACGACAATGTTTCGCTTCGTATTACCTCGAGATTCAATCGAAATTTGGCAAGACAAGAGGTTGTATTACATCAGGGTTGTTGTAGTAAGAGATGAAAAGGGGTTGGGCTGTATTACTGTGGGGAGGGAAGAGAGAAACGCTATGAATTTGTAAATGTGCTGAATGGACTGAGATTGTAGTTCAGGCAGTGAATAATGCTAAAAAAGGGAAGGACTTAAAAAGGAAGAGACGGGTGTAAAAATAAATAGGGGAGAGAGATTTTAAAACAAATTTGAATATCCTGAAAAGGAGTTGTTGATTAGGTTTGGGCTGATGGAAAGAAAAAATATGTGAATAACAAAATGTTGCTAGGTCTTCTTTCACAACTGAAAGCTGTAGCTAAGAACTAATGTTATGTTAAAAAGTATGAATTATCCCTTTCATTTAAAGTAAAGTTTAAGGGACTACAAATTTAATTTCAACTTTCAGTACGTGCTCAGTGTGAATACATCGACTACTTTGGCCCGATTCATTAAGTTATTGACTAGGTGAAATTAATCAATGCCTTTTGAATCGCAACATACTATTTGTATGTTACAAGAGGTGCACGAATGTGATTCAAACACTTTGGTGTTTTCGTGGCTCATTGAAAGTACTATTTTTTGTAATTCTATTATGGCAACAAGAAATATAATACATAAAATAATAAATTAAAATTATATTCACACTAGTATCTTCTTGTAAATGGTAACCAAAATAAATACAAGTGTAGTTAACCTAGGAAAAGAGACAAAAAAATATTTTATATATTTGTAAACAGCGCATACACACAACCTAAGAAGATTTGTATTACGTCATCAACTGCCCCTGTTTTGGCCAATTCGCAGTCTTAATTTATGAAGAGAAGGAATCATTTTAGACGCTTTCGTTTGAAAAACATTTTTAATCTGAACCACATACGCCACTTTCCCACTAAAGAAACAAAGGATTATTTTCATAAGTTCATGTTTCAATAATGGAAAAACGGGGCATGGAAAAAATTAAAAACAAATTGTTAGTTGTGAAAGTTTTGACTGCCAAGATTAACAATAACTCGATATATCGTTTAGCAAATGAACACATCATAACATTTCCTAACTGTCACCACGTATTCTACCGTAGAATGGGTAGCCTATAGATAGATGATGTGAACTTAAAATAACTACTTTATATAAAATATCAGAAAGAAGTTTTGAAATTAATGTCAACCAGAAAAACAATGAACATGTAATAGTGACATTTCTATTTTTTTAAATTCTGGGAAAAGATTGGACAATGAAAAAAATTGTAATTTGGTTTTAAATTTTGGTACATGCTACTCAAACGTTGCTATATAAAGACTATTCAAACGATATTTTTAATATGTGACTAGTTTTCAAAGGAGCATTTCAATTCGAACACGTTTAGATGCATGATGTAGTGCCCCCTATTTTTAAGCCAAACATATTTTAGAGCCGTGTCTTACTACCCGTTCGGGTTATTCGCTTTTGTACTAATTGCGCTCATGGTTTTAGGGATAATCAACGTTATAGTTATAGGAAGTGTACCCGCATTTGAGCGGAGGGGGAGTGAAAATCTATTTTTGAACAAACTACCCTCATTACACCTGACCGAGATTCGAACCTCGTCATCGTCAGTCTAGTGTAATGCGAGAGTAGCACAATAACTCTTACAGCCATGGAAGCGGGTTTAAGCCAAACATGATAAATTATTTACCTAAAATTTAACCACATTTGATAATTAATTATAATTTATTTATACCACATCCACTAAACAACAAAGAGGTATGATGTTTTATAAATATGACGTAGGGATTAACAGATTTAATTCAAAACTTACTTATATAATAAACACATTGTTCCGGTTTTACGCATTTGAAATAATTACACTAATGTGTTAGAGAGGATGAATAATTATTTAAGAGTAAGTATACCCAAATTTGCGTGAAGGGAAAGTGAAAAACTATTTTAGGAAAAAATAAAACACCTTTATTAAACCCAACCGAGACTGGAACCCCTTCATTGTCAGTCCAATATATTATTTTAGGAATGAATTCTTTGACTATTCATCCACCCAAGTGGGTAAAACACATTTACCAGCTTTATAGTATAGATATTATCATAACGCAAAAGTTAAGATTTTATATAAGACTTAAGGAAAATTTATTTACATGGATGGCAATATATCTAACTAAGTAAACAGAATTAATCCCGATTTTGTTGTTAAAGCAGGCCTGGAAACCAAAGATACGTTCACAAATACTGCATTTAACTCTACTCTTTTAGCACATAAGCTTATGTGGCGGCACGTGTAAGCCACCCATTTCTTCGTCAATTTAATTTTAAATTGTTTAACTTTGTCGCTACCTTTACGACGTTTTACGATCACGGGATCGTAAAAACTTACCTCTTTGGTAGTAGAATGATACAAGTGATTCCTTATGAGTTATTGGTATTTTTTTTTAGCAGAGTTGTGTCTTATATTTTAAAGTATATTGTGGGCCATAGACTAATAAAATGATTTAAGACATGGCAGAACTAAAATCACAATTACTCGCTTCGGTGGTCACATGGTATGGCACTACTCTCATAATATACTAAATTGATTAACACGGGAATATAGGGGTTCTATCCTGGTCGGGTGTTCTGTGGGTATTTTTTATTAAATGGTTTTCCATTATACCTCAACGCAGATGCGGGTTCACTTCCTCTTAATTCAATCTTCCTAATACCTCACATATTTTTACAATTAGTACAGGGGTGTACACACAGAACGGGTAGTAAGACGCGGTGCTAACAACAAAGAAATTACAAAAAAGAATATTTAATCTGTATTTGAATGATGGGGGTCAATCCTCCATTACGTGCGCTTAAGGTAGTTATTAATATAATCTTTCTCACCGTGATATTTACGGGTAGATCCTCAATACCTTCCTGTAAAATTCACTCTCCTTGTCATGTTCTTTAAGAATCAATAGTACAATCCTTTAACACACCGCATTTTCACCGTTTGTTATTTTTGATGCTATAATTCTTCACAAAACATTAACACTGGAATACGTGAATACATATTTGTTTCAAGTTTATTTTTTTCAAACCTAAATAATAAACAAAACTATATAAGACCCTCATACAATATTGCTAAGATCATAACCCACCCTCCCTCTATGAAGTAACGAAAGAAACCTACCCCTTGACACGAAAACGCGTTACTACAAGACTCCCTTTCACCCCTATCAAAATCTAAAACGTATAGTTTCATGTTTTATATCGCGTGTGTTGTTTCCAACCGTAAACCCACCCTTCCTCACCTGCAGATTATAGATAAAAACACCCCTCTGAATATCCTTTTTTCCCCCCTTTAGTCATATCTCAACCGTTTTGACACGTGTTGGCAGGGTACTACGCTTTTTATTTCTCTGCATCTTGACTTTTAAAATTATTTACTTTTCCAGTTGATTATCTTCTAAAAATACTTTTTACCATGATTACTTTTTATCCTAAATACATATGTGTATCTTACTGTTTTGTTTAATCGTTAAAAACATATAGGACATGTGATGCTTAACTACACTCTGTTACAATATGTAAGTGAACTTCAGTTTTAGTATTGGATAAAAGCTTGTTTCCACCAGTATTCTGCCTTTTTTTGTATTCTAATGTAATGAATCTTTTTACTACGCTGATTTGTTGAAGTTGCCAACATTTCCCTGTCCTAATTTCCTACTTTCTGGTCTTCAAGAGGAACATTCCAGCTTTCTCTGGCTTCATTCGAATCCGATGCATGTCACCCTTGCAGTAAGTATCAGACAAATTTCTTGTCCTGTTACCAGCCTTACCAATGTTCTATTTGGCACAGGATGTTTGTTCCTAGAGTCCTCAGGTTAATCTTCCTTCATTACACCTTAGAGAAAGGGTTTCCCCACAGAACTTGTTTCCGAGGATAAATTAAACACTAGGTGGTGTTCTCAACTATGTCCTGGAATAAAAAAAATGCTATCTTGACATCAAAAAAGTATTTGTAATGTTCCAACATTATTTGTAATAATAGATTTGTTAATGACATACTTAAATATTTTAGGTCAAGTTATAATATATATAAAACTATTTCTATAATAAAATTAAAATTAATGTTAAGTATTTATAAAAAAAGGACTAATCAAAACAGAAATGTATTATAAAATGAATATTTATCACAAACTGAAGTCATGGATGTCATTTCTGATAGCCGAATAAAATTAAATAAGAAGAAAATCTACTGCCTAATCCTATATTCTATTCCAATGTTTCATTTGCCACTTTTCACTTACAGTAAGTGAATTAGGTAAAATAACCCTAGAATAATTGCCCGAATTTATACTTTGTTGGTGATGGAACTTGATGCAGAGTTCGTAATGTGTGGCTTGTTTCTATAAAAAAAAATACATTCTAGTCCATTTGTGCTAATATAAAAATGCTATTATTCTATCCAACTAGAATTAATATGAATTTACTTACGTAGAACAAATAACTTATATTGGTGAAATTAGTCTTAAGAAATAGTTCCAGAATGATTCGTGAAATCAGACTATTTTCGTTATTAGTTTATCATTAAAACTATAACAACTTTGCAGAAATAATTTATTGATTGTAGTGTTTCATTGACTTTTTACAAATTTTAAACTATAATGTTAAAATAATATTTTAAACTTACTGTCTAAGTAGATGTAGAATAATAATTATTGTACTTTTGTGTGTCAGTGCTATACATCTTAATTCCCGTCCATGATATTTGAGAAATCTACACCCATTGTGTAGGGATGAGGAAGGTAGATTTTTAGGAGAAATTCACCCACATTTGTGTAGAAAGGAAGTGGACGCCATTTATTTAAAAAAATCTCATTTCAACTAGCTGGTATTTTAGCCTCAAGCTTCCCATTACTATCAAAGAAAACAAGATGAATCTGATGCCTCAGACAGTATATTCACTGATACGAGTGATATTATAATTATATATTGCTTTGTTGGCTAATGACTCAAGTAAATAGTTTCTAATTGATTCGTGACTAGATGAAGTTCCCGGCGTTGCCCAGAAGAAATGTTTTATTTAAATAATTGTAAAGCTTTCTCACTGTCACCAGGAGAAATAAGATTAGGAATGAAGTTATTTGGGAGAGGGCAGGAGTACAAGGAGTACATGAGATATTATAAGAAGCAAGTTTGATATGATATGGGCGTGTAATGAGAATGGAGAAGGAGAAGACGCCAAAGAAAATGATGGAAATGAAGTATGTAGGTAAAAAAAAAACACAAGGGAGGCCAAGAAAGAGATGAGAGGAAGAGATAAAAGTAACGAGAAGAATGGTGGAAGGATAGATAAATATGGAGGTATTTTACTAAACTGGCCCGACTACAGGCTGATGATGATGGTATGTGAAAGGTAACTTTAAAGTTAGTGCCTTTAATTAATTTAAAAAATATAATATTCTGACACAACGTTTAAATAATTTTTTAAAATGCAATGAAAATTTCAAAATTCCGGCTACGTTCACGTACAAGGGCTACTAATGTTTTAAATATCAGTAACTCTACGTGTGGTATATATTGCACAATGTTCATGACGGATAAACAAACCATATATGCCATTAGCTAAAGAAAGTAATATACTGAAGATTTTAATAGTTTTTATACATCCTCGAACATATTAAGGTTAATAATGGCGCACCGGCTGAGGTGGGGTGGTCCTGTGTCAAGTACGAGCGATGTCAGGAGAGCAGGAGAGTTGACAACACTTTAATTGGGAAACGTCAGGAAACAAGACTCCTTGGTATGTTGAGACGTCGATTGGAGGATAGTGAGAGAACGGATTTGGCGTTAAGCTGGGCGTCAGGATCGGTATTGGGTGAAGGTGTCTCAAGAGAGGGTTGAGTTACGAGTTTACTTTCTGACGACCGTGAACTTCAAGTTCTTTAAGGCCGGAGGTGACCTGGTGGTCTAGGGGTAAGGTGTCAGACTTCTGTGCTTGCGGCCGGGGTTCAATCCTCGGTCCCGGCACAGATTTATCTGATTGCCAAACCCTTCCTTCACCTCTGACAAGACATCTTGTGAATGTGGGGAATGCCAGGCCTCCACCGTGATTCGGATTCCACGTTTAACTGTAGGTCCTTCATTTCATTTCACAATAACCCTACCATTACACATTAGCGTAAGTGCGTATAACCCGAACGGGTAGTAAGACGCGGTGCTAATAATAATAATAATAATAATTTAAGGCCGAAAATATGTTATTTCATTAATTAAAAATACCACATGTGCTGAGCTTAGAAATATTTGTCCCGTATCCAGGTGATTTTTTTTTTAAACAATTTAAATTAATTGGATTGAAGTCATCTTCGTATGGACATTGAAATCTCCCATGAAAAGGAGGGCTAGTTTCGCGTCTTGATCAAATATACCTGAACGACCTTGGTGGTCTTGGGGTAAAGTGTTCGCCTCAGGACCTGTGTTGTGTTCAAACCCAGCCAAGGTCGATGAATTTTTCTTGAGCGATAAAAATCCATAGCACAACTTCCTTCGGGGAGGAACTAAAGCCATAGTTCCCATGTCGATTGTGGAATGTAAAAGAGCCTTGGAAGGTATAAGAAAATACTTCTAATGGGAAAATTGTTAGCCTCTTTCGATCTTGCTAGTAGAAATTATTATGTGCTGCTATATTCAGTTTGTTCATAAAGCGCACTTTAAATAGCTCAGATAAATAAAACCAAGTATCTCGTGTGGTGTGGGAGTACGAACACGTGATTTAATATCATACTTTATCCATGCTAACGTGGGTGCATTTTAACTTAGTTAAGCCTCCCAATATTTAAAATTATGTTAATCCATTAATAAAGTAGGATTTTGATGGGCAACAAATTTTAGAAAATTTAAAAACTTTTTTTCTGTAGAAAATTTATACCTAACAATTCACTTTATTAAAAGTGTTATTTTATATGTATTGATAATATCTATCAAATATTACACGAACTTCTATAATTTTCAAATAAGTTTATTTCTATTAAAATTTGACTATACTTGTTGAAATAAATATATATTTACCTCATTAAAACATGCAGTTTCTTCAGGCGTTGTCACCTAGTATAGATGTGTTTTTACTAGTCTAACATAGAAACGTAAAAAAAATAAAACAAAAAAAAAATAATCACACACGAATGAATTTGTTGCTCACACGCCAGTTTTCAATAACGAGTAGTCGCATGCGTGACTTGTGGAGGTTTCCAGAAAAACACACACTTGCGCGCATTTCAAAACACGAGTTCGTGCCAGTTGAACAGAATGCCATTTTATTTCTAATAAGACCGTTTTTGGTGTCGTCTAGTCAAATGCTGATGGAACACAAAGCTGACTATATTTCAGACAGCTCTTTATTAATGTACGGTAATCGAATTAAGGTATGTTTGATTTGAGTTTTAATACTCAGCACCGCGTCTTACTTTCCGTTCGGATTGTACAATAGATCTGAGTATTTATTGACAGCTTGTTCGGAAGCATTTCTGACTACTAGGTTAAGGGTCCCTGTTTCGATTCCTGGCATGGCTGAAAAATGTATCATTGGTGAAATGTTAGTTTCCCCCTTTCACATTGATAAATTAATGGCCGGGGGTTGTAGGTTGTGTTTGTTCTATATTTAAGTTATATTATGAGTCGTGCACAGATATAATCAGTCGGTTCAGAAAGTTCACGCTCAGAAACTCAAATTAACTAAGAAAAAATATAAGATGAATATTTAACGTGTACTTTCTAAACATAAATATTTTAAAAAAAAACCCTATAAGAGCAGTTAAATTTATAATAGCATTCCTAGTAATTTTCACCCATCTCTGGCTGGTATTTACAGTCAAATTTTCACTAAAAATGTAAACTTTTTGAAAATGCTGACATCTTTTTAAGCCCAACAATTTTTACTTTTTCATATTGGCATGGCTTATTACTACCTATTTGGGCTAACCGCCTATGTACTATTATATTGTGCTAAGTATGAGAAAGGTTACATTTATAAAAAATGCACCTACATTTGTGTGGAGGGAGATTGTAAAAGCATATAGGAAAAACCGCGAAAAGTGCAAAGTGATAACATCACTTTAGAAATTCCAGTCAATGGTGATTGTAGGCCCTATAAATGTATTTGTCTTTCCCTAACTTATCTTGGAGTTCTGATGGATAAAACATTTTAAAAGAATAATTGACATAGTTTATTCCCGCAAGTGTTATACATTTCATACTCTAAGAGCACATAAAATAAATAATTTCATAGAACATGTTCAGAATCTCAATATTAGTGGTCAAATTTGCTTAATTTATAAATAAAAAGAAGTAAAGTGAATAAAGAAAGTTGTTAATTGAAATGTGTGTAAAAAACGGATATAATTTGGTAAATAATTATGAAACAATACTTTTACCATCCCTTTTAGTTAAATGTATACATTTTCATTCCTTCAGAAATTCAACCTCATGTGATAAATGAATTAGATCTAGCTATGCATTTTTTTAATATAATTTATTTTATAGAGAAACAATATCTAATCGTTATAATATGTGAATGAAAGTTAATAAAAATTAATAACAAAATTTAGTATAAAAAATTGGAACTCATAAAAGTCAGAAAGAACAATAGGTAAGATATAAACAATGATATAATAAGTAGAAAATATTAGATTTATTTATTTAACCTTTTTAGACATTGTGAGAGACATTTAGTGTAATTTTCTTAAAAGTGTCTATTATCTCAAACTTGCTACTTATTATATCATTGTTTATATATTACCTATTGTTCTTTTTGACTTTTATGAGTTCCAATTTTTTATATTAAAAATTACATTCACATTGAATTTATTATTATGATATGCATTTTTAGCCAATTTTAGAACTAACTAAGGCCAGTACTAATGTTGAAAACATATATTATTTGTTTCGAACCAATATTTATGAATCAAGTAGTCCACTTTTACTGTGTCAATATGTCAATAAACTCCCTTTTCCTTAAATACTTTAAAAATGCTTGCTGTACTAAGTATTTGGGTTACAGACACTTTTTTTTTATTCTCAAAATATAGACCTATTTCATCATAGTCTAAAGTTGTAACATTCGATATCATATTCAACTACAAGTTAGAAACTTTGTAACACACAGTTTCAGTTCAAAACTTACTACCAAATTCCATAATTAACATCGCTACAAATTGACAACATAAGCATTGAGTCAGCAGAAGAAAATAAACAACAAAAAACAAAAGTTTATCAGCCTAGTTTCGGTACTTCAACGGTGAAATGTGTGGTAATTGATGTGAAAGGTGCAAAGCAAACACTACGTAGGTGGGGGTGGGGGGGGGGGGCGAGAAGGAACGAAGTGAAACATTACGGGTCATCGTTTATCGTCTGTAACGAGGAAACTCGAGATACTGCTGTTAGGTAGGGGAGAGGCTCACGGATCATTTGACTTGAAACAACATCATTCTGGCCTACACCCATTTAAAGTGAGCCTACCTCTTGGTTTTCAAGACGAGACTCGAAGGAGAGGAGAACAAATTCAAATGATACAATATATATATATATATATATATATATATATATATATATATATATATATACCCGATTTTGCTAGAAGAACAGTATGAAAATCAAACATATTTTTTTCGCAACATTGATAATATTTTACTATATTATTTGTGTTATTTTATGGAATTGATAGTATCTATCAAAGGTGACAATGCAGATAAATGACTTTATTATGAATATATTAAAATTATTTAGTAACTTAGTAACTAACTCTACTGTTTCCTACCAATCATACTTATTACTATATATATATATTAAGAATTCATAATATATAATATATATAATGATTAAAGAATTCAATATATAATAATATATATATATATATATATATATATATATATATATATTGATTAAGAATTCAATATAATATAATATTGATTAAAGAATTCAATATAATTCAAAATTCAATAATTGATGAAACCAATAGATTATTAACAGTGAACCATAAACAAGTTTATAAAATGTCAGTGTGATTTAGAAAAAGTGAATAATATTAATTTTCTAAATAACTTAGATAAAAAAAAAATTGAAAAAAAAACACATTAAAATTTGAGTCAGGTCACAACACATAACATTAAAATATAACACATTAAAAGTTAACATGAATTCATAACTGGAAAAACGTTAAACTTGGTATAATGTTGAGTGAAAATATTATTACGATTGAGTAATTATAATAAGATTAACTGTAATAAATGACAATTGATAATGTAATAAAAAAAATTTTAAGAAAATAAATTTTATTGAATTCTAAATTCCTTAGCTGAATTTCCTTGCTCCTTGTGTGGCATCCGAGAGATGGCCTTAATTGACATAAATGTGACATGTTTCGGCGTGCAACGTCGCCATCCTCAGACTAAATCAAGAAAAAAAAAGAAAGAATGATAGGTTAAGGTTCAAGACAATGGGCGTTGGTCATAAATAAAATATATATTATTATTATTTCAAACTGTATTGATGGGAACGTGGACTTTATTTCAGTCTCATTTATTTTGGCTCCCTGGTGACAAGGAGGTAAGGATTCGATTTCCAGGGGGTTGTTCAAGAGAGTACATTTTCCGAAATCGATATCCACTGTATCTAGGTTATTTCAGGTAGCTTTCTTTTTAATTCTAACTTTCTAATATTTAACCCATTAGATTTATTAGTGCAAGCGGTTAATAAGACGTGTTAAAATGGTTTTGCTTAAATACGTTTTACTGAACTTTCCTGAACATACATAATATTTACATAATGGAATAGGGATGAGAGGGGAAGGATATAGAGTAAAGGTAACCGCATTTCGTGGTAAGGAATTTAGTAAAAAAATATTCAATGCACCCAGCTAACATTTGATTTCATTCTTTCCTGCTTCTCCATCGCTGGTAAATCCGACAATATGAGACTGATACCTTAGTCCAAGTATACAACGGTGATATTTTATAGATTATGAATCTAATGAATCATAAAAATATATACTTAAAGTCGTCAATTTCATATGAAACTGCATTAGGATTTAATTTTAAATGGGTTTAAAAAACGAACATTGCTTACGTGAAAGGTAAAAAGCTTACTATTAATCAGTCAAAACAACAAATGTTTGATTATTTTTAATTTAATTTAAAATGGATAAAATAATTTTTATTTAACACAATTTAATCTATTGTTTTATTAAAATTTATTGTTTTATTTATTTTATATATGTATTTCTAGACCTTAGCTCAGTCAATAGTGTGTCTGCCTAAATTGCTAAGAGTCACAGATTCGATTCCTGGCGTGGCCAGCAAATTTACCGTGGTGGAATGTGGGTTTACCCTTTCACACTGATAAAATAATGTTCGGGGACTGGATGTTGTGCCCGTCCTAGTCTAAGTTAGATTATAAGGTATATTTAGCTACGACAGCACTAGCAAGCCGGTAGCGGAAAATATATGGCATGAATAAAAAAACTTTTCCTTGCCACAGGTTGTAAACCGTAATGGATGCCAAAAATGTCTTCTTTGTCTTTTTTTCAGAAGTTTCTACAGATAGTTTGTTTGAAACTTATTGAAAGTTAAATCACCACTTCTAAAAGTTAACAGCTGCACTCTAACGTATTCACGCTTTGAAATAAGTGCGTTGCAGCCATCACTTACTTCACTTTTTCAGTCGGAGACTTCATCGCAGTGGGTAACAACGAGTCTTGATCATGGATGAACAAAATGTACCAGTTGAAACAGGAGTTCCCATTCACAGTGAAAATTGGTAGTCTAAGCAGTGGCAGATTTGTTTGCTAAAAAAAATTGTTATATTTCTAAGTTATGATTTTATGTGCTCATTTTACTAGTAGGGGTGGTCACGCAGTATAAAGCGTCAAGTTTGCAACAATCTGATTTTTCGGTGATGGGTGTGTTATAGTTTTGAATCTCAGTCGTGTGTTCAAGAGGTGAGCTTTCCACTTGTGATTTATCTCTGGAATTTTCTCAACTCAGCACTCTAGACTAGTGCGTGTGCACATCCTATCAAATCCCCTTATCCTATCACCTTAAATTTGGTAAATAATAGTAATAATTGTAAACAAATGGCACTAAAAAAGAAAACATTAATATATGATTCAATATGTGAATGTTAACACCCGAATCAAATAAAATTACAAAATTTAAAATAGTTTTTTTTTCCCATGGCGTCTTTCTGCACATTCAGGCCAAATTAAATTTAAATACGATAGTGGGTAGGAATCACGAAGATAAATAAATCGAGATTTGCGTGGATGGAGAGGGAGAAACTATTTATGATAAGATTAATTCAGAGCACCTAGCCATGATTTGAACCCCGGCCCCCAAGTTACTGAGAAAATTAGACTCTTTTGTGTACCAGATATACCAACAAGGGTTTATAAAAAGTTAACTACCAAACTATATCGTAGAAATATATTATATGTACTTATATGTCATACAGTACTATTAAGTTTTAACCATCTTGTTACACTTGAGTAAGATAAACGACAAATAAATAATTCAGAGAAGTGTTCTTAGATTTCTCAAAGAGATAGTTTGTTTTTTATTCCGTACAATTGAGTTCGCCTAGCTGTTGTCTTTTTATAAGAACAGGATATTCACGCTTTCGCTTTCAGAACTGCGAAGAGATAGTATTAAATCGGTGGGAAGAAGAAGAAGAAGACAAAAACCTAATCACGATTTCCACCCAAGTTCCTCACTCTATCTTCATTCACCTTTCTGTTCAATTTCTCTGAATGTCTGTATCCGGTGTGCTCCGTCGTAGTTTCAACAGAAACACGTAAAGCTATCTTCTTCCTCCTCTTCAGAGAGCTATCTTCTCTTTCCACAACTGACGTCGCGATTCTTCAACTCTTGAGCTCTTAAAAAGAAGTTTTTCGGCACATCATGGAGGTTGATTCTTGTCTTATACAATACAACGTGAACTATAGTTTTAGCTCGGAGAATACTATGAACACGCAGTTCAGTTAAACATTTACAGAAGTCTTTGATTAACTTAAGCGCTCACGTCTTGTTTTTTTTTATGTTAAAGAAGGAAACGCGAGGGTATAAAATAATATTTGTGATAACTAATTGTATTTGAAACCATAAAAATGGTAATATCTTATAGGTGAATTGAAACATATTTTAATAAATAAGATTACCTGCCTCGGTGGCGTAGTTGGCTAACGCGCTAGTCGTGTTGAGCTTGACTGCTGAGGACGGGGAGATAGAGGTTCGAATCTCGGTCGGGTGAGCTGGGGTGGTTTTCCACTCTCCCTCCACGCAAATGTGGGTTCATTTCCTCTAATTAAACCTTCCCAATTCCTAATCCATTAGCGTAGTTAGTACTTAAAGCGTAAAAAACCGAACGGGTAGTAAGACGCGGTGCTAAATATTATTATTAATAATAGATAAGATTATTGATTTTGATACATGTAGTTTTAATTTTAAGTGACACTCTCATATTTGTAATTAATCTCAAAAATGTTTCATTTTATCCACATCAGTATTTTTAAATTCATTGTTGTTATATTATTATTATTATTATTATTATTATTATTTAGCACCGCGTTTTACTAACCGTTCGGGTTCAACGCTTAAGTACTAATTACACTAATGGGTTAGGAATTGTAAGGGTTGAATATAGAGGAAGTGAACCCGCATTTGCGTGGAGATAGAGTGAAAAGTGATTTAGGAAAAACCACCCCAGTTCACCCGAGTGAGATTTGAACCTCAATCTTCCCGTTCTAGACAGTTTAGCTCAACACGAAACTAGCTAGTTAGTTTAACTATGCCACCAAGGCGGGTCCACTATTATTGAAAGATAAAAGAGAGAATAGAATGTTTGTAATTTTTTATATCATATAGATTTTAAAATGCATTGTGTGATTGATTATTAATGTTGTTAGTAAAACATATTTTAGTGAAATCGATTGATAATAAAAACGCATCTAATAAAATAAGTTTGTTGAAAAAAAAAAAGCCTGTCTACATGATGGTTTTTAATTTTAGTAGGGCCTACTTTATTGCCTTAATGATAATAGTAACATGTTGTCTTTTTTAAACTATGTTTAAATATATTTTTTAAATAGTAAACGATGCTTAAATACGTCTTAAGTAGGCCGAAACTTCTTGAAAACCATTGACTATAAAGAAAGTTGTAAATGCGAGAATTGCACATTTCAGCGGATATTAAAAATTTCAATTTTCAAAATTAAATTAATTGAATTGTACTACATATAACTTATATTTCTGGGAGACATAATGAGTTATATAGCTTTACATGAAACATTAAATACAGTCTAGTAAAAATGATATGTAAATAAAAAATATTTTGCTGTTGAAGAAATATCTCTGGTGGTTCATACCTACACTTATATCTTTATTTTATAATTAATATTTTGTATGGTGAACATTGATATCAGTTTACAAAATTATTGGTGTTTTTTATATTTATTGATATTATATCCACAGGCCTTGACATGTAAATACGTCATAGTATTGCTAGAAATGGTTTTTTATCTGTTTAATATTCGTAAAGAAATTTGGGTATAGCATTAGGTTTATGAGACTAATAAATACTTTTGACATTAAATATGCTATCGCTATATACACGCTATTTATCATTAAGACATTTTCAAACAAAACGTTTAGTTATTGGAAGTTAATGATTGAGGGAGTGAGGCATTTGTCTTAGAAAATATATGGCAGTTTTAAATTAACTCCTTTTTAGTGTGTCCTTATTCTTTACAAGGGGGTGTAGAAGGCAGAAGCAAGCAGTCTTTAATTACATCTGTCAGCTCAGAAGTAAAAGGAAGAACTACCTCAATTTTCTACCCAAACTACCCTCTCGTCCCCTTCTACTTCACTTTACTCTAGAGTTCCGCTACTCTACCAAAATGCACAGAGTAAAAAAAAAATATTTAGAAAGTGGGAAGAAAAATGTTTGACACAGCATGACGCTTCCAGTCCCACGTGGCAGTTTTTAACACTTGGTGAAAAGGTTCTATTCCCCTCAAACACCCCTTTTACCTCCCTAACGTCCCCCCAAACCCTTTCCCTTCAAATTAAAGAAAGAAAATTATAACGACTTAAACTGAAATTGTAGCGACAAATAACTTTGTAAACATAAATTAAAAGTATATCAATGTAAAGATAAATAAATAGGTATCTTGAAGTTGGTTATCCATTACAGCAAGTACTTACAGAGCTTCAAGTGATATATTATTTTAAATGCATAAACTAATGATAAATTATTATTAATCATGAATGGTAACTCTCTTTACAGATAGGGTGACCTGGCGGTCTAGGGGTAAGGAGTCAAGACTTCTTTGATGTGGTCCGGGGTTCAATCATTGGTCCCGGCCCGGATTTATCTGATTGCCAAACCCCTTCTTCACCTCTGACAAGACGTGTATTAATCACAACATGTGAATGTGTGGAATGCCAGGCCTCCACCGTGGTTCGGATTCCACGTTAAACTGTAGGTCCTCCATTTCATCTCACAATCACCCTACCATTACACATTAGCGTAAGTGCGTGTAACCCGAACGGGTAATAAGACGCGGTGCTAATAATAATAATAATAATTTACAGATATATGGTAAGTAGATTGTTTAAGAATGACACCATTAGAGAGGTTATTTTATTTTGTGATAGTGTTTACAGGCATTCTTTCACCAAAGTAATTGTAGCAATGACCAAACAGCCTTTGACGTTAGTCACATCAAAATTTATAATAGGCCAATTTTTTACTACCCATTTGGGCTATACGCTTACGTAATAATCACGATAGTGTCTTAGGTATTGGGACGGTTGTACTGAGAGGAAGAGTACCCACATTTGCATGGATAATGGAGGAATAGTTTAAAGCTATTAAGGAAAAAACACCCTCAGTACACCACACTGGGGTCTGAACCCCGATGTACCCGTCATGAGTAGGTCAGTCTATTGTGAATTGGATTCCTTAGAACATGCGGCTCCTTTCGAGAGTTCGAGTCCCGGACGGATAGTTTTTCATAACCAGTTTTGTTTGTGGCATTATTATGCTCGCTCTCCGCTTATGTGGGTGAATTTAAACCAAAAAATCACTATCCCCCCTAGCGCTCTGATTAGATTATAGCCTTTGTTTTTAAAATAGAAGAATATAACTCAAAACATTCTAGTAACATATACATATGTAACCCCCAAAAAACTGTTATTATATTTAGTATTACTTAAAATAAAATAAAACTTTCAACTATGGTATAATTAACGTGTACTTTCTAATCATAGGCTATGGTTGAATTATTTACAGAATTAGCAAATTAGTTTAGCCTGAAAAAGAACAGTTAGTGTTTTATGGCCAATTTTACCTATAATGTTTATCTGGTTAATAGAGGGCAATCAAATAGAATAATTACCGTATTAATTTAGGTATTTCTTGAAATCTTATCTGTGACTCCTTATTGCTGTTCTCATAAACCCGTTACCAATCTGTTCGGAATAAATCAGTGTCAGTGTATAGGTTATAGTAAAATAAATTAGTCTTTCATCGTTGGTCATGATGGTCTAATGCAACCGGGACTTGAATCCCTGTTGGGTGTACAAGGGTAATAGTTTACCTAAATAGTTTCTCACTCTTCTTTCAAGCAAATACGGGTACATTTCCTCTAATGTTATACATTATTTATCCTTATTTTATAGCCATAATAAAATATGTTGTGTGTTAACTGAACAGCTTTTAAGAGGCAACAATGGAGAAAAAAACAACAGATTACTCAAATCTAATTATTCAATCTTGGTTAAGTTTAAATAACTTTCAAAGAGTTGGTTGTATTAAATTAAATTCACTTTCATGAGCTTCAACAGGGATAAAATTTCTCCTAAATATTACTATAATAAGCATCATCAGTAAAAACAAAAGTTATTCGGTGAAAAATATCAATCAATTTGTTAGACCCTTCAAAACCACTGTTGATCATAATGCCCTGGCATAAAAAAGTAGCATGAACTTTATTCGTTTAGAATGTCACATCCATGGATTAAAATTTGACCGACTAATGAGTTTGTTTAACCAATGTGCAAATTCATACATTCATTTTGAATTTTTAAGATAGCCAACCAAATTGAAGTAAAATACCACATATTACAAATTGTAAACACTGAAAGAGGAATTTATTCAAGCATGAAGGTTTTAAATTGGTACATTACAACTATATTTAATGTGACGAATCAAAAGCAAATAATAATTTGTTTAGCGTAAATAGACGTGCTTATACTTTTTTAATATAACTTTTTCTATTATTTTTTTGCACATTTATTGCACCGAGTAAATATATTTTGTTTATATTTGTAGTACCTTTTGAAGTTTGTGAAAAGAGCTGTAATTAAATTTGCTTTAGGTCATAAAAATATGTACTTTATATCTATCCGCATGCTCTAGAAATCATGTTATACAAATTCGATATTCCCCTAGTCCACGGAGACATAATAATTCAAATATAATTTAGTGGCCTTTCATTTAATATGAATATAATCATGACAATTGTAATGTTGTATAACAAATCTACATTTTTTAATAAAAATTTTGATATAAACAAAACCATATTTGAATAATCACAAAATCAAATAACTTATTTCTCTTAATATAAAACATAATGAAAAATATGGTTTGGAATATAAATAAATCAAATCTATTTTATTATTTACTTGCGTTTACATAAACTAAGATACAGACATTTAAATTTATATAGGGTGACCTGGTGGTCTAGGGGTAAGGTGTCGGACTTCTGTGCTGGGGTCCGGGGTTCAATTCTTGGTCCCGGCACAAATTTATCTGATTACCAATCCCTTCCTTCACCTCTGACAATACATCTTGTGAATGTGGGGAATGCCAGGCCTCCACCGTGTTCGGATTCCACGTTAAACTGTAGGTCCTCCATTTCATCTCACAATCACCCTACCATTACACATTAGCGTAAGTGCGTATAAACCGAACGGGTAGTAAGACCCGGTGCTAATAATAATAATAATAATAATAATAAATTTATATACAACATTTAACATGAAACATAGTATTAAAACAATTTAAACAACCTTACAACTATACTCTAATCAAAATTATCAGCATAAAAACATAACTGTTCATAACATGTGACTTATTTGTATTTTCCATTTTAGAAACCCACTTCCCCTTTATACTATGAGAATGTATAAATTAATTTACAAATTCACTTAAACCTACAGCTTAAATACCACCAGTAGTTTAACATATTTCATAGAACTAAGCAGCAATGATGGATAGGTTTATGAAGTTGCCAATCTTGTGTTATATTTTTCGTTGGTGGATGAATAAGTCATCATTTTGAATCTCATCTAGGTGTTTTGGTGGAATGTTTCCTCCTATAAGGTCTACCAATCTACCTCCATGAATAATCTTATGCAGTTATTCATCACTACCTCATGAAATCTATGTATTCAAATAGCTTGGATGGAATGAAAGACGTAGATAGATGTTTAATATCTGTCTGCTCGTATAGGTTTAACAAAATAAGACTATTTAATTACTTTAGGGAAACTGCATCTGAAGTACCAAATTATTTAGATCCACTAAATAACCCTCAAACAAATAAGTCACCCAATAAATGCCAAGGAAGAGTCTGTCAACATAACGAAAAACACCCTGAGTTGCCACATATCAGACATAGATCTTTCTTAAAAAAAAAACAACTAAGCAATGTCCAAACATACTCACGGACTTTAATACATAATAATAATATTAATAATAACTATTATTATTATTTAGCACCGCGTCTTACTACCCGTTCGGGTTATACGCTTTAAGTACTAATTACACTAATGGATTAGGAACTGGGAAGGTTGAATTAGAGGAATTGAACCCGCATTTTCGTGGAAAGCCATTTAGGAAAAACCACCCCCAGTTCACCCGACCGAGATTCGAACCTCGATCTCCCCGTCCTTAGCAGTCTAGCTTAACACGACTAGCGCTTTAGTCAACTACGTCACCGAGGCGGTTTTCATACATAATTAACAAAGTTAGAGGTCTCACTAAGGCTTAGATGGACTCATACCACACTCAACGTACTCTATATCGCTTTGAAGTTTGTGTTCAGATGTTGATGAGTTATGAATCCCTGTGAGTTGGTGACCTCCTAGTATAATTATAGCACCACAGGTTTCCGTCAGGAAAAACCATAGCGGAACGACAAATCCGCGTGGAGAAGTCACTTTAAACGGCCTTTCCGAAATAATATCATCTAGCGTGTGTGTATTATGGCTTTTTATTAGGAGATTGGCACTAAACGACTTAATTAAAAAACTATTACACTTTTGGGCAAACGAGCATAAGCATCAGGTTTTTAATTTATTTTTAGCATTGCAACTTTATACCTGTTCAGGTTATACTATTATGTACCAATTACGATAATGTGTTAGGGATTAGGAAGGTCGAATTTTTATAAGTATACCCGAGTTTGCATGGAAAACCATTCAAGAAAAAACATCCCTCAGTACACCCGACCAGGATCCGATTCCCAATCTTCCTGTCTTAGGTAATCTACAGTAGCCCCGTGGCTTATTTGGTGCTTACTGACAGCTCACAGCCGACTTCTGACAGTCAACATTTAGGTATATACCTAGATTTTGACTGTCAGAAGTGACAGCTGCTAAACATATGTTTTTGCAGATCATATGGTTCGGCGTAGGGATACATAATTTGGTATGGTAACTTTTCAAAGCCATAAGCTTTGACCTGTGAGTCAGCACCAAAGAAGCTATGAATCTACTGTAGCTGCTTTTACCAGCAGCGTTAAAAGAGGCGGCGTGTCAGCGCTTGTAAGAGCTAACAGCGAATAGGTCTGCCTTAATGCGCATGCGTGAGACTGGCAGATTAGTACAAACCTTGTTTGAGACGCACGTATGAGGTGAGTTTTCTTTAAGCCATTGACACAAGTTAGGCTAAATGCTGGTGACTTCCCACGCTTTAGAAGCATTGTGTAAACTTATATCCGCTAGCGAATTTTTCAGTCAGATATTCGTTCAGGGAAAGCGTTAAGGTTGCATAATTAGAAGCCAGCGAATATTATCAAAAGGAGGACCGTGTAGATCACCCTTATGAGAAATTTTTTTGCTTTAAATGCCTGGCTGTCATTTGTCATTTGAAGAAAGTGTATCATGGGCTGTAGCTTACATTAGACATTTAGTCATGAACGAGGAGTATAATCTAATCATAGTTTGAGAACAACTGATCTACAGCCTTTCTTTCTTCTCCATATTCAATCTTAAGTTTTTCTTTTCAGCGTGTCTTACTATCCGTTCATGTGTTAGACATATATATAATTATAGCGCTCGTATTGTAGGGATAAGGAAGGTCAAAATTTATTGTAATGTACCCTCATTTGCGTGGAAGAAGAGAAAAAATATCTGTAAAAACTCCCTCTCAGAACACCAAAGCAGGATTAAAACCTCGATCGCTGCCCTGTCTTCGGTAATCCAGTATTTTGCAAAAGTGACGCCTTAGAAGACCGAACTGGAATCCGTTAGTGTATATATGAGGATAATGATGATAGTGTAGATATGAGGCAAATGTATATATTTGGATAGTGTAAATATGAGGATCAACTTAGATTAAACCTTTAATCTGCCCTCTCAACGCCACTACCTTTGTTCACCACCAGCAATCCAGCCTAATACACACTTTGGTGTTCAAATGGTATAAGGTGTCACTCTTTCAATAGACTGGACCGCTTATGACAGGTAGAGTGGAATCAAATCCCAGTCGGATATATTGAGGGGTTTTCCCATAAATATTTTAACTTGCTTTATCCACGCAAATGCGGGTGCATTTACTCTTAGTGTAACCTTCTTCATCCCTAACGTCAAAAGTATAAACAAACTTATTTTTACAGCACCCTCAACACCCAGCCTTATGCCAATTAAATTCATCAAGGTAAACGGGGAGGCTCCAATTTAACCAACAATTTTTTTTCCATCCATGCAGAGAATTAAACCTAGAACGTTTTAAAAAAAAAAGCCATACCTAGTGTCAAAAGACTTGAAAAATAAAAACTTTCTCAGTGAATCAAGAAAAAAAAAGAAACCCCTATATGTATCAAATTAGCTAGCAAAGGAGGGAGGATAGTTGGGTGGGGAAAGTCGAGTTCAAGGGCGTGGGGAGAGTAAGCTAAAGGCTCAACGCAGCTGGTGGGCTTGACGTAGATAAAGAGGACGTGGGGTCTCATTACCAGGTCAAATGGGGCAGCAGTTGCTCCTTACTCCCCACCCCCCACCCCTCCTCCCTTCTTGCGGATTCTTTCCCTTTTCCTAATGTCATGACTTTCATCGTTTTGACTTTTCTGGGGAGACGTTCTTGTCGAGGAAAGGAGAGAGTGGGGGTGGGGTGATGAATGACACTATAAGGAGTACACAATGTAGCATAGCACCAATTACATGGCCACCTTTGGGATACGTTCAGGAAAAACCAACCTCAATACACATTTCCGGGATTAGAGCTTCAACCACCTTTTTACTGGCAAGTCAGAATAAATGAGCTTAAATCATCATTCACATGCTCGCCAAAAATAGAAAGCAGAATCTGCTTGAGTGGCCCAGACACTCACACACTGTATGTTGACCGATGATGCATTGCAGCACTAGATTAAAACAGCTGATCATCAACATATTTTATTTTTTAGTGAATTAACATATATTTTAGATCATTCTCTCGATGGATGTTTACAAATTGTAACGTTGTTTCATGGCACAATCCAATACACCGATCGATACACAACCTTTAAATTAGCGGGTTGTTTCAAATCTCCTTACAACGGCCAACGAAGCCATCATATTGCTTCTGGATGTAAGGCGCGTCTGTTGTCAAATTCGAATGTTCACTGATTTGAGATGGTTGTTTCTCTTGTGCCGAACATCTCAGACAGAGCAGATGAAGTAAAAATGGGTTGAACTCTAGAGGAACAGCTCGCACCTATGAGATGGGAATCTTGTGATTGACACGTGACCACGTTTCTGTTCTGCGCTTGTTTTTATGCGAACGCGTGAATCCACAGTAACACTTAGCCTCTCTTCCCACTGATACAAATAGTGGAAACAATAAATCATCATAATGTTTAATTAGTGTTCAAGTAACGTAACGTAATCTAAACAATCTTGTATTTTTAATGGAATTCATCACGAAAGAACTAACTTCACGTAATCACTTAAAGTTTACTTAACTTAAAAAAAAACTTATCCAAGGGAGTTCTTTCCCGAGACATTAACATTAAGTTTAAGGTAAAACGTCTTGTTCTGGCAATCCCATATTGTTGCAAGCTACGTCAACAGGACTATTTATTACTCGAATTGTTTTCTTATGGTATGCAGATTAATTCTTTGATACAATTTTTTTCAACGTCTCGCTAGCTCTAAAGCGTCGTAGCTTCTTGTTACACTTTATCTTGTCAATCCAGCAATGTTTCCATAGCAAATAATTACAGCCTAACTACCCCTATATTTATGAGTTTCATTTTAGGGAACAATTATTGGTATCCAAAAAGTCCAGATCTATTATTTGGATTTTGTTCAACTTGTTGCGTTACACTACATAAATCCTGATCACACACAAGTATTTTTACATTAAGTGAATGTTAAAGTTCATATAACATAAAGTTTTCTTAAGTTAATACTTTTCCTAGCCTTATTTATTCCACTATGGTGTAGCTCAGCAGTTTTCAATTTAAGGTCGGATGGAAGGGGACGTGAGAAAAGGCCAGCGTTTTTGCAGTTTTTATGTCAAAACATATTTTTGTTCAAAATAAATAAAGTACAAACATAAAGTCTAATTCGCTTCACATTTTGATATCAACAGTTCACTAATATCATGTGGCATTATCTAAAAAAACTTT
The DNA here is from genome assembly GCA_039000515.1 of Timema cristinae. Lineage (NCBI taxonomy): Eukaryota > Metazoa > Arthropoda > Insecta > Phasmatodea > Timematidae > Timema > Timema cristinae. Next base: position 29,588,842 of record JBCFYV010003508.1, on the reverse strand, counting down.
TAAAAATAATAGAAAAAGTTGTCATTAAATTCCAGAACATCCTTGACAAATATTTTGAAAAAAAAAAATTGAGGTCCCCATGTGAAGAAAATTAAATTCTATGTTAGAACTGGAGCAATATTTTATTTATTTTGACAAAAAAAAAAGGTGTTTTGCCATAGAAACTGCAAAAATACTGGTATTTTCCTTGCCTCCCTTTGCGTTCCCTTCCATCGGACTTTAAAAGTACCCGAAGTTCGAAATTGAATTCACGAGTCTATTGGTGGATTGCATAATATTCGGACAATCTTTGTCAAGTAATGTAATAACGAGAGCATGTGTCTTATTGTGAATGAAAGTAGTGGTAATCTAAACATGTATAATTACATATTATTATTATTAGCACCGTGTCTTACTACCCGTTCGGGTTATACGCACTTACGCTAATGAGTAATGGTAGGGTGATTGTGAGATGAAATGGAGGACCTACAGTTTAACGTGGAATCCGAACCACGGTGGAGGCCTGGCACTCCGCATATTCACAAGTTGTGATTAAAACGCGTCTTGTTAGAGGTGAAAGAAGGGTTTGGTAATCAGATAAATCTGTGCCAAGACCGAGGATTGAACCCCGGACCCCAGCACAGAAGTCCAACACCTTACCCCTAGACCGCCAGGTCACCTAATTACATATTTAAAAAAATAATTTTTCCTACTAAATTATTCTATCTTTGATACGTCAATACAGTACATAAAATGTAAGGAAGAAATTAAAAATGAATATCTGTTTGACTTTTCTCCACACACACGACAAAACGTTCCTTTTCTCAGCTAAAAACATCAATTTTATTGCCAGAAACTGGGTGATTCGCAAAAATATCGTATCGCGGTATGTCAGTTGGAAACTTCTGGTGTAGCACCTAAGCTAGGGGGCCATGGTGTGATCAGAGTTGGAGACGCTCAGTTCTTTTTTGCAAGGAAAAACAAGCTACGTCTACTGTCATAATTCCTCTGAGGGAGATGTGATAATAAATTTGTTTTTAAATTAAAATGACGCCAAATAAGGATACATATGGAGACGAAAACATTCTGCTTCCCAATGGTGAAACTTTCCAGTGAAAATAATTGAAAAAAAAAGAAAAAGAGAGAGAGAAAAGTAATAGTCGACTTTGTGGTTGTCTCCAAACAAGAGAAGCACTTTAGGTGTATAGACTTCCAAGTGTTTATATTACTGACTCAAGGTGACTGACTGCCTCTGTTTCTCCAAAAAGAACATCTTGGCGGGGGGCGGGGGGGGGGGGGTAGAGTAGGGAGGAGGAAATAAGGGGGCGTCATCGTCTTCTCTGTCAATATTAGCGCTTCCTTCACACAGGACTTAAGGTGGCCTTCACCCACCCACCTCCACATAAACCCTTCAGTTCCTCAACCTGCTACCCAAGAACGCTAATGTCTGGCACAATACCCTCAGGATCTCCTCTCTTTCTGGCTTGACAAACAACAACAAGACCCCACAAAGTGCTTCCCTTTCCATACCCCACTCTCCCACCCACAACTTTTTTATTTAGGTACAAACCCCTTCCCCCTCCTCTTTCCATTGCCATGATCCTCAATAATCCCTCCAACACTTTGCAAGGATTCCACCACAAGATAGTCCTAGCCACATCCTAACAACCCTCCTTCACTTCCCCTTTCCTTTGACAAACACAAACACACCTTGCACAAACTTTTGGGGAGGGACGTGGGGTGGGGGTGTAAGGGCAAATCACGTCCGAGGCTCTGCGCGAAGGATTTCACTGGTTATCAACAAGACGACGTTCAATTAAGTTTAGAGCTAATCCCCAGCTAAGTCATCTAAAAATAAGATATTTTAAGATATCACCACTAGTTATCCTATCTGACCCACTTCAGTCGCCTCGCGGTCTAAAGTATTACTCCTGCAGTAGACTAGACTGCCGATGACGGGGAAGATAGAAGTTTGAATCTATTATTATTATTATTAGCACCGCGTCTTACTACCCGTTCGGGTTATACGCTTTAAGTACTAATTACACTAAATGATTAGGAATTGGGAAGGTTGAATTAGAGGTAGTGAACCCGCATTTGCGTGGAGGGAGAGTGGAAAACCATTTAGGAAAAACCACCCCCAGTTCACCCGACCGAGATTCGAACCTCGATCTCCCCATCCTCAGCAGTCGAGCTCAACACGACAAGCGCGTTAGCCAACTACGCCACCGAGGCGGGTGTCAGGTGTACTAAAGGTATTTTTTTTCCAAAATGGTTTTCCACTCTCCTTCTATGAAAGTGCTATAACCCCATAATAATCCTTAAATCAATTAGCATAATTTATAAATAATCATATAAACCATATGGGTAATACTAAGATAAGGTGTTTGTAAAATCCAAGTATTAAATTTAAATTTGGTGTATTTTCTTCATTTTAATATTGTTATTACAGTAAAACCTCGTTTAGTCAGATTTTTCAAATAATTAGAACAAAATTATCTGGAAATAGAATACCAGAACATGATTTTTAAACAAAATAAAATTAGCACATTTAGTATATATGTATTCACAAGAACACATTAGAACTTAGAAATTACTAATTGGATGTATAGAAGAACGATTCTTCATATACAAATAGAAAATATTTAAGATTCTACGACCAGGAATCAAACTAGATCACCCTTAAGAGTATAGTTGGCTACTATTTCCACTTAGCCTCATGATTGGGCTACTATATTTTTTAGCCTCATGGTTGGGATACTGAGAAAGGTGTAGCACGATTCAATCAAAAGTGTAAAAGAGAGTGTAATGATATTATTGTATTTTTTATTTTATAACATTAAAAGTATGTAAATAGGCCAATAAGATATCAATATCATATGAATTAAAAATTAGTACCTAGCTTATGGTAGGTGAACTGGTGGTCTAGGGTTAAGGTGTCAGACTTATGTACTGGTGGTCCGGGGTTCAATCATCTGTCCGGCACAGATTTATCTGATTACCAAACCCTTCCTTCACCTGTGAAGAGACGTGTATTAATCACTTGTGAATGTGTGGAATACCAGACCTCCACCGTGGTTCGAATTCCACGTTAAACTGTAGGTCCTCAATTTCATCTCACAATCACCCTACCATTACACATTACCGTAAGTGCGTATAACCCGAACGGGTAGTAAGACGCGATAAAAATAATAATTAGCTTATGATATAAATTTGTAATTTCTTGTCCTTTAAGCTTTTTTTTTTAAAAAAAAAGATCAAGTAATCTTAGCACATAAACAAAATACCGATATTGAATTATTTGATCAAAGAATATGTAAATAAAATATGACCTAATCCTAGACGTCAATTTACCGTGTACAAGTTGCCTTTCAAACAGTTGTTCAACTACTTAAGATTAAAAAATAGAGAAAAAATCATCTCATTAAGCTTGCCTGAAAGCACAAACCAAACACTGAGTCATCATATTTGTTGAGTGCTAACATCAAAGGGAATTGTTCATTGCTCACAGTGGCAAACCTGTAAAACTATAATGACGTTGATGTTGTTGACATAGCACCTGGAACCGAAACCTATAATCATTGTCAGAGTGGCTTGGCAAAGCGACGCGCTAAGTGGGCCTCAATTTTTTTTTTTAATAGGAAACGTTTTACCTTGTGTACAATATGTATTGAATGTCAATTTTCTCCCCCTCTAATATCCAAACACCTCACCCCACCTTGACCTTTGTCATTTTGTCGCGCGCTTCACGCGAATATGGCAGTCGATTGTGTTGTTTTTTTGTTTTTACAAGTAACCAGAGTGACTCGTTTTATTGAATGTCCTCCAAGAATTTATTTTCCCATAAAATGCACGAGAAGGAAGTCACTGTTCAAATTTATTTCCTTTACAACAACAACAACAACAACAACAACAACAACAAAAACCAAAGTATTTGCAAATGCCATCTGAATTTTAATGTGTTTTTTTTATTATGAATATTAAATGCCCACTGCAATATCTTAAAAGGTTTTTACTCTGTGAATATTGAGCTAAATATATTTGTTGACAAGACATAAAAAGGAGCTACTCTAGAAAACCCATTTTTCTTAATAATGGTCATCCAAAATCTCAGTATATCTGAAATATTGTTTAACTTAAATTTGATTTAATAATATTAACTTAAAAAATCTCCAATTAATATCAGGTCTCGGGGGGAAAAAATGCAGTAGCACTACAGTTTCTGTCAAAAGGAAAATGTTTCTCATTTATTTACCAGATGTGAGAATTAATTTTTGCCTAACAAAAAAAATATATCCTACTCCAAAATTATATATAACTCAAATAAATGCGTTGTTCTGCAAAGTATCGCATTGTCTATGCCCATTTTTTTTAGATCTCCAACAGTGAAAAACTTTCTTATAATTATGGATTATCAAGAAATTTAACTATTTTGATTGTAATTGGTCCCATCGAATTTAGGTGAACGAGTTTCTAATAATATATCTCATATTGGCTATAAAAAGTAAACAACAAGGTATTCTACATAAATTTAAACACGCTTAATTACATATAAGTCTTACTTATATTTTTAATCTTCCCAAAAGTGAGATTGTAAGAGATATATTTCATATTTTACAACACAAACAGAAAATAGCTAAAGTGAAAGCGGGATTCATTCAGATGAAAAGAACCAACACCCTCATCAGGTACATCATATATGACATGTCAAGGATATCTGAATGTAGTACACACGTGTAATTATCTAACACATAATGACAGCTACCATCAATCACGAACTTTAAATTCTGTCAAAATTAGTATTGAAAGTGAATAGTACCAAAATACAACGTAGTAAACTGATGAAGGCAAAGTATCAATATTTTAACTATTAACAATGTATTGGATGACCTGGCGGTCTAGGGGTAAGGTGTCAGACTTCTGTGCTGGGGTCCGGGGTTCAATCCTCGGTCCCGGCACAGATTTATCTGATTGCCAAACCCTTCCTTCACCTCTGACAAGACGTGTATTAATCACAACTTGTGAATGTGGGGAATGCCAGGCCTCCTCCACCGTGGTTCGGATTCCACGTTAAACTGTAGGTCCTTCATTTCATCTCACAATCACCCTACTATTACACATTAGCGTAAGTGCGTATAACCCGAACGGGTAGTAAGACGCGGTTCTAATAATAATAATAAAAATTTATTCATTTACATCATTCTTTAACAACATTTAGGTATCAATTAACTTTCTATTTTCTCTCCATATATACACCAATTATCTATAGAGACGGGATGTAAAATTTAGAAGAAATGTACCCCCATCTGCTTAAGACAGGATGGTCCAACATTTTACATCCCTAAGTCCAAATCTTATCAGTTTGCACCATGAGCAGAAGCTAGATTTAATAATCCCATCAATTTATTTTAGTATTACAAACAAGACTTGATAAACAACTACTTTCAATACTTGTATTCAAACTGTATTTTTGGTTAGTAGAATATTTAATATTTTTCTAGAAAAAATCTCCCAAAAATATGTTATATGCACGCACGTACGCTTTCACAAAACAACTTAGCTCTAGAATTATATATTTAATAGGCATTTAATCAATAAAATATATATAAAATGTAATCATGACCTTAATAAATACATATTTTTATTTGATCCATTAGATATTTCACATCTGCCACCGAGGATTTTTCTCTAATTCTCTTCCAGGATATTGTGAGGCTTACATTTTAAGTGAACGTGGGCCGCATTAGGCCCGCCGGCCATGAGTTGGATCCAACGACATAGGCAATGAGTGTAAAACCATCGAGTAAAAAAAGCACATAACCGTCCTAGGTAAGGACTTAAACCCCAACCTCCGTGTCATCGACAAACTAGACAGAACTAGATTTACTCATCTGGACTTGGCTAATCATACAAATACTATCTATAAAATCAATATAATAAAACTATAAATCTGTCTATACAGTAAATTTCATTCGGATAGTTTGTTTTCAGTAAACTCAAAAAATACTCATCAGAATGAGATGGGATTACTTTTGTTGTGACCCGCCTCGGAAGCGTAGTTGGCTAATGCGCTTGTCGTGTTGAGCTTGACTGCTGAGGACGGGAAGATCGAGGTTCGAATCTCGGTCGGGTGAGCTGGGGGTGGTTTTTCCTAAATGGTTTTCCATTCTCACTCCACGCAAATGCAGGTTCACTTCCTCTATTTCAACCTTCCCAATTCCTAAACCATTAGCGCAATTAGTACTTAAAGCGTATAACCCGAACAGGTAGTAAGACGCGGTGCTAAATATTTTTATTATTATTATTATTATTATTATTATTACTACTTCTGTTATGCTCATCTTTAAGAATAAAGGGTCAGCAATATTCCTACACGTTATCTCATCAGTGAACAAAGCAGTGTTGATAAAACCGACTGACAGTGTTTAGTATTTATTTATTTATATGTTATTATTTTAATATAAATGTCATTATAGTTTACTTAATTAAATATTTATTATATTCATTCATTATTAATTTATATAATTATCACATTTTTTCTGTCCACCACACTTGTTTCATCTATTATTTTTTGTAAGGGTGGTACAGTTTGCTCTCTCGTGCTTTTACGCGCGTTTCCTTTTTAGTTCGCAAAGTGTTTCTCTCAAAGGTAGACACGCATCAATACCGCGGCTCAACGTTTAAGTCTCTTTTCGTGTTTTGCACTCTTTTTCGTTAAAATGAAATAACCCTGTACTCATCCTAATTTCTGTAACTGTGCGTCTGAGCGGTCTGACCATGATCCGTCAAGATCATCCCATCACAGCCCCAGGTAAGCCTACTTGGGTTGCTGCTTCACCGGATATTCAGCAGCAGGTAGGATCTAACCATGTCTACTTACGCACACATCAAAATGATCAATTCTCTCTATCAATCAAATTAAAACCAGTCAGTGTGTTTATATTTGTGTTTAAATTTGTAATAATTCAAATATAATAATATAAACTTATGTATAAATCTTGTTTGCTAGTTTCCTTGGAAACGAGTCATATGGAAATATCAACAAATAATTAATGTATTTGTTTTTTTCTGACTAACTTAATAGCCAAGACAATTGAAGTTCAAAAAGTTACATTCTAAACTTAAATCCAAAGAGAAAGTATATTTTGTGTTGGTTTTATATTCACATTAATAGGTAAAATGTGATTCTTTAAAGGTGCGGCAGAAGGGAGTGCAAGTGTTTTTACAGTTTCTGTAGAATTGAAATTTTTTGGCCAAAATAAATTAAACATTTCTCCAGTAGCAACATAGATTCTAGTTTTCTGCACATGCTAATATCAACAGATCTTCAATATATATCAAAGGTGTCCTAGAATTTTGTAAAAACTTTTTAAATAAAGAAAAAAAGTTTTGACAAAATTCCAAGACAACCCTTGACAGATATTTAAGATCTGCTGATATTAGCATGTGCAGAAAACTAGACTCTATGTTGCTACTGGAGAAATGTTTAATTTATTTTGGCCAAAAAATTTCAATTCTACAGAAACTGTAAAAATACTTGCGCTCCCTTCGGCCGCACTTAACAAATAAAAAACTTACACCAAAGTAACGTTCAACATTGTTATGTGATTTGATATAACATTTGCTCGGATACATATTCATATAAATAGATTAATTCTCCTATTAAAAGGCAAAACAAATTTATTACTAAGGTATACAGCAAGAAAAAGCACGTAGCCGACCATTTTAAAAACTAATAAATAGAGTGAAATAAATATAACCTAGTAGTTTGATATTTTTTGTCCCTACCTCTCTAACTTAATGTTTTTTATTTATTTATATTTTTAGGTACTTAACGTTCCCTTGTGGAACCAAATGAGAGCACTCTACCCCAAGAACATCAAATATATGGTTCCATAGTGGTTCACTATAAGCGGAGTTGAATGAATATCGATATCATGACATCTTAAACCCCGTAATCTCCAGTGTGTATTCCAAACCCAATAAAAATAGAAAGATGTCACTTTTCATGTCCACTTATTGACACCAATGTGTGTGCACCTCAAGTGTATTTTTAAAAATCGAAATATATGTGGATCTTATTGATTTACACCACGTTTCGTCTGGGAAGTGCATTTTTAAACTTAATTAAGCAAGCAATTTTAAACTTTAGATAAATAATTAGGGAAATTAATGTGTACATCTTAGCCTTTTTTTTTTTTTACATCCTTAGTGAACATAGCACATTATACAATGTGACTACACGTTTGGGTGAATAAATAACGAAAAAACATAGAAAAGAAATATGGTATTATTATTTAAAAAATGAAATATTTATATTTTTTTGCTCAAACACGCTCAAAGCACTGTTTACTTTTAGGAAACAGAAAATTAATGACAGGAATATAGTGGGATTACCATAACTACCATAATAATCCATAGATATTTGACGACCTTTTTCATCCAATCCTATTATTCCTACAGTTTGGTATGATGAGACCATAAGTTTTAAATCTCAAGAAATTGAATCAACATTTCCACACACACACACACACACACACACACACACACACAACACACATACAAGGAATCTAGAGAATTGTGTCGTCATAATATAAAGACTGAATGTATGTGACCTTATTTTCTTATAGAGCTGTAGATGATCATCAGATTTGAGCGATACGACCTTCTTTTAAAATTCCAATAGTGGTTTCAGGACGACGAACCAAAAATAAAGCACCCCAAGCAGTTTCTTGTATAAAAGAAAAGCTTTCAATCCTCACAAATTTTGACACGTGATTCCGACTGATTAATGGACTCTTTTGGAAGTAGGAGGGAGAGGCGTTCTAAGAAAATTCACAAGGCGGTGACTTGTGTCAAGAGAGATGAGAGAAGAAGAAGAAAAAATAAAATAAGAATCTGGATCGTCTTGGTCCAACGCTCTGATGGAGATGACGTTGCTCTGGTGTGTATAGGAAGGGCGGATTGTCAGATGTGAAGAAGTCTTTCCACGCGGAGTCAATTAACCTCGTACCCGGGAGTTTCTCTGCTACCCGCCCGCCACACATGTCCTGTCTCTCTGTCCCAGACACTGAAAGTCCTTATCACCCTTGACAAGGTTCCTCTTGTCGACACTACATGAAAAGGAAAGGGTGGAGAAGGGAAGAAGGATTTCTTCGGCAATGCGAAGCTCATCAATCTTACAGTTAAAAAGCGTCGGCAATAGGATACCACGGGCGTGGTTCGCAAGACACATGCGGCTCACGGGTAAATATTTAAGTTCTCTCTATGAACAGGCCGTAGACAAAGCTCTGTGGTTATTGATTCCTCCCACTGATAAAAGCGATGCGGAACAATCCTCGCAGAAAGGACTTAATATGTATTAATATAAAATGTTGATTCTCCCTAATGATTTTGGGTCTGATTAGTGAATTTTCGTGTCTCTTTGTGGTTTTTGATCTCATAACTAAGTTAGGATAAACACCTAAATATATTAATTAAGTATTAAATGAATAAAATTATATATTTTGGAGGATTAAATTTTAAAACAATCTCAAAAATGGATATATATATACATCAGTCCAGAAATAAATTTAGAGCTCTGCATTCCAGTTTTATTAAGAAGATTATTTTAGAAAATACAAACATGTTCTATTACAGCCAATATTAGTACAGTTTTACCATAATAGTGTTATTTTATGTGTCATGATAATAGCTGTCAAAATGACAGCTAAAGATCACATTACGACGTAGTAATAAGTGAAAGTAGCTCTAATAATTTTTTTTAGCCGTCATGTGAGGCTCAGAATATGCCCAATTAACTTTATTATACCTTAATATAAGTCTTAAATTTGATTCCTGGCAAGCTTAAAAAAAACACGAATTTGGGAAATTGGTGCTTCCCCGATAAAATATAATGAATAATTGGCTGGGGATTATATTCTAGATATAAGTTAGTTTGTAATTCGTGTGCTGGTAGGCTTCAGTTTGTTCAGAAAGTTCCGTCTATTTGAACCATACAAAATATTGAGATTTTATAAATCAATTTAAATTATAATTATATATTTAAAAATAATATTAATACAAGTCAAAAGTTATGAATCGTGGTGAGAATAGTATGATTTAGACCACTCAGCCATCGTATCTGTCTTTTTACCAACCTAATCTTACTACCTATTTAGGCCTGTACTGATTTTAACTATACTAATGGAATAAGTATGAGGAGGAACAGTTGAGAGGAAATGTACCTTCATTTGCTTGGAAGGTAAGTGAGACATCATTTGTAAAAAAAAAAATATCCATCGTCAGAATACCCAGGCCTAAGCTCACATACTTTTCTATCACTAATAATCAATACTAGATAAGACTATAATTTAGTCCACGATGCGGGTAACAAAAGTTTATAAGCGTACGAACATTAAGTTCTTTAAGGAGTGACATTAAAACTTGATTCACACATTCACTGGAACTCAAGGGCAGAATTTGCTTTGGCTCAGAAATTTACAAGCTAGCAGAGATGTATGTTGAACCTTGATGCTTTGAACGTTAGCTTAAAACGGTTGATATTCAACATGGATCCTTTTTAGTATGTAAACACCTTCTTAAGATAAATGTATTAATAATATTGTGTTGTATCGTGAAACAAACAACAAAGGAATAAGAATGAAACAGCTAGCTTCCATTTGACTGATTATTTTAAATATCCTCACAAAATCTATAATATTAATAATATTTAGCACCGCGTCTTACTACCAGTTCGGCTTATACGCTTTAAATACTAATTACGCTAATGGATTAGGAATTTGGAAGGTTGAATTAGAGGAAGTGGACCCGCATTTGCGTGGGGGGAGAGTGGAAAACCATTTAGGAAAAACCACCCCCAGTTCACCCGACGGAGATTCGAACCACGATCTACCCGTCCTCAGCAGTCAAGCTCAACACGACAAGCGCGTTAGCCAACTACGCTACCGAGGCGGGTCTCATAAAATCAATAAATTCGGTTGTCTTAATGTATTTTAGATTTTTAGCGTCTGGACACTGATTGAGTAGGATGGTGTGGACGTATTTTTGGCCCACCCAAGAAGATTTTATGAAGAAGAACGTACATTTAATATGAGATAGTTTCTACAACTGGATATCATCACTAAGGTAACTGTATAGTTACTGTTGGAAAACAGCGTTGCCATTTTCTCGTTTTCGTGGGGTCAGTCCCCATTCAAATATAAAAGAAGTTTCGCAACACTAATTAGGTTGCTGGTAGCTTCTTCTTATCCGAACACACCAACATCAGACATAACGGAGAGTGAGTAGATATGGCAACAGTTAACTGAGAAAGAGCGAAGATAAAGCTTTGCGTCATAATAACCTGCAGTTCCCTCAGCAATAATATTGGCTATACCAGTGCAAAGCGACCAACGCAGTCCCTGCTGATTTCTTGTAGTTGATTTAAAGCTCGTAGTGTGGTCGCATTTAAATTTTCTAATGTTTTTGTTCTCTTACAAACATGTGACTTAACAAATAAAGTTAATGTAATTCACGTTTTTTTTATAGAAGGAATTTTAAATTTTCGTAGACAACGATGTTGTATTGCTTGATACTATTCATCTTAAGTCAGACGACCAGAGCTCCCCCCCCCCAATCCATTTTCAAATACCAGTACAGTGCATACGAACGGGGCTCGAACGCTGGATTGAGGGTTCATAGCTATACAATCTAGCCCTCATAATACTTTGAAAATATTTTAAATCTAGTTTAAATATAAAATAATAATACACCCTTTATTTTAAATTTTTAATATAGCATTAAATCATTAATATACTTTATCAAAGAATTACGTAAAAACTAAGAAAATGTTCTAGTGGCAGTAGATCGTATCCTTCCCAGAGTCCTTGGTTTGGATCCTGACTGGGTTTGTACATAACCTGATCGCCGTTGTTACACGTGCAACAATTTATATCTCAGTGATAGACTTAAATTTTAAAAACTTTATCTTGTGTTAAGGCACCCAATAGTTTTACATTCCTTACAAATGGTTGGACTGGGTTTGATTTAAATTGAAGATAACTTGAATTAAATATCACCAATAAATATTTAGGAATAATTTATTACACACTTTGGTCAGTTATGAAATAATAAATATAAACAGTGGAGGTCAAGGCCGTAGCCAGCCAATAATTTCAGGGGGGGCGAGGGGGAGATTTGGTAGGCACATCCCCCAATTACTGTAAGCTAGAAAAATTTTTAAATGATACGACAGTTCTAGAAGCTATCTGAAGAGTTTTTATGGCAGAATTACCCCCTAATTGCCGAAGGCTAGGAAAAAATTCTAACTACTAAACATATCTAGAAGCTGTCTAAAGTGGTTTTTTTTTATGGTATCAAAGCCCCTAATTTGTACTTGTATCTTAATTTTGATGCGATTTGAACCATAAATAAAGCCTCATTTATTTTGTTCATAAAATTTCGGGAGGGAGGGGGGTTGAAACCCCCCAAACCACCCCCTGAATATGGCTTTGGTGGAGGTTGAGATGGAGTGACTAGTCCACCCCTAACTCCTTTGACTATGAGAGTGTAATACACGTCCACTCTGTCTGCTGACGAAAGGTTTTTTTTTCCATCGGCAGCCACGAGGCCTTCTTACAATCCTCGCCGCGGACCCCTTGGACGATTTCCATTTTTCATAAAATTTGGTCAAGGTACTTTCTTTCACTGGTCACTTAAAAAAAACTCGGTTCGAGGCGATCTTTTACAACTCCGCCTGTTCTCTTTTGCTAGTTTTTAGGGTGATTTGGAAAGGAGAAACGAGAAAAGGACGTGTTTTAGCAGTTTTAATGGAAAACACATTTTTGGCCGAAATAAATAAAATATTGCTCTAATAAAAACATAGTTTGATTTTATTCACACGTTGTTATCAACAGTTATTTAATAGCTCTCATGATCATGGTGGCAAAATCTAACAAACATTTTAAATTAAGGGAAAATGTTGTCATTAAATTCCAGAACACCCTTGACAGATATTCAAGAAATTTTGAGGTCACTATTTGAAGAAAATTAAATTCTATGTTTAAAGAAAGAGCAAAATTTTAGTTATTTTGGCCAAAAAATGTATTGCCATAAAAACTGAAAAAAACCTTGCTTTTTCTCACGTTCCCTTCTATACTACTTTATGTAGGCCTATAGTAAATAATAAAAAAACACTATTTTAAAAAGTGGGATCAAGTGATAATCGAGTTGGTTCTTCAATAAAACTTATAAATATTGCTAATGTTAACATGAAATATATGTTATGCTCCAATGTGTTGGCATTTTAAGCCCTTCATATTTATTCAGCTCCTTTCAAACATTTTTGTCAACTTGTAAGATTATCTTATTTTTTATTAAATGTATATATATAATATGTATTGGCACTACAATAATAGTTGGTTACATATCTGTAAAATTAACAACAAAAATTGCAGGGATATATATATCGAACAGATCTCAAATGGAGTTTCTTCTGAATATCCATTAGCAAACTAGATTAATCCACACGTTTTTTTTTACAACATTGATTGAGTTAATATCCTCATCGTTGGACATGCGAGTTAAACATTAAGTTTGCGTGGGTTGGCTTTTCATTAATGAGGAGTAAAAGTTTCTTACTCAGGCTGTATCTACGGCTTTCTACTTTCCATGTAAGCAAATGGGGATGCAGATCCAATACTTTTTATCTAATTAATATATTGTATAAAGATAGCTCGGTAGTTAAACGTGGTGAACAAATAATAATAATAATAATAATAATAATAATAATAATGTGAGTAAATATACGCCCTATTAGAAAAGTGAAATAAACTTTATTAAAAGTGATTGTTATCTAATTGACCAAGAAATAGAAAACCGGTTTTAGTTATTTAAATATTCCATTACAAAATTTGCTCTCTTTTTTAGTAATACTAGGCAATGTATCATTAGTTATCTTTTCCTCTCTAATATGACAGCAGAAATGTTTGAAAATAATGATTGGGATGGAGTTATATCAAGAGATTTTAAAATTTTGTTTTTAATAATAATTTCAGTGATTCATTATAAAAAAGTGTTTGGAGTGAAGTTACTCAAGTATATATACAGTCCGACTTTCATAAGAAGGGCCTTCTCTTCTTTTTTCTTAGCATCGCATTTTACTACACGTTCGGTTTATACACTTATTAAGTAATAATTATACTATTAGGTCATGGATGAGGAAGGTTGAATTGAGAGGACATGTACCTGCATTTGCGTGGAGAGAGTAGGAAAAGTCACCCTTAGTAGGATAATTATATAATAATTAATGTATTGAAAAGTCAGGTCATGTTATAGAAAGCTTTAGCTTTTGTTAGATATTATCAATACCTATACAGTAATGAAATATAACTAGGATTTTGTTTAGTTGTGTTTTCTAAAAAAAGACCTTTCTTATTAAGGTTGTACTGCGTATGTATATGTGTAACTTATAGGTATACATTATGTTTGTTTGAATGTATGTGCACCTTTATATAGATTAATATGTTAGATCGGTTTACCTCAAATCTGATACCTTATTTAGGAATTTTCCCATACTATATCGATGGAATATGATAACGAGGATCTTAAAATTGTAAACTAAAATAATTTTATTTGAAGAAACAGATACCAAACTATTAATTGATTGAAAGCAGTTTTACGATTATTGTCCACCTATAGAAAATAATGTACTAAGTGATCATATACCAAATTAGCACCTCTCCCATTTAAACTACTAAATTAAAATTAGAATAAATTTAATTAAATCTACCGCTTCTATGATCAAGTGATAAAAGCTCCCCGCTACAGATCCGGAAGTACCGGGTTCGTTCCCCTGTGGTTTCCGATTCTTTTTGTGAAACAGTGTGTCTGGAACGGGGTCAACTCAACTTCGTTAGGACGATGAGGAGGTACTTGAACGAAAGAGTAGCAACTTCGGTCTATAAAACTGAGATTAAAGAAAGGAGGGTTCATCACAATGGCTTTATGGTACCATCTATCTGCAGTAGTTGGCATTATCTTTACCAACAGACGGCAGCCACTCTGTCACTGGGGCTCGATTGCGGGTTGATGACATGCAGCTTTCTTTAATTTTATATATATATATATATATATTTATTTTGTTAATTTTTTTTACATTTATGAATAAAGAAACTATTGTTAAAAATAAAATATATAAACTTTGTAAAACAAACTTTTTCATTTAATCTCTTTGACTTACTTCTTCAAAAATTATATTCGAAGTGATATTATAATCAACATTTTGGTAAAAATAACTCTTATAATAAAATATAAATACAATATGAATTCATAAATCTTGTTTTTAAAATCTGAACCTCTCAAAATAAATTATACACAATGTGCCTTAATAAATTGATTAATACAATTTATAAATAATGGTCAGAAATAAGCGTAAGGTTTAATAAAAACCTTCGAGTTAATATTCTAAATAAAACCTTAATTTTTATATTTTATTGTTGGCAGTTGGCACATTTCCATCCTATTATATCTGAAAACCAGTGGTATAATTTTAATCAGTCCGTTTTTGGCTTACGCACGATTTTCACTCTTGTGATTTTGCCGCACTACATCGAGTAAGTGATGGTATTGCTCCATTCAAATATATATATACAAACACACACACAATATATACGTCTTTTAAAATGAGCATCATCATGCTTTATCATGAATAAAGCAAATAAATTGTCAGATTTTAATGATTGCACCATTAAAAATAATGTTAGATTTTATACTAAACGTATCCATTTCATTTCACTTCAATACAACCTTTCATCTTTCAAATAAATAAAAACAACATTATGATCCAATTCTTAAAACCTGTGATAAAATTAAACTATTTTTCATCTCTACACGCTTTTTGGTAAATGCATATAGGGTTATGGTATTAATTAAGTAATTTAATCTGTTCATGTGACGATAGTTAGCTATAAAATCGTATAAGAATGTTAATTTGACCTCCTAAATTATTATTTGTAATAAATAAACTTAAGCTTGTTTGTTTTAGTAAATTATTTTGTCCTTTTAGTTTAAATTAGATGCTCCTTCAGAAATATAAGATAGATATTTTACAGTGGGTAATTTTTTAATTACATAGTTATAAAGGTTTAGTTTTATAAAATGTAAAGTGTACTATTTCAGCATTCTAGATTTACATAAGTATCATAGTGATTGCTTATTTGTTTTACAAGACGAAATTATTTATAAATTAAGAAATTTAAATAACTATATAGTATTCCTTTAAAAAAAAGAAGGAAAATAATGAAGTTAAATTTATATTAATTTATCCTTTATTTAAGTTGTCTTTTATTGGCCAATGTTAAAAATAAAACAGAAAAAATTAAAAGAATAACAATTGAAGATTTATCTTAATTAGTTTGAGTAACAAAAACTTTAAAATATCTAGAATAATATTATAAAAAACTACTAAAGTATGATCCTATAAATGATCGTTTTATCAATTATAATTACATATTGATAAAAATACTTTTTTTAAAGCCTACATATTTATTTCAAAATTAATATTACCATAGAAACAAAACATTAAAAAACACTCCATACTTAATTCAATTAATAAAATAAAATAAAATAATAAAAGCGATAGCAGCAATATAAATAACTAAAAGTGTTAAAAAATAAACAAACAGGTCTGACGTTTATAAAATGTGTTTGGATTGCATGACTGTTCTAGATTGGAAGGGCTTTTGAGTTTCAGCTTTTCCTTTTACACTCGAAGGTGTCTATAATCGTCTTAAAGCACTCCCAAAACTGTACAATTGTATGGCGGGTGGTCTCGCGTGATACAGGGTCATTTAAGTGGCTGGCTTTCTTCAGTTACCAGCTGATGTCTTTCCCATTTTGTCTTCTACTAAATTTCTTCTTTACCTCACTCAGTCGTTTTCTTTCTTTGTTCCTTATTCGTTTAAATGTGTTCCTTCTTTCTATATGCTTACTTTCCCTGTACCTTCTTTTCTATTTTCCTTACTGTAAATGCTCTATTCAAATACATTCTTTTTTTTTTTACCTTTTTAGCCATTTTATATTTCTTCTTTGTTTACCTTTTTGACCTAATCTATCTTGAGTGAATTCTCTTAGCTTATCCCTTATAATTTTATCTAGTATTAAAATGTATCTTCGTCTAGTTCAATCCTTTTGTATGTCTTCCTTTCTTTGTTTCTTTTAAGTTTATGTTTATTTTTTGTTTGTCTTTTTATCTACTTTCGCTCTTGCTAGCTATATGTAGCTGACTATTTCAATCCCAACCTCTCACATCTTTATTTACGTTTATTTACGTAGTAACCCTTCAGAAACCCTACACTTTTAACCCCAACTGCGGTTAAAAAGCCGTACAAAGTTAAGAGTTTTTTTACGTGACTACCAGTAGGCCTATCTAGTTTCAGCAATGTTTGAACAACCCTTAATCCTAAAAAGCTGATTTTCATGTTTAGGAAACCTTTATTTTAAAGCGATGTTAATTTTTTTTTTACTTCACAACACCAGGCTATAAGCAATATAATTATGAAATGGAGGTATGTAAAATTTAGAGGATATGTAACCTCATTTGCATCAATGAGATAGTAGTGAACCATCCGGGAAATTTCATCTTCAGTATATTCAGCAGAGATTCATTCCACAATATTTCCGTTTCACGTAAACAAGACTATATGAAAATGAGATAGAGTCTGTATATCTAACGATTTAATATCATCTAAAACTAATTAAAGTTACCAAACTTATAGGATATATTATTCTGAGCATGCTAGTTATTTAAATTAATTACTATTCAGCCAACATTATAAAGAAAATATTGATAATACAACATAATGATGCATATAATATATATGGATTTTAAAAAAGGCCTGTGATTTAGTTAAAAAAATATATTAAATTTTAGTAAAGTTTGGGATACACAAAAATTAAAAAAAACTTGTCCCGATAATTGAGGTATATTTGACAGATATGCGTGTAAGGGTACAGGTTGGGGGTAACTTATCAGATTCTTTCGAAATTCGTATTGGATTGTCATAAGAAGACTAGCTTTCCACATCACTTTTTAATCCACCCTAAGATTATCCTATTAAAGTAATTTAAGAGGGTAGGGAAGGGTTGACATTAAGTGGAATATTACAGCTGTTAGGCTACGCAGATGATTTAGATTTGTTAGTTAGGAAGTTGTTGTGAGAAATGCAGAAATTTTGATTGGAGGCTAGTAATGAAATTGGTTTAGAAGTGAACGATAAAATCTCTCAAGCATATGACCACAAAGAGATTACAGATTGGAGATGATAGATTTAGATTACTATTAACAACACATAATTTGACATGGCGAAGGAATTTTAATATTTAGGGACAATTTTAACTAGTAATAAACGATATTATAGTGGATATAAGAAAAATAATACATTATATAGATGCATGCTATTACTCGGTTAGTAAGCTGTCAATTCATGTAAAACTCAGAATATACAAATCAAAATTTTACGGATTGTTCTAGAGTGTTGTGAAACACGGTCTCTTAACTTACATGACGAAAATAAGTTAAAGATGTTGAAAACAATGTTTTTAGGAAGAAATTTAGTTAAAAAAAAAGGGATGAAGGTACTGGAAAGTGGAGGAAGTTACTTAATGTTGTGTTACATACCATGTAATCACTTCACGACATTATTAGGATAATCAAATCTTATAGATTACGGTGGGTAGGACATGTAGAATGAATATAACAATCTAGAACCGTGTTCATGTATTGACTGGCAAACCCAATGAGAAGAGACATTGGCAAACCTACAGTAGCCCCATGGTTTCTTTGGTGCTGACTGACAACTCACATCTGACTTCTGATGGTCAACATTTAGTATATACCTAAATTTTGACTGTCAGAAGTGACAGTTGCTAAACACATGTTTTTGCAGATCATATAGTTCGGCGTAGGGATACATAATTTGGTCTGGTAACTTTTCAAAACCGTCAGCTGTCAGCTGTGAGCTGTCAGTCAGCACCAAAGAAGCCATGGGTCTACTTTAGACGCAAGATAGGAGGAAAATACCAAAATTGACCTGAAAGAGATATAGTATAATGAGGGGATTTGATAGAACTAGGTCAAGATAGGATAAGTGGCCTACTTTTCTAAGTATAAATATGAGCTTTCGAGATCCTAAAGCCATGAGTAAGTAAGTTATTTAAATAAAGTTATATAAATAATATATTCTATGTCAATTCAAAGTGAGGACGTTACAGTAATAACAATATCTGTATAAGTTGCTTTTTTTACATATTAAATTAATGCTGACAGAAGGATTTTTTAATATTAGCTAATGATTTAATTAATATAAAGTTAAACGGATTAACTGGTTTTTGGAAAGAATCAAAAATATAGGTTTAAATAACCAAAAGTAAAATTTTGTAGAGCAAAGTAATGTTGATAAAATAATAATTAATATGCTAAAATAAAGAAAATTCAAGGGTAGTAGTAGTAGTAGCCTAAGTGGGTAAAATGCTCACATTCTCTTCGTGTCAATAATTTGCAAAACATTATTTGGAATCTTAAATTCATGTAAAATTATATATATTAATGGTTTAAGTGAAAGGAATGGTAAAGTTATTCAAAATAGCACACATATTAACAATCCCACATGTCTGGAAACTATATTTCTCTTTCCTCGAATATATAGTTAACAAGCGACTTTCCTACTTTCTAATCTGACTTTACTTTCACAAACCGTTCTCTCCCTTCACCCCTCCGCCTCACTTTGCGTTATCCTCTTTCCCTTCCCCTTTATCAACGTTCTAATTGAATGACGTTCACGAACGTAGCAACGCTAGCACTGGCTGTCATTCTATCGAGCCAAAACGTTAATTAGGAAGTCAACTTTGTACATGAGTAGCACCCTAATGTAATGAAGCTTACGGCGCTCTAATTTTTTGTTAAAAATAAAACCTTTCAGATTTTTAAAAAATAATGTGGAAATTTTAAAATATATATATTTATAAGAGATTATAGGCAAAGAGATTTTTACTTGAAAGCATTTCGAAATAGTTTATTATTAAAGTTTCAACACATGAAAAATCAGTAAATACTTTATACATCAATAAGTACAATAAAAACAATTCTAGGAAAGACTTTTAGAAAATACAAACACTTTTCTTGCAGTTATAATTATATCATTTTAAATTTTATCATAAGTAATATTTTATAGCTATCAATATAATCTATCAAAAATAACAGCTTCATATCACACGATCTGACGTATGAATGACTAGGTCTAGTAAATTCTTAGGTGTGAGTTAAGTTTCTTATTTTAATAACTCGATTGCTGTAGGCCTAAAATAGTTTTAGTGTGGTATGTGAACTATAAACAATCAGATATATGTAAGTGATTATAGACACATATAGTAAATGTAGCCTTTTGATTTAAAATTAATGAGTTCTTGAAATTCCTAAAATTTGTTAACAGAGGTTTGGATCGGGTATCATATTATTTGTTTTAACACTTAATAGTTTTATATTAAAATTAATATAAACAAATAATTAAGTAACAGTCTACAATAAATTTTTGGAATGAATATTAATCTTTATTATTATTTTATAAAATTATGATTAATTAATGTGAAGTTATTATAATATGCATAAAAATATATAATGTAGGTTTATATAAACTATTATGACAGGGTTATTGATTTTATTAGAAAAATGTGGATGTGGATATTAATACTGAATGTAGATTCTAACTAGAATAAAAGGCGTTTTATAGCAGTGGTTTGGTAAAGCAAGAAAGTATACTTTCTCAATTATTCTTCTGAGTACGACGATTACAATAAGTTAGGTCCCCCAGTAAAAATATATCACACATACATACAGGTATTTTATTATGATTTCCTTGAAAAAAAAAACCAATTTTGGATAATCAGATTTTACTGTAGAATTTTATATTTTTTTAGGAATTAATTTTCATCAAGAAATGAATAAATAAAACCCTAAAGGAATCATGTTTCACGTGTAAAGCTAATTTAATCCTCCAAAGGATTAGCTTGGTTAGTATAAAATGTATTGCTACTGAACACTACATACATTTGCATAAAATTTACATAAAACATGAAAAAGGAATGATTTCTTTCATTCCCTTAAGAAAATTTGTTATACTGGAGAAGACTTTTTTGGTGGTAATAGTAGTAGTTGTTGTCGGAAAACGCTTGAGTTTAAATATAATATCTACCTTTGAACAAGAGTACTTATGCTTTGATTATTTTCCTCCCTTTTCTATAGAAGGATTGCTAAGAGTTCAATTTAATAACACTTAACTAGACTCTAAGGCTCAATTCCTGAACCACAAAGAAAGTTAAAATGGATGTATCGAAGTTAAATGATTAGCTTGGATAAGAAAAAATCTTATTCTTCTTTCTTGAGTGGATGACTGTAGCTTAGAAAGGGTTTAGTAAAAATGCCTTGAGGCATACTGGAGTTTTCCAATCTACCAGATGTGTTTAGCGTGTGGAGTTGTTGTTGGAAAGGGGAAGCAAAGGGGGGTGGGGGGTTGAAGAGGAAGAACGAAAAAAAAGGAAGAAAAGAAAGATTCAGAAGTCCGTCAGGAAGTCTCAAGTTATCTGAAATTCATGGAGGAAAGTTGAAGGTTACCATAGTTGCTGAAAATGAAAAAAAAATATATTTTAGGTTTTTTTATTTTAAGTTTTGTATTCTCTAAACACATGCATTTGTTTTATTTAAAAGAGGTTATAGGAAAATGTTGTTTTCCTTATCAGAAAAACGCCTAAATACATATTTATAATAAAATAGTAATAAGAGAAACATCTAAATATGTATAATAAAATAGTAATCAGCAGAAAGGGAAAATGTTCCCTCAAATATTTATATTAGATACATTTTAATCATACTTATTGTGAATTTTATGATTAAGTTAATAGCGTTGCAATATTTAAATATATATATGTATGTGTGTGTGTGTGTATTTATATATATTTCAGCACCACGTCTTACTACCTGTTCGGGCTATAAGCTTATGTACTCTAATGGTTTTAGGTATGAGGAAGGTTATATTATATTAAGAGGTGTATCCGTATTTACATGGAGAAAGAGTGGTAAACATTTTGGAAAAAACCTCCGTACAGCCGAGATTCGAACCTTGATCTCCCCATCATTATATATTATAGAATATGTATTCATATGGCAAGATAAGCCTTTATTGAGGTACATCTACTAAATCCCATTTTTAAACGTTGATTTTATAATTTTATTCAATTGAAACTATTCGAAAAATATTTGACTTGAAATTTAATAAAAATATTTTCCACATATGTATTTATTAATTTGAAATATTTGATTAAAAAAATATTGGTTGAGTAGTGAATTCATAAGTCACAATAAAAATAACTTTATACTATTTAATTTAACACTATCATGATAAAATAGACTAACCCTCTCCGAGCGCTTAGAGTTTCAATTATTTTTTAATTCCCGCTGTTCATATTAAAACGAGAATAATTATAATTACTCTAATGGGGCAGGAAGGAAGCCTTTTAGAGGGAATATATTTGCGTTTGCGTGGAAGTGGAAGAAAAGTGGGAAACCTTTGCCGACAAACTACACTCAGTAGACCCGAATGGGATTCTAGCCCCAATCCCTTGTCCTCAGATGGACAATCAAACTCTTGAAAGACGCCATTTGGCTACTGAAGAAGGTATTAAATTCAGTTCATAAGCAATTATACTTGTTTATATTTGGTTCTACTTTATTTATTTTGCATTTAGTATTTCCTCACGCCTCTAAAACATGTCAGCACTGTTCTACAATCTATTTTTACTTTCTCGCTATCTTACAAGTAGAGAAAGTATAGTGATCGTAAAAATAATCGATCTCAAGATTTTGATGAATCTTGACGTTTCATGACCCCCCGAATCAAAAAAAAAGGGTGTTTTTACTTTCCATCTGTCTGTCTGTCCCTCCAACTACAGCCTAAACTATTTTACCGATCGGGCTAAAACATGTTATCTAGGTATTTTTTAAGGTTACCCCGAGGATTTTCGAAATTGGATAATTAATCGTAAAATTAAGGGTAGTTTAATGAAGGGGGGAAAAAAAGAAGAAAAATCGGTTTTCTCAAAATCAGCTGTAACAATTTTAATTAAATTTCATATATAAACATTTATAAATATTTCAAACAAAAGGCTTCTCTCAATATTTCGGCAAAATGACTTAAAGGGTTCCGGTCTGATGCGCAAATTATCTTTTTCTATAATATATCCTAAACTATTTAAGGTACGAAATTACTTATCTTTACAAATATGTATGACTCTCTATAATACAAATATTTTATAAGAATCATATTTTTATAAAACCAATAACTTTCAAGCTATACGTAAATACGTATATTTTTTTTAACTTTTCTAACACAAAAGGTTAAAGTATTACGACCGCAAAAGAAAATATAACCTGAAATGTTGATAATTGTCGAAGTCTCAAGACCCCCCAAACACAAAAAAGTGGTTTTTGCAATGACGTTTGTCTGTGTGCCTGTTTAAACAATTAAGAGTAATTTAAGAAAGGGCGAAAAGAGAAAAAAATCGATTTTCTCAAAATCGATAACGATTTTGATTAAATTTCCTATCTAGGTGTTGATAAAGATTATAAATAAAATGGTTATTTTTATTTTACCATGAAAATTAATTTTAGGGTCTTTGTAGAAGCAGAAACTTCCGTATCTCCGCAATTATTTGAGATACTAAATAACTTATCATTGCAAAATTGTAGTACTATAAAAAATTAAAAAAAAATTTTATGTGAAATTAATTTTTATAAATCCAACAATTTCTGACATATTGGTCAATTTATTAGTACAATTTTATGAGCTTTAGCTGTAAAGAGATACTCAAGTCTTAACGCAATAATTCTCCAATGCCATAGAGTAATTAAATATAAGTCTCTAAAGGTTTGTGTGTTTTTTCCTTAAACCTCTTCGGAGAAATGTTTGTACAAAATGATCTATATCCATTTTAGACTCAATAGTCAATATTTACATTTTTCATAGGTTAAAATTTAAAAAGAGGAATTTAATAGCAATGCGATGGCATGAAGATTTGCCACACCTAATAAAATTTCGAAACCTTTAAACGGAAGGTGAAATTTTAATATTAAGTGTTGACCCTTGTGGAGCAAACATTGATCTTTTTTTAATCGGTCCAAACATACAAATGAGGACATTAATTCTTTAGAAACAAAATTATATAATTTAAAACTGGGACTAACAAAAAAGTTCTACATAAGTATATTGCAATTTATGCTTGAGTTTGCTAGAGTAAATTATTTGGTTTCACATATATTATGAGTTTTGAGTAAATATCTCCATTTTCAAACAATAGAGTGAGAAAGTTCGTGCGGATTTCCGTACCATTTATTTTTTCCACACTTTTTTTTAATATATATCAAAGCTATCTGCTTATTTACACCATTGAGGTAGAGTTGAGCTCTATATTATTTAAAATAAATGTATCTGCATTTCTGTTTCCCGGAATGAGAAACTAGGAAAAAACAGTTTAATACACCAAGAAGAGATTTAAACTTTAATCTCCTTGTTACCTTTAAACCATATTAAATGAACCTGACATGCAGTCATCATAGCCAACGATTCGGATATTACATAAATCGTTCTATAAAATACACTTGGCCTAATACAATTCATTCTTTCTATACCTATAATTGAACTTTTTTTAAAAATTAGTTTTAATCAAAAACTGAAGATTAATTAGAAATATCAGATTTAAATAATAATTTTTCTTAATAGATTGAATGAATAAATAAAAAAAACTCAAATTCGTCACACTCTACACTCCAAGATATTGCAAAGAGCTTACCGTATGTCTATCGGTTAATAATAAATTTAATTAGTAAAAGATTCCTGAGAGCAGCGGCTCTTAAAGTCCTCATCAGCCTCCATTTAATGGCCAAGATATCCTTAATCTTGAAAGACAAAAGGCAGTCATATCCCAACTCTCATACCTTCTAGATGGCAACCCTCCCTCCCCCCCTCTTGCCGACCTACTAAAGACATTTGGACATGCGATGTCACGTACCGTCCATTCCCGCTATCTAAGAGCCGGATCGAGAAAGGAATGAGACATTCTGACGCACTTCCTCGAACACTGCTTGCACAAGGGAACATGTCCATCAAGGGGCGTTTCGAGCTACATCGAGAAACACGCCTATAAAAACATGTGTTTTTCATATGTGACTATATGTGTGTGTTTTTTTTGTGAGTCGCAAGGCATTATTTTACATGTCAAATTGACGTACAAAGTATGAGGTACGATGTGCCTCAACTGGCTGACTAACTTAACAACGAGTTAAAAAAAAACAAGTACTCCCATATAACAGAGAGCTTTGACATCTGATATGTTAACGTCCATGATTGTATTATATCTATTGTCAAAATATGAAGAACATCAAATATTTAATTTATGACTATATTTATTATTAAAACTTGAGGCAGTAATAATTTTGACCTACATCTGGATTTTCAAATTCAGTTTCTTAGAAAATAGATTAGTGATTTAATTTAATAAAAGAAATATCTTGCAGTAAAATTAAAGACCCCTCACTGTTGTTATAAAAACCTATATTTCATTTAAATACAAAATTATTCTCAAGGAATGTATCTATAAGGAAGGTATTAATAGTTGAAAAATATTCGAATTATCTTGCGATAACCACAATTATCCCCCTTGAGTTTATACCCGAGGTTCAAATCCCAGCCTCCGCAATTAACTACGACAAGTGCAATGCAAGTGTAATACCTTAAGTAATTGGTAGATCTATACGTTTACGAGTGTATGCTTGGTACTTCAAGGAATATATCTGGAGGCTGAGAGGTAGATGGGCAGTAACAATATTGCTGAAGCATGTAATTTCTTTATTCAGACGTATATGAACATTTAACATCCAAAGAATTTAAACATGGATTGATTATACTTTTAAAAAAAAGGTATGACACAATCTTACAAACAAAATTTTCAAAATTAGGTTATGAATAAATTAGCCTATGTGAGATTTCCTCGGGGGGAAAAAACATATAATCTTGTTAATCATGGTGTACACTCTTTATAGATAGAATATAAAATTTATTTATTTAGCACCCCACCCTACTGCCCATTCGGGTTATACGCTAACTAAATTGTCAACAACACTTTTAATATATTATTCTTAAAACCATCCTCAAATTGTGTATAGCCTATTTAAAAATATGTTCTTATTTATCATGAAAAATCAATTCCAGATACCTATTTTCAACAATCATTCGTCAGTAAAAAACACTATTTGGAGCTAGGGTGAAAAATCAAAAATAATATCCCGGGGTCCATACAACATCAAAATATCAAATTTGAACTAAATTTACCACACCGCTTTGAATCTAGATTCAGGGACAAAACAGATTGGTAAAATTAAAATTTTTGGGTTAGCAGGCTCATGAAAAGTAAAAAAGATTCACCATTTTCTACAGGTCTAAAATTTTCACAAATACCATACTTTATCTTTATGAAGTATAATTTAAGTACCCGGCACTGTCTGGGTGAAATATTTTTAGTTTAAGGGTTGTACGTGGAAAGTGACTTTAAAGTTAGTGGCCTTAAGCCCTGTGTTGCTCGTGGCCTTTTTGCATCCGACCAGGTTGTTAGTTAATTATAAAAAAATCAAACAAAAAATTTAAAATCTCCCCTTTGAGGTGGATATATTTGTGCAAAAGGCATCTAGTTTATTTTTAAATGTCAGACCTCTCTATGTAGTGGATATCTTCCAATGCTTTAATGACTGGTAAAGAAACTTTTATTAAGATAGATAGTAAAGATATAGTGAGATATGTTGTTTCTTTAAAGAATATCCCTACAAAAAAAAATTAAATTTAAAAATCGGCCTCCTTGTATGGTTTTTATTTCTGTAAAGAATCTTCAGCGAGATAGAGGTGGATATATTTGTGCAAAAGGCATCTAGTTTATTTTTAAATGTCAGACCTCTCTATGTAGTGGATATCTTCCAATGCTTTAATGACTGGTAAAGAAACTTTTATTAAGATAGATAGTAAAGATATAGTGAGATATGTTGTTTCTTTAAAGAATATCCCTACAAAAAAAAATTAAATTTAAAAATCGGCCTCCTTGTATGGTTTTTATTTCTGTAAAGAATCTTCAGCGAGATAGGAAGTTTAACACCCGAGGTGGCACACCGAATAAAGGTTTATTAGCGATGTTCCTATTGAATCTGGCCCCTACTGCTTTATCAGGTTTACAAGACCCGCAAGCCTCCACCGCAGTAATACCGCGTCGTTCCCTAGAAGATTGGAGCTTGCAATATGGAGCACATCCCACGGGCGATGTCGCGTTCCATTGTTCCACTCCCGAGTATTAACTCCTGTGAATTCTGGAACAATGCCTTTAACTGGAGTGGAGTGAAGTGTTGTGTGGTGTGGGGATAAGGGTTACGGATGGGCGTGGGAGGAAGAGAAAGTAAGGTGCGATGATGAAAATTGAGAGAAAAGAACTGGATATTGTGATGTGAGTTCAGAGGGGAAGGAGTGTAAAACGCGGAGACGCAATATTACTCCTAAAACGTTTCCGCTTTGTTTATCCGGTTGCGTTTTTTGGTAAGTTGATATTTGTCTTCCAATTGAATCAGTGAGAAACTATTAAATGAACAAAATATGATTCGTAAGCCATAGACAATCAATCGGACATAGTTTTTCTTGCCTTGTCTGGTTTGACGGCGATTGTGAGGTTGGAGTTTTTATTTGGGTCAGACGTACATGAGTATTTAATAATAATAATATTTTTTAAATAAATTAGGTTCCCATTCTCATTTCACATGAGTAATAAAGTAGTTCCTTTAAAGTCTACCTTCTTCGTCCCTATTTTACAATCTTACATTGCCTGGATGGGTAGTGAGTGAATTATATGAAGGACCAAATTAAAATAAAACAATAAATTTGAGACTAAACACTCTGGATGAGAAAATACGCATATGTTAAAAAGTATTTATAAACACATTTCGTTTGAAAAAAAACTATAATTATGGCTAAATAATCAGTGGGATAATGAGAGCTCTTTGTAAACCATAAAACTAACTTTGACTCCTCGAATGAAAGTCGTTGAAACCGCTTCTGAATTATGTTACAAATACAACTACGCTAAGCTCTTTGAATTATACATATCGGTACCTATTCACTTATATATAATATGATTATTCAAATTTTGATAAAACAAAAGTTTAATACATACCTTACAAAAACACATTTAATTAGTTACAAAAATCGCACTTATTTTAGCTACGCGTAGTACTAGCCGTTCGGGTTATACGCTTAAGTACTAATTGAGTTTATGGTTTTTAGGGATTAGGAAGGTTATATTTAAATGAAGTGTGCCCATATTTTCGTGGAGGGAGAGTAGAAAACTAATTTGAACAACCAGTCTCAATACACCCGACCGGGATTCGAATCTTCATCTCCCTCTCGTCTGCCTTCAAGTCTACAGCGAAAGTAAAGTGTTAGACCATATATATATATATATGCATATATAATGTATATTTATATATATAATTTTTTTAAATCTTTTTAAATATCTGTCCGATATCGATAGCAGAGCATACAGTTTTCCTCTCTAATCTATGAACATACATTCTATCAAAGAATGTGTAATGTGTGTTCAGATGTGTATTATATATAAACTATTTCCAAAAAATATACGTCTGAAAACACATTACACATTCTTTGATAGAATGTATGTCCATAGATTAGAGAGGAAAACTGTATGCTCTGCTATCGATATCGGACAGATATTTAAAAAGATTTAAAAAAATTCTACAATAGGAATTATTATTTTAGGTTTTATTAAAAGAAGAAATTAATTTTTTTGTGAACAAACAACTGTATTATATTATGTTACTATTAATTTCAGAGTGCCTTTAACCCACTTCAGTGGCCGAATGGTCTAACAAGTCATTCTCGTGTATGACTGGCATGCTGATGACAGGGAGGTCAGGGTTGGAATCTTTGTTGGGTCTGCCGAGGGCTTTTTTTTTTTTCCTAAATGCCGTTCAACTTTCCTCCTAAGCAAATGCGGGTAGACTACCTCTAAAATCTTCTTTCCTCATCCCTACTCAATTAGAGTAATTATAATACATGCATATAAACTGAACATTTAGTAAGAAGCGGTGATAGAAAATACAATTTTTAAAGAGACAAATGTTCTACGTACTGGAGAGTTGTGAAAATAAAAATATGCACATTTCTTTTTTGAATACTGTTTATGGAACCTATGTGAAATGGTAGTTCTTACTGTTTCTATTATAGATTTTATATCTCATTGACTTTAAAATACTCGAGAGAACCCTCTGTAAATTTGGGGTTTGGAGGCACTCGAGCATTTGCGAGAATTTCGGGAATGGTCTAAAAGAAAAGAGAAGGGATGAAGGCCGGGGAAGGTTCGTAAAAGAAGAAATAAGTTGAACTGAGAAAGGCAAGGATGTTTTTCTGGATGGATGAACAAAAAATAAAAATAATAATAGCTAGCACTTCATATAAGTTGAAGTGAAATAAATTATAACTAACACTGTGGTAGGCACGACTAAAATAAATCGTAGAGTATGAATAAACTAAAACCTCGAGACAACTGGGGAAAGTGTTGGGATTACCGGCAAGGCAACAATGTATGACTTGGACTCACCATAATTAAGTTCAATAGCAATAAAAAAAATTGCTTACCAGTAAATAATGGTTGTGACTCTTGCAATAAAGTTGTTAATGTTTTTCAACGCCACCAAAATCTAGCTGTGAATACTCTTCTATATACAAGTCTAGAATAAAATAAATAGTAGAATATCGTAGTTTCTAAATATAGGTCATTAATAAGAGCGAAAATCAAAATGTTAAATTTTTGTGTCCTTGATTTAGCAAAGATTTGCTCTAATCAACATTATTAGAACACTTAGTGAAGAAAAATAGTTAATTTGAGGTTCGTACATGTTATATATTATTTCTCTAAACTAACAAATGAGAAGAAGGAAGGAATAGTTAATCTACTAATTGCCGACAGTGCAGATGTTCTGAGTTTAAGAGGTTGGTACAATATCTCTCAGTGATGATCCAAAACTAGTTGATGTGCCAATTCTGCCATTTATTATTGTTTCATGAAACTTAGTTCTGAACAATGCTTGATAAAAATCACATTCCACGATGTGCTTGTGATTAGTCTTATTATTTACAAAAGTGTGATTTACTTTCTTAAAAGTATTTATTTAAAATTCTACAATCTTAAGTGCACGAAAACAAATTATGATCCACATTCAAGAACATTGTTATCAGTAGAGACTTGTTTTTTCATAAATATGTTCCAATCAAAAAATTGTTTTTCTTCAATTAAAACGCATTCCTTGCAAATCTCACATATAAAAGGTACATATACAATTAACTCAGTGAAACAAGATTTATTTTCAATCAGAGTACAAAGGAAGGTTAAAAATAATATCAAAGAAATCCCCCTTTTAATTCACCGAAGTAAATATAAACACTTAACATTAATTTAGTTAACCAAACAAATTATTATTTTGCACCAGAATCGGCGAGATTCCTCACACAAGTCATTATATTTCATTCCCACATCAATGTGCCTCTACTCAATCTAGTTAAAGGCTGTGATATGAAAATACCTATGGGTTACTTGCAAATATATTTTCATTTTCTGTAAATTCTCCTGAAACGAGACCAATAATCAAAGAAATAGTTTAAAACTATTCTGAGCGGACTGCACGAGGTTCACCCTTTACTTTATGGTTCTATTGGAACTTTGAATCCTTTTATTAATTAATAATATATTAATAATAATAATAAGTTATTATTATTATTATTATTAGCACCACGTCTTACTTCCCGTTCGGTTATACGCACTTACGCTAATGTGTAATGGTAGGGTGATTGTGAGATGAAATGAAGGACCTACAGTTTAACGTGAATCCGAACCCCGGAGGAGGCCTGTCATTCCCCACATTCACAAGATGTCTTGTCAGAGGTGAAGGAAGGGTTTCTCATCAGATAAATCTGTGCCGGGACCGAGGATTGAACCCCGGACCCCCAGCACAGAAGTCTGACACCTTACCCCTAGACTACCAGGTCACCTCATTAAATTATATATATAATAATATATTAATTTACACTTATTATACGATTATTTGGTAGTATGTTAGTGTAAATTATATATATATATATATAATTTACAATAACATACTACAAACATAAATTTAAAACTTAGAATTTGTTCATCTTTAATTTAATTTCTATATACATATATATAATATATAATTTACACTAACATACTACCAAATAAATATAGAATTTAGAATTAGTTCATCTTAATTTAGTTTATATAAAAAATGGTAGATTATTTTATAAAGATCACATTTACATTCCAAACTAAAATATAGCTTTTTTTATCTCTCTCTCTCTCTCCTTCTCAATATATATATATATATATATTGGGTGTGTGTGTGTGTGTGTGTATAATAATATTTAGGTAAGCACAACTGATTGCGTACACAAAAATTCTTCAATGTGAGTAATATTAAGTAATAGCTCATGTATCAGTCCCCAAAGCATGCGGCTACGTAGTATGAACAGTGTGGCCAACGCACGCACAAATAAATACTCCCATAGAGACGTCCAGTAAATCAAAATAGCATTCTATAGGTATACGTTTCCAACCCGATACAAAAACACTAAATTAAGATAATTTGACAACATAAAAATGTTCACCCTTCAATATGTCTTCAAATTAAGTCTCCAATTAATCGTTTTCCTATACAATAAATCATTGTCCAATAAATTTTGTAAGCTTAAATGTAATAAATTCAAACGACAACATTATTTACGCCTATAGACTTTTCATATTTGATAATACATATGTGAAGAGGGATTTAAGATATTTGATTGTAATATTATTATATATTTTACTGTCCATACTAGTCTTTAACACTCCGATAGTTTAAGGTTATCACACATTAATAATTAATAATAATTAAAACGTAGGCTGAATAATTTTTACAATGAAAAACTTTAAAAAAGGTAAAAATTCATAAATGATTAAAAAATAAAACTCTGGTTAAATATTATTATCAAATACAATTAAAAACATTGTTATTAACTACTAGATACCCACTTCAGTGGCCGAATTGTTTAAGGCAGGGTTCTTCAACACATGGTCCGCGGGCCACCTGCGACCCGTGGTAAAATTTCTTGCGGCCCACTGGCTCATGAAAAATAATAAAATTATTTCAAGAAATTTTATTCTTACAAATATATATACAAATATGTATTTTACATACTCAACTAAAAAAATTTAAAAAAAAAGATTTTATTTACGTATTTAACGTTATTTTATAAATGATTTTTCCTTTTTTCCGCAAAGAAAAGTATTGCGATTTAATACAAATGCACTTTGAACCGTCAAATTACAACTCTGGTAGGCAAGACAAATCGTGCTACCCCCTGCTATGAAACAACAGACACCCAATCTCACGAGAAATCCTAATCCCTAGTGTGAGTATAAGTGTGTGAGACTGAGTTAATACGAATATTGTCGTTACAGTATCGCGACCCGCGAGCAAACAAGAGACCGAAACGCCACCCCTTTGACACAAAAATGGTTTAAGACTCCTGGTCTTATGTTAGACAGGCCTGCTGATTACGGGGTGATCAGGGGTTTTAATCCCGGTTGGGTCTACTGAGGGAGGTTTTCACGCAAATAAGGGTGGATTACCTGTGAAATCGCTTATTTTCTCATCACCACCCCATTTGAATAATTAACATATAAAAATCACTAACTCTGATTGTCCTGTTAACACGTCATGCCAGTGGTGATTTCATTGACCTATAAGTGTAGTTCAAACTCATATTTTTCAAGCCTATCTCATTGTGGACAAGCGTTTAGAAGATCATCTATCACCGGAGTACTTAGGTATTAGAGGATGCCTCTATTTATGAAAGATTATACGTTATTTCAAAATAATATTCGCACCAAAATGGAAATTATAAGTATCAACATGCTCTTATGGAGTTAAAAAGGTTACATTTTAAGGCTTGATAGTTTAAAGAAAAACTAAATGGTGTAAACCGAAATTTCATTAGACATTTTGCAGTTCTCAAATCAAAGTGAATGGCTTAAAATATTAAGTAGATTCCTCGATACAAATTAAGTTATGTTTAAACTATGTCAAATTAGATGACTAAGATATTTGAGGATTAGCTTAATGATTTAAGTTGCTTAAGAACTGACATTTCCAACAAAACTATCTCATTATGAGAATACTCCGGTTCAAGTAGACGACGTATTTAATTAGTTACTCTATTTCCTGCACTGGCTTTAATTCTCAAACGTTCTTTAATTGCTACTATTCTCGCAGTGTACTCCACGTTGCTATTTTCTAGTTAGTGAGATATTTTGATAAGATAAATAATCTGAATATATTTTCTTAGAGGTAGATCTAATTATTTCAATTCCGTTATGAACCCAATTAAAACAACTTTAAGAGACCTCAATGTTTCGCAGATAAGGTGCTCAAAAGAAGCAAGGTTCTGATTAATTTGTTTTAACTAGGCACGTGCCACAAACAATTTTTCGGTAATATTTTTGTAGTTGCTAGCTACATGAAGATTCATAAAGGAATAAAAATGTTGACAAAGGTAAAATTTACCAAACGTTATTTCAAACTATAATATATACCTCAAGTCTTGTAATGATTAGCTGTAGCTTAAAATAGATAATATTAATACAAACAAAATAATATAAATTAGACCATATAAATATAATTTTTTATCTTTTAAAAGTTTATTCGTCCCACATGTGGTGGCTTCACTCGGATATGACGTTTCTTTTCATTTCCTGGTTGTAAAATTACAAATTAAAGTCCTTAATATCCCATATTTAAAAACAATTTTGTTGTTTTAACTATTCCAAACTATACTGCAAGAAAATTTAGTTTCAAAAACAATTCTATTTTATCAAATAGAAAACCAGATTTAGCACATTGTACTGTTATGAATGTACAAATTACATCCACATCAGTATTCCCGCACACGCACGTAACAAATTAAGCGTGGATAAGATGATCGGAATTCGAATCTCAGACAGGTTGATTAAAGATATTTTTCCACATATAATCTCTATAACTTAATTTATGTAAGCTTTCTTTTGTGTAGTCTAATCCTATCTCTGAAATTAATATTTTAATACTCTAGTGCTATACAACCCAATTAAAAGGAATAAGATAATTGTAAGCATGTTAAATATCCACAGAGTCTTATTAACTATTAATTGTG
This sequence comes from Timema cristinae, assembly GCA_039000515.1. Classification (NCBI taxonomy): domain Eukaryota; kingdom Metazoa; phylum Arthropoda; class Insecta; order Phasmatodea; family Timematidae; genus Timema; species Timema cristinae. The sequence goes on along the minus strand of JBCFYV010003508.1, from coordinate 29,554,490 downwards.
TAAAGTGAAACTATGAGGCAAGATTAATCTAAAGGGCCCTACAGACGATCCGATCTGGTTGGTCCAACAGTCGGCCCGACCAAATCAGGTGTTACCTACACACGACCTGACTTAGTGTCCAATTTCATCAGTTGTTGTTTTTTTTTCTGTAAGAGACACACGCATCATGCCTCCTATATTATCTAAACACCAAAAAGTTGGGATCGCGCTAATAGCATCGTTAGGGATTAATTCTAGAAAAAGAAAACTGTGGGCCAAAAAATGGCTAATTGAACGGAAAAAATTCAGTCATATGATATTACTAAAAAACTGAATAGTGATGACTTTCGTAACTATTTGAGAATGGACTATGAAAGTTTCAGTACATTATTAAATTTAGTGACTCCATTAATAACAAAACAAAATACAGTCATAGAAATGCAGTTACTGCTGAAGAGCACCTGGTTGCTACTCTAAGATACTTATCAACAGGACGAGATTATGCGGATCTAAAATACAGCACTGCCATTTCAGCGCAGCTTTTATCAGAAATAATTCCAGAAACATGTGAGCTATCTCTAAAGTACTAAAAAAAATACATACAGGTAAGAAAAAAATATTTTAGAGCAAAAAAAAAGTTGTATTAAATTATAATAAACCCGAATACAAATTATCATAAAACATTTATGAAGTTTATAGACTTCTTTAATAAAAACTAAAAAATATGTTTTCATTGTTAGAAATTCTTGAAGTACATTGCTATTAATAAAAACTACAAATTATTTTCTCATTATTAGAAATTCTTTAATTGCATTGTTATCACCTTAATATGTTGTATTTTGTAGCAAGTTGTATGAGCTTGATTGTTGATGAATGGTTTCTTGGTTAGTGTTTTGGATTGAATCATTTGGTGTTAGCATGGTAACTATATTGGGTATCAGTGTAGATGAAGAATGCACTGGTGACTGTATTTGTGAAATGACAGGAGAGTTATAGCTATGATAACTGACAGATGATGAAGTGAGGTGATTGTGTAGATACTGGATGGTAATAGCCAGAGTTGTTCAGTGTTATTGAAGACTGTAGAGAGAGTTTGTCTAATTTCCCTAAAAAACTACTTCCGAAATCAATTTTTCCGCTATGCAGCGTTGTATTTTTGTCATTTCTTTTATCTGTAGTCTATTGCCCGCCCGTAGCACTCAGCTGGGTCATCTTCGGTAGAGAGCAAATTCTGGGCACTTTCAATTAATTGTTCCTGCTTTTTCATCAAATTTTAGCGCGCCGTTTACTAGCAGGTTGTCGACATATCTTGGTTTGTGTTTCAGATACCTGCAACAGAAAATGAATGGATAAAAACAGCAAAACAATTCGAAACAATGTGGCAGTTTAATAATTGTGTTGGTGCTATGGATGGCAAACATGTTTTAATTAATAAACCACCAGGAAGTGGATCGGTATTTTATAACTACAAGGGAACATTCAGCACAGTTTTATTTGCAGTTGTCAATGCTAATTATGAGTTTATATATGTCCACACGGGTATAAATGGCAGTGTTTCTGATGGTGGGTGCTGAAACATACAACATTCTATGAAAACTAACGTCGGATGAATTGAAATTACCAGGTTCATCTTTTTTGCCTGGTACAAATACTTTAGCCCCTTATGTTTTCTTAGGTGATAGTGCATTTGGAATAAGTAAAAATCTTTTGAAACCATTTCCACAAAGAAATTAACTTATGAACATAGAATTTTCAACTATAGACTATCACGGGCAAGAAGAGTAGTGGAGAATGTTTTCGGTATTTTGTCATCACGTTTCCGAATATTCCAGAAACCAATATTGCTAGACAATAAAAACGTTGATGTGATTGTTTTGGCCAGCTGTTTCCTGCATAACTATTTGAGGAAAAAATCTAATAATTATATAACCAATAATTGTGTAGACTACGAAGATATAGAAAACCAAACATTCCGTGAAGGTGACTGGCGCCAGGAAAATATGTTTTTAGATCTTGGTAGAAATAACCAAAGACAACATACAGATGATGGCAAAAATGTTCGGAATATGTTTACTGAATAGTTTTAATGGTACGGGCAGTGTACATTTTCAAAGAGAGAATATAAATGTATTGGGTCATTATAATATGTAGGTACCTATAAACGCTTAAACATTTACCTACCTCATTTTCATCATCACTAGTGATAATAGTGTCGACTCCACTTCTATTTACTGCATCTTTGTCATCTAAAAATGTTAGGTATTCAAAATACCATAATGTTGGTACATATAGATCTCCCACGCCAGCTCCTGTGCTTTTACTTTGTTGCATCTAAATGAACATGGAACAATATTTTTGTTTGTAGTTATAATTATTTACATGCTTATTTTTACAGTTGTTTTTATATTTAGTTAAGTTATATTAAAGTTTGGTAAATTAAATCCTATACTATGAAAAAATTTAATTACCTATAAATTATTTACTTACTTTTTTCAACTCTCTTTTATAGGCACTTCTATATTTTCAATTTTTTTCTTCACTGTTGCGATACTGAATCTTTTTCTATTTTTTTTAACTTTTCCAGTAGGATCTGGAGGGCTTGATTTCTCGCATCTCTATTACTGTACAATTTACACGAGCTATCCCATAGGCACGTCAAATCTTTATATAGTTCTAAAAACTCGATATAAACTTCGCGCTCGGTAGCTACGTCTGCCATTACGTATTTTTATACACACCACTACTCGCGCCCGTGTTTGTAGTAGAACTGACACGCTGAGTCACCCGACAACGCTACAGACGTCACGATTTGGTCGGACGGTCGTGCGGTTGGATGCGCCAGCCACCCGACACCACCCGACATGAAATAGGATTTTTTTTGTCGGCCGACACACCTACACACGACCCGATATTACAACCGACCTGACCAAATCGGCCCAACCGCCCGACCAAATCGTGTCGTCTGTAGGGCCCTTAAGAAACTCTATAATACGTGATCAGTCAGAAGGCTTGATCCTGAAACTGGAATCAAGTGTTCGGAGTCTTCAAAGGACCGCAAGTAATCTTTTTTACCTACAGTAGATCCACAATTATGTATTCCGGTGTCTTAATTTCATTGCTGAAAAACTATAGTTCACCATTATCCTAATAGTGTAGTTTAAATAGTTCAAGGGGCTGATAAACTAAGTGTTGAACTAATAATATAAATGCATCAGTTATATTTTAAAATAATCACAAGAGTATATTAAGATGTATTTACAGTTATTGGCTAGTGGTTGAAAACAATAATTGAAAAATGTTCGACAAATTTAATTAAAATATTTTACAAAATGTATATACACAAAGGTCAAAAACACTCCTGTTTTAAATTAATGTAAAGCTAACTTTATAGTAGATAGGTGAGTTTTAAAAACAAGTTTAAAAGAATTTTCAGAAAAATTCTTAGATGTTTATTTAAATGTGAACTATCTTATAATACAGTGATACAATTTGTGATCTAAAGAGTAGCTTATTTTTGAATAAATTTATGTTTAAAATTCAATATTACTGAAAAATATCGCCCTCTGGACGAATAGACGTATCTCAGTTTTACTATATGTTCAGGAGGCTGAAAAGAAAGTTATATTCTTAGTTGTAACTGTTGTATAGCTTAAATGATACTCCTCACGTATGCTTATTTTTCCAATTACACTTATTAATATGTTATTTTATTTAATTAGATAACCAACTCTTTTTTATACGTAATTATACACAAAAATAATTCTTTGAAATACACCAATTTTGTGAACGAATGAAGGATTGAAATTGTTAAGAGTTATCATGACGATATAATGTTTTGATAATATTAGAAACGCTGTAAAGTATTTTGCTAATCACATTTTTTGTAAACAAAAGGAAATAATATATATTTATACAGCTCTTAAATAATAATAATAATAATAATTATAATAATAATGATTTTAAAAGAGTGTAAAATAATGGCAATTTTTATTGGGGTTTTCAAATAATTTCATACAACAATGAACAATTTAACTACTCGCCATAAGATTCTATAAAAAGTAATTTGTAAATAATAATTATAAAGTAAACTCATACTTACAGAAAGTAGTAATAATAATATTGTAAGCACCGAGTCTTACTACCCATTCGGGCTATATGCACTTATACTAATGTTTATTGGTAGGGTGATTGTGAGATGAAATGGAGGACCTACAGTTTAACGTGGGATCCGAGCCACGGTGGAGGCCTGGCACTGCACACATTCACAATTCATGATTAATACATGTCTTGTCAGAGGTGAAGGAAGGGTTTGGCAATCAGATAAATCTGTGCCGGTACCGAGGATTGAGCCCCGGAACCCCAATACAGAGATCCAACACCTTACCCTTAGACCACCAAGTCACCCTTGATATATAATAATAATAATAATAATAATAATAATAATAATAATAATAATGCTACGTCTTTTCATAGGAAGGCTATGAATCTCCACTTAAGATACGTCAAACATTACCTTTGATATGTCTCCTAGACTAAAATAGATATAGATACGTCACTGTGTTAATGTAGTCTTTATAAGGAGGTATTAAAAATTGGACCTATTTCAAAAATCTATTTTTGTGGGTTACATCTACACATCCGTTGGGCGACGATGAGTCCAAAAAGAAGACTTCATCGAATAATGCAGAGACAATTCCATAAATAAAGTTAGTAAGGAAAATAATCAATATGGTATTGAAAAATATTCAACGAATCTCCGTTACATTTTTGTTGAAATTATTTGCATTATACTTTTAACTCTGATCTTATTTTAAAGAGCCAAATTAATTTAACTATTAATTTTTTCATTTAATCAAGTTAAATCCTCTTTACAACAATCTGAAGCTCAATGAATTCAGGCTACTATTATTATTATTATAGCACCGCGTCTTACTACCCATTCGGTTATACGCACTTACGCTAATGTGAAATGGTAGGGTGATTGTGAGATGAAAATGAAGGACCTACAGTTTAACGTGGAATCCGAACCACGGTGGAGGCCTGGCATTCCCCACATTCACAAGATGTCTTGTCAGAGGTGAAGGAAGGGTTTGGTAATCAGATAAATCTTTGCCGGGACCGAGGATTGAACCCGGCCGCCAGCATAGAAGTCTGACACCTTACCCCTAGACCACCAGGTCACCTTAGGCTACTTATTACTGAAAATTGAAACTTTATACTATTATTATATAAGGAATTATTAACTTTTTTTCTTTAAGTAAAAAAGTTATTTAACTTTAATTTAAGTTATATATAAATATATAACTTTAATTAAAGTTAAATAAATTTTTTACTTAAATATATATATATATATATATATATATATATATAATATATATATAAATATGTATTTAGCACCGCGTCTTCGGGTTGTACTTCCATGGACTAATTACTCTAATGTGCTAGGGGTCTACAGATTTAGTTTAGATGAAGTGTAACCACATTTGATGGACTGTAGAGTGGAAAACTTTAGGAAGAAAAATCAACCTCAGTGCACCTGACCGGGATCGAACATCTATCTCTCCATCATAATGAAGGGAAGTCTAGACTATTACAGAGTGAGGCCGTTAAGTTAGACAATGTGGTCACATAAGCGTGTGACCCAAAAATAAATGTGCAAGAACAAATAGTTAGGTGTAGCGAATATGTTGGAGATGCACTGTCTCTTGAGTTCTCAATTTTGGACATGTTCTCCTTCAAAATAAGGCATATTTGAAGCAAAATTAGATTTAACTTTTGGTTTTCTAATTACTTTTCTAGACTAATGTAGCTGCATTTCTTCTGAATACATTCTTAATCTTTACTCCATGGAAAAGGCTTTAATCGTTTTATATCGTTAGTGTTTTTTTAATATATTTAATACTCCAGTCATCCGTAAAATGAGGAATATCATTAAAGATTTATTGAGTTATATTCGTATGTAAAATATAATTTTAAATTCTATTTTAATCACTACAAATAGGTCGATATAATAAAGTACACTGGATAGTTATAGCAGTGGCATTTATATTATTTAATGAGTTAATCGATAATTAATATAAGGACACTGTGTTGAAATTATATGAAAACACTTAACTTATCCAAACCACCTATATGGGTTGGTTAAGATCAAATAAATACTTTTTATTACTTTGTTATCGCCAATATGTATCATTTTAAAATAACAGCACAAATAGATCTAATAGAGGGGTGTACTTAAATTGTGGAATAAAGTATACCTGTCAGCACGTATTAAATTAAGGCGCACTCAAATTGTGGAATAAAGTAAACTTGTCATCCTGTGCACACAAGATTAAGAACAAATTGTAAGCTCACTAAACTCCTAACCCCTAAATTAATAACCTAATCCAAACAATCCAAACTAACCTAACAATCTAGCCTAACCTAACATAACCTAACCTAACCTAACCTAACCTTCATATTCCATTTTTAACAGACAAAGTCATTATAAATTTGATTTTTACTCCGCAGTTTGTGTGATGTTATTACCAATCTCAGGGTAAGGTGTCAGACTTCTGTGCTGGCGGTCGGGGTTCAATCCTCGGTCCCGGCACAGATTTATCTGACTATCAAACCCTTCCTTCACCTCTGACAAGACATCTTGTGAATATGGGGAATACCAGGCCTCCACCGTGGTTCGGATTCCACGTTAAACTGTAGGTCCTTCATTTCACCTCACAATCACCTTACCATTACACATTAGCGTAAGTGCATATAACCCGAATGGGTAGTAAGACGCGGTGCTAATAATAATAATAATAATAATAATAATAATAATTACCCATCTCGGATGAGTTTTTCCACAATTCCTGTGCACCGTAATATAGTAGCTATCATAGTGGAGCAAGTGAATTTATAAAATGTTGATACTGTAGAAAATCTAATGTACTGTACACACTTTCTTTTTACATACAAATAAATCTCATTTTTCATAGGATTAATAATTCTTCTCGTCTCAACCACGAAACTTTTTTTTTTGTTAGAAATTTAAGATGGTTTACGGAAAGATTGATGGGTTTAGAAAAAAAAAGTGAAAATTTTCGTCTCTTATCGTTCTATTTTTACTACGACAAACAAGCCCAAGAAAACTTCTGGAAGCTTACTCGTTAAAAATATTAGAAAAAAAAAAGTGAGTAGTAGGGTGGGCTTAGCAGAAAAGGGGAGGTCTGGTTTGTGTGATAAGTTAATGCATCCCCTTAGCGTAGGTAACAAGATTCTCCATGGCACCCTAAACAATCTTCTCCTCTTTCCTAATTAAACAGCGCTTTATCATCTTAAATAGCTCAACAGTCCTCCACTTAAACTATCATTATGGCCATGCGCTTACTTGCTGGGGGGGGGGGGTGTGGGGGTGGGAGGTGAAGGGATATAGTTGGGAGGTGGGGGTGTATCCGGTCGTAAGCTCACATGGTAGTTGTTACCAAGCAACCCGACAACAGATGGATAGGGGTAGTGGTTTCTTTCAAGTGCTCCAGTCTTACTACCCTATCCGCATTTTTTTTTTTTTTTTTTTTTTTTTTTTTTTAGGAATTAGGAATGTAGAATTAAGAGGAGGTTTAACATAATTTACTTGAAAAGAGGGTAAGAAATTACTTTTTAGCTCTCAGAACACCGTTTAGGATTTCGACTACAAATTCTTCGTAAGGGGAAACTCAAAATAAACGAGTCTAACCTAGCTATCCACATAATTCACAACTATCTTCAGATATTCGATTTCAACCTTATTAGGAAGATTACCATATTTTTTTTCTAGAAACGCTATGTTCTTAACAATATTTTTAATCTAAGGACTACTTTTCACAATATACGGAGGGAAAACTTAGCTTATTTAATCCATACGTATAATTTTTAACTATCCCATACAATTTTAGGTATAAGGTTTTTTATCATTTTGAAACTTGTTGATAACTTTAAAATTAAAATAAACACTTCTAAAATAATGCGAAACTTCTGGAACTCTACAACACGTCCCCTAGATACCGTAGACATTCTCTTTAAATTAGGCTTAATTTGCATCCAGCTAATTAAATTTAAATGTATCAACAAAATGTATTATTTAATTGTTTTAAATAAAGCGATTTAAATCTATATTATGAGTTATGATATTACATAAATTATATACATATCTAATTCCATTCCATTTAATTTACTTTAGTCAAAATCCCTAACATCCTACAACGATTTAATTATTCAAGGTTTAAGACCTCAAAAATAGAGGACCATTTCATATTGATAAAATAGTCATTGTGGTTCTTATCTATCTGTACTTAATAAGCACAAGTAGGTGACCTGGTGGTCTAGGGGTATGGTGTCAGACTTCTATGCTGCGGCCGGGTTCAATCCTCGGTCCCGGCAAAGATTTATCTGATTACTAAACCCTTCCTTCACCTCTGACAAGATATCTTGTGAATGTGGGAATACCAGGCCTCCACCGTGTTCGGATTCCACGTTAAACTGTAGGTCCTTCATTTCATCTCACAATCACCTTACCACTACACATTAGCGTAAGTGCGTATAACCCGAATGGTAGTAAGACGCGGTGCTAATAATAATAATAATAAGCACAAGTCACATCTAAAAAATATTTAAATGTTATCATTATATATGTATATACACGTATCGGTGGTTAAGAATACAAAATTTAAGGCTTATCTAGTCTAGTTTTCCATTGATGAGGAATTAGTTGTTAAAATCTTAAATTAATTTCCGCTTTTCCTTAATGTAAATGCGGGTATAATTTTTTAATTTTTCTTCCAAATTAAAGCTTTCTATCCCTTTCCTTTCGTCTTAGTTAAAATGAGAACAACCCGGCATGACCAAAAGCTGCGTTGGGGAAAGACAAATAGTTTTTTTTTCATTTATTAACAATAATTTTGAACTAAATTATTTTCGCACGTTCGATGAGAAGCGTTTGAATATTATAAAATGTTTAACACCCTTGAAAATTTACGTTTTTCAAAAGTTATTAATGGACTTGCAAAAAAATAAAAGATTGCGCATGATAAATTCTACTCACAAGTCCCATTTATAAGAAAGAAACTGTAAATTAAACTCTCAAGAAGTCTCGTCTTTGTTTGCGCTTCTCGACAATTAAAGCTAACCTACCTCTGCGATTAAATTTCATGGAAGTCATAACCGTTAGGACTATGCCATGCATAAGAGGTACAAGTACCTCAAAAAGTTTATATTTCTATTTGTATTATTATTAATAAAGCTTAAAGGCTTTATTCGAGACACATTATTTCACACATTACCATGCTCTTAATGATGGCTTTATTAAGCACGCAGTGCCATTATCACCTGGTGCCGTATTTATAATTATGCGATACTCTAAATTATTACTCGTAAACCTCATATTTGCTTTCGCATACCATGAAAATTAAATATTTAAGCCCCGACAATGATTTGAACCAAAGTCTCTCACACCATCAGCAGATGAAACGTTACCTAATCAAAATCTACCACACTTTTCTTACTAATGGACATATGATTTCTGTAAAAAGTCACTGGATATACGTATACGTGTTCATTCATACGTCAGGTAATGTGATATGCAGTTGTAGTTTTTGATATATATTCTCACTACCTTAAAAAAAACTATTAATAAATGCTATTTATGTTTACCACCAAAAAAAGTTTGTATTTTCAAAAAGTTGTTTTAAATGTTCATTTGTTAGAAAATCCACTTATAGGTAGTCATTCCATGGGGACAAATCTGAAACTTTTTTGAAGATCTTTTAAAATATAGCTCGCATTTAAGAGGCCAAAATCAAAGCACCCATTCTATGTTTTGTTTTAAAGATGTGTGTTTTAACTCTTATATAGCTAAATATGATTATTATTATCATCACCACGTCTTACTACCCGTTCGGGTTATACGCACTTACGCTAATGTGTAATGGAAGGGTGATTGTGAGATTAAAAGGAGGACCTACAGTTTAACGTGGAATCCGAACCATGGTGGAGGGCTGGCATTACCCACATTCACAATATGTCTTGCCAGAGGTGAAGGAAGGGTTTGGTAATCAGATAAATTTGTGCCGGGACCGAGGATTGAACCCCGGACTGCCAGAACAGAAGTCCGACACCTTACCCCTAGACCGCAAGGTCACCCAGCTAAATAAGAGCCCGCAGCGGTGGTAAGTGAGCGAAAGCGTCGGCCTCTTCTTGTATCGCTTACCGCCGTTTGAATCCCCACCGAATGTACTGAAGGGGTATTTACTAAACGGTATAATAATTTTCTTCCATTCAAATGAGCATTTGATCGCTATTCAATTTTGAAATGAACGAACCAAAATTACAAACGTTTAGACAATATGTATAAGGAATGGAATGGTTAGGTATTGTAGAGAGCAGATTTATAAAGTAAGGTTTTTTTTTTACATATATGTCAAACTCCAGTTCACAATCCTAGGATAGCCTTTATTTGTCTGCCATCACTCGGTCGGAAATATATTTTTTTAGAGTGTGAAATAGAGACTTAAGAATTTAACATTTGAATATATATATAGGGGAGAGTCGTGTAGTACCGGACACTTAAGATTTTTAAATTTAATTTTCAATTTTATTAAATGAAAATGAGACAAATGACATGTAAATATTAAGATTACATGTGTATTCATATACCTGCTGTATTAAAATAGCTTATATAAAATATTCTTCTTTCTAGACTCATTTAAAAAAATAGGCTTAGTTCACTTTAAAAAAGTACTGTCGGGTAGTACCGGACATATTACAATATTACAATTTTTTTATCAAATTTGGACACCAAACTTCTCTTATTGTCTTAAGATGCTTTCTCACAAGAGTCACATTTATAAAAAGAGGGATTTAATTCAGTATTGGCACAATTCTCGTGCGCCCACCCTTGGCAAAAGTCACACTTTATCCAATCCTCGTCAAAATTTTCTCCGCATATTATGCAGTCGGTTTTATCTTCAACTTCTTCGCTCATAAGTTGTGCCGAAGTTTTGTTAACTTTTCTGTTATTTTGATGTAATTTTTTTCTTTTTTTATCGTGACTTCCAACTTAGTTTTTGATTTTCCCATTTTCGTTAATTGTTTTTCTTCTAATTGAGCTTTATAAGGACTTGATGTTAGTATTTCGCTCTTAGCACCACGTCTTCTTCTAACATTTAACCTACGTTCTGCAGCAAAAGGCACTGGTGACACTTGTGTGATTATGGTGTGGAAAATCCAGTTGAAGGAGTTGATGACTGTGGAGTCTTTGATGTTGAAGTTTGTACGGTTGAAGTTGACTGTTGTGAAGTCATGGAAGTAAATAACTCTGGAAATGGAGGTTGTGGAGATACAGAAGTTGAGGCTCTTGGAGATTCAAATGATGGCTGTAAATTTTCGTGTCCATAATTTGATGTGTGTGGAGTCTTAGGGGATATTGATTGTAGATTTCCTGGATCATCTTTCATTAGCTCTGAGTCTTCATAGACAGAGTCGGGAATATCTAGTCCTTGCGATGGCAAATAATCCAAATCTGTGAATATGTTTGGATTATATGGATGTATACCTGTACATTCAAACCCTTTTTTAGCTATATCCATTCGGCAAATTTTGGTAAAAGCATAGCTTACTAATCCAACAACATCATAATCTGTTATCCTGGAAAAAGGATTCTGTCGCATCCAAATAGCACAAGCTTCATTATATGACTCTTTAAAAGGCTTCATTATGGTCCTATCAAGTGGTTGCAGTTTGTGCGTTGTGTGGGGGTGGGGGGGCAAACTTAATATATGAACATTGTGTTGACGTGCAAACAGAATCACGTCAAGCTCCTTGTGGCTGCAGTGACCATCTAAAATGAGCAGCACAGGTTCATGTTTAGTAGGATGGACACGTTTGACGAACTCTTGAAGCCACTTCAGAAAAATTTCGACAGTTATCCATCCACTAGTTTGAGCAGCAAACAAACTTCCAGGGGGTGCACCAATCATGAGGCGGTTGTTCATCCTCTGCCTAGGAAATATAAAGAGAGGCGGGATAAATTGGTCTCCAGAAGCATTTACGCAAAGAAGCACAGTGACCGTACGACCTCTTTCCCCAGACGTTAATTTTCCAACTTGTTTTTTCCCTTTTATGGATATAACTTTAGAGTCATTTGAATGAACGCACGTAACTCCTGTTTCATCTGCATTGAAAATTCTACATGCAGAAAAGGAATATTTACTTTGAAGTTGATTAAATTTTAAAAAAAATCTAGAAACCTGAGGTTTGTTGAAACCAACTGCTCGTTGCATGCTAGTAGATTCAGCGGTTCTTAATGTGGTTTCAGGGTGTTGTTTCATAAAATCATAGTAGAAGTCCTTACCAGCACACTTCTTTTTCTTGTTGAAGCGGTGATCAAGTTTCAAGGCTTCGGCCACATCGAAAGCCAACTTCCCAAACTCCTTACGACTCAATGGCATCAAACGGTTATCAAGGTCTTTAATGTGTATTACAAGTTCCTCTTCAAAATTTTCTGAGAAAGTAGGTTTGAATTGCCCCATGTCAGGACCTATTTTTACTTCATTTCCTAATTTTAACTTCGCTACTCTGTCTCCTAAGGAGCTTTTAGGAACAGCGTATGTATTTGCCGCCTGTCTCACTGTCATAGCGTTACTTAAAACTTTCTCTACAGCTATTTTCATGTTCTCTTCTTGCCACTTCCCACGTAAGCCTACTTTTTCCTTTTTCTTTAATTTAGGCATAGTGTAAAATTCCCGAATCGGTTACCTGAAAGAAAAAGTTCTATGAAGACAAAATAAATAAATATATATATTATATATATATATATATATATATATATATAATTTAGTATTAGATATATATACCTAATCTGAGTAATCTTATCTAACCTTAAATTAAGTGTTTTATTTGAGCTTTATTTGTTGTTAATGTTGATAAAAACTTTGTGGCATCCCTTAGTTTGTCCGGTACTGGACGAAAACAACTTGTCCGATACTAGCCGATCTGTATGGCAATAAAATAATGGTAGTCATTCCAATAATATTTTCTTTGTTGACCAAATCAATATTATAACTTATTCATGAGTTTACCCTTTACCTTATATCCAATAAACAAACTAATTGTAACTACCGTGTGAGAATGAGAAGTCTTGAAAATGTAGTTGTAACAATGAAACAAAGCACATAAACTACACAAACACTCGTGGGAACCGTACGGCTCGAGGGCGCGCCTTCAACTAACGGTTGTCTTTGGCTGCAAGCAAGAGGAGTAATATTATATCCGAGAGGATTCTCTAGCTAACGGTAGTTTACTGAAACATGATCTGTCCGATACTAGCCGCTGTCCGATACTATACGACTCTCCCCCTATATTTATACTATCACCACGTTTTGCTGCCTGTACAGATTGAATTAATATTTAGTGTAACCGCATTTGTTTAAAGGGAGAGTGGAAAACCATTTGGTGAAAAACCATCCTCATTACACCCGACCTAGGTTCAAACCCAGATATTGTAGTATTCGGCAGTGTAGTATATTGTTAAGAGTGACGCCTCAGACAATGCGGTCACTGAAGCCAGTATTTAGCATTTTAACCATCAAATTTAATACTACGACTACTAATGGCCTTAATAAGTGAGAGACTTTCATTAGAATAATGGTACGTAAGAATTTATATTTTATATATATATAAAGAAAATAAAAAAAAAATTATCAATCATTGATAATATTTTGCTTTATTATTTGTATTATTTTATAGGTATTAATATTATTTTTCGAGAATGACGATTTTAAATCACATGAATGGATGTATAAATGTAATCCAATGGTTTTACTAATATTTGTGGCTTTCAAAAAACATCCTTCATATAAGAATTGAGCTACAATTTAAAGTAAGTGCATCCACATTAATTTAAAGAGGGAATATAAAACCTCAGGTGGTAGATCATATGAAGAACAAAACAAATAAAAATATGCAACTGACCTAGATTTGAATGTGTTCCTTCCATTCACTGAAAATATATATATTACGAGCCTAACCATTTAGTTCATGTTATCATCGGTGTGCGGATAAAAATGATTCACTGATAAACCAACAAAGTCTTTGATTTGTATAAGCAGTATTTGATTTATTAATACTTTAAAAGAAAACTTGAATACGCTTTGGTTATTTATTATTGGAATGTTTTTATGAATAAAACATTTACTTTCCCACATTTTGTTTGTACCAATTCGTTCTCCATGATTTTTTTTTTTCTTTATCTCTGCTAAGACGCTTAGGACAAAGTACAACCAATCGATGATTTAAGACTAACAATAAATTATTTTTTTCCTTCTAACGTATTTTTTGCTCCTGAAAGAAATGGAGTCGAAAAGTCTAAACGAGTGGGACGGATTTGTTTCCATTTGTTAACAGAGTTTGTGCATTAAATACAAGCTGTGGAAACTCGTTTTGAACGTGGGAATGAACATTCCAAATCTAAATTAAATTAATTTAAAAAATTAAAAACATGGTGAATAATTCACCCAGATTCAATAAATGAAAAAAAAAGTAATAATGCCTTTGATTGGCTGGGATATTTTAGAAACAATTTCTTATGTTAATTTAAAACTTTTTTTTTCAAGACCCCTCGGTGACGTAGTTGGCTAACGCGCTTGTCGTGTTGAGCCCAACTGCTGAGGACGGGGAGATCGAGGTTAGAATCTCGGTCGGGTGAACTATGGGTGGTTCTTCCTAAATGGTTTTCCACTCTCCCTCCACGCAAATGCGGGTTCACTTCCTCTAATTCAACCTCCCCAATTCCTAATCCATTAGCGTAATTAGTACTTAAAAGGTATAACCCGAACGGTTAGTAAGACGCGATGCTAAATATTATTAATATATTAATTTTTTAATAAGACTTATTTCTTTATTTTAGTAAAAATATAATAATTAATATAATATTTAAGAAAATTACAGCTATTTGTACACTGCCTTTACTATTCTTTATCATTCTTAATTTTATCGAATTCAGTGTGGTCCTAATTAATAATTGCACCATATTGCAACTTTCCATGGTAAGTGGAGTATACGATTGACAAAGAGGTAAGAAATATTATGGTGGCCTTGATGAATAATGCCTACATAAGTATGGAGAGAGTGGGAAGATCATTGAATGAAACAAACTAAACTGATCATGGTATGAAGTCAAACACTTAATTTCGCACCAAAAGGAACCTGGGGCATTTGTGCCTTAGACATATTGACCCCCCGCTACAAGTCCTTCCATAAAAACCACCGTCCAAAGGGTTTATTGATTGTGTTTCTTTAATATTATAATTATTTATTGTATTAGAATAATGTAATACCTTTCTAGGGGGTTAAGTATGTAGAATTGTTGTCCATAAGTGTAAATACCTTGTTTATATTCCAGATGTCTCGAAGAAAATAATGGACTATTTTTAAATGAATTCCCTCTTTAAAAAAATAACAAGTGCATATCTTGGCCTTTAAAAGGTCAGTGTGTAGTACCAGTAGTATATTTTCTTTGGTTAAACTAGCTTGCAAGTCAAGTTTCTGGTACTCAAAATATTTAAAAAAAGACAAAAATAGTTTCAAAGGTAAAACAACTTGGTTGTTACAGTCCAATTTCCATAAGAAATACCTTTTAAGAAATACATACCTATTTCTTTACAACTAACAATGATAATATTTTAGTATATTATTAGTGTTCTTTTATAGCGATTAGATGTATATAGTCTATCAAAAGTGACAGTATCAGATCACATGACTTAATGTATGAATGAATGAAAGTAAATATAATATATTTTCTAGGTGTTAAATATGAGCCATCCTAAGAAAATTGAACTGTAGATACATGCATGATGTAAATTAATGTAAACCAGGTCTTAATTCAGTTTTAAAGGGTTTGTCAATGAATCTATGATGTATACATTTCGTTCCCCAACCCTTCCCTCCTGATTTTCCTATATCTTGAACGTATCATTGTTGTGAATAGAATCGTTGGTGAAGAGTATATATATTACACGCATGGCTGCAAAAAAGGCATCGGAAAACCACCTCGATTTTATGAGAGACAATCTCAAGATAGGCCCAAGACTCTGATCAAACTGTACAGCCCATAAGCAAATAGATGTTTCACGAATCCCTTTAGAAAGTAAAACTCAATCTTCAATCTTCAATCTTCATGGAAAAGGGTGAGGTCTTCCTAAAGGTTCCAGTAGCCTTCCTCCTTCTCCAAAAGAAGAAGGTTTAAAAGAAAAAAAAAAACTTGTGCCATCACAAGGAGTTTGGTTAGAGTGCGAGAGAGGGTTTGAGGGTTGTGGGAGATGGAACTTTCTCTAGACTATGAACACACGAACCAGGACTCTAGATAACAGACTCCTCTCTCCTCCCCCCCCCCCCCTCTTATTCATCCTGCCAACATCCACGGCAGACTCCTTAACGTATCTTGAAATGGACCAGAGAGAGATTGGAGGAAAGCGGTTGAGTGATAGCTCTTAAGAAGGAAGTATCACCAGACTCAGAGGAAGGTCCTGCACAGGCCAGAGAACTAGAAAGTACAATATTTCAAACGCTCAAAATAGTTCCTTCTTGGATATATTTAGTTTTTTTTTTACTGTAGCCGTTTTGCTCTTAGGATCAAAGCGACGTGGTAGTCAAACTAAGAGATCAAAGTACTAAATAAATATATTTATATTTAATGAACCTAATTTTTTTTTCCTTCTTCGATGAAATTTAGATTGGGCATAATTTATTCGGGTTTTGGAGTACTTTAAAATGTAGTCAAAAAATTTAATTCTAAATAATTTAAAATTAAAGGAAAATGACCATATATAAGCTAAGTATCATTAGGATATAATCTTCATAGTATTTGCAATCATAGAAATAATTAAATTAAAATAATTTAACTTTAATTTATCATAATTTTTTGAGCCATAGCAAGGAAATAATTAAATTAAAGTAAATTGCGATAAAAAAAAGTTTGTGGTTTGATTAGGAGGAATAGCCAACACACTTACCTTGGTGATATTGGAGTACACATTGTTTAAGATAGAACAATAAACACAAAAACACATTTTTAAGGACAAGCTTTCAAAGCTTCATCAGTTAAAAAGAGTATATTGATAATCTTGGTTGGACTAAGGTTGACTGTAAAAAGGGTTGTTATTTTTATTGTGCAAATTAGATGATAAACTTATTCAGAGACCTCATTTGGTGTCAATATATATATATTATACATTTTTAAATGATCAATATATGAACTGGACCATTAATTTAACTAAGACATTATTTTCTGTTACTTTCCACCCCTTTTTTTAATCTTTGTCTTTTTTATCAACGACCCAAATAAATAATAAAAAATATAGTAGAAATCATTTCCCTTTCTCCGAAGGAATCAGACGGTGGCAACGTACACTTTCTAAAAGTCTTGGGTGTTATAGTTGATTCATGGCTCACGAGTTCAATGTTCAACGCAGTAAATCACAGCCAAAGTTCATTTAAAGTAATATTTCCTTCACATTAAATTTAACACAAAAATACGACTCGGGTATCCCCCACCATTCTACGAGCCAAAAGTGTAATCCGAGTGTACGCTTTTTTTTTTCTTTTTACAGAGGTTGAAGATTAACTGTAATAAAACACACCCATAAAATTATCTTAAAAAGGATTTTTGTTTGTAAATCATGATACATATTAAAATAGCTTAAATATTTAGTCTAAAAACCGGATTCAAAAAATACGGTAATTTTTGTTTAAACCTTGTGTTAAAATTCAGATATATTATAAAGATTACAAAAGGTCATTTAACATGGTATGCTAATTAAATATATATTTTGAACTGCTGAAACATTTTTCAAGGTTTAGTGAAGAAAAATAAAATTGATGTAATAGTATCAATGTTTTCGGTTGTAAACATAAAATCTCCAAAATTAATGCGTTATTTAGTAGAAAAATAGTGTTAGTTTAGTTTAATTTAAAAATCTATTTCGTCCAAATTTTCCAAACTGGATGCACTATTAACGTGTTTTTAAAGTTTACTAATCACTTGTATGACGGTTTTCCGTTATCTCAAATTGCAGTGTTTGTACATATTTTTATAACTACAGGAATTAATTTAGATCTAATAAACAAATCAATGGGCCACT
Source organism: Timema cristinae (assembly GCA_039000515.1). Taxonomy (NCBI): domain Eukaryota; kingdom Metazoa; phylum Arthropoda; class Insecta; order Phasmatodea; family Timematidae; genus Timema; species Timema cristinae. Next base: position 29,536,365 of record JBCFYV010003508.1, on the reverse strand, counting down.
AAGGATGAATTTCTTTACTTAAGACAATATTTAATAGTTTTTTTAACTGTGTGATTAGTTTTTTAACTGAGTAATTCGTACAATAAAGCTATAATTAACTAATATAGGTTTTGTAGAATTCTTCTTTTTGTGGAATTAATGTTCAAAGAAATACTTAAAAGATATAGCTTAATTTTGGTTTAGTAATGTTTTTGAATGAAAGCTATGGAAAAAAATATCTATAACTTATATGTTCTTTAATTTCATTTTACAGTTTACATGATTATGGTATATTATATACTGAAACATGTCGGGAGAATATAAATCAAATTCCTCTATTGTTGATTATCACAACGAGTAATGGGACAGAAATAAGATAAGACCTAGAATTTATACATAAATTTTAAAATTTTAAAAATGTTTACCTAACATATTATATTACAAATCTTGTTTGTATCCACTCTATATTATATTCTTCAAATCTTTGTAACGAGAACACTTAATCACTTTATTAAACTTCACATGGCAGATGTTAACCTACTAATTCAAATTTTATAGTTAGTTACAACTCGGCTGAACTTTAAACTTTGTTTTGTTCTTAATCTATTGTATATATGTTTTGTAACACATTTTTAACATGTAACACTTCTATTTTAGACATGTCGTCAACCTATGGATTAATTTAATTGATGATGATATATTATTTTATTGAAAATTTTCTTATATGACAATTCGTTGCTCATTAAAAGCAAATTATAATCAAGTTTATTGAATTTTAATGTCACTTAATACATCTACAAATTTTGAAACTGTCAAATTCATTAAATAAAAAATATATATTTGTTATAGGTATTTTCAGAGCTTTCTATCTAAGTATTAACTTTAATGATTACCACTCCTTAACTATTAACTACTTTAGAATGTTTTCTAAAATGTTACATATAAGTTAAATATATATGTATTAGTTAAATATACATATATGTTAAATATATACACATGTTATATGTATTTATGTTGACTTTGGTCATGTCGTGGATTTATGCCAGGGTAATAAAAGTTTATTTAAATTGTTCCTGCGTGATTATACATTCAATTATGACTAAATGTCTTGTTTTGTTTGACATTACGAGAATTAGAATAAGTAGTTCCTAATATCCATAAAACAAGAAATGAAGAGTTCAATTTTGTTAAGGGTGTCTGACTAAAGTCAAACTAAAGTATTTATACGTGTAGGTAAGTCACCAAATTTAGCTACATTACCTTAGAGTGCCATTAAAGTTAAAAGGGTTTGTTAAGCACTATTTGGTAAAATAACTAAAGGAATTATTAAAGCTAAGTCTTAAAAAAAAAAAAAAGTTGTGTAAACAAATAAATTCATGAAATCCAAAAACAACATCGGGGATGAATCATACTGTGTGTGTTAAGCTACGCGTGATCCGTCACTTCTGGTCACGCGAACCACATTTTGCGTATCTTTTCACATGACTGTCAGTGGGTTAAGAAGTAATAAGGAGGGTTAGGAGGGGGGGGGGGGGTACGATAGGGTGCCGCTTAGAAACCCCGCCTCATCAATCACATGAGTAACAGGGTAAAAGGAGAAACTAATATGGATCACCGCAATCTTAGATCCGCCTCTTTCTGCTCCTCGTCTACATCCATACCCTCTCCTCCCACCTATCATCCACAATTTCATCACCACTCACAAATTCCACGTTACTTTGAGGAACACGAATTTACTTTAGAGAGAAAAATAAAAAATTCCCCTTGTAGCTTATATAGGGCAGCTATCTTTTCATAACCTCATTTTGTATTTATATTTACATTTTCTTCATCTAAAAAGTAAGGTTAAAAAAATGATGTAGACAGAAATATATATTACCTTAATATAAAATAAAGATGTCTTGAAAACAATAGAAAGATAAAGAGATGTGAGAAAGAGGCGCTTTGCGGCTGTCAACAATGTATCATTTTTAAAGTCTTTCTTTTCCCACGGTTATTTGTACCTTTTTTCTGACAGTTGAAAATCAACTAACCCACTTCAATGGTCGAATTTTCTAAGGCATCGCAGTCGATAATGAGGTTGTAAAGGTTCAAATACTGGTCGGTAACTAGTTTTACACGCCATTTCCACGAACATTCGCGTACGATTTCTCTAAATGTAACCTACCTTCTTCCGTAACACATTAGCGTAACTAGTCCATAATTATATAAATCGATTGGGTAGTAATACATGGTGGTGACAAAAAAAAACCAGTTCTATCATATGTTTCTCTTAGGATACGAAAGTCTTGGCTGTCTGCTGAAGACAGACAGATCAAGGTTCGAATCCTGGTCTGGTCTACTGACGGTGGTGTTTCTTAAATGGTTTCCCACTTTTTCTTCCACGCAAATGTGGGCATATTAACTTTAAAAAGCTTCCTTTTTCATCTCTAACTAATAAGTGTAATCATAATATTATATGTGTAAGGCTTAACAGGTATTGTATATCCTAATTTTGGTTGGAAGAACAGTCGAGATAGCTCAAACCTATTTATTTGGGACAAAATTGAAAACATTTCTTCACATAATGTTATTTTATAGGTATTGATAATACATTTTAAAAGCACCAGCTAGAGATAACATAATTTGATATATAAATATATTAAAATTGTCTTAAGGAATCGTTCCCACACCCTCGCTATACATTTTACCAACTGCACACGATATTATGTTTCGAAAGAATATATCTCTATTTTCTTCAAAGAGTAAGTTTGATACTGAATGTGAAGGAAATGTTAACGAGTCCATATCTGTAAAGGTTTACTTGCATTGATAACAACCCACGAACCTGACTTACATATTAAATATTAATGCAAATATGTTTGGGTCAATTAATGTGACATTCTTTAAATTGAAAAATATTACCTTTTGATGGGGATCGAACCCGGCACCTTTGGTATAACACGCCAATGTTCTAACAACCGAGCTATCCGGGAGTTGTCCCTTGCTCAGGGCCATTATTTAATTTAAAGAACATTATATTTAGATGCAGCTATAACTGTAAAAAACAAATTTATTATCTTGTTTATTCATCGAACATGATATGCGCATTAGTACCATTGTAATTGTACAAATGGCCGCATAAAGCCCTCTCGAGTCCAAGGTGGCTGAGTTATCTGTTTTTTTTACTCGTGATCTTAATTTTTATTTGCCCCTACGTCCTACTACCCGCTAGTATTATACGCTTATTTACAAGGTACACTAATGGGTTAGGGATTATAAAGGCTCAATTCAGAGTAAATGTACCCACATCTGTGTTGAGGGAGGGTGGAAAACCATTTAGGAAAATCATGTAGGAAAACCACAATCAGTGCATCCGACCGGAATTGAACCCAGATTTCCCCGTCTTAGCCAGTCTAGTCCAACATGAAAGAAGCGCATTCAACCACGCGGTCATCGGAGCAGGTTTAATTCCCTCAATGTGAGATGTATTGACCCAATTTGTCAAAGTAAGCAAATATTTTGAAAACGAATGTTTACATAACTATTTTTTTTCAAACCACGTTCTGTCAGAATAGTACAAAGTTATCGTGAACCAGCTTTAGGTGTAGGGATTGGTTAATCCATACTATATAACAGTCATCATGTGTGTGACGATTGATTAACTGTCACAGAGCACTTATATAATTTGAGCCGAGTGTAATTTAATTCCTGATCATCTCATCATCGCTCGCAACTTTAATGGTCTGATGAAATAAGTAATATTCATAATAAGACTATAAAATTTACAAGGAATTTAACTCGTTAGTGTTTCCTGCCCTCACAAATATAATTGTTATTAAGGTGATTTGCCCTTTCCATTTGGCGTGAAAATGCAGAGCCATGGGAACAAACAGTTATCTTCAAGAATTTTTATTGTTTTACAATTTTCTTTTCGGAACCAGTTTGTTCAAGAATAGAAGAATGTTGATCAAGTCATACTTTTTATATATAAACCCCGTCTATAATTTTAACAATTATCAAATATTGATAAAATTGACATTTTTCGATAGAAAACTGCCGGCTTCATAACAAAAAATAAGAAAATGTAACACCTAATAAACATCGATACATTATCTTAGAAGAGGTGTTAAAAATATTAACATAAAAATTTCACTCATCGTCGAGAAAACAGATATTTCCAAACGTATAACTTTTCCGCAAGACTTGTCCGGTAGCTAGCGCCATCTACGGTGTCCATGATAATCTGTGCTTGTTGGCGCGGAAGGATACTTTGGTCGGTTGTGAAGCCACGCCACGCCTTTCACCCTCCCACCCACCATCCCAAAAAATAGGTTTTAGATTTGCATTCGACAGGGCCAAGGGCCTTAAGGTCCTTATCCTGCTGGCCCTTTGGTGTAGTGGTCAACATTCCTGACTACTTGACTAGAGGTCAAGAGTTCGATTCGAAGCGTTACCTTCAATATTTTTCACTAATGGTAATTGTTCCTATGGCTACCATGGTCTGGTAATAAGGATTAAGACAACTACTGTTAAAACATAATAATAATCATTATCATCACATTATCTCACTGGGACGTAAGAGAACGCACCTACAAGTTGGCGCAACCCCAGACGATGGTACATATCCATCCGCCACTGCCAATAAAGGACAAGGATTAGGATAAATGACAATCCCTAATGGCATAAGCTGTATATAAAAAAGGTATTTTGTCATAGAATTGCGAGAAAACATTTGACAAATTTTTACATTGGAAAAAAAATGCTTCGATGGCCACATAGCCTAAGGCAGCAGTATTAAAAAATATTTGTTCGCGTACCCCCATATATAATTTTTCTAAAACATTATACCCCAAAGTTGTGGGTGCATAATCCAAGTTATATCTATTCTATAATCTAGATCTAAAATAATACAGATACTTCCAAATTGCATGCACTTAATATCAGGGTCTCTTGTGACTCCCCATAAATCTGGCCCTGATTATTAATTGTTTATCATTCAATAATAAACCCATATATCTACTTTACGTTCACCTGGTTAATGCCACTGGTTTTATAAATCACTCTCGTAATAGAATAAACTACCGATGAAGGGAAAATCAACGTTATAATCCGCTCAAGTGTATTGAGGTTTGATTCTCCTAAATATTTTACCACTCTCCCTCCGCGAAAATCTGGGTACATTTCCTTTAAATTCAACCTTACTCATCACTTACACAAAGTAATCCTTTGTACATATGCGTATAATCCGAAAGGGTAATACGTGGTGCTAAAAAAATAACTCTGGGAAACATAAGACCAAAATAAGAAGGTAGACCCAATAATAATTTGGAGAAATATTCTCACAATCTTTGTATGTTTTTTGCATTAATTTTCTAAATAGTATACAGGTAATGTTTCACATATCATTATTGGGGATAAAGGAATTGATAAGATTGTCATGTTTAATTTGGGATTCCATCCACATCCTTTCCTATTAACCCGAACCTCCTTTTACCAACCATATATAAAGAAAACGAAGAAAACATAACATTTTTCTTGCACATAATATGAAAACAAATAAAGAGTGCACTAAAAATTATATTTAAAAATGTCTATAATCGTGTATGTTTATGGTTTTAGATATAATAGTCTGTTTTGTACGTACAGTACATAACCAAACATTAAATATCTAAACATTTATCAAAATACCATAGAAACAATTATATTTTAAATGCCCAATTGTTCGCTGTGTAGTTTTGTGCTAAATGGCTTCTTTATTTCTCTTGGAGGAATTTTACTTACAAGCTTAATAATTTATATCTCAGGTTTGGTGATGTTGAAATCCAATTATAATCGTTCTAGCCCTCTACTAACAAATTTACTGTTGGTATTTTGGGCTTTGGTTTTTCTTTAGCACTACGCATTACTTCCCATTCAGGTTATACGATATGTGCAAGGATGAGGAAGGTTCAATTTAAAAAAAAATCGTATATGAATTTGCGTGGCAGGAGAGCGATACAACCTTTAGAAAATCCCACCTCAAGTATATACAACCATGATTTGAACCCATATCTATCAGTCACAGGCAGTACAGTCTATTGCGTAAGTGACGCCTCAGGCCATTCGACCAAGGGATATGATCTGGTGTTTGTTGCTTCAGGTAAAATGACATTGATTTTTATGTATCTTAATTCATGTTCATTGTGCACAGAGAAAGAAATTAATATCCATTAATAGCAAATTAAAATGTATACAGTATATCCAAAACGTTTAGGTTTTACAGAATTGAAGATTTTTTCTCTCTCTTAGCACCGTACTTTTTTACCGGTTCGGGTTATACGCTTATATACTACAGTAGCCCCGTGGCTTCTTTAGTGCTGATTAACACCTCACAGCTGATAGCTGACGGCTTTGAAAAGTTACCAGACCAAATTATTTATCCCTACGCCGAACCATGTGATCTGAAAAAACATGTGTTTAGCAGCTGTCATGTTTGACCGTCAAAATTTAGGTATATACCTAAATGTTGACTGTCAGCTGTGCGCTGTTATTCAGCACCAAAGAGGCCATGGGGCTACTGTAATTACGCTAATATTTTAGGGATTTGGGAGTTTATATTTAAAGGAAGTGTACCCATACTTGCTGTGTGGAAAACCATTTTGGAAAAACCACCTTCAATGCATCCGACTGAGATTCGAACCTTGAGCTCCCCGTCATAACTAATCTAGTACACTGCGATAGTAGGGCATCCTACAACGCAGGCACTGTCGTGGTTTTTTTTTATTGTTAGTTTTTTTTTAGTTGAGGGGAAATTATTGTAAGTACATTTTCTCCGCCATCTCAAGCTTGATTTTTTTTTTTATGTATTTCCAAATATTTCTCTATAACTTATTATTTCGTGTTCACAAGAAAGTATAAATAACTGGAGTGTGTAAAAAAAAAATATTCGGAAAATAAGACAAACAAGGACACGGATTGTATTCATTCGCTTGTCATATCACAAAAGCCGGCATCCACACATTTCATAACAGTATCACATATCAGGAATGACACATGGCGAGTTGACCTGTCTTCGCTTGAAGTTAAGCCGCTCAGCAAACAACCCCCCCCCCCCCCTTTCACTCTCACTGACAAGAAGACAGCCAAGCTGCTGTGTTAGCGCTAGATGAGCGACTGGTAACACGGTAACTTACTTCTCACGTCAACAAACATGGCCGACAGCCGCAACCTGCTGACTAGTATTATAAGACTTTCTCTTGGACAGGGTTGTTTGGATGATATCGAATGTTTTAAAGTATTATGGTCTTGTTGATGTTTTGATGGGTTTCTATAGTTACGTGAAGTTACCTGGCGGTCTAGGGGTTAAGTGTTGGTTAAACTTCTGTGTTGGGAGTCCGTGGTTCAATCCTCGATCCTGGCACAGATTTATTTGATTACCAAACCCTTCCTTCACCTCTATCAAGACGTGTATTATTCACAACTTGTGAATGTGTGGAATGACAGGCCTCCACCGTGGTTCGGATCCCACGTTAAACTGTAGGTCCTTCATTTCATCTCACAATCACCCTACCATTACACATTAGCGTAAGTGCAATCAACTTGGTGGTTAGTATGACGTGGTGCTAATAATAATAATAATAATAATAATAATAATAATTTAGTTACGTGGCATTACACAAGCAGTTTACTAGATTTTCTCTCTCGTCATCAAAAATACAAATCAAGTAATGTACTAATGAATATTCTTACGCGCGCTGTGACTAAGTGAGGCCTCGCCTGCATAGGTTGTCTTATGATTTAACGTGTCACTGTTTGACTGGACTACAGGTGACAAGGAGATCAAAGCTCAAATCCTGGTAAGATGTACAGAGGATGATTTTTCCTAAATAAATTTACACTATTCCTCTAGGTAAATGCTTGTACACTTTTTCTAAATTTAGCCTTTTTTTTTATTCCTAACACACTAGCGTAATTAGTTCATATTCGTCCTGAATAGGCCATAAGATTCGGTGGCCAAAAAAAATTCTTAATGAAATAGATATTTTTTATTTTATAGGAGGTAAGAGGTATCAATAATGCGGTGATTAACATAATTGTTTACAAAACCTTAAAAATAAACTAATGCCTATAATATAGTTAATTAATGCCTACCAACCTCTATCCAACTACTATGATAGTAACTCATTTTAAATTTCTACAAAACAAACAAGAGCTATTAGACAGACACGTCTCCTAGATTAATTGAGTATCACATGTCACTGACACTGACATATGTGACATATCTAAATCGTTAGTGACGCAAAATAGTCACAAACGCTATGATGTGACAGTTTAACCTATCATAACCTGAACACAATGATTGTACACAATGTGAGAGTGGGTTTTACACCTAGACTTGTCTACAATGTTAATTTATGTCAAATTATATTAATTATGTCAATTAATTACAACGAGCTTCAGTGTAAAACCTACGTAAGTCAAATAGCCGAAATAAAGTAGCTACCCGCATCGGTGAACATGCAGACCAGACGTTATTGGCACTGAGATAGGAGGTATGAGTTTTTACCAAATGTGCCAAGGATTTTTTTTTTTTTTTTTTTACTTAATGGATTCTGCCACTCTCTCTGCATAAATATGCGGCTATATTTCACTCTTCACCTGACTTACTCATTTCTACCTCATAAGACTAATTAAGAACATGTAAAACCACGTCAGTTAGTAGTAGTAGTAGTAGTAGCTAAGCAATGTAATATAAAATTATTATTTTTTATCACTGGATTTTATCACCCGTTCGGGTTATACGCTAATGTATTAATTACAATAATGCTTTTAAGGATTAGGAAGATTATATAAATATGAAAATTTACCAGAAGTTGCGTGGAGGCAGAGTGGAAAACCATTTATTACACCCGACCGAGATTCGAACATCGATCTTCCCATCGTCGAAATTCTAGTTTTCCTCGAGGGTACCGCGTTAGAACATGTGGCCACCGAAGCGAGTCATAAAAAGTTAATAAAAAGGAAAGTTGTGAATAATTTCACGATAGAGAGTATTTTTCTTTTTAATTCCGTCTACTTTGGTGGACAATCTTGTTTAAAACACCTTTCAGGACGCATTTCCGCCTATGAGCTTCCATAACACATTTAATATGAATAAAAATTAATATAAAACGGATTTTATTTTAAAAAAAGTTAACAGCGTGTATCAAATTTAATATTGTACTGTTTATAAAGCCAAGTTGATATTCCGGTCTATATTTTAGTAAAATGTTAACAATATTACATATTTTATTATAAAATGAGGTTCTAGATGGTTTTATAGTTATGTTTTAAATATTTTTATAACCATTTCAAAATACTTTTCTCATATCCCCATCGGCGGCAGTATGGTCTAATACTTCACTTTAATGTTATACTGGTCTTATATTAACGGATAGGTCCGAGTTTGAACTCTGGTAATTATGTACCGAGGATCTTTTCCCCCTTAATGAGTTCTAACGCTTGTTCCAAGCAAATTCGAGTATATTTTCTAAAATATTATACTTTTATTATCGGTTGTGGCCCCAAAGAGCACTGGTACAAAACAGCGCAGGTACATAACAGCGCAATCTAGTGGTACCAAAATAGAACAGGCACAAAACAAACGCAAGTGTAGAGTTGTACAGATCACGCAAGAGTTTCTTGACCTTTTAGTGCCCTCTTTCTTCTCCAAAACAGCACAAAGGGGTCTGTGTTTAACTAGGTAGCTGTTTTACAGATCACGCAAGAGTTTCTTGACCTTTTAGTGCCCTCTTTCTTCTCCAAAACAGCACAAAGGGGTCTGTGTTTAACTGGGTAGCTGTTGTACAGATCACGCAAGTGTTTTTTGACCATTTAGTGCCCTCTTTCTTCTCCAAAACAGCACAAAGGGGTCTGTGTTTAACTGGGTAGCTGTTGTACAGATCACGCAAGTGTTTTTTGACCATTTAGTGCCCTCTTTCTTCTCCAAAACAGCACAAAGGGGTCTGTGTTTAACTGGGTAGCTGTTGTACAGATCGTGCAATAAGCCTTAAGGGCATTAGTACCACTAGCAACTCTAGAGCTTCGCATGGATACGTGACTTGAGCTTTATTATGGTAGTGTACGTCAAGCAGCCATGTTGTGTCGGCACAGAAGCACAGACGTAAGCTGATACTCCTTGGGTCAACTGTTTGAACTTAGTGTTTGATAATTTCGTTGGCTGGTCAGTGATGAAGTATCCGAGTAGCAAGGCCCGGGAAGTGTTGATTAGCTTGCAAAAAGAGCAATACTTTCATTCTTCGGTTACATTTCTGGCTGGATATCCGTCATTTACGTCCGTAGTTGGTCTCGTTTGTTCCATTTTGATAAACCCAAAAATGATATGCTTATTATATTGGGGGAATCTTTACGGTAGACCTCCCCCCCCCCCCCATACGTTTGGAAAATTGACATTTTCATTGTTTCATTGTTTGTTCCGAATTGTTCGGTAAAAAGTTTCGTTTGCTGTGTATTTGTTCTTGCACAAATAGGACGTAAATTTGACACTTTCTTTACTCATGAGGGGCCAACTTCATGGAAACATCTCCCCCCCCCCCACACACTTTTGAAAATTCATGGCGTTTTGATTGCAATCGTTTGTTCCTCGCTTGTTCCGGATTGTTAGACACATGTTTTTGCTTGTTCTATTTTGAAAAACCCACAAATAGTATGTTTACATTGGGGGAAGAGGGGCCAACTTCATGGTAGCCCATTCTGGTTTGAATAAGATCGAGGCACTTATGTTAAATTAGTATATTTTTAAATGATATCGATATTTTATAATCCATAAATACTCAAACCTATTGTTTTTAATCAAATAGTTGTAGGAATGATAAGATAATGTTGAAAATGAACTATGTATCCTATTTGTTTGTCATGTTTGTAAAATCTACATAAACAATTAGACGCTGAAATTAAACGATGAGATGGGATTTTTTTTTAAACTAAATTTTTGTAAATCAATATTATATTTACCAGAATGCAAGAGTTTAGCTGTTAAAAGACTTTATTGCATAGCTATTTTTTATTTTCCATTTGTAAAGGCACGTGTTTGATATAGTTATGTGCATTCATTTCGATTTTTTGTTTAATTTCTTAGTTTGGTTTTTTTGGCAAATTTTTAGCAATTTTTTAGAATTTCAGGCTATTCTATAGATATTTTTAATCACTTTTTTTGGAAATTTATTCTAGGTCCTGTTAGTAAACTTTGATTTGAAAAAATTATTTTTACTGTCGAGGAGTTTCTTAGTCTTTTTTGTAAGTGTCAGTTGGAATAATTGACATTTCCTTCCAATCATGTCTCTTTGTGGTCAACGGTACTATTTACTACATCATAACAGTAATAGTAGCAAACAAAAGGAGGGTGCGATGTCAATACTTTAGGATAACCTAGCTATGAACTCTCTTGAGGGGGTGAGGGAAGGAGGGTATCTTTCGGTAATTTCACAACAGCCCAATTAGACGAAACCAATATTTTGAAGCTTAGGAGGAAGTAAGGCCTAAAAAAATACTTTTCTTTACTATGAGTTTTATGGCATGCAATAAGTTGAAGACCAAGTTTTTGTATTTCTGACTTGCTCCACCATTTTATTGCTTTTTTGTGCATAGTGAGCGAATCAAATGGGACATTCTTATACAGGTCACACATACAAAAGGCCATCATCTCTAGTGACACTAGTTTATTTAGCGTTTGTAAGAGATCTAAGAACTAACAAACTAAAATATAATGCACAATAATCTGGAACAAACTAATAAAGTTTTAAAATAAAAAATACAAATTTTGTTATATTTTATCCAGTTGAGGTGAGGAAACGGAGCTTAGCATAGTGATAAAAATATGATAATTTTAAAACTATCAACATGAAATAAACACATTTTTAAAAGAAATTCAGAACGAAATAAAGATAAACATGTTAAGGAACTCAAACAAAATAAAAACAAACTTTAAACAAAAAATGTTCAAGTTTTGAAATAATGTGAGAGAGCTACTACTAGAAAAAATTATCGAGGCTTTACAAAAGGAATAAATGGAAATCTTCGCAAAAAGAAATTTAAAACTAACCAAGAACGTATTATTCTTTGCAAAGATAAAATACTATTTTTAAAAGTTGTATGTGTTCATGTGGAGAATATGGTTGCCATAGAGCGTCAATCTACGCTCCTAGTGTAAATAAATCTTGTGTTGTCCTGTCAAAACGAAATGTGCGTTTTTTTTAGGAACCTTCCGGAACAAACGAAGAACAAATTATTGCAATCATAAAAATATGGATTTTTAAAAGATGGGGGAAGGGAGTCAACTTCATGGACGTGCAATGTAAACATACAATTTATGGGCGTATAAAGACATATCCAAATTTTTTTTCCTGAACAATCCGGAACAAACGAAGAACAAAAATTGCAATCATAAAATTTATTTTTTAAATGTTTTTAGGGGGAAAAGATGGTGAGGCAGCTTCGTGGAGATACAAAGTAAACATATCATTTGTGAGCGTATCAAAACGGAAAAAACGGATTTTTTTCTTTTTCGGAACAATCCGGAACTAACGAAGGAAACAGTATTGTAATCATAAAAAAAAATGTTTTTAAAAAAGGAGAAGGGTGAATTCATGAATGTCAAATGTAAAGTATAGCTAATTTTGGGGACGTATCAAAAGGTAAATAATTTTTTTTAACAATCCGAAATAAATGATCGCAACCATAAAAATTTCATTTCTCAAAAGTGAGGGATGATATCGTAAAGTTGGCACTACCAATGTAAACATACCATTTGTGGGCCTATCAAAACAGAACAAACGAAAATATATGTGGTACAATCTGCAACAAGCGAAAAACAAAACGATTGCAATAAAAAAAACTTGAATTTCTAAATTGGGGGAGAGGGCAACTTCGCGGACGTGTTTTTTTTACAGTTGGTACCTACCCATGGTACAAATTGTGGGATTATTTAAGAAAATGTTAAATATCTATCCATGATTCCTGTTATATTATTTTTGACGGAGATATCGTTTTCATCAATAATCTAGGTATGTCATCGTCACTTTCCTATACAACTCAAAATTCTTAATTTTCTATTGAACTAATCTCACAACTATCATCTTCTTCAGAGCTTTGGAATTCTGAATCGGTATTAGGGCCTAAATTATCATTTTGAAATGTATATTATTCATTCTAATAAAAACCAGGCCAATAATGATTTTTCATTAGAAATAAAGCGTATTATAAAGATAAATTAGTTTTATACAACAATATAAGATGTAATTATATATATATATATATATATATATATATATATATATATATATATATATATATACACACCAGAGAGAGAGAGAGAGAAAATTGAACAAAACTGATGATTACGTTGTTCATTTGTGCAAGTCATGTGACATATAATAATATATTATTTCAAAGTGAGCATATATTATATAAAGCCAAACTTCGATAAGGACTTGAATCGGTTGGTGAATCAGGTAGAAAATATGTATTCAAAAAATTACAAGGAACTTGCAGCAATAAACTCGAGTTTACAATAAAAAGGTGGGTTTATTAATAATTTACTAGACAAATAAAATATATATATAATTTTTACAAATTTTTAGGTGGCTTTCCACATGTGTTCTCTTTATATAGTTTTCCAATCCACTCTCCAAGTAAATAGGGTGCATTTAATATAAAATTGTGTTTCCTTCTCCTTGCACCCTAGAATAACTCAAACCTCAAAACCTAATCACTAAATAATTCAAAGGGTCTAAAAACATTGGAGAGCGATTATATATAAGTTACATCTTATTTATCCGCCTCGGTGGCGTAGTTGGCTAACGCGCTTGTCGTGTTGAGCTCGACTGCTGAGGACGGGGAGATCGAGGTTCGAATATCAGTCGGGTGAACCTTCCCAATTCCTAATCCATTTGTGTAATTAGTACTTAAAGCGTATAACCCGAAGGGGTAGTAAGACGTGGTGCTAAATATTATTATTATTATTATTATTATTATTACATCTTAATTGGATAAGAATGTTTCAGTTATTTTGATTAAATTAATCCAAATAAAAATCGTTCTCTCTCTCACACATAATTTTTTATGAGTCATATGTAATACAATACATTCCTTAGTGAATGAAATAATTATTTTATTACATTATTTATTTGCAAAAAAATAATAAAAATCTGTAGAAAGACTGTCGTTACAATAGTAAATAGCGGTTTTTCATTTGAGGTAAATTCAAAGTGCTCACACTATTGTAATTGCAAACATCATTTACTACTATACTATCATACTTGGTTCTAAAATTACTCTCTAAGTGAGTTAAAAATGCATAAATAATTAACACTATACCTTCCTATATTGTTTATGTCCCCAACAGGATATCTCACTAATAGGCACATCATCATTATAGACTACTTCTATAGGAGCTACAACGTTTAACTTGACCTAATTATACCCTTATAGGTGGAATTAACAGAGAAATTCTAAATATTCCAATAGAATTTAAAAATTTAAGCCATATAAAATGCTGGAAAAATTGCAAGCTTAAACGTAGATTCTTGCATTCACACAATTTTTAAGGCGATAAATAATCTATTTCTTATCAAGCATATTTTCAAGAGGCCACTCGGTGACCTGGTGGTCTAGGGGTAAGGTGTCAGACTTCAGTGCTGGCGGCCGGGGTTCAATCCTCGGTCCCGGCACAGATTTATCTGATTACCAAACCCTTCCTTCACCTCTGACAAGACATCTTGTGAATGTGGGGAATGCCAGGTCTCCACCGTGGTTCGGATTCCTTGTTAAACTGTAGGTCCTTCATTTCATCTCACAATCACCCTACCACTACACATTAGCGTAAGTGCGTATAACCCGAATGGGTAGTAAGACGCGGTGCTAATAATAATAATAATAATAATAAGAGGCCACTCAATTAACAGTTTGACAGTTGTGGGAGAGAACGTAAGAAAATACAGGCTATAAATGTGATATAATTATAGTATTATAGCCCGACACGTTAGCTCAGTCGCTAGTGGGATGGTCTACAGTGCAAAGAGCTTCGGGATCGATTTCTGGTAGGGGCGTAGTATTTATTATTTGAACACTTCTCAGCCTTTTCTGGATGTTGTATATGTCTTAGAATTCAATAATTCTATTTAACTGTAGAAACTTGCCATATTCCTAAAATTATCAAATATTTGAACAATATAATCAATTTAATTGTAACCACTTGACTTTTTGGGTTTGCTTCTTAAGATAAAGTGCATATATATATATATATATATATATATATATATATTAATGCTTTCATAATCACCATTTATGCCCACATTATATTTACCTATAACCTAGGCCTAACTAATTTGAGGAAAATCGCCCATATGATTTAAAATGTAAATAATCACAAAATTTTAATGTTATAAAAATGTAATTAATCAATCAAATTTATCATGCAGATAATCCCATATGAACCAAGATCTAAGTCTGACTGACAGTATAAATATTCTACCTATAATAAAAACATAAATAATTTAATTGAAAATAATAATTGCAGTGTTCACTAAATAGAAGATTGTGAAATTATTTTTTCCATATGCATATTAATGTATTCAGAGTAATAAGTTTTGCCAATTTAAACTATATAAAATAATGCCTTTTTCTGCATTAATAATGACTTAATTTCTTAGCTTTTTGAACTAGTTTAAACACTATAAATTGCCTAAATTGAAATTTTTTCATGAAAAAGATATTTTTTATACAATGGCTGTAAAATGTGTTTTTAAATGTTAAATATTTATTTCATCATTCTTGATATGAAATGTGTCGAAACCTTGGGCGATCGCTTACAGCCATTTATTGTTTACTAGATTGTATATTATATGTTACTGATTCTGGAAACCCTAACATATAAAACAAACATAAAGCCTATCTGCCTATATAATACATTATATTATGCCCGTACTCGGTTTCAAAGCTTGACGTTTTCCAGGTTGTGATGGAAGGAACCATTGTTTATTATTTTAATAATTATATATATATATATATATATATATATATAGTGTGTTTACGGTTCACAGAGATCACAAATAAAACACAAATCTAAAAATTACTACAACATGTTTTAATAATGAAATAACCCTGATAGTGGTATAAATATTAATATCACTACAATATGATTCTACCCGAACGGTAAGTAAGACGCGTTTCTAACTATTATTATTAATATGAGTCTAACTATTTTAAGAGACAACTTGTGAATGATCGTTCAAACAGAAATCTCGAATCTCGCAAGGACTGCAGATTACTTGTGTGTTTGTGATAATACAGCTGGTGTAACTGCTGTGGAGGCGGGCTATCAACTGTTCTTGTCGACTAAGCTACACTTCCCTACAAAGTTTTGATCCCGTCAGCGAACTTGGAATTTCAGTGCATATTTTTTTGTCATACGCAAATCAAGTTATTCAGTAAAACTTTGCATATTTAAATCTGAATATATTTTTAATCTTTAGTATACACATCAATACATCGCATGAATACTAATATTATATATTTATAGATGAATTAGTATTAATAAACAATTGTTGAATTGTGTTGATTTTAAGAGAACTTTGAGTATATTTATATAGAGTATGCTAATAACTACGGTAAAATCCCAGCTTTATCAAATAGGTATAGTATTAAAGATACTAAATTTTAATTTTCAAAATTTTATTTCAAAAAGTTTAGCCTAAAACTTGATTTGGAAAACGTAAAAATTGAAGTTTCTTACCCTCATAGCTCTTGAATAAAAATAGTTAAAAATAAATTTTTGATGTTTAATATTTCATAGAATAAAACTCTTTCGAATGACAAAAAAAAAATTTCTGTACATATGGCCTTAAAGTGGCTTTCAAGTTAGTGGCATTGAGCTTTTAGGGTAGGGTAGGGTAGGGTAGAATAGGTTAGGTTAGGTTAGGTTAGGTTATGTTAAGTTAGCTTAGGTTAAAGGACAATCACGTTTCAATGGGCGAAATTGAACAGCTGTTTTCCAGGAGCCTACGCATTCCTGCCACCAAACAAAAGAATTAAGAATTATGCTTTTGTGTACCTGCGTTCTTTTGTACCACAATCGTTTGCGCTGTTTTATACCCACTTTTTCTTGAACTTTTAAGTACCCGCGCTATTCTGTAGCATATTATTACTATCACCTCGCTATTTAAGTAATTAATGTACTCAAGTAACCCAAATAAGCACTAATATATTGTGGATACTCTTTCATCTTATTGGAAATAGCAAACTATGTTCAAAAATATTAAAATTTGTAGCTTGTTGCGTCAAAATATTATTTTATAAAAACAATTGCATTGTATTTCAAATTTACCAAAAATGTTGTCTAGAATAATATTTTTTCCCAATAAAGTCAGTCTGAATGGACTACCCCTTGAAGATATACTATTCTGTCCTTAGCTAACTCATCCCTCACTGACAATAAGAACAACGCAAAATAAAAGTTAAAATAAAAATTGCTCTAAAATCGATGACGACAAAAAAAGGGAAAGTAAAGTAATAGTTTTTCGTTTTCTTCGCAGATATTTCCCGTTAGATTTCTCGGGTAAACTTCAGACGTGATATTGGCGACACTGATATTGGAAGATAACCCCCTCCTTCCTCTATTTTTCTTCATCCTCCAGTACGGTCTTTACAACTCGTACTAGTCGTTACCATCACATGCTGCAGAAACTGGGTTTGACTTTTGCCCAAAAGTACTTCCCTTCAAGACATATGGTTAGATAAAAATATTATCTCAGAGTTTGAGAAGAACATTTGCTCCGGGATTACTTTCATTAGATGTAATATAAGATGTTACCCGCCCGCTTCAGTGGTCGCATGGCTCAAGGTCTCACTCTCGTGTTAGACTAGACTGCCGAGGGGAGAGGGATAAAGATTCGAATCACGGTCGGGTGAACTGGGGGGGGGGGGGGAAGGAGGTTCCTAAATGGTTTTCCACTCTCCCTCCGAGCAAATGCGGGTTCACTTCCCCTAAATCTACCTTCCCAATTCCTAATTCATTAGCGTGATTAGTACTTAAAAAAAAGCGTATAAACCGAACAGGTAGTACGACGTGGTGATAAATATATGTATAGGTATATATCAAATTTTTATTTGAAACGGAAAAATATATATATATATATATATATATATATATATATACATAAATAACTTATATACATAATATACATATAGTTATCCTCTTAGACAGTGTCATGGTTTATGAGTGAAAAAGTAATTTTGAAAATGTATTCATAAAATGTGTCGCTTTAAATATGACAAAGGAATGAATTAATATTTAAAAAGCGTAAAAATACCGTTAGCTAAAAAAACAAAACGAGTATTATTTCAAGAAAAATACGGACGCAAAAGATTTTCCTGTTAAAATGTGTTATGACTCAATGCTATGTTTTAACTTGTTATTTTTAAAACCAAAATATGAATACGAAATGTTATTATACAAAACTATACTAGACATATAGACATATTTCCCCCCTACGTGCAACACAGGATTTAAAAACCCACACCATTTTTTTAGCCATAATTTGAAGTTAAAGTTTATTTGAAATGAGATTAACTTAAATATAGTTATCTCAAATAGAGCCTAAAAATTTATGAAGTAAAACTTAACAAACTAGTCAATGTAATTAAACATATTTAACATAATTCATATAAATTTTAGTAAATTAAAACGGAGGTATATTTAATCATGGATTTTTTGTAAACTATTCAGTATTAAAGCTAAGAAAGATATATAATTTAATATTGCTTATATAAGACCTAACATTATATTTAATGTAATAATAGTTTGAACAAAATATTTGCATTCTTTGTTTTAGTTGCACAAACTAAATTACCAAAACATATTTTTAACTTTAAATATTGTTTTTTAACCATAGACTATTGTTACTCTTAAGACTTATACGATCAGATGAGACCCATTATTTCAACATATATACTCAGCTCTGACCTAAGAGATTAAGATACAGTTCGAATCTTGAACGAAGCTATTTTATTTTTATTATTTAGCACTGTGTCTTGCTATTCATTTGGGCTATACGCTGACTGGAGTTAGTTGGATTATTTTAAATAGCGTGAGTTGGGTTTGTCCAAACAGGCGAACAATCGTACAGCTTAGTTTAACGATTTATTTAAAAAAAACTTTCTTGAGCTTGTTTGGACTCTGCAAATAAAACTAAACATTCACTTTTATTTTAAACAAATACTTATTTGTTTGGAAGCTCCTTACGAAGCTAAAATAGTTATTTATTTTAAATACACATCCTTTAATTGGATCGAAAGTTCCAAAGAAAACTGACACAGCTGCCTTCGGAAATTCGAAAAAGACGGTCAGCTTTGCTAAGTTCGGAGCACCGACCAGTAAATCTATTTAATGCTGCCCCCCCCCCTCCCTCGCCGTCCCACTAACGTTGTGGTCAGCCACAAGAGGGTCGTATCCTACTTCCCACAAGCAGTGGTAAAACTCTCCAAGTCCCAATTATCAGTAAAATTAGCTCCATATTCGATTTAAATAATTTCTGCAATTTGGCGGAATATTTAATTTTATCTTCTTAGCACCGCGTCTTTTAATAACTTTATGGGTTTCCGCATATAGCTTGAGTGTTGCTTATGGTAGGAGAAAGGTTGAATTTAGAGGAAATGTAACTACATTTGCGTTACGAGAGAGTTAACAAACCCTCATAAGAAATCAACCTCGGTACACCCGACCGAGGTTTGAAGCCCTATTTGTTCATCTGACATCTAAAGTCCTATATATTGCGAGAGTGACGCATTAAACCACTAAAGCGAAGTTTTATTCAAATTGACTGCAGCCCAATTCTCACTTTACGGTCTTTTTAGAAATTACAAACAGGTTTTTTTTGGTCATTGATGGATATTAATTTCAAAAGAGATAAGAGCAGATCACAATGAATTGACGTATGACTATGTGAGAGTAGATCTAGTAGATTCTAGATTCTAGATTATATCCTGTCAATGTTAAAAGTTTTGTATATCTATGTATTTTATATATTTTAACACAAAATATCAATATTGACTTTTTTTTTATTTTTCACTATCTATTTTTTTTTAAACATTGTAGAGTAAAAACGCTTAGACTTAGCATACATTATATTATTAGAACTTGTTTAAAAACTTTAATAAATCTATGCCACATAGGGTTGAGTTTTTATTTTATCAGAAGTTACCCTCCAAGCACGTAAATCCTCTTACCGAATCGACCAGTCCACCGCATATTCTGTAAAATTTCTACCTCCGGTCATACTTCATACGATGTAAAGGTACACAGTTGTACGTCATTTCCTGCTCATTACTTACACCCTTACAGACTTTATGAAATAATTTGCATTCATGAAATAATTCTGTACCGCCCGGGAAAGGAAACTTTTGTTTTTTGAGGGTTATTTCAAGGTATGGTATTCTTGGCTCGTTACATGAGTAACCTAGGTAACATATTTTGTATCGAATTTGAATGTTAATTTTTTTTATATCATCCGTTTTAATAAATTTATAAACAAAGGAACTAAAGATATGGTTTCATAAAAAAACTAGACTATAAGTAATACGTTTTTATAAAGAAAAAAGATTTGTTCATTCTTAATTTTCTGAAAGGTTTCTTAACGATACATTAACATATATATTATTCTTAACTTTAACAATTATTTGGGAGCACATGATAAGGAAGGTGATTTTTAAATATATGTACCATCAACCACTTTGATTATATATTCGATACTGGGAAAATGTGTATTTATATTAGGTCTATTAGGATTAATGAAGCAAAGATTGTATAAAGTTTGATTTTACACCATTTTAGTAGACGATTGGGTTATGTGCATACCTAGATAATTTTTACGCAAATGGAATAGGAATGAGGAATAAATAATTCGAGAGGCCTGCCACTTCCAAAATATCCACACGGATCAATGAATCTCTTGGAATAGGAATGAGGAATATGTAATTTGAATGGCCTGCCGCTTCCAAAATATCCACACGGCTCAATGAATCTCTGGGAATAGGAATGAGGAATATATAATTGGAATGGCCTGCCGCTTCCCAAATATCCACACGGCTCAATGAATATCTTGGAATAGGAATAAGGAATATATTAGGTGACCTGGTGGTCTAGGAGGTAAGGTGTCAGACTTCTGTGCTGGTGGCCGGGGTTCAATCCTCGGTCCTGGCAAAGATTTATCTGATTTCCAAACCCTCCTTCACCTCTGACAAGACATCTTGTGAATGTGGGGAATGCCAGGCCTCCACCGTGGTTCGGATTCCACGTTAAACTGTAGGTCCTTCATTCCATCTCACAATCACCCTACCATTACACATTAGCGTAAGTGCGTATAACCCGAACGGGTAGTAAGACGCGGTGCTAATAATAATAATAATATTAATAATAGTAATTAAAAGAACCTGGAATATGAACGCTTGTATTAAAGCTATCAAAGTGCCGTGGGGTTTCAAAGACAATAAATGATACTGTACCCCACAAAGATTTTCTTCCGCTTTTATCTAAATTAAACATTTATTAAAAACCCTAAGGATTGTGAAATGAAATAGTAGGTCTATACATTGTTTTAGAAACACAACATCAAAGATCAGAGTGATAAGATATTTCTTATCTCAAATAGTTGCGGGAAAATGATGAAAATTGGAAAATGCCCCCCATGTAAAGTACCCCCAAAGTCATTTTGATGAGAAAATGAGAATTGCCATCTGGTTTATAATGATAAACAATGTTTAGATATAAAATTTAATCAAGATCATTTAGGCAAATTTCTAGAAAATACGTTTAGCCCTTCAGTAAATTACCTTTAAATTTAGGGTTGAATGTCTAATTCCAAAAACTCCTTGTGGTACATTATGAAAACCCCAGATACCAAGTTTTAGCCCAATCGGTAAATAGTCTCAGTTCTTGGCCGAGGTAACAGACAGGACAGACAGACAGGACAGATGGTCATTGCGAAAATAACTTTTTTGTTTTCAGTGGGCCATAAAACTTAGACAATTGTCAAAATCTTGAGTTCGATATTATTAATGATCACAATACTTTCTCTCTGAAATGTCGATAGAAAGTAAAAATTGAGTTAAGCCCCCTCAAGACGCTTGTAACCACAGCGTTAGACAATACAACTACTTATGTGGGTTGTATGACGTTAATGCACTGGCAAGCAGAATAAATTTAAGTTGATACCCTGATTCAGTAGGTTTTAAAGCTCAATGATTACAGGGATAAAAAGAGGTAAGAGACATTTTTAAATTTCTTCTCAACGTAATAGAGATGCTCTGTCATGTGAAATATGTTTTAAAATATTAATAAAATATTTTTCCATGACGAATGACGTTTTAGAGCTTTGCATTTTTAGATGTAATCAAATTTCTCTTTTTATCTTTACAAGTAAAACGACTAAAACAAATTACACCAAGCATTTTCAAATCTTCTTAGATATAATAAATGGAAATGTGTTACAGTAATATCTTTGATAAAATAGCTCTCAAAATGTTATATCAACATAAGTTTCTTTTTTTTTAATCGTGCATCAAATAGTAAGTGTAAGACTATCGTAAAGAACATTACGCCTTTATATGACACATACATATAGTTTTTTTTTTTTGTAATTTTATAAGGAATAAAACTTTATTTTATTTTTACAAGTAGGAAACTATTCGTTTTTAACTTTTGAAAATATATATAGGAGCACGAATAAAACTCAAGGGCTGTCAGTTAGATCTGGAAATTGAGCGATTGTCCATTTTCCAGCCTGTAGATTTATTGTCAACTTGTCTTTACAGGAAGTGTAGTTTTTCCATCTCTTAATATATTATATTTTTTTACTTTTCCTATTCCTTCCTTTACAACCATCTATTCAGTGCTTTTAATGTCAGCCTCTGTTCTCGGTAAATCATTTAACATAAATATGACCTGCTTCGGTAGCTGCGTGGTCTAACATGCTACTCTCGCAGTAGACTAGACTGCTGATGAAGGGGAGCTACAGGTTTGAATCTTGATCGGGTGTACTGAAGATTTTTTCCCCCCAAAATAGTTTTCAACTCTCCCTCCACGCAAATGCTACTACATCTACTATTAATATAACCTTTTTTATCCCTAAAATGATTGGCATAATTAGTACATATGCGAATAACCCGAACAGGTAGTTGGACGCAGTGCTAAAATAAAATTAATAAAATATTAATTCTTAATTTCTTAAATATATATGTATATCATCATCATTGTTGAAAGAAGAAATAAATAAAAGTGAAATAAACAAGAAGAATTCTAACCCGGTTCCACCCGATCAAGATTCAAACCCAGAGTTCCATGAAAACAGCAATAAAACCTAGCGTCTAAGATGGCTTAATCAATGGTTTGTATAATTTTTAAATCACCTTCAACTATCAAACGTGATCGCTTTGACGCAATTATGGTCCAAACCGAATGGCTTACAACAAACTCAAATCCTGTGAATGGAAATAGCATGTCCCTCTTAAAGTCTAGACACAGAATCCGTATCCGTAGGTCCGTGGTCCGTGGTCCGTAAGAAATCGATGCTACAATATTAGATTGATCTGGCCACAGAGTCCTTATCCGTAAGTCCTTACTCCGTAGTAGTTGCCCAATTTTAACTTTCTACAAACTCGTTTATATGGACTACCAATCACAGCCGAGTAAATAGGCGCATCACGCGGACCTATTTCAGAAACATTTTTCTAAAAATCTAAACACCCCGGAAAGAGCGGCTTCCAGGAAAGTGTTTTGAGAAATACCAAGCTCTCAGAAATATTGGCTTTGCTTTTGTAGGTTCAACATCCCTATTTGGTTTATTCTCTATTTAATAGCGTCATTTGATTTTTTGGAATTGATAAATTATGGATACTAGTGATTTTCCATCCAAAATATTAGTAGGTTTACATCTGTTTAGCATTTTCAGGTATTGCAAACACTTATTATTTTAAGTTTGATAGTTAGAGTAAAGTTATAAATAATATATTTATTGTGATTGTTCTTAACCTATATTTTAATATAAATACTGGGAGTTTTCTCAACAAAGTTGTTTTTGGTTTCTTTTTCTTTGATAGGCTGACTGCTTGACGCACGCTCCAGTGCTGTAGACTATTTTCTTTCGAATATTTTGATTGGATGAAGTCTCTTACTATCTCATTGGTTGAAACGGTCACGTGATTAGGATATTGAGACTGTAATAGTGAGTAGAATTTCTTATGGACCAGGAGCACGGAGTACGGACCACGGACCTACGGATACGGAGTCTTTGTCTGGGCCTTTAGGGCGGGTACTAGAACTAAATTTAATTCTCATCTACAGTAATCAGGTTATCCGGTGACAGAAATGTTGGTATGTGTGTAGAGAGATATATTTTTGTCTTGGTTGTTTTTCCTTGAATGGTTTCCCAATCTCACTCCACAAAAATGCTCGTACATTTCCTACAAATTATATTTTTGTTATATCTACCACATTAACTTAAATAAAATACATACAGCCCTGATGTCTTGGATGATGCGCTGGGGATAAAAATACACATTTTAGCAAGGATGTGTTCAAGTGTATATATGTCTGGGTACTATACCAAAAAAAAATAATTCAAACGTACAATTTTTAGGAATTAAATTAAAGACTCCTAAAGATAATCAAATAAGATATCACCTGAAATAGTGGACGCATCGTCGCGACACACGTGAGTCGGCCGTGATAGACAATTCTGTGGTTTCAAAAGTGAGATAGTGATATCCGTAGACATCTTGCCGAGGTGAGTTACTACACAAGCATCATATATCAAAATGTATCTGTATTAATTTACTTATTTAATATCCACTATTATTTTTAATGAGAAATAGTGATATGGATGTATTTTTACTATTTTCTTGTGCACGGCGTGGTCAACGTACGTAAGTACTATATCTGAAATCATCTTATAGCAAAGGCTATGCATTCACGTATCTTATTCATAAATACAATAATATTAGTCCTCTTCTTCGATATTTAGTACAGTAATCCAAGTCAGCTATAGTGAGACACTTATTTTTTTTTTTAAATTAGGTACCTTCTCTCCCTACCCACAAGTGTGGATACAATTCCTTTCAAATTATAGTTTCCTCATCATAATTATACTAACTTAATTAATGTATGTGTACAATAAACCTAACAGGTATCAATACACAGCGAAATAAAAAAGAACTTGTTTGAATAAATATATAGTTTTTTAAGAAAATAAATTAGAACTATTAAAAAAAATATTTATAAGGGAATATAGGTAATATGATAAGATAAAGTTGTGGGTTTTTAGTTGGAATCCATTGGAGAAATATGGTGAGTGGTATTCAAATAAATGTCAAAGACGTACCAAGAAATTGCTTTTGCCTTCTTTACTATTTATTCGTCTACCTCGTTAATTCTTTTATACGCATCCTACGTGCTGTAGGTTTCACCACAAACATAACCGACCCTTCCCCTTAATCCGTGGTAGAAGATAAAACGAGAAACTAATTAAATTCCTTCGAGGTGGAATAGGAAATAGAGGAATAGAGGATGTTTCAGCTATTCTCACCATGCGACTGCAAATTTTTAGACGATTAATGAATATTCTATCTCGTTTCACAGTGGTGAGAGATTGATCAGCGGGACTACGTCATCAAGTCAGTAGGTTTTTTTTTTTAAGACATGCTGATTTGACCTGAACCAAACAGGATCAGATTAGTCAAATCAAAACTAATTAAATAGGTACTACAATTATATATTTTACAGTTTGGTTAAAATCAAGAAGATTTTTTTTTTTGATATGTGGCCAAATTTTTAGATGACTCTTTTCAAAATATTGTAAACAAATTCAATTTTATTTATGTTCATAGCTTAGCCCCACCAATAAATAAAGTTAAATTTTTAAAAATGAAAATAAAAAGTTTTAGGTTATTTGGTTTGTTCTAAACATCCTTTAAATTTAAAAGACCCACCTCGGTGGCCGCATGGTTTAATGCACTACTCTAGTTTTAGAATAGACTTCCGAAGACTGGGTTATTGGGTCTCGACCCTGGTCAGGTGCACTGGGTGTGGCTTTACTTAAATGGTTCCCCACTATCCCTACAAACACTTCCTCTAAATTAAACCTTTCCTACTCTCCCTACAAGCACTTCCTCTAAACTAAACTTTCCCTACTCTCCCTTCAAGCACTTCCTCTAAATTAAACCTTCCCTACTATCCCTACAAGCACTTCCTCTAAATTAAACCTTTCCCTACTCTCCCTACAAGCACTTCCTCTAAACTAAACTTTCCCTACTCTCCCTACAAGCACTTCCTCTAAACTAAACCTTCCCTACTCTCCCTACAAGCACTTCCTCTAAACTAGACTTTCCCCACTATCCCTACAAACACTTCCTCTAAATTAAACCTTTCCTACTCTCCCTACAAGCACTTCCTCTAAATTAAACTTTCCCTATTCTCCCTACAAGCACTTCCTCTAAAACTAAACTTTCCCTACTCTCCCTACAAGCACTTCCTCTAATCTAGACTTTCCCTACTATCCCTACAAACACTTCCTCTAAACTAAACTTTCCCTACTCTCCCTACAAGCACTTCCTCTAAATTAAACCTCCCTACTCTCTCTACAAATTCACAAATATTCTAGATTTTTTTTTTAGCATTTCTATAAATATTCTCTTTTTCTAGACTAAAAAAAACTGTCTTTTATAGTTGCGTGAGGTGACCTGGTGGTCTAGGAGTAAGGTGTCAGACTTCTGTGCTGGCGGCCGGGGTTCAATCCTCGGTCTCGGTACAGATTTATCTGATTTCCAAACCCTCCTTCACCTTTGACAAGACATCTTGTTAATGTGGGGAATGCCAGGCCTCCACCGTGGTTCGGATTCCACGTTAAACTGTAGGACCTTCATTTCATCTCAAAATCACCCTACCATTACACATTAGCGTAAGTGCGTATAATCCGAACGGGTAGTAAGACGCGGTGCTAATAATAATAATAATATAGTTGCGTGGAAACCCTGTAAGTATATAAAAAAAAACTATATTAAACGGAATTCAGCTTGATTTATGAGGAATACCCACCTTTTAAATAAGATTAATTTACTAGTAGTTAATTTTAACAATTAAATGTTTTCTCAACGCTTATCCTAATCCCAATCACCATTAATTGAACCCAATAACATTTTATTGAACGTTTCAAAAGAGTTCTTTGAGGTACTTTACTCTTCCATTACACAAAGTTAACGCTTCAGTCTATACTAGAGAACGACAACCCTTGGAGACTTGAACTAATTAGTCTTCCCTCTTCTTTACACCTGATCTTCTCTCCTCCTACCCATTCAACCGCCAGCTCTTTTCTGCTAGTTGATACGCCACTTTACCTGAGCTTGAATGGGCGATTGGAAATGGGTTAGGCAAGAGAAGTAGAGAGGGTGAAAATAGAAGATAGCGCGAACTTTCTATCTTGTGCGTTGTGATAATGTAAAGGGGACTGTTGATTGCGCTATATTCGACCAAAATTAGGATTTACGTGCGTTTAGAGGAAGTAATATTACTTTACACGAAATTAATAGAGGGGCATTATATGCCAATTTTCTTCTAACACTGTCTTTATCTAATATTTATTGGTTAGGTTACCGGCACAGACGATAAATGTATATCATTGGTGAAGATTAGTTCTCTCTTTCCTAAGTGATAAATTAACAGTTGAGGGACTAAGTGTTATGCCTGTTATATATGTTCTGACATGACCAATTTATTCAGAAAATGAACTTCTAACATTCATTATAGTAACACAGTATATCTATTAATGACTCTTGCAATATCACACAGATTTAAACAAAAGCTGGATTAAGAATATTATTTTACAATCGAGTGTTTGTGTTTTGGGCAGTGTTCGAGTTTAGGTAAGCCTATCACAAAATAATACACTTTGAACTAACTCCTTTAGAATATAAATTTAGTGTTAAACACTCAAATTTTATTTTATTTTATTTATAGATATAGCCCTGACAATCAAATAGCTTTAATCTATTTCAACAATAGATCTAGTCCCACCAATCAAAACATGATTTTATTTCAATAATTGCACATTTTAATAGTTTTTTAGTTTTTCTATTAATAACTTTCGTTCAATATCCTCTTCCAAATTATGTCAAATTTAAACTATACG